>VDFB02270651.1:403198074-403331182 GCA_007258455.2 Sequoia sempervirens | reverse complement strand
TTTTGGAATGTTGTTGATCCTAATTTTAGGCCTAATGGGACTCATTCACCATTTTGGGTGAATCAATCCATGTTATGTGAAACTGTTCTGGAACCCGTTTTGGACAAATGGGTGTCTCAAAATGTAGAAAACTAAAAACAAACCTGGAAGTGGGACTCATTCACCACCCATGGTGAATGATTCCATTTTTTAATTTATGAATATTCAAAGGTGGAAACAAGATCCTTTGATCTGCACTTTCTACTTCTTCAGGTGTCTGGTTCCAAAAGTCTGATTTCTAAACCTGAAAGTGACTTTTTGCTGATATTTTTCCTTAGGAAATGAAGGGATGACTTGAATAACTTTGTAATGTAATCTTTAATGATTCCCAAGCATCTAATATGTCTAAATCTACAAACACACAAGACAAGAAAGAGAAATGTTTGATGTTAAGCCATGGGGGCTTGACTTGGTCAAACCCCTTTTAGGCAATTAAACCAAAATGATGAAAGAATGTAATGAAGCATGAAACAATGAATTTGATACCTTTCCATGATGTTTGACCTTGAATTTCTACAGCAATGGAGGAATATTTTTCCCTTGAATGTCTTTGGAAGCTATCTTGATGACTTAGAATGTAAAAACCCTAACTTGCTTGACTTGAGATGGAAGAATGATGGATCAATAATGAAGAATGGTTATGATTTAGGGTTTAGAGACTTGATTTTATAGGAAATTTGCCTAATTTACTTGTAAATTGGATCCTTGAGGCCGACATGAAAGAATAATAAACTTGAATTCCAAAATTTCCCGCTCAAAAGTCAAAAATGGGCCAAATGGGACTCATTCGCCACCTTGGGTGAATCAGTCCCACCTAGCAGGGACTCATTCACCACAAATGGCGGATTAGTCCTAGAGGGGCTCATTTTCCAACTAAGATGCTAGGAAGTAAGGAAATAAGGTTTATATGATGTCTTTGTCAGTTATTTGATCAATTTATGCCTTGGGATGCACAATATGGGGTAATAGGGGCCTATTAATGATTATGTGAAGTTCAATTAGGGCTTGGGACACAAAATTCAATGTGAAAGTGTGATTAAATACACTTTATAACACTAAAATGAGGTCCAAACAGCCTAGAAAGGCACAAGAACCAATGTGAATGTGCAAAACACATTACAACACTAGGTTAAAGTTAAATTTAGTTTACAATCCTTCTAGATTGATGTGATAATACAATTAAATACATTTTATAATGTTGAATTAAGGGAAAATGGGTTCATTAAGTCTAGAAAAGCGTGAAAGTCTTTTACAACACCTTTACAAGACATTTATAAATGCATTTGAAAGGGTTCAATACCTAGTGTGGATGTGAAAAAAACACCTCACAACACCAAATCAAGGCCTCATTAAGTCCAATTTATCATGAATTATTCCCATGTCAAGCAAGAAGCGTCCATTTTTCTACGGTACAATATTATAGATTTCCTACCTTGAAGCCTTACCACAATTATAAACCAAGAAGTCTTATAATCCAATACAATGGAATTCACTAGTAATTATTTCCTAGTTTGTAGCTATAAATAATTTTTTCAACATAAGTGATGCCACAATCCTTATCCCTTAGTCTTACACCACAAGCGATTTTTAGTTAAACTTTCATTGAAGCATTACTAAACTTCTAATTATAGCTACTTGGACTCCCACTTGAAATTTTAGATAAGATATTCAATTATTCTCTCAACTCCATACACAAGATTTATTCTTTCACCTCCAATCTCACATCCCAAATAAGTCTCAAATATCTATTTTATATTAAAAATTCTTAAATAAATATTAAGAAACTCAAAATAAATTAGGCTAACCTTATGAAATAATTATCTTTTACAACCTTTCTTTATCAATTTTGAGGTATAAAAACATTCTATTCCTTTGTACCAATAAATAGGTCTTCAATAAGGATCATAGAGACCCCAAATCACCAAAATTGTATACATGTACCTTAGGAATGATTCTAGTTAGCCTTGACCTTCACTACGATCAATGGGATGCATTCCTCTTACTCTCCAAGAAAAGTAAAATATCTCTAGATTAAATAATTCAAAAATTTACCACCTTTGATAATAAAATATAAACACATAAAGGTCAATTAAATTACTAAACAACATCCTTTTGATGAATACTTTCTCTTTTTTTCTACACAAATTCCTAGTGATGAAACACTACATATGTGTTATCACATATCCAGTTTGAATAATTGAATTTGTGTGATTTCCAATAATTCCTACACTAGATCTATGTTATCACAGATCTAGTGTAGGAATTATTGGAATTTTTCTACACAAATTCCTAGTGATGAAACACTAGATTTGTGTTATCATGTATCTAGTTTGAAATTTTGAAATTTGTGTCATGTCTAATAAAATATAAAATTATAAAGCTCAAAGGTTTCACTATGTATAATATCTACGAGGAATAAGTGAGCATGTGGATGAAAATGGGGTACAAAAAAGGGGTATTGAGTGGCCACATTTTTTTTCTGAAATTTGTAAAAACTAATCTTGGATGAGAAATTGAAGATAGTTACAATCAAATTTTAAATATGTGACAAGATTAAGAGTCATAGTGATCTAAATCTACTTTTTAAACTAATTTTTTTAATGGTGGAGATTAAAGGGCTCAAATAGGGGAAGCACACAAAGTTCTCTTTGTTTGTAAAAAATATAACATAGCATCTAGTGTGACTCCCCTAAAATGTTTTTCTTTTAGTATTTCTAAAATCACTTTGGTGGAAAATCAGCTAACACCATGTATTTTATGCCTAATTTTTCTATTAAATTTTTAATGAATATATGATCTCTTACTACCTTTCAAAGTGGACACATCTTAAAAAATGAAAAATTGGGCATGCTTCCCCCCAATTTTTTGTAAACTAATCAAAAGTCATTTTTTTTAAAAAATTGTATAACATAGAGTCTAGAATGAAATAATGTAATTTGTTTCAAATTTGGAAGAAAAAATAAAAAGTGACATCAAAAGTACTATATATCTTGTTTTTTGATAAAAAAGGGAAGACACTAACAAAATAAATTTAAGATCAAAACCTTAAAATATTTAAAATAGAGAAAAAATTGCATTGTTAGAAAGCTAAGAGGTAGCTTGATGTTATTGTGGTGTTTATTTAGATCAAAATTAAAAATTGTGCAAACCTAATGAAGAGCACACTCCACATCTAGGTGTTTTTAATATTTTGTAGAAAACACAATTTTGATATTGATATCCAAGTCCAACCATTTTGGTTGAATTCCCAAGGAAAGTCCAACCCTAAGGGTTGGTAGTTTCCAAGGAAAGTTATAATGTGAGTCCATTATATAACATGATCACGCTATAATGTGTTCACATTATAGATTGGTAGTGATCAAGCCACTACCAAGATAAAAACAAGTACATTATAATATGAGTGTGTTATAGTGCACAATCACATTATATGGAAAATAAACCAAAATATTCTTTTGGAAACTTTTTGATTCCCCATATTTGTGCACTTACCCTTTTCCTTGGTGTTATTGCATAGCTTATTGATTATAAAATACTCTATTTGTGTCACCAAACAATAATAATTCTATCAATTGGGATGTTCTCTTCATGTCATAAACAGATCTCAACTAATTGTTATGTATCACTGCCATATATATTCTTAGGCTTGATATTGACTATGTTAAAATACAAATCCAAACACTAATAAAAACTCTAAAGTTTGTGAAATAACAAAAATATCTCAAGAAAACAAAATATATTTGTAAATGATGAGTATTAACTAACCCCTAAAATAATTCTACATCATCATCAATCTTACATTCATCTACCCAATATTACTATAACTATATTCTAATTCCATGCCTATTTTTAAAAGTTTGTAGCTATTCAATTTCATTAATTACTAATTTATTATTCTTTTAATCAAATATTTTATTTTGGTATAAAATTCTAGGTTTATTAATGTATGATTAGAAGTATTATTTTTTTCATCCCCATGAGATTTTCCTCCTCTTTTTCCTACTCCAATGGAAATCTTGGGGTCCTATCTATTAGTACTATATAGTACATTATTTCTAATTATAGGAGTTTTCCCAATATCTCTCAAGTCCTTGGTATGATATTTATATTTTTTCCCAAACCTAGTAACCCATCTCTTATAATTATCTCATACAATTGTAAATACAATAAAATGACCTTATTTGTCTATTTCTTTGGTGTGAATTTATTGAATTTTTTATATTAGATATAGAATGTAAACCATTACATAGTAAAGTTGTTCAAGAGTTCCTCTCTAGAGCATGTTGGCACAGATTTGACAGCAAACAAAATTTATTTTTACAATTGTAGCTTAGGAAAAAAATAGCACTAAAAGTTCCCGTAATTACTAATGCATCATACATTGTTGAGCATAAGGTTGGTACAAAAAAGGGCTATTGTAAATCTTCTAGTAAAGTCTACATAATGCAGAATTAACCATCTTGAATGGATCTGTTGTTGTTGTTTCTTGAATAGGTGCATAAGAGAGATCTTATTCACCAAAAACCTCTGCTAGACTGTTTACTTGTGGTAAGTTATGCTCAGGAGGCTGTTGTATAGGTTGGTCTCTATCTTGGTTGGGCATCTCATTGACTTCTCTCTGAATAGTATCCAAAGCCCTACAAAAGATTTCATATTCTTTCCTATTTGAAGTCTTTGTCTCCTCTCTACTAGGCCACAAGAGTTTGACCCAAGAAGTCTCTATGTGTACAGAAACATGCATAGCAACATCAAGGAAAGTGATTTTTTTATTAAACTTAGTAAGCTCCCTCTTAGTCCCCTTGAATTTGTTTTCATTTCTCGCTTTCCAAATATGCCACATTATCTCATTAGTTAGCCAAAACTAGAAAAAATTGCAGTCTTTACTAATTTTAAGATTAAGAAAAAGAACTTTTTTCCATTGAGTTTTACCATTTTTATTCCAAACCCTTAAATTGTGACAAAATAATCTCCAGATTTCATTAGCATAAAAATAATCAAAAATAATATGCTTAACCGATTTAGAAACCCTACAAATGTTGCAGATTTCAACATCAGTGGAATTAAGTGTGATTGGAATCTTTTGCAAAAGCACCATCCATCTAAAGTAGGCCTTTATAGGCTCCATGGAATTGTGCCAAACCAGAGAGAGATTTATTTTCCAATCTTTACTAGCTAGGGATAACCCCTAGCAGGAATTCACATGATCAAGAACATCATTATTTTTCATTAGCTCATTATAAATAGTTTTAGCTTTAACATTTATAGCATTAGAACCATCACACCAAAGAATGTCCTTAGTAGGATCAAAACTCTTATTTACATCTACTGGCAAGATTGCATCACTACAAGCCTCCTGGATCATAGAGAAGGTTCAGACATTGGAGTTAGGGAGGTCATAGTTAGCACATAGGGTATTCCAAGCTCTTGAAGTTCACATTAAGAATAATTTCACCGAAATTCCTAATGCCCTTGAGGTTCCAATTCTTGGAAAAACAGCCTTGAATCAAAGCAATATTTTTATTATTATGAACAAGGTTCCACCAGATGGAGTTGAAAGGTTGGCAAGAGTGGTTGTTTATTAAAGACTTTATGTTGCAGTTTTTAAGTTGTGCATTATGTTTTGTTAAATCCCAGGCCTTCAAGATGCTCCTAAACACCAAGGACCCATTTGGAACCATGGTATGATTGCTAAGGAGGATATCACTTGGGGGAAGTTGTTTCTAAGTTCTAGCCTTCTTAGGGACTGCCCTCTTGATATTGCTTCTTACGAGGACCTTCCAAGGCTTGTTGCCACTCAAGGATCTTAATATCCACTTGGCAGCCAAGGCAATACCTTGAGTTTTAAGGTCTTTCAAGCCAATTCCCCCCTGAATTTTTCCAAGGCAGCACCAAGTCCATTTCACCAAGTGCCTTTTCCTTCTGCCCTTCCCATCAGACCAAAGAAAATATCTAATTCTCTTTTGAATTTCATTAATTTGATAACTACAGAAAAACCAAACAGAGGCAAAGTACATGCTATACGAAGAGAGGACTTTTTGGCAAACCTGAATTCTACCAGCTAAAGAGAGGAAATGTCAAATTTATTGACTTTATCAAGCCATTGTATATTTTTCTTCTTTCTTAATTTTTCTAATCTTTAAATAATTAGATTCATTTTATATTAGTCATTTATTCATATTTAAATATATCATTTATCTTAATCCCTTAATCTTATATTTTTCAAACCATGGTAAATTTTCTCCATCTCTATTTTGGTCTTTCTATATCAAATTCATAATTTTCTCTACTAATTTTCATGTTTATCTTTACTTGGGTAATTTCCCCATTTTTCCTTTGACTCCTCTTACTGATATTTCTTTATCTACTTTTGTTTTGGCCCTTTGGTGAGTGGTTTCTACTATTCAAAGTTTATCTTCCCAAAGTCCTTCAACTTCCTTTTATTTATTATTATTTTCCAATTATTTATCATTTCATCACTTATGTAGGCTCTAATTGCCTATATTTTCTTTGGAATCATATTTTGGAAATAAGCCCCAGTTGAACCAAATATGGGCTAGTCCTATAAGGCTCAATAGCTCAATGGTAGAGAATTTTAAAAAGAAATGAAAGGTCCTAGGATTGAGTCCTAACTGGTCCATGAAAAGCTCAGCATGGTATTAGAGCCAAGCTAGGCTAGGATCCCCAAGCATTCTATAGATTAGATTTAAGGGGAGTGTTGGAAATAAGCCACATTCAAAATAAAGATAGCCTAGTCCTATAGGGGCCAGTAACTCAATGGTCCAGAGAACTCTAGTAGCAAATGAAAGGTAGTAGGTTCAAGTCATATCTTGTCAATGAAAGATCAATATCATACATGCTACCACATTCTAAAGGATAATTCCTATTACACTCCCTCTCATTTCGTTCCTTCTTCTTCATTATACAAGTTAGGTTCTTTATTTCCTTAATTACATTTGGACCTAAAAGTTCTTTATCATTAGTTCCATTTACCATATTCTTGTAGTATTGAGCAACCTTGGGATAGCTAAAATAATTGTCTTCCCTTAGATCATTATAAAATTAATTAGCTAGTTGTTTATATTCATATTTTTTATTAATACATCCTTTTATCGCACATTTATAGTGTGTAGAACCTCCCTCCTATTGGTAACCTCTAGCTCCTTGGAACCATCCTTTGTATCGTAACCCATCATGGTGTCCCCTCAATATACTCCTTGTTAGTTTTCATTGTATTATTATTCAAAATTATTATATGGTTTATTATTTTGTGGCTATGGTACCACACCAACTAATATTAGTGGGATTAATAATAAAGGTAATAAATTATCTCTTCAATCTAAAAGTGTAGAGTAAGTCAATAATGACCCCATATTCACATAAACTAGTTCGGGCCTAAAAACTTGAATTAAATTTTTAATTAACAATCAATGTAAAATAAAATTGGAGGGTTGTGATTGTAGTGAAAACAATATTTACATTCAAACATATAAGGGTATATAATTAAGGTTATAAAAAACCATTATAAAATATGTACCTAGGATAGATGGTAAGAAGAGTGGGGCGTTTTATAGGAATGATGTTAAAATTCAAGATTGAAGATAGAAATGAGAATTAATGGTGTTATATAATATCTTGTGTACATGTGTTATTGGATAATATTAGCAAGTGAACCCCTTGAAGGTATCATATGTCAAGTTAGTGACTCAATTTTTAATTATAAGAATATAAATATTTACCATTTTTTGTCATTTTTAAATATTTTCACTAGCATATTGTGGAGGTTCAATAGATACTTTATTGAAAGAATTGTGATATGATAATAATGAATATATTTTTAATGTTCATATATATTTGAGGTTGGGAAATAATTGTTTTTCTATTTTCTTTTAATTTTCCCAATGTTTATTACTAGTAATGTTCGTGAATTAGATTATTTATTAGCAATCAAGTAAAAAATAAATTTGGAGATGAATGTGATAGAAATGAAAATAATAAGTTTAGTTGGACCTATAAGGGGTATATATGAATAAGATTAAAATATTTATTGCAAAAATATGTACCTATGTTACATGGTAAAAAGGTATTTTTTTAAATTAGAATTTATTCTAGATGGGGTATATAAATTCATCACTGAGAGGTAGAAATTAAAATTAGTGGTATTATTAATTAATACTATATAAAAATGTGTGCTATTAGATCATTTTAGCAAGCAAATCCATTCAGGGAAGAGCTTAGAGGAATAGTGAAATAAGAGGCTTGGGAGGGAGCTTGGTATTACACACCATACAAAGAACTTGGCATGAGATTCATACACGCTTAGGTGCTTCCATTCCATAGAAACTTATAAGAAATAGATTGTGTTACACTAATCAATATAGAAGGATTAACATTCTTACGTGATTTGAAGAAATAATTTTTGTAGTTAGATCCATCTCTTTCTTAACAATTTTCTCCACATGATCATCATGATCAAATACTTCTTTCGCATTAAGTAATAGCATACAATCCTCAATCATAATATATTAATTTGAATTAAGGATTCAATCTAGTACATCTCCTTAAGTGGAATGAGGAGGATGATACCTTTTTATGTAATCAAAACGAGAAAACTAAAAAGAAAATAAATATAAATACAAGATTTAGATTTTATTTTAAAATAAGAGAAGTTCAAAAAATTGGAATTGAAAATAAAATAAAAAATCAAACCCTAAATACGAATCTAAGGGGTGTAAGATCATGTTTGACTTCATCAAAATATAAATAAATGATTCATTTTATATTTATTAAGGTCAATTTATTTATATAACAATCAAGACACAAGTAAGCTAGGTAAAGCATCTGAGTCATGAAATAGTACTAAAACACATGTAAAGAAATTGATAAAAAAAAATGGATAGGAGTACTTAAGTATTGATGCAACAAGTGGAGATCTATTGTACCACATACTATACAATATAAATATAAATCTCACTCTTATATTTGTAACTCTTACACTTTAGTCATTTGGAAAATTACATTTTCTTTGTTCAAGGTCAATACCACTCACATGGTCTTGATATCCAAACCTATGGCATTGATCCTATTTTTATAGTTCTAAACCTTGATATCTACAATTTTCTAAGTTATTATAATTGTTTTCATTTTTTATATCTAAAAATAATGGTACTTAGAAGAAACATTGAAACTTAATGTACTATGAAATGGATGCTAACTAGCTTCCCACCTTGCACCTTTGTTGAGCCCCTTGAATGATATAAAAATTGGAACAAGTTTGAAGAAATGCCAAATAAATATGTAAATATTAGTTCAATCTTTCTAATGTGTTGATGAAGATTTCATTGTCTTGTAATGCTCTAGTGATTAAATGATGGTGCTATATTGATATGTTGTGGAAATGCAAAATAAATTATGTGTTTTTTCTTGTATACAACACCTTAGCATGCACTTTTTTTGATGAATAGGTGTCTAAATTATCATTAATATATAATAAAATTACACATTCACAAAAAAATGGGTGGGTATAAAATCTCACCCCTATCGTCCATACGGGGCAAACGTCTGGATCAAAGACATAGAAATAAGATCAAGTTGTTATAGTAGAGGGGGGAGGAGGAGGGTATCAGTCACCTAGTTTACCCCATACACTAGTAGGGTTTGAGGTATCCATGGGAGGGTCCCAACCCTTGTCATCATTTTTCTTTTTCTTTATCTTCAACTTCTTTGATGGCATGGGCTAGCGAAATTGCAAGAGTCAATTGAAGAAATTTGTTATAATCAAACCAATTGGAGGCTCCAACTATAGGTCATCTAGAGGTTCCCCAAATTTGAATATTTATGCTTGAGTCATTGGGTAGTAGCTACCTAGAGGGAAGTCAACATGGGTGATTGTTTAAATTTTAATTTGTGAAATGAGATGTCAATTTGACATGTGTAGTTCTGAACCAAGTTCAAAAAGTTGCATCTATTATTTTGAACCAAGATTGAAAGTATTGAATTTGAAGGTTGAGTCTAGACTATTGAAATACAAGGACTTAGAATTAGAGACTTTATATGTTGAATGACATTTAACAACTTAGTATACTAATTTGACAATAGTTTATTATATTTTAAAAAATGAATTAAAATGAATTAAAAAATATAAAAGACACTTTTCTCCTTTCATTAGTGTTGTGAGTTTCTAACCCTCACAGCCTTTTTTTCTAACCTTCACAACCTTTCCAACTTGAATCCACTTCACAGACTTTTTTTTCTAACCTTCACAACCTTTCCAACTTGAATCTACGTCATGCCTTATTATTACTAACAAGCGAACCCTACAACATTTGCCTTTGTTATTTACAAACCATCTAACCCAACAACATTCATCCTCAGGAAAATGATGGGCTGGCTCGGCTGGCTAAGGCATCACAAGCTGAAGAAGGCTGGATTACTGTTACTGGAAAAAATCTAAACCCTCTGGGCCTTCTTTCGATATGACTCTTCGCTCCAACAAGCGAAACTCTAATTGTAAAACCTAATGGTGTTTATTTGGGAGCTGGTTTTTTGTTGACTGCAGGCTGTCTTTTTTGGCTGTTTTCTGCAGTCTGACTTTTTGGCTGTAAAGGGTTCCGGGTCCCTTCAAAATCTGTTTTCCCCAATATCAAAAACATTTCCATCAACAGAAATAAACTGTCAGATTTCATGTTATATTGCTTCACAAAGATCTTTTTGGGTTCCTTTTGTTTCCATGGGATATGAAACTATCCAATTTTTCCTTCCATGTGGGACAAATTTAGAAAGTAAAGCAAATAATGTAATGCACTAATCTACCTTTCCATTGCCTGGCCTGAAATTTGGAGGACTAGTCTGCAATTAACTTTTGAGGCAATCAAATCAAATGCTCGTGCAATTAATGTGCGTATCATCTTAATCATTCATTCAGTAAAGCTAGTTGCAAATATGAGTAGGAATTAATGGGCATCAAAGGTAAATAAGAACATAAACTAGCCATTAAATTGCTTTTGTTCAGTGATAATACAGAAAAAACAAACAGACATGTATTGTTTGTTACACAGCCTAGACACAACTAAAAATATTCATAACTAAATCTATAAGCTGAATTACCTTTATTATCGGCAGATACAGTGTACCCACTCTTAGAAATACATGTTTCTTATATCTAGATAAACAACCTGATAAATATCTAAGAAAGCCAAATTGGATAGCTTTAAGTTGAATGTCCAAAAACCTGGACAAACACCTTTACTAGCATCTCAGGAGAAGTTAATTGTGGCAGATGCCCATCTATATCAAGTACATCCACTGTATTCATATCTCCTCCAAGGCTGCCTTGCATGTAATATGGTACAGCTGTTGGAACAGCTAAGTCCTTTCTTGTTTGGATAATACTGCAGGGACTCTTCACTTCACATAATATGCTTCTCAGATCACTCTCAAAGATGGTCTTGGCAACTGCAAGTGCAATTTCAGGCTTCATTTTCTTTATTGTTGTAGTGTATTCCTTTACTACAGAGGGATCATCTACGCCCACCACCTGAGGAGCAAAGCTTGAAACCCATGCTACATAATCAGATTTTATTCTGCTCAGTATCACATCAATATCTCCCCGTTCAAATCCTCCCTGGTAAGATTCATCGTTCAAATACCTATCCACATCATCAACGACATTAATTTCAATGCAATAGAATTTACGAGTTCAGCCAACAAGAATCAGAGGGGTTTCTGCAAGCATGAAAACATAGAAAAAACACAGATCTGAAATGCAATACAAATATATCACTTCAAATTGTTAGTTCATCACGTTGCAGTTAAATAGTAGGCATGAATTTTCTACAGTTCATGAAGATGACAATACAGTTTTCTGTTATTCTTTTAATCAACATTTCAGATCAACACTCAGTGATCGATCATTAGAATGAGGAGTGTATCAACGTTTTGGATCAATATTCCATCAAATAAAATGGATCCGAAATGTTCACTTCTCATCCTGATTATAGATCACTGAGTGTTGATCCGAAACGTTGGATTAAAAAACTAACATTGTTAAACCCAAAAGCTAGTGTTGTGCCAATGTAAGTACTACCTTGGAGAAGCACACAGTAAGACTAGTTTTTCAAACAGTTGAGGTCTTTGAATGGCAGCAATACAGCCCACCATGCCAGAGACAGAGTGGCCAACATACAAGCATTTCTCAACTTTGAGTTCCTCCAGAATGGAGAGAAGATCGGCTGCATAAGCAGAGAGTGATGCATATCTCTCAAAGTCAAAATGCTTGGGATCCACATTGCCAGAGAATGCCATGTCAAACAATATGATCTTAAAGCTTTTTGACAGAGAAGGCAAGATTTTATTCCATACTGACTGGTCTCCACCAAAGCCATGCGACAAAACTAATGTTCTGTCACCACACCCCATAACTTTCACATTTAGAGCTTCTAAGACTCCACAGTCTTTTGTCATTTTGGGTAATGCTTATCTCTATGATGCCAATGGCTATCAGAACACTAATTGGATTTCAGATATCTATCCAGGCTCTGGCTACAATATGTAATAATGATAATATGAATGTCATATATAAATAGCAAGTAAAGGACTTAGAATCTTTTAGGATTTTTCTTTGGGTGCTTTGGACACAGTGTAAATGGAAATTTTTTCTTCGCCCACAGTTTATTAATCATGGAGTGCGACTTTTAGCTTATTTTGCAATGAGTAGTTGAACGACATTGTTAAAGTAGCTTTAGTCAACTTTGGCCATTCTTTTTCAGCCACCATTAGATGCAAAAATTATAGCTTTTAGACTTCCAAATCAGAACGCTTGACTCATCGTTTGAGACAAGACCCCCCCTCCCCACAAAAGGGGTAGAGATGCGACAACTCCCTTAAGGGGGAGATTAGAGCTTTGAGGAAACCCTAAAAGGTGGAGATTGCACCACTAATATGTTATCATTGTGCAAACACCACACCATGTAATTCTAAAAACTATAATATGCTAATCTCTTTGACATCTATTGATAAGATTTTAATTTTTTTTCTTTTCAAAGTCACTTGTTGGGGAAATTTTATTCAATAAGAAATCAATTAAAATGATTTGTCCTTACAACAACCAATTGAAATAAAATAAGTTGTTTCAGCCACCAAAGCTAAGAATGAATAAATTTGTCTTTTATTTAAGACAAATCAGATTTTAATTGGCTGTATGCAAGTCAAACATTTTCACCAATTAAACTATACTTAATAGGCATCAAATTCGATTTGAAAAATGTTAACGATAAGACTATTTAATGTACCAAAGAGGAAAGTCAAGAAGTACACGCATATAACATTTGTATTTATCTTGGATGAATGATTAAATCTTTTACAAAGCATACACACAAAAAAGGTTATTTTGAAAATTTATCTTAAAATCATGATGAATAGTTAGGCAAGAAAATTATTAGTACAACTTTTAGAAGTCATGATGTTGTAGATTATATAGTTGGAGAATTTCTTAAAATTAAATCAAGATGAGTAGTTAGGCAAGAAAATTAGTAATAAAACTTTTGGAAGTCATGATGTTGTGGATTATATAGTTGGAGATGTCGAATGAGACTTTTGACTTATTTTGAAACTAGTAGTAAGAGAATTTTGTTGCATAAAGAGATAGCATAACCCTCTTCTTTTAGAAAACTCATGACACTTGGAAATTGAGGAGATATACAAAATGGATTTACACTATGTTATTTTGTTTTTTTTTGCCAATATTCTAAATCATAAAATATGAAGTGTCATGTCTTATGATTTTTTATCCATTATATTATAAACTTACTTGACAAAGATTTATTTGATCTTTGTTCCTATAATTAAAATCTCAAGACATTATAAAGATACATAAGAAGGTTTCACATTGCATACTAGTGTGTAAAGATATATCTATAAGTCAGGACATTGGATTGATCACAAGGAGGGGAACAACAAGTATGGAGTTTATTTAAAAGAAGCTCTATAAGATTTCAAATTGCATTAAGAACGTGTTCTTTAAAGGTACATTATGTGGGATTTAATAGAGGATGAACATATCTCTTAGCATAAATTAGATCTCATGTATATTATCTTATTTATTACACAATATATCATAGTAGTGGTCCTATTATTTCTAGTGTTTTTCTTAGAAGGGTTTCCTAGAGTAAATCTAGTTTTTCTATTCATGTATTCTTTCATTTGTCATTTTTTTGCACTTATTTTGGATTCTATAGCCTATTCAACAAAATTATTCTAAGTGGAACCATTCAAGTGTGTGCTTTTCCAAGAAGTTATTGAATCAGTAGATTGAATCTATTTGTGGAGTGTGAGTGGGTATAAGACTACTGGTAGTTTATCAAATCCAAGTTGAATATCTCTTTTCCAATGCCCTCTTCTTTATGGGATTTGTTTATTGCTTGGCCAATACTATTTAAAACTTCATTTTTTGCTTGTATATGGAGAGTTGCTTTTGTTCTTGTAATCTGGAGTTTGTGGTGGGAAAGAAACAAACAAATTTTTAGACAACAATCCGAGACAATTCTATAGATTAAGAACAAGATTGAACAAACAATCTCAAATGTAGTTAACTTGTTCGAAGCCATAATAATATATCTTCATTGTTCACTAATTGGGATAATTGGCTTCTAGAAAACTGGGAATCTATAGTTTTACCATTCAAAGGTGCTTAGATGATAGCACCCCAGTTAAAAATTGATAGAAGTAAGGTTTGATGGAAACCTCCTACTAAGATTTTCTCAAGCTCAATTTTGATGGTTCATCAAGGGGAAACCCAAGATTTTCAGGAGTAGGAGTAGTTATTAGGGATTGGAAAGGATCTATGTTACCAGTTAAAGCAGTTCACTTGCCAAATAGCACTAATAACATAGTAGAGGGTCAGGCATTGCGTCAAGGTTTGTAGATAGCAAAATCCATGAACATTCACAAGCTGCATATTGAAGGTGATTCACTAATTATAATCAATGCTTGTAAGGAAAGAAACATACACAATTGGAGATTGTGATATGTATTGGAGAAAGTTTGGAAAATTATGGATTCTTTTCATGTAATCCAAATTACACACACATAGAGAGAAGGAAACAAAATGGCTAATAGGGTTGCAAACATGGGATGTGATGGTCAAAATTTTGAGGTAATGGGACACCAAGAGATAGAAAAGCAATATCCTCAATTACTAGAGTTTGTAATTGCTTAAGGAAATTAAAACAGATTGCAGTCTCACTCTCATCATGCACTTGCTCAAGGAATAGTGACGGGGAAGATGGATGATACATGTGGAAAAGTTTGCCTAGATGGCTTTGGGAAAAGTTGAATCATCTTGTATGAGGTGGTTCATATGTGATGGGCTCCCAGCTACTGGTACATTCGGTTGGCAGTAGTGTTGAGTAATGATTACAGTGTATGTTACAAAGTAGCTTCCCTTAGAATAGTTGCATTGTTTTTTTCACCAATGTGTCGATGGATTTGAGAAGCACACTCCCAGATATGCCTACGGTAGCCATACCCAATAATTGACATGTGTTGCTAGTATTAGGTCTTGTTTAAAGTTTGTTGTTTTGCAGGTACAAGGAGCTATGATGAGTAGAAGTGTGACGCAGAAAGTGGAGTGGAGAAAGCAAGTTTCACATGATTTTTTATAAGGTATATTTGTGGTGAATTTAATAGGCTCACCTTCTCATGACAAAGAAATATTCCCCTTAAATTACAACAAATATTTGCACATGTTTTTATTAGCTATAAAGGGAGGTGGTTGTTATGTTGTATTCATTTGAAGGGCTTTTCTTTCTTTACCATCCTGTGAGTTGTCTGGTTGTGGAGATGGCTTTCAAACCTTGGAATTACAGAGTGAAATATAGCGGTGCAACCATGGGAGCTCCCTTTCGAAGAGTACTCATCTCATGACTATTTGAAGGTGGTTTTCAACTTGAATTTCCCTACGGTTGAGGAAGTCATTTGCACAATGCTTGGCGTGGAGGTGAAAAGCCCACGTGCAAGGAGAATTATCTTCCCATCTCAGGTGCTCTATGTTTTCCTTTCAAATATCATGGACTTACTGCAATCTTACCAAGAGCTAGTGCTAATTGTAGAGCAATTTTTCAAACCCCAATTTCTTCAAAACAATGCTTTGTTAATTACGGTTCAAAGCTACAATATTTTTGTTGGGAATGGGGAAATAGGAGGCTTGTTTCCTAGAGATTTCATCAGGAATTGCCATGGGTTTGAAGAAATTTATGAGTCTATCAAATTGGCCCTGCAATACAAAAGTGATAATAGGTTGTTGAATGCATTAAGAACTGTTGGAAGGTTTGTGTAAACATGGATATGGCCATAAAGGAAAACTATTATGCTATATATTTCCTCAATACTCACTCTCCTCATTCTCCTATAAATTTTATTGGGTCGAAAGGTTGAGGGAATTCCTCTGGTTCAAATGCAAGTCACATGGAAATGGGGGTTGCTTGTGATAGTGCAGAAAATGCAAACATGAGAGGAAAGGGTTTGATAGCTCGTCTACGCTTGGCTTGGGGGAATCAAACAGTAAATGTCCTAGTTGCAGGCCATGGTTCCTATGTACATGGGACACATTCTCGCGTTGATCCAGTTGCAAAAGATGGTATTTTTGCTTGTGATATCCAAGCTCTGGAGAACGCAAAGTCCCAAGACAAAAATTCAGTCCCCGCGGTTCGAATGGATGAATAGCCAATTTGTTAGCAAGCAGTTTTTTGGTTATTTTGCATCATAATGGGGTCTACGTGAAGGATTGAAGATGGGTATATAGAATGGGCCCAGTTTTCTCTTAGAAATTTGCAAACAGTATTAGTAATATGCTATGAATTTTGTGTTTCCCTCTGCATTGTAACTAAAAATGTTGATTTAATGGACAGTTTGGGAAATGGTTGGGAATTTTGTAAATCCTATTCTATATATTACAAATATCAATATTTTATGTACAAACTTATTACATTATAAATATAAATATATAGGCCATTGGCCTTTTATCCAAAAAAAAATAAAATTATTTTAAGATCAAATCAATAATTTACTAATAAGATATTTTAATATTTCTTTGTTTTAGATTTGTTACTCTAACCTTTGTCAGTTGTTTATATTTCTCTTGCGCATATAGAGATTCATTTAGGTTTTGGATATTTGTATTATTTCCATTTAAGATACATATGCTCTTGTTTATTTTTCATTATATCACATTTAGTTATGGATTATAATAATCCATTATCCTTGATCTATATGCATTCATATATTAAATGCTTAATATATTTTTATAGTTTGATTCATATTTGATCAATAAATCCTTGAGGACATTATCTCTTTTTTCCATATCAATGATATATTTGATGATTTATGAAACAACTAATTAATGATGAGTTATCCAATAATCTTCCTATGCTTACTTGATAATTATTATTTAGATTTATTATCGCGTTCCAATATTTTTGCAAATAAACATGATGGTCATTCTTTACAAGTAATAGTTCTACTAGAGTGATAATCATATACATATATATACATACTGTAGAATGATCTTCCTAGACTTGCTCAAACATGAACAAACAAGTGATCATTAGTCAATAAACAAGTAGAAATTAAGCATTCCCTATGAAATTCATTTGAACATAAGAACATGAAAACAAGGTAAAATATCAAGTAAACTACTAAGGAAATACTATTCCAAATGCTCAAACCAACATCCCATAGGGGGATTGGTGCTTCCTCGATGTGGAAAAAATCGCTTTCCCAATCCCTTGATAAGCTTGATGAAGTTGAAGATTATTCGAGAGTGAATTTGACTATAATCTAGCTAAATTGCATGAAAAAGAAAAACTATGAACTCAAATGGCTATAGTGAAGATGCATGAAGTTGTGGATACATATTATGAAAAGGATGCCTCTATTTATAGAATCCAAGGGTTGAACAATGAGAGGATTTGAACAATGTGGGATAAATTGAGAGCCAATGAGAATGTGCCAAGTGTCACAATTCTATTGGAGGAAGTTGGAGTACATTTTAGGAAATTTGTGAGTGGAGGAGGATGAAAGAGAAGTAAATGTTGTTGGTTGAGAATTTGAAATTGTTGCAAGAGGAATTGAATGAGATTTGAGAGGATGTAAGAATATTTGAAAGGTTGTAAGAGAATTAAATGCAAATGTAAGAGGATGTGATAGATTTTTTAAAACCTTTGGAGAGAAATTAAATAAGAGGTTGTTGAGAGGAATATTCCTTAGAATATTCCTTGGTGAGGGAAAATAGATGAATTAAATAATTAATTGAAATTATTTTCATGTGCAACCTAGTTAATTGACCATGGTTGATTTAACTCTTGAAGAGTTAAAAGTTGGAGGATTTGATTAATGATGATTAGAGAGTGATTTAGGATTAATTAATTGAGAATTAATTAATTGGAAGAGGTTAGGGGATTTGGGGTATTTGATTTAATTGATTTTAATTAAATAAGAAGACCTGGAGGGATTTAATTAAATGATTTGATTTAATTAAATATGATAAAAATTAGTTAGAAGGAAGGTGAATTAATCAATAAATTTAATTATTTCATTAATAGCTAAATTTGTTGATTTTAATTAAATAATGTTGATTATTGAATTAATTCATCAACTTGAGATGATTTAAGAAGAAACGGTCTTAGTGGATCCAAATTAGATGCATAATATCAATCAGGACATTTTCAGTGTCTACATTTTGCCTCTCTTTGAAGCGATGCACTTGTTGTGTTAGTTCAAAGAATAACCTTGCCATCATCAAAATTCAAAATTTTCTTGATTTTTCAGATGCCCCACTATTGCCCCAATGGGAGAATTACGCTTCTATACTGCCCCCTTGAGAGATCGGATGAAAATTTGGATTTTTGGGTGATTTCTAGAAAAAAGATGACATGTTGCCCGAAAGGTCCAAAAAGGCTCCAGGATGCTGAAAATATGCCAAAACGTGAAAAAAAAGATGAAATGAGCCTTGGTTTGGCAAAAACAATATCGGGGGTGCAAAACCCTAGTTTGGCAGCTAAATTGGGGCAAAAAACCCTAATTTCCATCCTTAAATAGGCCTAGAGGAGTCACTTTCCACTCATTTGTGCATTCACACTTTGAAAATTCCAGTCTTTTGAGCTCTGACCATCCTACAAAATGGTGCGACGAGTGCTGCCCCGACACATTTCTGAGTTCACGTGTACTAGAGACCTCCAAGCGCAGGACCATCGGTATGCAATCCAAACCCAACTTTGAAATTTAATTTTTTAGTGCATTTATTACGCTTTAAAGACTCAAAGTCCCCAGTGTTGTTATATAGTGACACGCAAACTATCAGTCGACGACAGTGCTGGAAAATCAAACAGCACCACTAGTGCAAATGGCGATGCAGTTCATGATTTGGGTTTAGGGTTTAAATTCTCAAATAGCGACACTTTTGTCAAAAGTGACACTTTGCCCGATTTAGAGTTAGGGTTTTCCAGTCAAAGGGCAACACTTATGTAAATGGTCATGTCAGGGCCGATTTAGCATTTTCACAGAGTCTAGTGTTGCTATTTGGAGTTTTGCATATAGCAACGCCTTCGTAAATGGCGACGCATTCGTCATTCTGGGGTCAAAAACTCCAAACGGGGTTAGATCTTTTTTGTGAATTTTGACTTTGTGTGCTTCATGGGTGTAGGAGGTGATCGAGCCTTTGTTTTTGTGTGAGCATCGGCCCTCGATTTTGAGAGAACTAGGCAATTTATCTGAGTTGTGACATGAGCATTTGGGGGAGATTGGTCTCTGGTATGTAGCCTATGCGCCCATTGTCCGAACTCACTTAGTGATGATGATCGTATTGTGCGAGAGATGGCATAGCGAGACCTCGTCCTTTCACCTTCCAACTGGCGAGGTGATCGTGACATTAGAGGATGTATGGCAGATCCTATAGTTGTCGATCCATGGTGATCATGTGATCTATGATATAGATTTCGACGTTGATGCATGTCACGATGTCATGGAGCTAGAGGACCTTATGTAAGGAAAGCTAGATGCGGAAGCAACTCTCCTAACGTCAAAACCTCAAGGAAGAATGCAAAGATACCTTTTTAAATTTTTACAATTACAATCCAATTAAGATGCACTTGAAAGCAATAACAGAAACAGAGTATTTGACAAACACATATGAACACCAGATTTACGTGGGAAAACCCTTACGGGAGAAAAACCCACCACACCAAGAGAAGTCACTTTGTATTACAGTAATAAAGATTACATACAGAGTTCTGACTTATCTTTCTGATGTTAGTTTACAGCAGCATTTACCATGAACAACCTTGTTACAGAACATTCACATTACAGTCTGAATCTAGGGTGATCCCATAATAGTGGTTTACAATTTTTGGCCAAACTGGACACTGAAATTATTATTTTTAACTAAATCTTCACATTCAGGCACCTATAGCGGCTAAACCGTGAGGAATTTGAAGATGGTACAAACTAGATTCTCATCAAATTTTTTTTGTAGATTCTAAAAATATTTTTTTTAAATTTTTTGGAATTAAATTGCACTTCTTTTTCAATCTCCTACGAAAATTGATTTTTTTCAGAAAACAACATTTTTAAAAAAGTGACGCACATCATATAACGCATAACTTTTCTCCCATGAAGGATAAAATTCTAATTCTTTCAAATTTAGATTTGTAACTCTAATATCTAGTGCTTCCACTTGGTTAGATAGTTTTATTGAATATTTTTTCTTAATCAAGTTTCAAAGTCAAGCGAATTACAATTCACATACCACCACCGTAACTTTTTTGTAGATTTTTTGTTGGATCAAGGACTTCAATATTGCACTCATATTTTTATTTTTTTTTGATAATCTTCTATTTTTCCACAGTATTCATGAAAAAGTTTAATAAAACTTAAAAAATATACATAACAAAACCAAAACATATTAAAATTATATTCATTGGATAGCTTTACCATAATCATTTGAAATAAATTTTAAATGAATTCATTTGATGCTAAATCAAAAGTGATTTTATCAGCATTTTGATAGGTGTAAAGGAGACGCATTTATAGGTATGGTTTAAAACTAGCAGGTTCTATCCAAGGGGGTTTGATCTAAGGTGATTTGATCAAACCCTGTTCAATTGGAATCCTTAAAATGGAACTTTTTAAGCTTAAATCATTATATTTTCTAAAAATATGTGATTTCAGCTAAAATTCGTTTCTCTCGGGAATTGTAAACCACTATTGTGACAGCACCACTTCACAACATAGAATTCATCCACTGACCATACAATCACACAGCAATTCGTCGATTCATCGAACCAGTCATCATCTGCAACTCCAAACTATATTCGTGTCATTCTTGTCTGTCGAGCTTCCTCTCAGAACTGTCACAACAAACTATCTTCCAATGATTCCCATTCGGCTCCTCTGATTGGCCATTGAACCACGTAGGATGGTCTTCTCTCGATCAAAGTGATCAACCTGTGTTGGCATGTCGGTGAGACACAAGAAGTGTCTCCCCGATGCCCAAAGACTTCACCATCGATGTCGCCAAGATTCATCCTTATCGCCAAGATGTTACATCGAGTCCAGAGAGCTATCGCTAAGACTTCACCATGTCGCCAAGACCTCATAGCGAGCCTTTATGTTATACCGAGACGTTCAACAGTCGGCAAGACTTATCACTTTCAGTGAGACATTATACCAAAGCTCTAAAGTCACATAGACAGAAGAATTTACATCGGCAAGACTATCATCTTTCGCCAAGACATCACACCGAGATCTAAGACTTTCTCTGAAGTGATCAGCAGTCGGCAAGACTAACGTTCATCGCTGAGACTTCACACCGAGACCCCTTTAGTTATCCTGATGACTTTAATGCAAAACCGTTCGGAAAGACATCACACATCAGTAAGACTTCTTACCGAGCCACCGCATGTTACTCCGAGTGTATACTGTTGGTGAGACAAACCAACTGTCACAAGGAGATCATAGCGAGACCTCCATGTTACCTCGAAGACACCAAGAAAATTCTATTGGCGATACATTCCTATCGATAAGACTTATTACCAAACAGCCAAGACTCTCCCCGAAGACTTCAATAGAAAACGTTGTCGGTGAGACAATAGCTATCACTGGGACCTCACACCAAAGTAATCCTTTCGGCCAAGGGTCTCCCTGATATACAATATCAATGGCCTATTGGCCAAAGATCTCCACTTGTCATAGGGTTACAATGACAGTCACAAGTCACAGCGATAAGCTTCTTCGGCATGACTTAAACATTGTCTCGATGACTTGTACAAACCACAAGATCCAAAGCTGCTAGTCGGCCAGACTCAAAGCATGTCACACCAACTTGCCTCTCTTAGAGGTTTCAGCCTATGAGATTGAGGCATATGTTTCCAACAATCTCCCACTTGACGAAGATCACACAGGCACCTCCAGAGCACAACAAAACTACTAAAAATCATGGGCACTAAGGCCCATTGAACTAGCACACCACCTGAACTTGTATGTGCTTATTGGCTTCATCAATGCATCTGCAACATTCTCTAGAGTATCATTTTTTTCCAAACTAACCTTTCCATCCTCCACCATATCTCGTACAAAGTGGTACTGTACATCTATATGTTTCATCCTGGCATGGAAAGTAGGATTCTTTGCCAGACAAATTGCACTCTGACTGTCACAAAAAATAGTTATTTTCCTGCATCAAAACCAATGTTAGAACACAACGTTTTAACCAAACTACTTCTTTACAAGCATGTGTAGCTGCCATGTATTCAGCCTCTGTAGTGGACAAAGCGATTATAGACCGGCTTACTCATCCAACTCATTGCACCACCATTCAACATGAAAATATATCCACTGGTGGACCTCCCTATTGTCAATGTCCCGAATCCACATAGCCTTGAATCTGAGAGTCCTTTGTGATTCAACCAAGTTCCCATGGTAACACAAAAAACTCGAATTTCCCTTCAAATGGCGAAAACTCTTTTCACAATATCCCAATGTGTCCTTCCAGGATTAGCCATAAACCAACTAAGAACTCCCACTGCTTGGGCAATGTCTGGCCTTGTAAAGACCATTGCATACATAAGGCTGCCAACCGCACTAGCATAGGGTACACTAGTCATGTCCTCCATCTCAGTAGGATATTTTCAGCAGTCCTCAACAGATAGCTTTGTTTCCTACAAGACTGGAACAACTAGTTGCTTGCAATCATTCATGCAAAATCTCTCTAGAACAATCTTGATATACTTACTCTGACTGAGCCAAAGTTTTCTACTATTCCTGTCCCTAGTTATCTCCATCCCAAGAATATACCTTGTTGCACCAAGATCTTTCATTTCAAACTTAGCAGACAACTAAGACTTAAGATCAAAAATCATCAACTTACTATTGCCTATGAACAGCATATCATCAACATAGAGAGCAATAATAAGAACTTGATCACTTTCAGCTTTGTAATAGACACAATGATTAGATTTTGATCTTACAAATCCCAAAGACAAATACAAAAGTATCAAATTTCTAGTACCACATTCTAGGAGATTTGTTTTAACCATACAGATTTTTTAACCAAACCGTTTCTCTTTACCTTTTCTCCACAAAGTGCTCAAGTGGGACATGTAAATCTCTTCTTCAAGATCACCATGAAGAAATGTTGTCTTCACATCCATTTGTTCGACCTCTAAGTCATACCTCTGCCAAGTGACAAAAGAAATCTGATAGATGTCGGCAGCTCTGGGAGAAAAAAATCTCCCCATAATCAATTCCCTCTACACGGAAATAACCCTTGCAACCAACCTAAGCCTTATATTTTCCCTGCCATCCGGACCAATCTTCTTTTCAAATACCCATTTGCATTACTTGCTTTTACGCCTTTAGGCAGGGCACCAAACTCAAGTCTCATTCTTTTCTAATGATGCCATTTCTTCATTCATGGCTTCCAACCAAGAGTCTGAATCAGACATTCTAAATGCCTCTTTCACAGTCCTAGGCTCATCAGTGCTAGAACTTAAAGCATAGGCACAAGTAGAATCTATCAAAGAAAACGCATACCTATCAGGTTGTTTTCTTTCATGAGTTGACCTCCTCAATTGTTGAGGCTGAGGTTCTTCTTCTTCTTTAAAACTTTTAGAACTGCTTGAGCTCTCCTCGGTTTCAGGTACATTTTGAATTTTAAACTCCCCTTTCTTTGGTGTAGGAGGAATTTCAACTACATCCTTATTATTTTATGACTTTGTCTCTGACTACAGATCCAAGGTAGAAGGCTTCATCTCACGAAAGATTGCACTTCTGTTGTATACAACCTTCTCTGTATCAGGATTCCAAAGCTTGTATCCTTTTATGCCAGCACTATAGCCAATAAAAATACATTTGACAGCCTTGTTCTCCAATTTAGATCTTTTCTCATATGCCACATGAGCATATGCCTCACAGCTAAAAACACGAATGTCTTAAAGAGGGTTTCTTACCAGACCACGCTTTTAAAGGTGTTTTCTCAACAAGAGCAGAATTTGGAGAATGATTTATCAAATAACATGCAGTAGCAATAGCCTCAGCCCAGAACTTCTCCTCCAATCTAGCACTACTCAGCATACTTCGTGCTCTCTCCATCATTGTCCTATTGAGCCTTTCTGCAACTCCATTTTTTTGTGGAGTATAAGGTGTAGTCTTATGTCTTTTAATCCCATGGTCTTTACAATACCTCTCAAAATCATCAGAACAAAATTCACCGCCATTATCATTCCTTAAGCATTTAATTTTTCTTCTAGTCTAATTTTCTACAAGGTTCTTAAATTCCTTAAACCAACTGAACACTTCTGATTTCCTTTTCAAGAAATAAACAAATGTTCTTCTCGAATAATCATCAATGAACGATACATAGTACCTTGACTTAGACAAAGAAGGAACATTCACTGGACCAAATACATCATAATGAATATAATCTAGCAAACTAGAAGATTTATGAGGACTGGAATAAAATGAAACACGGTGTTGTTTCCCATATATACAGTGTTCACAAAATTCAAAATCAAGGTTACAATCTTCAAGCCCCTCAACTAGGTTTTTGTTCTTCAAAGTTTTTAAACCTTTCTCTCCAATGTGGCCTAGCCTATGATGCCAGAGCATAGTCTTTTCTACTTGAAGTTTAACTTCCATAGAGTTTATACAATTAGGAACATTTCCCTCTTTTCCTCCATGAGTAGCTTTTTGTGACTTTACAGAGACATTGTTGCATTGAACAGCATGTGCATCCAGCTTGTACAAGGTACCAATACAAGCACCCCTTGCTAGCACCATTGAGCCTCTAGTCATCTTGCAGCCATTTCCAGAGAACGTGACTTGCACTCCAATATCATTCAGCTTACTAACAGAAAGTAAGTTTCGAGCCAGACCTAGTATATGCATTACATCATTAATTCCCTTCACTCTTCCATCAGGGAATTCAATTGACTCTTCCACGGCCAACAATTTCCAAAGTTGAATCACTTTCCAAGTATGCCTTTCCACCATCGTATTCTTCATACTTCGTAAACCAGTCTCTATGAGATGTCATGTGGAAAGATGCTCCAGAATCAATGAGCTAGACATCATCTGATGCTATGTAGCCAAGGCTACAATGAAGGCATCTGCATCACTATGAAGAATCATTGTCGGAAGAATACTTCTTCTTCTTCTCCTCCTCTTACAATCCTTTCGGACATGACCAGGGTTGCCCACAGTTCCGGCACTTCACCTTGGACTTCTTGCCAAGAGACTTTGATCTCCCCTTTGATTTCGATTTAATTTCTTGTCCTTCTTCTTGCCTTTCTCTTTTGATCTGCCTCTAATAGCAAGGGCCTCCTTCTCCATCTCAGAAGATTTCCTTCTCATCTCTTCTAATAACAAAGAAGCAACAACATCTTCCATCTTGAAACTGGATGTTGTACTCCCAATAGCCATCACCAGGTGATCCCATGAATCTGGCAAAGAACACAATATCAGCATACAACGATCCTCTTCATCAATCTTCACACCAACAGATGTTAACTGTGCAATCAGCATGTTGAATGTGTTCAAATGATCAGCTAAAGACCCTCCTTCCTATATTCTCAAAGTGTACAACTTCTTCCTCAGGAACAGTTTATTCACCAAAGACTTCCCTGATAAATAGATGCCAGTCTCTTCCACAAGGAAGATGTAGTCTTCTCTTCATGCACATTGAGAAGAATGGAGTCTACCAAACAGAGCCTTATCAGCCCCTTAGACTTTCTATCTACAAGGTCCCAATCTTCTTGCTTCATGCCTGTAGGCTTCACTCCATACACAGCAATCCAAAGATCACGATCCACTAAGAGATCTTCCATCTTAAGTTTCCACAACTCAAAATTGCTGCCATTGAACTTCTCTATTTCAATCTTTCCTGACGTGCTTGCCATCTTAATCTATAATTATAAATTGAAAAACTTCTACAAGACTCCCACTAACAAAATTGACAAAAACTCAACGTACCCACAAGGATAACACAACGGGTGATACCACTTGTAAGGAAAGCTAGATACGGAAGCAACTCTCCTAATGTCAAAACCTCAAGGAAGAATACAGAGATACCTTTTTAAAATTTTACAATTACAGTCTAATTAAGATGTACTTGAAAGCAATAACAGAAACAGAGTATTTGAAAAACACATATGAACACCAGATTTACGTGGGAAAACCCTTACAGGAGAAAAACCCACCACACCAAGAGAAGTCACTTTGTATTACAGTAATAAAGATTACATACAGAGTTCTGACTTATCTTTCTGATGTTAGTTTATAGCAGCATTCACCATGAACAACCTTGTTACAGAACATTCACGTTACAGTCTTCACAACATAGAATTCATCCACTGACCATACAATCACACAGCAATCTGTCCAATCATCGAACCAGTCATCATCTGCAACTCCAGACCATATTCATGTCATTCCTGTCTATCAAGCTTCCTCTCAGAATTGTCACAACGAACTATCTTCCAATAGTTCCCATTTGGCTCCTCTGATTGGCCATTGATTCACCACATAGGATGGTCTTCTCTCAGTCAAATCGATCAACCTGTGTTGGCATGTCGGTGAGACACAAGAAGTGTCTCCCCGATGCCCAAAGACTTCACCATCGATGTCGCCAAGATTCATCCTTATCGCCAAGATGTTACATCGAGTCCAGAGAGCTATCGCTAAGACTTCGCCATGTTGCCAAGACCTCATAGTGATCCTTTATGTTATACCGAGACGTTCAACAGCCGGCAAGACTTATCGCTTTCGATGAGACATCATACCGAAGCTCCAAAGTCACATAGATAGAAGAATTTACATCAGCAAGACTATTGTCTTTGGCCAAGACATCACACCGAGCTCTAAGACTTTCTCTGAAGTGATCAGCAGTCGGCAAGACTAACGTTCATCGCTGAGACTTCACACCGAGACCCCTTTAGTTATCCCAATGACTTCAATGCAAAACCGTTCAGCATGACATCACACATCGGTAAGACTTCTTACCGAGCCACCGCATGTTACCCCAAGTGTATACTATCGGTGAGACAAACCAATTGTCGCTAGGAGATCATAGTGAGACCTCCATGTTACCCCGAAGACACCAAGAAAATGCTATAGGTGAGAAATTCCTATCGGTAAGACTTCTTATCGAACACCCAAGACTCTCCCCGAAGACTTCAACAGAAAACGTTGTCGGCGAGACAATAGCTATCGCTGGGACCTCACACCGAAGTAAGCCTTTCGGCCAAGGGTCTCCCCGATATACGTTATGAATGGCCTGTCAGCCAGAGATCTCCACTCGGCATAGGGTTACAATGACAGTCATAAGTCATAGCGATAATTTTCTTTGGCATGACTTAAACATTGTCTCGACGACCTGTACAAACCACAAGATCCAAAGCTGCTAGTTGGCCAGACTTAAAGCATGTCACACCGACTTGTCTCTCTTAGAGGTTTCAATCTGTGAGATTGAGGCATATGTTTCCAACACCTTATACTGACTGAGGGCCAGATTGACTTGTAATTTTACAGAGGTCGGGTGCCACTTTTTCAAGTTGATCATTGTTGCTATTATATGTTGGTTAGTGGCTCCAAATCGACTAGGTAGATTCTTTAGTTCAGGATGGGGCTTGACGTGGGATAGGATGTTGAGGTGGAGAACCCTGTTTGCCTAGGACCAGTGATGTTGGCCTCACTGTACCATGATTTACATGATTTTGCATACTCAGATGGCCGTGTGATTGGCACTGGAGTGACACTGTTGCATATTTTGGCTTGGGAGCATATTGTCGTGCTCTGACCAATTGTCACTTTAGTTGATACAGATCCTAATGATCCAATAGTTTGGAGATTGGTGGTGAGATTACTTTGCGACATACTAGACAGCTAGGTCTTCCTTACTAGCACCGCATTCTAGATGATCTGACAATATTTTGTTCACAGTCGTGGTTATAGATGCCAACTTGGTATGATGACATATAGTAGTTGTTTTATGCTCAACAGACTTGACTGATGCAAGGGAGGGAGCATACAATTATAGAGCATTATCTCCCAGACAGGGTGGCCCGCCAATTTGGGGAGATACAAGATCATCTAAATGATGGATATACTGCCATTTTTGCTAGATCGACCCAAGAGACTTCATGGGAGAATACAATCCTAACTTCTGATGCAGTTGATTCATTCTGACAGTTGGTTGCTAGGAAATGAGCCTATAGTTAGGGGCCAACAGATCCAAGCACGACACAAGTCTACGATCATTGGTTCAAACCTCCACTCTGACTGACTGAGCTAGGAGCGATACCTCCACAGGGGAGACCTCGAGGGAGGAGTTCTTGGAGAGCATAGGTAAGGCAGGATGGTCAGGATCATAAAGCACCGCACTGAGATGGGCAGCCTCTTCAATAGTTGGATCAACAACCATGGCAACCATAGCAGCCCAGGGATCCATGGGATGCGCAAATACAGCAGTTACAGGCATAGCTATAGGTGAGCAGGACCATGAGCACCAATAGAGATAGGCCACAGAGCTGCAGTTAGCTCAGGAGATTAGTCGTAGATAGCAGCTAGAGAGCATGGTTACCTCATCACAGGGGAGGACTGTACTAGCATGGATGTACCGTGAGGCTATCCGGGAGGTAGAGTATTATAGGTTTCATTATCAGCAGGTTGTGCCCATGGCTCTTCGATAGCCAGATTACTCACAGAAGACAAGGGCCCAATGGATAGATGGTCATCCAGAGAGGCATGCAGGTGAGGGGAGCAGCCATCAGGGCAAGCGGATTTGGATTAGTGCCTGATTCTTTTGATATTCACAGGCTCCATTTTTTTATAGCCCTATGGGATTTGTACCATGATTGATATACATACATTTGAGTCAGATTTTGTACCATGACAGTGATGATTTTTGATAGATATATGATACGGGTTCGACTGATTTATGATGCAATGTGTTCACTTTATTTATGCCTTATGTATGGATGCATTTGATGTTCTATGATACTATATGGATATTTTATGAAATTTTTATGTGATGGATGATTATGCAGATGTTCATGGATGTAAATGTTATGGATGAATTTCTTTCCTGTATATTTTCTATGCACTTTTATGATGATGATGTTTGTAGTATGGATGCAAATGTTTCTAAGATGGTTAGAATAACAAATCTATATTATGTCCTAAATGATAATGCAAAATGGATGATGTGATACGTTATGATTATGAGATGTATGATGGATCTATGTGGATTTAGTTTTATGTGATGGATGCAAATGTATTTATGGATGATGCAACATGTGATGATGCCTATATTATCATGTAATGAATATTTTATGCAGATGTATGGTTTATGAGATGCTTAGAATAACCAATCTATATTATGCATTGTATGTGAGATGATTGATGTTTCTTGTTATGTATGATATGAATGATATGCAGCATGCTAACGCTTTTTGGATGCAAGATGGATGCATATATGGATGTTTTTGTTTCTGAATGTCATGATACCATATTAGTGTCAGAATGATAAACCAACCCTTGACTTCGAGATGATATAGAAAACACGATGCTAATGATAATTTCTTATCAGAGATTGGGGATATAAAGAGCTTACTTACCTTATTTTTTATAACACACATAGATACGATGCATCAAGGTATAAAGAGCCAAGATGACATTGTACCTAGTGCGATGGAATTTGACTTGACAATTAGATAGGACTATCCTTGTTCACACCTAACATACAAAACCCTATTTAGGATGCAGTTCAAAAATTTCAAACATCTCGGACCAAAACATAGAAAAGAAAAACCTTCCCATGTGGTCAACAAGATACCCAAAACACCCTCCTTACAGACCAAACAAAGTAAGTATGACCAAGGTTATATTACAAGAATATCCAACAAGCACAGTAGATAAAAAGATAACGATTGATATCCCATTCCTTTCTCTCTAAATTGTTTTGTTTAGACATTGAGAGGTCATTGGAATGAGCGCAATAAGATAAATCAACAAGACAAGGACCAAGTAAATAAACAAGCCAATGTTCTTCATACCTCTAGCCAAGACTAAACTATGGTGATGCTTGATGTTGATGTCCATTGTAGGATGCATCCTAGGACATGATGTTATCAGATGATTTTGGGACTAACTGGATGATGGGCTATTAGTACCAAGAGTTGACTAACTTGTTTATCTGCTGACCAAGACTTGAGACCTTGACGTTTGAGTTTTCACTTTCAATTTTCTAAACTTGTTTTTGATTGTCTCACCAAAGGTTGGGGTGGCGATGACTTATTATGAGTGGATGTTTATTTTCGGTGATCGCGAAATGGGATGGATAATTTTTTTCAAATATTTGGATGTTTTTTATGTTTTTTGAAATGTTGAGGCTATTTTTTGGTATTTTCAAGATGTTTTACAAATGTTTTGATTTTCAAATTTTCCAATGTTTTGGTGTTTTCTGAGATTTTGAAAAAGAACCTAACCTAAAGACCTATCCTAGGGGCCTCAGGGGCTGATCAAAGATTGGCCTTGCCTACATTATACACGCAGAGACCACGTAGTTCGACTGACATAGACTCATTTATTGATGAAGCATGAACAAATGGATTGCCAGTTTATTGTGAAGGACTCCTAAAGGACTGACCTAATGTGTCTTAGGGGAACATCGATGATGGCCTTTCCTACGTTCAGAGCTCAGAGACCTGTAGTTCAACAAGATGACTCTATTTTTTACTTTTTCTGACTTTTTGACCTTTTTTTAATATTTTTTTATTTATTTTTTTATTTTTTTATTTTTTTGGGATTTATACCTTGCAAGTTTAGGCATAAAATGTTTTGAGATGGGAGCTATTGATGGGCTCTTGTATAGGTTCACCTTTTGGTGTGGATAATTGATATGCTCCTAGTTTGTAGCTCACTATGATGATGAAGGGTCTTGTTGTGCAATTTTGCACACACGCCCCACTTGGAGTGAGGACCCTCTTTTTGATGTCTTTTGACCTTTGGTTTTTATTGGATTTGTCATTTTAAGGTCTTGAGATGTTGGTCTTTCCGACTTTGGTCTTGCCTTGAGGTATGAATTGGTTAAACTTGGGTTTTAATGAAAATCTGGGTTTTGATCTGGGTCCGGGATTTTCCAGCTCGGGCGGATTTTGCCGGATCCTGGTCTTTTCCCTAGCTATTGCTAAGATTTCTGAAGTCTGGGTTTCTGCTTGAATCCGGGATTTTCCGGCTTAGGCGGATTTTCCTGAACTTCGTTAAAATTCTAAAGGTTGCCTTATCCGTGGAAACCGTGCTCGTCTGGATTATCCGTTCGGCTTGGTTTTTTTTGAAATTCTTTTCTAGGCTCGGGTTTCCGAATTTCCTTGATGTGTCTTGTCACGCATTAATGTTTGAAGTACGTTTTCTCTGGCGCAAGTGCAGGTGGATTTAAAGAACTTTTGGCAACCTTTTGATCTCATTATTCATTTGCTATCTGCTATGGCGTTTGGGATTCTTCATTTAAGCTTTGATTATTGGATTCTAGCTGCTTGTGTCTGGATTGTTTGAGCGTTGGTGTCAAGTTTTCCATTGCTAGGGCACATTGTTTCGCAGTCACCTCCTCGAGTTTGGGCTTCGTTCAAAATTGATCTATGGTAAGTCTTTGTTGACTCCTCCTTTTGATTGCTCTTAATTGAATCTTTCGATTCGATTGGTAGTCATTTCAGGTCGGCCCTTGCTCGTTTATGGTATGTAGTTGGAAAAGTAGGGTTTGACTCGCCTCTTCATGGGGTTTATCACCCACATTATGCATTCTTTCATTTATTGATCGAATGTCAGGTATACCCCTGTGGGTAGGTGTTTTGGGTAGGACTTACCTTCTAGGCGTGCAATTTGCTATATTTTGTGAAGATTAAGGTTTCGGTTTATTTGGCTGAATTTATCAAGTTTGGTAGGGTTATCGTGATTTTCATGTTTTGTGTCTAGCCCAGCTCTGCCCATACCCTGAGGGATCTCACCGTACTTTAGCCTGATCATTTCAAAGGATAGTGTCTGAAACTTTGAGCTTATCCTGGTTTTCATGGCAGAGGTCTGGTTATTGAATTTAGGGCATTATTGCCTCACCATGAGGATCGATCATTTGTGGGTTTTGGGAATCCAAATTCATGTGCATTCGAAGTTTTTCTTATTGGGATGGATTTTGAGACCATTGGAATCCAAATAAGGAAAGTTTGCCTGATCATCCGATTAATGGTTCACACGATTAACGATCGTTGGGTTTCTGAGGTGTCCGCGAAATTTCAGTGCACCCGAATTTTCCCTGTTTCTGCCAAATCCGTGGAGTATGATAAATCCTAGAATTTTGAGCGGTCCGCGGGAGTCTGACATGTCCGAATTTTTCTGGTTTCTTGCCTGGTTCCATTTCCTTTCGATTTTTCAATGTTAGGGGTAATGAAGTAAATGCTAAATGATGATTTCTTGTTGCTAATAAATGAATTTTATGATAATCCCATAGCTCTTTTGTCCATATTGATGATTCATTTGACGAATGATGTCTTGGCCGTAGGAGTCTGTCTGGGTCGGATTTCTCTGAATTCTGCCCCGACTGGATTTTCCTAGTTTACCTCATTTTCCTGGATTGCTTCATTTTCTGGATTTTCAAAGATTGATGATTAATGATGGATATTAATTGTTTTATGTGGTTTCATGCTAACCTTTGATTGAATTATGAATGATAATTGGATGCTCATGAGGCTCTTTTGTGAGTGCAGGCTGAATCAAGCAAAGCTGCGGCAAGAAAGTCCAAGGGTGATGCTGAAGGGTCCTCAGTTACAGAGGCAAAAAGATTGAGATTGGATACAAAGAGCCAGGTGTCTGATAGTAAGATATCTTCTGTTTGGTCTGAAGTCTCTGACACTAATGTAGGAGCGTGGAGGTATGAGTAATTTAAGGCAAGAACAACTCAGAAGGATCTATCGGCCCTCACCAAGGGGATGATGAAGTCTGGATTGGTCCATGTGGTAGGATTTCCTCCTGCAATCCAGTGCTATGAGTTGATACTAGAATGTGCATGGCAATATGACTTTGACACACAGAGGATCGTGAGCACCGAAGGAAGAGTCTTGGCAAACTTCAATCCAGTTTCTATTGCCCAAGCATTCGATATGCCAGACTTGCAATGTGTGTGTGCCCTGGATATGGACTTGGCCAGAACTTACTATGAAGATGAGCCCACCAAAGCCCAACAGATGATCAATTCCTGGTTGGAGAAACCAAAATATCACTTTTCCAAACTGCCCAAGCAATTACACAGGATCAAATTCAAGTCGGACATATATGATGCAATCACATTATTGAGCAGAGTGGCCAGTTTAAAGAGTGTTGGAGTGTTGGAAAGTTGGATGGTCCATGTGATCAACAAAATTGAACAAGGTATTAATTACCATTGGGCAGGACTCATCAGTACAATGATTGATAGACAGATGAGAGATGTGCTAGAAACAAAAAGGTTTACTATGTCCTCCTATGTGATATATGTGTTGGCTAGATTCTACCCATACAGGGGTTTGAATCCAAAGGGAACATTTGGACAAGATATAGTCTATGACATATACCCGGAATTGCACCTTGGACATTAGGATTTTAGAAGGGAAAATGATGCATTCATGATGCATATTACTAGGTTGCTCCAAAATGCAGAGCATGTAAGAATATCTGATGGAGCTAAGGAGCTGATAAAGAAATATGGAGCGTGGTTCATATAGTTTCCCACCTTCTCCTACATCATAATTGACAGATGTCAAATTGCTCCATATCGGCTGCCTAGATATCCTACTGATCACATTGTGCTATTGGAGGTTACAAGATAGATATGTGAGTTTGATGCTATTGTTAAAAAGGCAAAGCATAAGACAAGGTTTGGTGGAGATTTCCCCCTGAGAATTGGCATAAGTGAGGTTTGTCCTTCAATTCAATCAGCACATGCATCAGGGGATGAACTGAGTATATATGTTTTCTCTTTTCACTCTAAAAGGACAAACTTTGATATCACTGGGGAAGCGCAGAAGAAGGCCACCAAAGAATACCATCACAAGGATGACCTAGAAGATTACTGGGAAAACATTAAAGATGACTTTGAGGTGAGGAAGAAAAGATACTCTAGGCTTCCAGTTGATGTGATCAGACTATACAATGTCAAGTTGATCCCTGATCAGTTGGAGGATGACGGGAATCTGGTGCAGGATCATGCATATGAGTCGGTCAAGGATAGATCAATTGGAGAGGTAAATTGGGCTGAAAATGAGGTAACTGAATTGGAAGACCTAATGGCCCCTGTCATGAAGTTTACCAAATCATGGTTGAAGCACAAAGTATGGGAGCTTGAAAGTGAAAAGGTATCTTGTACCTTCAATTTAATGGGAAACCTGAATCCTCTTTCCACCTCAGAGGAATCCAGGGAAGAAGATCCCAAAAGGAAAACTAAAGTGAGCTCGCCCTTCAAAATTAAAATCAGAGGTCCAAAGGAAGGTGATCCAGAATAGAAAATGAAACCAAAAGGGAAGAAAAGAAGTCGAACCTTGAGAATAGGTAAGTCTACAGAGGAGGAAGAACTTGAGAAGACAGAAAAGGAAGATATTCCTCCAGAGCTAAAGAGGGCAAGGACAACTAGAACTTCGAAGAAGAAGGATCAAGAGACTTCCAAGGATGAGACAAACCCTCCAATGGTTGATGTGGAAAGCTCGGGAGAGAAAACTAGAGTTTACTCAAGGAGATCAAGGACTCCATCTCCCAAGGAGACCCTACAGAAAGCAGATCCTCTTTTGGTGGCTTCCACTGTGGAGCAACAAAGGGCTACTTCCCCTTCACCAAGTGTACCTGAGAAGGTAACCCTTGAAGAGCATGAGACTAGTGGGCAAGCTAAACCATTCAAGGAAGGAGAACTCTTTGGTGCAGCAGCTGAACTTGAGGTTGAAAATGTAGAAATGCACCCTTCTCCACTAGTGCAATATGAGGATTCTCCGACAAGCAACAAAGGCAACAAATCTCCTGAGAAGAAGGATGCTCCTATTAGAACCCCATCACCTTTGCAAGAAGAGGAGCCTGAATTGGGTAACCAAGGTGATCAGTCTCCTGAGAAAGGAAAAGATGAAACAGCAGAACAACATGAAGAGGTAAAGACAGATGAAATCCAGGTGGATCTTGTCGTCCCAGATTGGTTGGAAAAGGAGATTACAAGGAAGAAACAGGTTATTATTGAGGACACCCCCCTCGATTGGGATGAAATGTTGGCCAAGATTGGCAAAGCTAAGAAGAAGAAGATGGCCAGGGTAGTTTCGAGGATAGAAAGAGATGAAGCAAGTAACAGGGTTATTCACATTGCCACCCCTACTGCGGATAAAAGTAAAGATGAGGTCACTGGAAAAGATTACAATGTGCAAACTATTAATCTTGGACTAGCTTCTGTAGAGCAGGATATTGAAGGGTATGAAGGGTTCAGTGCAGTAATAATTGGGAGACTAAGGAAAGAAACACAGTCCAAACATGAGCTTAAAAGGGAGAATGAGACGCTTAAGAAGTGTCTAGAGGACTTAATGAAGCCTTTGCAATCTCTTCACCCATCTTCTTCTGTTGCTGTTGGTTTCTTGCCTAGGGAAACTATTTCTGAAATTGAAAGGATGAAGACTTCTACCCAGACTACAATGGATTAGATGAAGGATTTCCAAGTGAAAGGAGATGATGCAATAAAGGAAATCCTTTCAATTGGAAAGCATGCAGTAAGAGCCAAGGAATTGTTAGGACATGTTTTATCTCAAGATAAGGATGATATTGACCTTCTATTGTGGAAATCCAAAATGATTATGGAGTATGGTAAAGATCAGTTGGTTGTAGATGGAATCCTTCCTTCATCCAGACTTAATGAGCCTTGGGAATGGTTCAAGGCCTTGCAGATTTGGCAGAAAGCCATCAGGAAGATCCATAAACGAAAGAAGCAGATGGATGGTGATCTGACTGGAGTTTATGATGGATGTATTGCATTCTTTAAGATAGTGACTGGCAGGAGGAATATTGCTCCTAAGTACCTAAGCCTAGAACAATTAAGGGAATGGTGGCATGATGTTTATGCTCCTGATTCTAAAAATGTTATAACAGGGTGCCAACTAGATGATGCGGCAACTTACTTGGCTGTGATGGACAAGTACCAAGCGCATAAAGGTGATTGGGATAAAATTGTTAGGCAGTCAAAGGAAGAAATTAGCTCCATTGAATGTCGACTCAAGATTTTACCTTTGCCACCTGTTGTTGAGTTGGACAGAGTATTTTTAAGGGTTCGTGGATCATTGGATCAGAATAAGGATAAGGGAGGTGGTAGTTAATGCCCATTTTGAGATTTGTGCTTCCCTATTATTATAGGGCATGTGTTGATCCGGGATGCATTGAGGATTGTGTTTGGGTCGACCTTGATGATGTATCGGCATTTAATGTGTGCCTTATTTTGAAATTCCTAGGGCTGACTTGTTTTGGGCTATTTCTTTATTTTGTAATGTTTGGTTGGGCCGACATGTTTTGAGGATTCTCTATAAAGGGCGTTCTTGCCTCATTATAAAAGGGAGTTAGCTAGATATTTGATAGAGACAAGCTAGATTAAGGAAGAGCTAGAGCATTTTTTTAGTAGAGATAGTAGCTAGTTCTTTTGAGCAAATACTGTAACACAAAACAGTGGAATTGTTGCTACATTTTGGTGATCTAATACAATTGAAGGCATTATCGTTTCTCTGGTGAATTCCTTTGTGTTAGTTTATCATGCATGGTTCCTGTTGTTTCATCTTTTAAATTGCTTGAAGATATAAGATTTGATGTTAGATTTAGAATTAGATTAGTTCGGTGAATAGTGTTAATGATTTCATACTTGGAATGTTTGTAGAAACCTCTGGTCTATAATCCCAGTAACTATCTGATTGTAGTAGGCTAGTGAAGTCAACCTGGACCATATATCTATTTTGTGCTTAGTTCGATTATGGATGAAATTCTATGATCTAAAAATCTATATACCTTAGAAGATTGCACCATTCTTGTGATATTGCATTGTGGGTTAAGCAGGAACTGGCTATTTGAGATTGGTCCATTCCAAATATCAGTCATTTGCATTGTTCATCCTAGAAATAGTTTATAATTTAGATTTCATTACATTTATTGCACCCCTCATCTTTTTCTATTTCTTTATCATTTGATTAGACTTAGGATCTAAGATCATCATATTTGATAGATTGGAAAGATACAGTCTACTTGTAGTAAGGTTCGATTGTGATTACCAGCATTTTCACATTATATCTGAGTTGTTTATGCATTGTCATGACCTGACACCTGAGAGACCTTGGGGTGGTTTTCAGTAATTTATTGTTGAAGATTACCTTTCAAGAGAGATAGGATATTGTATTCTGTCTGAGTTGTTGCTGTGCAGAAAACACCATCAACATGTCCCAACCAGTTGGGTTCAAACTTTCCCTTGCTATTTGGATTTGGCACATTTTTCTTATTTTATTTCAACATGAGCTCTTTGACTTGAAAGGTCTGACCCCTGATCTTCTTATTGTATCTCCTCTTGAGATGGTTTTGATAGACTCATAGGTGATTCAAGGCATCCATGTGCCGCTCATCCAGTAGTTCCAGCTCATTCAATCATGACACCCGATATTCTTCATCTGTAATGAGATTTTGCAATGATATTCTCAAGGATGGGAGCTTAGTCTCAATGGGAAGAATGGATTCTAATCCATATACCAAGGAGAAGGGTGTTGCACCTATAGGCATGTAGATACTTGTTCGATAGGCCCATAAGGCGGGATTCAACTGTAGGTGCCAGTCATCACCAGCTTCATTGACTATTTTCTTTATGTTTTTCAAGATGGTTTTATTGGTAGCCTCATCTTGTCTTGGTTGTTATCATGGGGGTAGTATGGGGTGGAGAAGCGATGTTGGATATTGAATTTTTGGCATAGTTCTTGAACATCCTAATTTTTGAAAGGTGTCTCGTTATCTGAGATAAGGGCTTGTGGAACACTCTAATGGAAAATGAGGTAGTTCAGGATGAACTTGGAATTTGCTTCCCTATGATGTAGGTCATTGGGATGGCCTCTACCCACTTTTTAAAGTACTCAGTGGTGGTGATAATGAACTTGTGTCCATTGGATGAAGTGGGTGTGATTTTACCAATGAGATCGAGCCCCAATTGTGAAAAGGGCCAAGGTGTTATAATTAGTTGGAGCTCCTGAGTTGGTGCATGGATGAGATCCCCATTTTATTGACATTACAAGCATTTTTGGACATAGTCGTGAGCTTCCTTTTCCATTGTTAGCCAATAGTACCCCGTCCTTAGAAGTTTCTTAACCAAGGTCATACCACTCGAATGTGATCCACAAATGCCATCGTGTACCTCAGTTAAGGCAGTCAAAGCTTCCTAATGGTTAAGGCAACATAAGAGGGTTCCCTCGATACTCCTATGGTATAGGGTGTCACCTAAGATAATGAAACAAGATGATTTTTTGACAAATGTTCTTTTAAAGTTTGAGGTGATATCGGCGGGGAGGACTCCTATTTTCAAGTAGGTGTAAATATCATGATACCAAGGGTCATCGATACCAACGATTTCACACACAAATGCAAACTCTAGTACCTCAAATGTTGGTACGAGAAGCTATTCTACCAAGAATTCATGTTTATGGAGATTGCATGGGATATCTAGTAGCAATCTGATTATTTCCATAGCATACATTGCTCTGTTGTTTTCCCTTGGTATTTTCTCAAACGTGATGTCAATGAAGAATTCTTTGAGGCTTTCCACCATTTTCTTGTATGGGGTTAGCTTGTCATCTTTTGTTTGGTATTCATCATTTACTTGATTGATGATTAGCTACGAGTCTCCATAGACCTTGAGTGCCATGATCTGTCATTGTACTGCTATTCTCAGTCCTATGACAAGAGCCTCATACTATGCATTATTGTTTGTGCGAGGAAAAGACAACTTAAATGACTTGGGTATGCAATCTCCTTGTGGTGTAATGAAGAAGACTCCAGCTCTTGACCCATGTTGTGTGTAGGACCCATCAAAATATACTTTCCAATGATCTATTATTCTTAGGTTAAAGATTGACTCATCAGGGAACTCTGATATCAATGGGTTTTCTGAATATATCAATGCCTCTGCTAGTTGGTCTATAATTACTTGTCCTTTAATGTCCTTTTTTTCTACATACTCAATGTCATATTCTGTTAGGATCATGACACATTTAGTTGTTCACCCCGTGAGCATTGCTTTGGAAAGGAGATACTTGAGAGGATCTATTTTGGAAATGAACTTTTTATCTGGTGAGCCAACATATAATGCCTGAACTTTTGTGCTATGAACACCACTGCTAGGCAAGACTTCTCAATGAATGTGTAATTCAGCTCATGTCCCACCATGGTTCTACTAATATAGTAAATAGCTCTCTCCTTGTTTTCATCATGTTGACCTAAGAGAGTGCCAAGGGATGTTGTTGTTGCCAATATATATAGGATCAATGGCTTGTTTGGAATTGGTGGTGTCAGTAAGTACTCCTTGAGTTTATTGAATGCCTGATCACATTTCTCATCCCATTTGTATGCTACCCCCTTGTGGAGTAGATGAGAATATGGCATAGCCTTATCTGCTAACTAGGCTAAAAACCAATGAATGGATTGGAGCCTTCCCTACAAACCCCTTAACTGCTTCAATGTTCTTGATGCCTCCATCTCGAGAATTGCTTTGACTTTGGTGGGGTCTATCTTGATTCCCCTCATAGATACAATGTACCCTAGAAGCTTACCTAATTGTACCTTCAAGACACACTTTTTTGGATTGAGCCTAACCTTGTATTCTTTTAGCCTGTCGAAGATGGAGCTTAGTGCCAATATGTGATCCTGACATTTCTTTGACTTGGCCAATATGTCATACACATAGTCTTCCACATTTTTGTGAATCATGTCATGGAAGATTAACATCATAGCTCTCTGGTAGATAGATCTTGCATTTTTCAACCCAAATGGCATCATGTTCTAGTAGTAGGTCCCCCATGGACAAGTGAAAGTTGTCTTGTGTTGGCCATCCTTAGCTATCATGATTTGATTGTACCCTGAGAATCCATCCATTAGTGATAGCATTTCATGCCATGTTGTCATATCCACAATCATGTCTATATTTGGGAGAGGGAAATCATCCTTGGGACATGCTTTGTTCAAATCTCTAAAGTCAGTGCAAATGCGGATGCCCCCAGTGGGCTTAGAGACAAGTACAAGATTTAAAACCCACTCTAGATAATTAATTGGTCGTATGAAACCAGCATCAAGGAACTTTTGCAATTCAAGTTTGACTAGTAATGCTATTTGTGGGTGCATTTTTCTCAAATTTTGTCTTATTTGCTTTGCCTCTAGATAGATGGCTAGATGGTGAACTACAACTTCTAGATCAAGACCAGGCATGTCAGCATAGGTCCATGTGAATTTCACCTTTCTTTCCCTTGGAAAGGCAGCTAGGAATTCATGTTCTTCTGTCAAAAGTGATTATGCATAGAAGGTGATATGTGGTGCTTCATCGGTCCCTAGATTGACTAGATTACATTTCTCTACAAAGACCATTGACTTTTCATGATGAATAGCACTAAGGGGAATATTGAATCCCTCATCCTTTGGTGCCTCAAAGAGTTTTTCACCATTGGATACATCCTTTTTTTTTACTATTTTTGGGTCAAAGAGTGCCACAACGTGGTTTTCACTCAAAGACCTAGATATTATTCTTAAATTTTCACTTTTGCAACTAAGGAATTCAATCATTTCCCCATAGTATGCATGTGTGTCCAGCTCAATGTCAAACCCAGATTTGTGATCTTCACATGGTAGAGTATCCCGTAATCCCATGAATTCTAAGAGAGCCTTGTCATTTTTTAACGTGTCTAAAGTCGGTGGTCCTCGTTGGTCATAATCGATGAGTTGGGGGTAGACAAGTTTTAGCTTATTGTTTTGGTTAATTGGTTCAAAAGATAGGGTACTTATCATGAAAAGAGAGGAATCCTCGAATAGCATAGGTAGGTCAGTGATGGGTTTCTCATCACACACATTGATTATATCAAAGGTATAGTTGTCTAAAGGCAAACCTGCGGACACCGGTAACTAAGGAGGAGCTTTGACTTTTCTAATCGGGGCACCTTTTCCAAGTATGGTTATTTTTGGAGGGGTACATCCAAGGCCAAGATTCCTTATATGCTTCTTGGGAATGATAGGTTCTAGAAGACTATTGTCATTTTTTCTAAGTTTCTTGTTTTTGTTGTAGCCCATGCCAAGCATCATCTGTAGTCCTTTGTTGTCATCATCCATTGGAAGAGCAGGTTCGAGCCTTTCATCTTGATATAGCAGACCTAATATGTCTTTTTCATCTACCATTTCTCAGCTTAGGTCTCCCCAGCATCTAAATCTAGGGGGGTTTGCTTTAAAGGTTTGAGATGGGGTGTCAATCGATTGGGGCTGACCATGAGACCAAGGAGATTGAGGTAACTCTCCTATTACAAAGGCGCTCTTTTTCATTTTGTATTCCCCACACCCATTATCCTAGATAATGACTTTGATATCATAAATGTTTGGGATGGAGGGTGTCTTTGTCTCAGAAGTAGAGGCTAAGGTAGATGGGTCAATATATGGAGATGTGGGTCCATCATCATTCTTTGGGACTTGAGGGATCTTGTAATACTTGGCTTCTAGATTCTTGCAATAATAAAATGGTTCAATATCTCCATGGACTATGGCCTCTTGATTTTGATAGGGAAACTTGACACATTGATGGAAGGTAGATGTGATAGCTTGCATCCCATGGATCCATGGGTGCCCCAGGAGGATATTGTAAGGTAGTTCTAGATCAAGTACTTGGCATGTAGTTTCCATGATTGTTGGCCCTACTTGAATAGGGAGTTGAATGGTGCCTTGAGTAACCCTTTCTTGGTCATCATATGCCCTTATAGTAATACCCTTACCTTTCTCAATGACATATTCAAAGAATCCTAGATTCTTTATTAGCTTGAGAGTTCAGATATTCAAGATTGCACCTCCATCAACCAAGACTCTTTTGAATTTATTCTTATGGACTAAGACTTCAAGATGGAGTGCACAGTTATGAGATGGTTAAGTTGGGAGGTCTTGATCAAAAAATGTTAGGAGATGTGGCATGGTAATGTGTTTGACCATACCTTGGAACTGGTCTACGTCAAGATGTATGGGGACAGTGGATGAAGCCAATGCTTCTTCTAGGATTTTCCTATGTGCAAGTGATATTTTCAACAACTCCATGATGGAGATCTAGGCGGGGGTTCTTTTTAATTGATCCAAAACATTATAACCATCGGGTACTAACTTTGGATTGGTAACGGATGCTTTGGGTGCTTGGGATGGTCCTAGAATGGTAAATTTTCCACCACGTAATGCTAACAATGGTAACCCACTCATCTAGGGAAGCAACGACATGGTCATAAAAATGTTTCACATTATTATACTTTGCCTTACCATTGTTGTTCTCCTTATTGTGATCTAGCATCGAATTTGTGTATATATTTAGATCTTGATTTCCTACAAGTTGTTCAATGGTTATGGTTTTGTCATCGATGAGGTCCTTAATTATATTTTTAAGTCACATGCAACTAGTTGTTGTGTGTCCCTTTATTTTGTGGAAATCACAAAGTTGTTTTTCGTTATACCATGGTGGTTTAACTTGAGGCTCTTGATGATTATCATAAACAGGGATCTTGATGATATTTTCTTGTACTAGTCATTGCATGACAAACTCAATTGGTTCCCCAAGTGGTGCGTATTTTTGTTTGGGGGTACTTCCTTGGGGTTGGTCCCCCTTCATTGTTCAGGTTATTGACCGCTTGATTGTTGGGTTGTTCTGATGATGTGTTGGCTTGTGTGTTTTTTTGGTTGTTGACTTGTGGTTGTTAATATGATTATGTATTTTTCCTTGGGGAACTGATAACAAATTTGGCATCAACTACACCATCGTTAATAGCATTCTTGTTCTTCACCCATTTGCGAGGTTTTTCATTATAACTGGTTCATGGGCAATTTTCTTGATAAGGGGGTGTCCCCCCTTGTGCAATAAGGGCTCTTTCTATGTTGAGCACCTTGGGGATCAACTAGTCATATGTGGTGATGCATTGCATTGTTAGATGTAAGGACAAGGTTTCTTTGAGATTGCCGATGATAGTATAGATTTGTTGTTCTTTGGGCATAGTCCACTTGCTTCTATTGGCCTTGGATCACCATCATTGTAAGAAGGATGTGAATGTTTCCCCTTGGCTTGTTTGAGAGTGGATAGTTCTTCTAGACTCACGTCCATGCCTATGTTGAATGAGTAGTTTTGTATGAACAAGTCCACAATTTCTTCAAAATTCTTGATTATAGGAGGAAGATGAGAGAACCATTCTATTGCTGGCCCATCCAAACTCTGAGGGAATAGTCATATTAGATAAGAGTCATCATATGAAACTTCCATACAATGGAAATGAAATTTCCTGATGTGATCTTCAGGGTTACCAGTACCATGATATTTGTCAAATTTAGGTATCTCGAACCCTTTTGAAAATGGAACCATCGCAATGCTTCTGTTGAATGGATAAGGGCACAAATTCCCTTGGGTTTTTTTTTTTTGGATTATAGGTCTATCACTTGTTGTGAGAGAAATTTGATTTGTGCAAACACATCATTTTGCAGATCAAGTGGTGGGATGAATGTGTTTTGAGGTGATTTGATTTTTTGAGTGACAGGTGGGTTTTTTTGCATGTTTATGGGAGGTTGTTGCACATTTTTTTGTGCCACCAATGCTTGTTGGTATGTCTGCAATTGCTATTGTGCCAACAATTCTTGTTGTTGGTCTTGTTGTTGTTGTGCCAATAATGCTTGTTGTTGGGCTTGTAACTAAGCTGCTTGTTGTTGTGCTTGTTATTGTTGCAGAGCCTACCGATAGGTTTTTTGTTGAACCACTTGTTTTTGTGCTTGGTATTGTGTTTGTGCTTGAGCTTGTTGTGCTTGATATTGAGCTTGTACTTGAGCTTGAGCTTGTTGGACAGCTACTACAACGTAGGTAGCCTATGTGGTTTGCATTGCTTGTGCAGCTTGGGCGGCTTGTTGTTGAAATAAAGCTTGAGCTTGCACTTGGGCAGCTTGTTCTAATTGTTGTGCGGCTTGCTATGCCTATGCTTTTTGAGTAGCTTGTTGTGTAGCTTGCGTGGTTTGTTGAGCTTGAAATTGTTGGAATGCTTTTTGATAGGCTTGTTGAGTTGCTTACAGTGTGATGTTGTATTGGTTTTCCACATTTCAATTTGGTGGTAGAGGTGGAGGATTCGGAATGGTGTGAGATGTTGTGATGAGATTTTGTTGAGGTGGTGGTAGAGGTGTTGTTGGATTGATGATAGAATATTGTGTGGTGGATGGTGTGGTTGATATGTTAGGTCCTTGGGAGACCACATTTTGAGATATTTGAGGTGTTGTAGATGGTGTAGTAATGGTAGAGGAGGAAATGGTGGGAAGATGGGTGGTGTGTTTCCTTGAGAAAGTGATGATGAGGGATCAAAGATTCCCCCTTGTCCAAATATTTCCCCTTCTCCTTGTGAAGTCATGGGGAGAGAGACTTGTGTGTTAAGGGAATATTTCAATGATGCGAAGAAAGTGGATGGATTGTTGGTGTCATGAAAGATGAGTGGAACATATGGGTGTTTTGGATCTTGAGGGATGATATTCGGTTGACCCAAGATGGTGATCTAAGTCTTGGTTGTTTACAAGGGGATGTGTTTGAAGAGCATGAAGCAATGAACTCCCCTTGGAAACTATGGGTTGACTTGGAGCATGAGATGATGTTGGTTGTGCGATGGGTTGAATGATGTTTTGAGAGGGAGGTGTGAATAAGACTGGTGGCATAATCCCAAGAGGTTTCTCCACAATACTACTTACATCATAATCAAAGGGGAGTTTAGCCCCTTCCTTTTCCAATTCTAACATGTATTGTGAAGGATTAAGTCTCATCATTGTGTTGACAATTTTGTGATTTTTGGGGTTTTGGACCATTTCCATGATTTCATCTTGAGTCATTCCTAGGACATTGTTGGTGATATCCTCCACTTGGCAACCTACCTCTTGAAGATATTGTGGTAGTAGAGGAAGGTTGAGTGGGGGATTGTTAGATCCAATGGGGTTGATTTCAGGTGCAGTTTGACTCAAGTCACTTGAAGTGGATGTTTCTTTGTTTGTTTCCATTTTTTTCTTGTGTTGAGATCTAGTTTGGACCATAAAATAAGGATCAACTTTCAGGAATATGGGAGGTAAACCTCTAACTCCTTAGGTTGGTCTAAACTTTAGGTACAAAAAAGAAAATCTAAGATGTTTAAGGATCAAGGGTGGTGATGAGATAATGAAAGATGGGTGACTGCGAATGATTGAACTTTTAAGAACCTTGGAGGGATACTAGAATTTGGGACTTTTGGATTTGGATTTGATTCGGATTTGATTTGGATTTTGGTTTGGATTTGATAATGAACTTATAAAATCCAAGATGTTGGATGTTATCTTGGAATGAACTTGTCCACAAGGTGATAATTTAACCAAATGTATGAAGAAGGATTCATCTACATAGAATCAAACAAGATGATTTTGATTTTGATTTAGAAGGATTTTCCAAAAGCCTAGTATGAAGGATTTTTTTTTCAAGATTCTAAGAGTTATTTTGTGAGATGGATTTTGATTGATGTTTGAGGATGGATGAAAGTGTTGATTTTGATCCTAAGTGAACTTAGAGAGACTTTTGTTTACAATACCTAGGTATTGAAGAATATTCTATATTTTTGTTGATGGTTCGGATGAGCACAGCAACAATTAAGCAGAATATTACTATTTTGCTCGCCTGAAAGAGAAAGAATAACGCATGGATATCTAACTCCCAAGGTCTTGGTAATTGGTTTGCAACTGTGCTTATTTCACTCACTAGTTGATCTGAACTATAATGTTCAAGGGGCCTACTGGTGTTGAGCTTCTGGATTGTTCTAAGATCCAACATAAATTCAAACCTACTTTAACTGGGTTTTTAAAGAAACAGAAAAACATAGATCAAAGCTTTGGAACTGAAGAGAATAATAATTCATCCAACTTAACCAGACTTGTTACCTTTCAAGGAATTGCTAACTAAAACTGGAGAACAAAATTAACTTGTGATTAACACATAGTTTCATTCATTCACAGTGCTAACTTCAAGCTTCTCAAATCGAATGATTAACCCAAGATAACTACCATTTTGAAGCATAATATGAAGTAGATTATGTGTGATAGAAATATGTGTATCAAAATAAGATAAACAAATCACACAAAATGAAACATTAAACCAAAGAAAGCAAGATAAATTGAAATAAAATTAAACAGAGCTTCTTCAGAACCGTTCCATTTTTCTCTATCTCTAGGGATTTGTTTGAAGTTGTTGCTCTCAGATTGTGTAAGCAAAGCTTCTTAGAATGGCAACCTGCAGAACGAGTATGCAAAAAGGAAAGTGCTTCTCTATCCTATATGTTGGTGGAGTGAAAATTTTGATACGGATATGCACAGGGGTTGTAGATTATGCACAGGGGCTGTGGATTATGGATGCTTCTAAAACTATGATATGGAGATGATAAGCCATGATATGAAATACTACTATGCTATGCTATGATGCTAGAATGCTATGAATGATGGAAGACTGTGCTATTGCAAATTGGCTATAGTTTTCTTGTATGAAAGCTTCTCTATGATTTCAAAGACCCGGCAGTCCTTTTTATAGCTTTTTGCAGGAAAGAGCCTGGCTGGCAAAGATCAATGGCTGTGAGATTGTCTGGTAGATTTGAATGGTGAGAGATGGAGAGGTTGAGAGGAAGATGGAGAATGTTGGGAGGTTGGAGAGAAGAATGGAGCCTTGTCTTCAACCCACGGGAACAAGCTTCCACAGGAACAGAGAAATTTATTTTTTTGTTTTGGAAGTTTGTTTCACGGTTGTTGAAGATAATCCAAATTAATTAAATAAATAAATTTATTTAATTTCATGTGAGTTTTATTTTTGATTTAAGGACTATAGAAGATTTAATTAAATATTTGAAATATTTAATTGTGAATAGACTTTAGAAGAATTAATTAAATATTTTGAATATTTAATTGTGAATGGAACTTTAGAAGAATTAATTAAATATTTGGAATATTTAATTGTGAATGGAATTTAGAAGATAAGAATACTTAATCTTTATTTGAATAAAATATTCAAGCCAAGATTAAATGATAATTAATATAAATAAATCGTAATGTTTATTTAATTAATTAAGAAATAAATAAGAAAAGTGATTAAATAAACTTATTTATTTAATTGAAATGAAAGAATGAACAATATAAATAAATTATTTAAATTTATTTATACGTAGATCAAATTCAAATATTTAATTAAATATTAAAAATATTTAATTAATTACCAGACTATTGTGATGTGACCATTTTTAGGTGTATACAGATTTAAGTCTGGTTCCTTCTACTATTTATGAAACAAATAAGCAACATTTACAAAGCTGGCACAATCACCAGTGTACAGAAAATCCATGTCTTCAAATCATCTCCATCTACGCTAAGAAAACTTGAAAGATACATTACTGCCTCTGCTCAATCTAGCTCCTACTCTCTTCTACTCTTAAGTTTTCTCTACTACTACTGGTTTTTTTGAAAAAATCCCTCTCCCTTTCTCAAAGAGGCAAAAAATTCTAGATATATCCCATGTGTCAAAAGAATGTGTTGGCACATGTTTTAGGGTTTACAAAATATCAGCCTCCAGAAAGGTCGGCCCTCAGATCTTTTTGGAATGAAGTTAATGTTGCATTCAATGTGCATCCTCAGTGTCCATGTTGGTGAAGGATCACCCTTAGGAGTAGCCCTTAGATATTTTGCAACCATCGCAATAACTTCTGGCCTCCATGTCCACCTTCGAACTTCCATCAAAACCGCTTTGAATGCCCTGGAGTATAGCCATTAATATCGATCTACCTTTTTCCAGTAGACCTCACAGTTGTCCCTGAGATGGATGACCTCTTCTTCCTTTCGGCCCTCTTCCTGCTCTAGATCTTTCTGCAAGTTGACCTCTTCTAGAATCAGCATTAGATTTTCCCGTTGGATCTCCACATGATTGTTCACTGAGTTGCTCCATCGCTTTTGATCTCAGAGTAAGTTCATGTCGTTTATGCTTTGTTGATCTCCCTCACAAGAATAGTCAATCAGTCAAACTACCAATGGTTCACCTTTAGCTTCTTTTGATTGGTTGAACATGCTCCACATAGGATTTCCATGGGGTCAAAATATTCTTCAGATAGAATCGCATGTCAGTGAGACACTAGTCGTGTCTCCCCGATGCGATTATGCTTCTCAGCAACAATCAGCATAGCATACAACTGTCGGTGAGACCTCATATCAAATGAAAAATTTATATCGATATCACAAAAAACCATCAGCAAGAGAATCATTATCGGAGAGAGGTCATAGCGAGTCCTTAGGAGTCCTACCGTTGTGCTCCTTCGTTGGAAAAACATCTGTATTCAGCAAGACATTGTTCAGTCGGTAGGAGGTCACAGCGGGTTCCCATTAGTCATACCGATATCCCTTTCCATTATAAATTCCATCCCTATCGGAAAGACTCTCTCAGTCGGCAAGATATCGTAGCGAAATCACAAGACCTTCGGCGAGACATACCATCATCGACGAGATATCATGCCGAGCTCAACTTCCTTCGGCGAGACCACCGTTTGTCAGTAAGACATTACATCAAGCGCAAATCTTTCGCTCAGAGTCTCCCCGAGCTCAACCTTGTGAACCACTAGCGGCAAGATTCCCTCGGTCAGCAAGAGATTACACCAAAGGCATAACCTTCGGTGAGACATACCATCATCAGCGAGATATCATGCCAAGCTCAACTTCCTTCGGCGAGACCACTATTTTTTGGTAAGACATTACACCAAGCGCAAATCTTTCACTCGGAGTCTCCCTGAGCTCAACCTTGTGAACCACTATCGGCAAGAGTCCCCCGGTCGACAAGAGATTACACCGAAGGCATAACCTTTAGCGAGACATACCATCATCGGTGAGATATCACCGATCGACGAGAGATCACACCGAAGGAAGACCACTCTCCTCAACGCTGGGCTTGTGAACAACGGTCGGCGAGACTTCCCAAGCGAAGAGATATACAAAATGTATGGCGACCAAGATGTCTCGACGACCTTTGGATTTCAAATGAACAGAACCAAACTGCCAGTTGGCAAGACATCGAGCTAGTCTCAGTGACTTTATCCTTTGAAGAGTTTTATACCAAATGTGACTGAGGTATGCTTTCCAATTGAGTTCCTTGAGAAATATCATCAGGTGTATGATTTAATCCTACAACACAAATCCCTCCATTAGTCCTTGAAGCATATAAAATACACTATTGTTCATCATGCCTTCAATTTTAACCAAAAAAAACCCAACTCTGGCTGAGGCAGAACCAAAATCTGACATAACAAAAGACAAACTTAGGAGGAAAACAAAAGAACTCCTAAGACCAAACCAGACAACCAAAGGCGAAGAAAACGAAAGAAAAAGGGGGGCCCATTTTGTTCCAGAATAAAATGGGGTGGTTATGCAAGGCATAACAAATGGTGACTTGGCTGGGAAAATGGTTTAACCATTTTCAAGAAACTGAAGGATTCAGCTACCTAGAACTCCTGGTTTATGAACATCGCAACTCCAGTTGGGTTAGTTTTAACAACCAAGGTTGAGCTTGAATTTCAAATGTAAGTCAACACTGGCTAACCCTGAATCCATGGGTGTGTGCTTGATGGTGCATCATCTTTTTATAAATTTTTCCTCATCTTTTGAACAATAATGTGCAAGATACATGAGTTGATTCCCTTTAGCTGTCGTGCAATGATATCCTAAACATTGCTCCGTTACCAGTCAGGCGTCCATAGCCCCGACGGAGATACCTCTAGTTTTCTCACAGCATTGCTCTACTGCCAGTCAAGCATCCATAGCCTCAGTAGAGATATTGGAATCACCCATTCATATTGAGTCCTCTTTTCTTTTTGATAATTCTTTTTCTCTTTTCTTTTCTCTTGGAGTTTCAGCTATTTCATTCAATTTTCTCTCAATATGTCAGATGTCAGACATCTGTTTTGGGTTGAAAACTACCATGGACCTCATAGCAGCATCTGGGAATTAGATTTTTCACTCAAATTTTACAACACTATCACCCTAGAACAAATATACCATTACAAAAGGAGACAATCTTCATGATTTGTGATAGATTCAGAGGTAGCTAATGAAGATTGTTTACTTTGCACCTTGTTTTCAAGACTTTCCACAACTCTTATTGACAATGGGCATAAAACAATGAATTTAGGACAAAATCACCCAATCAGAAAACCTAAAAATATCTAAACCACTTCTCTCCTAATAACCAAAGTATACTTTAGATAACAACCCACCATTTCAAGATGGAAAGAACAGAGAAACCCCAAAGAACAAAACAAGACAGACACCAAACAACAAAGGAAATGAAAAGATAGAAAGAAAGAACAAACAAACAAACAACAAAACTATTTACAAACAGAACAGAAAAAACCAATTATTTACATAAATGCATAGGCCAGCAAAAATACCAAACTTTACAACTCAAAATAATGTTTAAGAAACTATCCATTGACAAGCAATGGAACAGGTTCTCCCATTAAACTACTCAGCTGGAAAGCATTTTCTCCTAGAATCTCAGCAATTTGATAGGGACCCAACCAGAGCTTATCAAATTTTTGGTGGTTTCCCTTCTTTTCATTAGTTTTATCCCATAGCAGCACAAGGTTTGATATTCTGAAAGCCTTGATTTTGGCCCTTTTGTCAAACCAACGTTTGACAACAGCCTGGTGTCTAAAGAATTGCTACAAGGTAGCATCCCTCTGCTCTTCTAATTTCATCAAGCCAGCTAATCTTGCTTATATCCTATCATCATCGGAATAGAATTTTTGCATGAACTCAACGATAGGTATTTATAGTGAATAGGGAACACAGGCTCTTGGAAATACACTAGCTTGAATGGTGAGGTCTTTAAAGCAGCCTTAATCCTAGTCCTATCTGCCCATAACGCAAATCTCAGCTGGGTATGTCAGTCCCTAGGATTGTTCTCTAACAATTTTTTAATTACCCCTAAGAGATTCTTGTTGGTTGATTCTACAACTCCATTTCCTTGTGGGTAATAGTTCAAAGAATACTTCAAAACAATTTTGTGATCATAAGCCCATGAAATGAACTCGGCAGAAGAAAAGGAAGAACCATTGTCACATACCAATGCAAAGGGTACTCCAAACCTAGTTGTGATGCATTCGGTAAGGAACTTGATTACCACCTCCATCGTGTTGTTCTTGCAAGGTATAGTCTTCGTCCATCTCGTGTAGTAATATGTGGCAGTCAGAATAAATTTGTGTCCTGTAGAAGAATTTGGGTTAATTACCCCAATAAAGTCCAGCACCCATTGGGCAAATGGTCTTACCTCGTAAACAGGCTGCAATGGCATGGTTGGATGGCGTTCTTTTGATGCAAAAATTTGGCATATGTGACATGTTCTTACATGTTGATGGCCATCTTTGAACACACATGGCCAATAGTAACCCGATCTGAGGATCTGATGTGCTAACGAATCTGCAGACCCATGACCTGTGCCATGTTTCCCATGAAATTCAGCAATCAAGTGTTTAGCCTCTTGCTGATCAAGGCATCGTAGGTACACTCCCTCAAAAATTTTCCTGTAGAGAAATCCTCCTTTGAACATCTAATGGGAGCTCTTCATTCTCAGTTCTCTCCTTTGAGTCATATTCATTCCCTCTGGGCATCAATTATTAAGCATGAAACAAATGATATCGGCATACCAAGGGTCGTTGGAAAAAGACTGCGTTGTGTATTGCTGACATATAATGTTCTCTCCAGCATCGGCTATGGATTTAGATAGGCCCAGACCTCAGACAAGTTTCATAGGGTGTATCTCCAGATTGAACTCTTGCAAAATGGCCATCCATTTCCCCCTTCGTTCTCCCAACTCGCTCTGCATAAGTAGAGACTTCACAACTGCATTAGGAACTACAGCAATAATCTGACTTTGTAGGATGTAGTGCTTGAACTTCTTGATAGCCCTAACCAGCGCAAAATCTTGTTTTTCAAGAGGTGGGTACTTAACTTCAGCATTCTTAAATGGAGAACTCATGAAAGCAATTGGCCTCTCCTCTCCTTCTTCTCTTCATTGAGTTAGGACGGTTGCACAAGAATGTTCAGAAGCAAAAGAATAAATATATAATGGCTTCAAGTAGTCAAGGCTGGTGAGGATTGGTGCTTCCGAAATGGATTGTTTGACTTGAGAAAATGCGGCCTTTGCCTCGTGACTCCATTCTATTACAGCATCTTTCTTCATCATTTCATTCAATGGTTTTACAATTTCTGCAAACCCTGTGATAAACTTTCTCACAAATTTGATCTTTCCAAAGAAAGATCTCATCTCCTTCTTCCTTCTTGGCCTGGTTATCTTCAGAATGGACTCAACTCGGTCTGGATCGATCAATATTCCTCTTTCCAATATTATGTGTTCCAAAAGTTTCCCTTCAGAAACCCTGAACACACACTTTTTAGGATTCAGGGAGATGCCATACTGGATACATTTTTCAAGAACTTTAGCCAAGTTTGCTGCATGGTTTAGTCTATCTTTAGAGAATACTGTCAGGTCATCGATGTAAACGATGATGCATTTACCAATTAGATCTTTGATTGCTACATCCATGGCACGTTGAAAGGTTGCTCCAACATTTATCAAACCAAATGGCATCCTTCTCTAAGCAAATGTTCCCCACTTAGTAGTGAAGGTTGTCTTCATTTTGTCTTCACAGTTAACAATCACCTGATTGTACCTAGAATAACCATCTAGGAATGATATCATTTGAGACCTATTGACAGTCTGCAAGACTTTGTCTAGTGAAGGGAGTGGGTAGTTTTCTTTTTCTGAAGCTCTATTCAGATTCTTGAAATCTACACATATCCTGATCTCTCCATTTTTCTTACGAACTAGAACCAAGTTAGCCACCCATGTTGAATGTCATAAAGGGAAGATTATTCTTGCAGAAATCAATTTATGAACTTCCTTGAAGATCAGTGGTTCAATCATGGCGTTGACAGGCCGCTGCTTTTTCCGAAATGGCTTAGCTTTAGGCTTCAAAGGAATAGTATGAGTCATTACAAAAGCATCAAATGTTTTTAGATCTTCATATCCCTAGGCTATTGCAGCAATGTCCTTCTTCAGTGCCCTCAGTATATCTTTTTTTATTGCTTCAGGGCAAGCTTTCCCTATGTAAACATTTATTTCCGAGCCAGAATCAGCTAGGTTAATAGTTTCATATTCACCTCCTTTATCTTCGACTGATATCTTCTCCTGAGCCCTTGGGTCTGAATCAAAAATTCTTTCTAAGGCCACCATTCCCTTGGGAATGCTATTATCTTTTAAATTGAGGACCCCCTCTGTATCACAATCTTCAAGGTTACAGTCTCCTTGATCCCTGTTGGACTCATCGATGATTTGTCCTTCAAAAACATCTGAGCTTGCTAGAAAAGCAAGTATATGTCGATCATCATCAAAAACCTGAAAGTTCTTGATGTTATCAGGAACAGCCGAGGTGGAAATCAACTCTACTAAGAATCTCTTAATCTTAGAGCCTTGCATGGGTTCCAGGGTACTTGCGAAAATAGCTAATGAATCAGCTATTTGATTATCCTCTCTAGGGATTAAACTAATCCCAAAAGCATCGAAGTCTTCAATCAAGTTCCATACCCGATTTCTATATGCTGCCAACCTTTTATTGTGACATTTGTATTGGTTGCACACTTGCCTGATAACTACTTCTGAATCTCCTTTAACCATCAAGGCAATAAATTTCTTCTTATGTGCAAACATCAGCCCCCGACCTAAAGCTTCATATTCCACTATGTTGTTAGTGCATCTAAACCGCAACCTATAAGAAGCAAAGAATTTTTTCCCTTTCGGGCTGGTTAATTCAATCCCAACACTACAGCCTATTTTAGATTTAGATCCATCAAACGTGAGGTTCCATAGCTGATCATGAGTTGGGGTTGATCCTTTGGAGGTTATTGTGGGCGTTTGTGTAAGATGAGCCATAGGTGGGGCCACTTGATCTTTTGCATCAAATATGGGGAACGGGTGTTCAATAGGTTCCTCAGGTGTAATTTCCAATTCCTGCATAGATATATCATATAATCTATGGCTATCCTTCTGACAGTCACTTACATCTTTGATTAATCCCTTGGGTTTTGGTATACTTGTGGGTGCAGGGGTGTCAAACAAACCTTGGGGTTGTTTTTCGTAACTATGTTGGTTTGGTATTGTGACTGGGGTAAGTTCAATTTGAGAAGGAACTTCCTTTGAAGGTATCTTATCCCTGGTTAACATTATTGCTTCTTTGGCTTCAAATGAGAAGTGATCTGAAATGGTCTCGATGTGACTTAGGCTCATTTCTTGAAATTGGGAGACATGATTTAAAATGTTGATGCAAGGTTGGCAGGTCAATTTAGAATGATTTTGGTAATGCACCCTACACCAATTAGGGAGTAAAATACTTTGCAAGTTGATATCTTCCCCTAAGACCAGCTGATCCTATTGCATCTTCTTGATCAATGCCTGTTGATTTTCATTAGTCATCGAATTAGGGAAATTTTGTATTGACATGTCTCTAGAATCAAGAACCAAAAAGGTTAGAATTTCCTCTCTTTTATAAACCCCTATCTCAGTTTTAAAATAGGATACCTTGTTGGGACAATCATATTTAGTGATGATATGCTTGAGGTGAGGTTCACTTTCAATCCTAATCTACGTAGGAATTCCCCTCCATGGTAGCCACATATGTGAAAAGTCAAGGGAGAGATATCCCCCTATACTTTTCATCAAATCTCTGCTCAACAGCATACCATAAGTCTCGGGAATGTCTGCTACTTGAACATCTATATTGGTTTGAATCCTAGGGTCAGACCCTACTTGCACATGTATGTTTCTCAATTCTCCAACCACATTAACCTCTATTTTGTCAAGTTGGATGACCTTCTTGTTTGTTTGGATAGGGTTCAATCCCAATTTCTTGCATACAGAAAATGGCAGAACATTTCCAAAAGCCCCTGAATCTAACAGACAATTATGTAGATTCTTCCCACAGATTCTTAAACTCAAAAGAAATGGTGGGGTACCTACCTTGCTTATGTATAAAGATACGTTCACATCTATAGCAGGTGCCACCTTTTTTTTCCCTTTTGATTTATCAACTTGCTCCAAAGCTTTTAGCACTATCTCTCATTGAGCAGGGCACCACTTTAGGATGTCAAAATATGACAAAGAGGTTTTTTGTCTCTGCATCTCAGAAACAATATAAAATTTTGTGTTATAGCTTGCATTACATCTGACAACACTAGGTGAATTACCTTTGTTATGGAAGTCAGGTGGACCTTTTGGTGGAGAAGGGTTATTGTCAGCACTTTGATTCAGAGGCACCATGTGATTAGGTGGTGTTGATGTAGTGAATGGACCCTTATTCTAATTTCTTAAGAAGTGTCCTCCCTTTGTCTGAAAGGCCTGGGCATCATACAAATCTTCCTCTAGTTCATTCCACTTTGCATTGGGAATGAAGGTTCCTCCTCAAAGAGGTCATAAGTCATTGTTGTATCTACTGAGCCACCTTTATTTGAATTCCCTTGGAATAGTTGGGCATCTTCCTATGCCATCTTCACGATTTTCTCCATTTCAGGGCAGTTTACCTCGGAATGGGTTGCAATGTCATGCAGCCTACACTAGTTAGTCAAAAAATTGAGGTCAGCCACATTTGCAGTATGTGACCTGTCCTCATTAGCTTGATAATTATGGGAAACTCCACTATTATTTGGCCCTATATTCCATTGTCGGTTGTTATTTGGTCTCTGATTATATCCTCTATTTTGGTTTTGATAGCCTTGATTGGGGGAGTTTTGGCCTTGATAATTTCTCTGGCCGTGATTGTAATTGTTTGGGTAATTACCTTGATTTTTATTGCTCTAATTAGGATAATTACCTTGGTTCTGAGAAGGGCTCAGTTTAAGCTGTGCCATGTCATTTGTGACTTGAGACAGAGTTTTTCTTTAAGGTCTTTAGCTCACTTGTGAGTTGGACTGTCTTTTCGCTTTCAACACTCTTAGCAATAGGTGGCTGACCGACGTGATTTGGTGTTCCATCTTGGTTATGATAACCATGTGGGTTGTGTTGAGCCTGTGATTGCTGAAAGAAGTCAGGAGTTTCATTGGCAAAGAATGGAACAGGAGGTTGAGTCTACAACTCAGACATAGGCCCATAATGGGAAGGAGACATTCCTAGGATGGTATTGAATAAAGGGGTTGGGCTAGGCATCTAATACACTATTGAAGGAAAACCTCCTCCCAAACTTCCTTGTTGAGAGCTAATTTGTTGTTGTAGCTTGATGGCTAGATGATAAACTTTAGATAGGGAATCAATATCCGTGAGCTGATAAGTCCTTTGTAGGAACAAGCCAAGCAAGGGGTCTATAACTCTAAAGTATGCTTGAATGGCACTATTCTCGACAACTAGGTAGGGGTCCTGTAGTCTCCTATACATGCGTTGAAACCTGGTATTGAACAAGAGCAAGGATTCACATGGCTCCTTCCTAATGGTAGCAAATTGGTGGTACAAAAGGGCTAGATCCACATAAACTTTGAACTGATTGATGAAAGCATTCTCCAAGTCTATCCAGGTCAGAATAGAACCTTGTGAAAGATTTAGATACCAGTTGTACGCCATATCCCCTAAGGAATAAGGGAACAACCTACAAACTACATCATGGTGAGCTATATGAGATATGGTACAAGCATCCTTAAAAGCTTGTATGTGCTCTTCAGCACTCCTTGATTCGCCATGAATGTATTTGGGATAGAATTTCTTGGGATTCTTAGGCATATCATGAAAGCCTCCAGGAATAGTCCCCAATGGAGAGGGATTATTTTGAAAAAATTCCATTGGTGGTGGTTGAGCCAGCTGTTGGATGGGTTAAACCAGCTGTAATGGCAATTGAGATGGATTTGGTGGTGGATTGATAGGTATCTATTGGGGTATTGGTGAAAAGCCTGGTGGAGTGAGCGGAGCTGACAAGGGTGGTATGATGGTTGCCCCAGTCTTATGACTATTGTGTCTTATTGGGGTCTTGAGTTCTATCAAAGGAGGTGGATTTTTAGCTGATCGAAGAACTCTATGGGACCTTTCTGTTGAGAAAAACCTAGTATTATCCAATTTTCTCTTCTAGCCCTCCTTCTAGCGCCAATTTTTGTTGATGGTTTGGATGAGCATAGCAACAATTAAGCAGAATATGACTATTCTACTCTCCTAAAAGAGAAAGAATAATGCATGGATATCTAACTCCTAAGGTCTTGGTAATCGGTTCTTGATTGTGTTAATTTCACTTAATGGTTGATGTGAACTATAATGTTCAAGGGGCCTGCTGGTGTTGAGCTTCTAGATTGTTCTAAGATCTAACATAAATTCAAACCTACTTTAACTGGGGTTTTTAAAGAAACAGAAAAAGATAGATCAAATATTTGGAACTGAAGAGAATAATAATTCATCCAACTTAACCAGACTTGTTACCTTTCAAGGAATTGCTAACTAAAACTGGAGAACAAAATTAACTTGTGATTAACACATAGTTTCATTCATTCATAGTGCTAACTTCAGCAACAAATTTTAAATCACCATTTAGGCAAAACATAAAATAAGATTTCATTCCTTGAAAGCTTCTCAAATCGAATGATTAACCCAAGATAACTACCATTTTGAAGCATAATATGAAGTAGATTTAAGTCTGGTTACTTCTACTGTTTAAGAAACAAATAAGCAATGTTTACAAAGCTGACACAATCACCAGTGTACAGAAAATTCATGTCTTCAAATCATCTCCATCTACGCTAAGAAAACTTGAAAGATGCATTACTGCCTCTACTCAATCTAGCTCCTACTCTCTTCTACTCTTAAGTTTTCTCTACTACTACTAGTTTTTTTGAAAAAATATCTCTCCCTTTCTCAAATAAGCAAAAAATGCCAAATATATCCCATGTGTCAAAAGAATGTACTAGCCCCTGTTTTAGGGTTTACAAAATATCAGCCTCCAGAAAGGTCGGCCCTCAAATCTTTTGGGAATGAAGTTAATGTTGCATTCAATGTGCATCCTCAGTGTCCATGTTGGTGAAGGATCACCCTCAGGATTAGCCCTTAGATCTTTTGCAACCATCGCAATAACTTCTGGCCTTCGTTTCCACCTTCGAACTTCCATCAGAACTGCTTTGAATTCCCTGGAGTATAGCCATTAATATCGATCTACCTTTTGCCAGTAGACCTCACAGCTATCCCTGAGACGGACGGCCTCTTCTTCCTTTCGGCCCTCTTCCTGCTCTAGATCTTTCTACAAGTTGACCTCTTCTAGAAGCAGCATCAGATTTTCCCATTGGATCTCCACACCATTGTTCACCAAGCTGCTCCATCACTTTTGATCTCAGAGTAAGTCCATGTCATTTATGCTCTGTTGATCTCCCTCACAAGAATAGTCAATCATTCAAACTGCCAATGGTTTTCCTTTAGCTTCTTCTAATTAGTTGAACACGCTCCATGTAGGATTTCCAAGGGGTCAAAAGATTCTTTAGACAGAATCGCATGTCGGTGAGACACTAGCTGTGTCTCCCCGATGTGATTATGCTTCTCAGCAGCAATTGGCATAGCATACAACTGTCGGTGAGACCTCATATCGAATGAAAATTTTATATTGATATCACAAAAAACCATCGGTAAGACAATCATTATCAGCCAGAGGTCATAGCAAGTCCTTAGGATTCCTACCGTTGTGCTCCTCCATTGGAAAAACATCCACATTTGGCAAGACTCTCTCAGTCGGCAAGATGTCATAGCAAAGCCACAAGACCTTCGGTGAGACATACCATCATCGGCGAGATATCATGCTGAGCTCAACTTCCTTCGGCGAGACCACTGTTTGTCGGTAAGACATTACACCAAGCACAAATCTTTCGCTCAGAGTTTCCCCGGGCTCAACCTTGTGAACCACTATCGGCAAGAGTCCCCCGGTTGACAAGAGATTACACCGAAGGCATAACCTTAGGTGATATATACCAACATCGGCGAGATATCATGCCAATCTCAACTTCCTTCGGCGAGACCACCGTTTGTCGGTAAGACATTACACCGAGCGCAAATCTTTTGCTCAGAGTCTCCCTGAGCTCAACTTTGTGAACCACAATCGGCAAGAGATTACACCGAAGGCATAACCTTCGATGAGACATACCATCATCGGTGAGATATCACCGGTCGATGAGAGATCACACCGAAGGCAGACCACTCTCCCCAATGCCAGGCTTGTGAACAATGGTTAGCGAGACTTCCCAAGCAGAGAGATATACAAAAACTCATGGTGACCAAGATGTCTTGGCGACATTTAGATTTCAAATGAACAGAACCAAACTGCCAGTCGGCAAGACATCGAACTGGTCTCAGTGACTTTATCCTTTGAAGAGTTTTATACCAAATGTGACTGAGGTATGCTTTCCAACTGAGTTCCTTGAGAAATATTATCAGGTGTATGATTTAATCCTACAACACAAATGCCTCCATTAGTCCTCAAAGCATATAAAATACACTATTGTTCATCATGCCTTCAATTTTAACAAAAAGAAACCCAACTCTGGCTAAGGCAGAACCAAAATCTAACAGAACAAAAGACAAACTCAAGAGGAAAACAAAAGAACTCCTAAGACCAAACCAGACAACCAAAGGCGAAGAAAACGAAAGAAAAAGGGGGACCCATTTTGTTCCAGAATAAAATGGGGTGGTTATACAAGGCATAACAACTTCTATGTGAGAAACTCAAAACGTTGAAAAAGGATTGGATTTTGACAATAATAGAACAAATACAAATGGGGATTATCCTTTGAAGCATGTTTGTAGGATTATAAACCAATCTTCCCTAACTTCGTAAAGCATGGACTGACGTTTCTTGAGATTTCTTGGACTAAGACATTTGTTACAATTGAGGGACTTTGGTTTTGAGGTTTTGATCTTCCAGGAAATCATTTCAGAAAACACGTATGTGGGGTTCAATTTGTCTTTTATCTTTGCTTAATGGATTATTTTTACCACAAACACTTTCTTGCTTAGCTCTTCAACTAAATGTCTATGTCTCAATTTCTTTTCATCCCACAAGGTCCATTATGTGGAAATCAAGGAAAGTAAGGCAATATTTCCCTAATGTTGACTTTAGAGAGAGAAAATTGAGATCTAGGCCCAAATATTTAGAAGCCTCTAAGGATAAATCCCTAGGGACAAGCAGTAATACTTGGATTTTTCAAAGGTATTTTCCTCTTCTAAAGGTTTTGAAATTTGATGACCTTGTTAAATGGGTTTTTTCAAGATTTTGGATCCAAGCAATGTGTTTAACTAACTCAAAGATTGCACAATCCTAGGATGGAAAAGAAAATATTTGTTGAATTCCCACTTGGATTTCTCTAGTCGCGCTTATTCAAAGTGGATGATTAGAAGCTTGACCACACTGGCTCCCCTCCACGGAACTCACTTCTATGGGTCAGCCAAGCTTCATTTCTCATGAATCTCCCATGATGAACTTTTCATCTCTACAAAGAATCATAAATATGTGGGACAACTCTGGAGGTCTGACCTCCTGACACCAACAAATATTGGGATTTTGGATTCTAAACAAAGGTTCATAATAAGGGCATCCATTTTAGGGGGTGCAATGATAAAATCCTTGTGAGAGATCTCCCAACCCTTAGAACAAGGGCTTTATGCATCATAAAGACACTGGGGGAGAGTTATCATGCAGCACTTCCCATTGTTTATGATTTTCATTGTAACCACAAATTTATATAGTGATTTAGAAGAACTTGGCTTATGCTCGTTATCGCTTGGGTCATTCCCTTAAGGTGAGTACTTTTTCCCACCAAGGAAGGCCCTCTAAAGGTGAACAATAGCGAGTAAGTACATTTGTAGTTCAATCAATCTTTGTTTGCATGAACAAAGAGAGAACACATGCAATGTCTTTTCTCACACTAGCAAGATTTGTTCAATTTTAAAAACCCAAATTTGAAATGTGGAGGCAATCTTTTAGACAACCTAATATCACTAAAATGTTTTTGATTCTCAAGATCTTCATGAAGCACGAGAGAAGTGCATACGCATTCGAATGATAAGAGTTTATAGAAAAGATTACAAAACAGAAAACACATATTCTTTTCAGTCCTCAAAAGTAGTAAATGAATTCTTTTTATAGCACCAAATTTGAGTGTGAAAGTTGATTGTTCAATTTTTAAGACCCAAAATCAAATCTAGTGAGTTTCTAATGTTCTTTTTAACCCTTTGTGTGTTCTTTTTAAAACCCAAATGAAATGTAGTTGAGTCTTAAACTGAAAGATAAAAAGATTCTAAAGATTGGGTTATAGGTGTCCCCAAAGTGTTAAAAAACACTTGTTACAATCATAAAATAGTATCATAAGAAACCTTCTCCTTGTTTCCTCTTCTTCTTTGTCACCTAACCTGTAAAAGTTGATCAACCTACAAGAAAAAACAGAGCCAGAAAATAGGTCAATGGTCAAAGGAGATCAATATATAAAGCATGTACATGCTAAACAAATTTGAAAATTGATCTTTTACCCAGACCCAACGTCGCTTTCCACAGTGGTGTTGCTATTTGAGGATTTCAGTGTCGCTCTGCTAAATATAGCGTCACTCTGTGGAAAAAATAGAGATCGTGTTTGCGCCGCTATATTCACTAGCATTGATCTTTGGAATTTGATAAACTTGGCTTCAAAAGAATCAACACAGCGTCACCTTTTGGTCACATAGGAAACGTCGCTATATAGCGAGGCTGAAATGATAACATCATCGTTTGTCCTTTTCAGCGTCATCGCGTCCTGGAAAGACAGAAAAGAGGAGAAACACTAGAAATGGAAACAAAAAAACATGTTAATTTCAAGATTAATGCCCTCCTTCTAGCGCCAAATGTAGAATGCTCTTCCTAGACCTGCTTAAACATGAACAAACAATTGATCATTAATCAATAAACAAGTAGAAATTAAGCATTCCCTATGAAATTCATTTGAACATAATAACATGAAAACAAAGTAAAATATCAAGTAAACTACTAAGGAAATACTATTCTAAATGCTCAAACCAACATCCCATAGGGGGATTGGTACTTCTTTGATGTGGAAAAAATCCCTTTCCCAATCCCTTGATAAGCTTGATGAAGTTGAAGATGATTCAAGAGTGAATTTGACTATAATCTAGCTAAATTGCATGAAAAAGATGAAGAACTATGAACTCAAATGGTTCTAGTGAAGATGCATGAAGTTGTGGATCCATATTATGAAAAGGATGCCTCTATTTATAGAAGCCAAGGGTTGAAGAATGAGAGGATTTGATGAATGTGGGATAAATTGAGAGCCAATGAGAATGTGTCAAATGTCACAATTCTATTGGAGGAAGTTGGAGCACATTTTGGGAAATGTGTGAGTGCAGGAGGATGGAAGAGAAGTAAATGTTATTGGTTGACAATTTGAAATTGTTGTAAGAGGAATTAAATGATATTTGAGAGGATGTAAGAGGATTTGAAAGGTTGTAAGAGAATTAAATGCAAATGTAAGAGGATGTGATAGATTTTTTAAAACCTCTGGAGGGAAATTGAATGAGAGGTTGTTGAGAGGAATATTCCTTGGAATATGCCTTGGTGAGGGAAAATAGATGAATTAAATAATTAATTGAAATTGTTTTCATGTGCAACCTAGTTAATTGACCATGGTTTATTTAACTCTTGAAGAATTAAAAGTTAAAGGATTTGATTAATGATGATTAGAGAGTGATTTAGGATTAATTAATTGGAAGAGGTTAGAGGATTTGGGGTATTTGATTTAATTGATTTTAATCAAATAAGAAGACTTAGAGGGATTTAATTAAATGATTTGATTTAATTAAATATGATGAAATTAGTTAGAAGGAAGGTGAATTAATCAATAAATTTAAATATTTGATTAATTGTCGAATTTGTTGATATTAATTAAATAATGTTGATTATTCAATTAATTCGTCAACTTGAGATGATTTAAGAAGAAACGGTGTTAGTGGATCCGAATTAGATGCATAATATCAATCAGGACATTCCTTGTAGGTGATAGTACAATTTCATGCTTAATTTGGACCTACTTTAGTGACCCTTGTATTTATGCATCTTTAACATCTCGTAATTAGGCCCTAATCTCCTAAATTATGCATTTTGAGGCCTATTTTATCATTTTTTGAGAAACTGCAAGCATATAACAAATGTATTTATTTAATATTTTTCTCCTGACACCCTATTTTCTAGAAAATAGAGCCAAGAAAGGGACACCCTTGGTTTTTTGAGTCCCCCTATTTTTCCAGGATCCAAATTAAAAAATGTCAGTATCAATATTTTAGCATTTGAAATTCAACTTGTAAATGTCAACTATTAGAATCTAATTTGCATGAAATTGAATAAATGCCTATAAATACCTAGTAATTGCATCATTTGAAATCATCTGGAAAACTTATGATCAAGAGCACTATCAATCAAGTCAAGAGGAACATTTCAGAGATTTATTGCATCAATTCAAGATCCAAGAATCATCTCAAATCCTATGTGAGTTTATACATTTTTTGTTATCATTGTTAAGAACCCAATTGGTTGGTCACCCCTCAGCTAAATATGGTTAGTTTTTTGTACCTCCCAGCTACAACTCCTCCCTAAATTCTCCACCCTTCAACTTTGAACAAACACAACAAACTAACTTGCAACCCATTGTGTTTTCCTACCCACCTATATTTTAACGATATGAGGAAATCCAACTACAATTCATACAGTAAGTATAGACACTGTTGTCCCTAATTTTTCACTTGTTAAAAATTTGGGATAACCTACCAAAATTTTGATAAAAATTGAATATTTTCTCTTTTAAGGCACATTTTTCGAGGTGCAAAGGTTAGAAAATTTCAGTTTGGGTCTATAGTCCTTTGGATTAGCACTTTTCACTCACCCTCGTTCGTTTTCGTGAAATTCTAAGTCATTTTTAGTGTGTTTTTGGTCAATTTCGGGTTTTTGGGGTATCACTGCAAGTAGGGGTTTTGGTTTCTTATTACAAGTGATAGGAACTTTTTGCTCTTATTACAAGTTACTTTTTGTTTTAATTTTAAGTTGTAGGAAATTTTTGTGTAACTTACAAGTGATAGGAACTTTTTGCTCTTATTACAAGTTACTTTTTGTTTTAATTTCAAGTTGTAGGAACTTTTTATATAACTTACAAGTTGTAGGAACTTTTTGTTCACTTTACAAGTTACTTTTTAAAAAGTTACTTGCAATGACTTAAAAAAGTTCCGATTTCACTTAAGTCACTTGTAATCACTCCAAAAAGGTCTGATTTCTTTTATTTTCACTTGTAATGACTTTTAAAAGTTCCTATTTGAGTAAAGTTACTTGTAATGACTCTAAAAATTTTTGATTTCATGAAAATTAACTTGTAAAGTGCCTTGAAAAGCCTGATTTGAGTTAAAGTAACTTGCAATGAGCTCCAAAAGTTCCTATTTTAACTTAAATCACTTGCAAAGTGTATCAAAAAACCCGAAATGCAATTAAAGGGTATTTTTTGAAGTTATTTGTTATTTTGTTCACTTGCAATGAGCATCAAAAAACCCGAAATGCTTGCAATGGAGTTTTACAAGTTATTTTTCACTTGCAATGAGCATCAAAAAACCCGAAATGAGTTTTGCAAGTGTTTTTGCGAATTTTGTAGCTTGCTCTTGCTCATATGTACCCCCATTGAAGAGATTTTTGGCATGAAGAACACTTGGCAAGGTCTGCAACTTTATTAAATCCCCCATTTTTGCTCTACCATTGCCACATTTTTGCATATTTGAGTTTCTTCAAGGCGCCTAGGGTTTTATTTATTTATTTATTTTTCTTTGTTTTGGTTTGTAAACTCTTATGTTCTTTGTTTCTTTTTATTTTTCTGTTTTTTTTTGCTTTAAATCTTTTGTTCTTGGGTTGCCTTTCTATGGAGATTGAGATTGCATATTATAAAAAACATGTATGGCTGAAAATGCGTTTTTCCACTTCATACGCCCTTCATTCATTTCTCTTGCATACGCCATCATTATTCATTCGCCCTTCATTCATAAAAACATTTTTCTCTCTCTTTCATTCGTCTTCCCATTCGCTTTTCATTCATTTTCCTTCATTTCATTCCATCTCATTACCATTTTTCTTCATCATCATTATCATTTTCTACAAAAATGATGCCCTTGGTTGCAAATCGGGTTTTCATAATCTGATTACAAGTAGGAGATTTTGACCAAGATTACAAGTTAAAATGATAACTTGCAATGACCTCTCATTTTTCCTACCTTGCACTTTTACTTGCAATGGCTCCCCAAAATCCCGATTATACATTTCACTTGCAATCAGCCTTCCAAAACCCGAAATTCACTTGTGAGCCCATTTTTGCATCAATTTATCCCTTCCCTTGTCAGTCTTGTTTGCACACATGATCTATCAAACCAAAAAATCAAGGCATGGGCATTGTTTTATAACAATTTCATCTTGAATAAGGTGTTATGGGTTCTTCATCAGTGAACAAAAGAAGAAGAGATACAACAGTAATTCATGGAGCAGCCTGAAGGTCAATAATCCTCATGAAACCATCTAGGGATAAAATGAATTAAGCATGGAAAAGAACACAACGAAGAGAAGAACTTCCTTCCTAAAGAAATGGTATTACTCCAAGCCTGTGATAAGGTTGAAGTTCGCCAAGGACACAAAGATCATTAAGAATCCAAATTCCTGTTTTAAGTTTGAGATGTCTTCACCAATCGTGAATACTTCAAGTTCTAAAATTCTGAAGCAACATGAAGATCATCGCAGATGAAGGATGATGTAGTTAGAGTTGTTTCTTAGACACTTAGAATAATTTCAATTATGCATTTGTGATTTTGTTTTGACAAATTACATGTAAAGTCAGAAATTGTAATGGCAAGTGGCCATGCTACTCGCATTATTGAAGGTTGTAATTACATGTAATCAAATTACAAGTCAAATTACAATAGGACTTGTAATTTGGAATAAGTCAATTGTAAGTAGTTGGTGGTTGAGAGAATTTCTCAAGTTAGTTGGGATCCTCCCACCTTTTTCTCATGACCTCTCTCCTATAAATACTTGAGAGGGTCCTTTGTAATTTTAGGGGTATCTTTTGGCAATGCAACAAAATTCTGCCAATTTGTATATACATTCTAAGACTTTGAGTATAGATGTAAATCAAATTGTAATCAATAAAGAAAACAAATTGCTTCCAAACTTTGTGTTGGTACAGATTGTGATGTGACAACATTATCTGGAATTGATTGTGAGTTTTTGTGGTGTTATACAAGAGAGATTTAAACTCAATCTTGCAGACTTTGAGCTGCAAATTGTATTTAAAATTTTTAATTGGTTTTTAGATTTGATACTGCAGACTTTGAGTTGTTTGTCACATTTGAAGCTATTGTAGAACGCTCAAGCAAAGGGGGTAACTTGCAGACTTTGTGTTGCTTTTATTTTCTATGTTTGTGCATTAAAAGTACATCATGCAGTTAGATTTTGAGCTGCTACATATTATACTTAATTACCAGAAAATCATCTAAACAAGTTGATAGAAGAGTAAATTGTTAAAGACTTTGTGCTTTCAATTTGATTTTCCTGTCCCGGAGGAGCAACGGAGGACTTTGTGCCTTTATGGAAACTTTGCTTCTTTATTTGTTTACTTCATAAATCATTTATGCTTTCAGTTGTGATTCTTTTTCTGTAAAGAGAAAAGAGTCTAATCTTTCCTGAAACAAGAGGAGAGATTATCGTTCCACCCATATTTGTTTTTAGTTATTTAGATAGGGGGAGCCTTCCCTTAAATAGGAGAGTTTAACTCACACTGTGTTGAAATCACCATTTTGCCAAACCTCCTAAGTTTACAAAATATTCAACCACCAGACACTTAAATAAACTTGTTTGATATTATGTTTTTGATTCTGATTAATTAGAACCATTTCTTCCTAAATCACTTCGAACTAACCAATTAATTAAATAATCATCATTATTTAGTTAAAATCAGCAATTTTTGCTATTAATCAAATAATTAAATTTATTGGATAAATTCATCTTTCTTCTAAATAATGTTCATCATATTTAATTAAATCCCCCCAACTCCTCTCATTTGATCAAATTAAATCAAATCAAATATAACAATCCCCTAACCCATTCAAATTAATTAATCATAAATCACTTTTTAATCATCATTAATAAATCCTTCAAATTTTAATTCCTCAAGAGTTAAATCAACCCATGGTCAACTAACTAGGTTGCACATAAAAATAATTTCTTTTAATTATCTAATTCTTCTATTTATCCTCACAATGGCATATTCCAAGGAATATTTCACTCAACCACCTCCTCATTCAATTTTCCTCCAAAGGTTTTAAATAACCTCTTACACATTCATTAACTCCTCTTACATCCTCATTTACTTATCTTACAACCTTTCAAATCCTCAACCATTCTCATTAATTCCTCTTACATCCTCCTTTACTCAATACATTCCCAAAAATGTGATCCACTCTCATCCAATAGAATTGTGACAAATGTCACATTCTCATTGGCTTCCTTTTTATCCCACATTCACCAAATTCTCTCATTCTTCAACCCTTGATTCTTATAAATAGAGGCTTCCTCTACACAATATGGATCTAAAACCTAAAGCATTCTTACTATAGGCATTTCTACTCATAGTATTTCACCATTTTCATCACTTTAGCTAGTTTATGTTATCATTTTGCATCAAATCTCACACTTTAGATCATCAACATCATCAAAGCTTATCAAAGGGATTAGGAAAGGGCTTCTTTCCACATCAAAGGAGAACCATACCCCCTATGGGATGAAGGTTTAACTATTTTAAGTTGATTGCATATTGTCTTTGATTTGTTATGCTCTCATTTTCATGTTTTCTTCTTGATTTAGCTAAGAATTTCATAGGGAATGTTTTATGTGTTTCTAACATGATTAACTATTGTTTCATGTTCTTGTGTTAGTTTATTACAGGTTTGGTGTTCACATTTTGGTGCTAGAAGGAGGGCTAACCCATTTTATCTTGATAATTTTGCTTAAAAATATAATTTTTTGTAGCTATAGGAGGGCGACGCTACTTTTGCTCAATACAATGTCGCCTTTGCATATAGCACCACCTTTTCTTGCACACATAGTGTCACCTTTATTTTCAGTGTCACATCTTTCACATCGCGTCATCTTTGTATGTTACTATCACGTCACCTTTACTATAGCATCGCTTTTGTTTGCTTTGCTTTCTATCTAATTTTGTTTTATGAAAGAGTGTCGCCTCTGATATTGTGTTGCATTTGTTCTCTTTGTCTGTTGTAGAGCGTTGCCTTTTCATTTCACCAGAGTATCACCTTCGTTTTCAATGTCACCTTTGTTAGTTGCAGAGTGCCACCTTTTTTGCTCAGCATTGCCTTTGTAGGAAGAGGAGGAAAATTGACTTGGAGACCAAAAAGCATTTTTTAATGCTCATTGTAATAGCTTAGGATTTCCAATTCTATATTTCATTTTCTATTTTAGGACCAATTAGAATTACTAAATGGACTTAAAATTAACAATCAACTCAAGCTTTGCCAAAGTTGGACTAAAATTGAACATTAGGAACTTACTAGACATTGATTTGTGGGTTAAAATTGAAAAAGACAAATTCACACTTAGCTTGGTACTTAAAACAAAGTCATCTTTACTTTTGGGATTAAAACGAACTTGTGTTTTCCTTGTTTTACATTTTTTTGCAAATCCTTATCACTTGAATACTTATGCACTTCTCTCACGCCACTCAGCGATCTTAAGAATCAAAAGCATTCCATTGACATTGGTTTTCTAAAATCACCCACACATTTCAATTTGGATCTAAAATTGAACCTCCATGCTAGTGTGAAGAAAAGGAATTGTGTGTGTTCCCTCCTTACGCTTTACGCGATCTGGGTAGTCGAACTACAAATGTACTTCTTCGCTTTTGTTTAACTTTAGAGGGCATGTATTCCTCTTTGAAATTAGGGAATGACCTAAGCAGTAACAGGCTAAAGCCAAGCTCTTCTAATCGCTATATAAAAATGTGTTGTGGCCAAAGTCATTAACAACAGGTGCAGATGTGTCATACCGACAAGTGTCACCCATAGTATTTGTGTGATACGTCAAAATCCTTCCTTAGAGAAAGGACTGGGAGGCCTCTTGATTCTCCATAATCTTGAGCTAATCTTTCATGGTGTATGGCCACCTTGAATGGAATTCCTTACTACAAACCATTTGTTTAGTGACCAAAATCCTTAATTCTTGTTGGTGCAAGAATGGTCGTTCTGAAGCCGCCCCACATTTGTACTATTCAAAGTAGAAACAGAAAAATCCTTAAGGTCTCTAGATCTTTAGGATTTTGAGATTTGGTGGTCCCGAGAAGTGTGTGTCATGGAGGGGAGCCAGTGTCGCTAAATCTCTAACTGTTCACTTTGTCTTGGTGTTTGGAGAAATATGAGTGGGGACTCAACAAGTATGGCCATTTCTAACCTAGGATTGTGCAATTTGTGAGTCAGTCAAACACATTTATTGGATCTCAAACATTGGAAACAAACATTTCACAAGTCATCAAAATTTCAAACCCTTTGGAAAGAGAAAATATCCTTGAAGAGTCCAATTATTACTGCTTGTCCCTAGGGATTTTATCCTTAGAGGCTTCTAAATATTTGGGCTCATATCTCAATTTTCTTTCTCCAAAGTCAACCTAAGGAAACTATGGCCTTGACTCTTTGATTTTCACATAATGGACCTTGTGGGATGAAAAAGAGTTAAGACATAGACATTTAGTTTGGAATTTAAACAATATGTGTTGATGTGGTAAAAAGAATCCATTTAATCAAGATAAAAGACAATTGAACCCCACATATGTGTTTGTTCTCATGATTTCTCAAAAATTCAAGATTCCAAAGCAAAATTCTTTATGCAAAGACTTCAAGTTTAGGTGTCATACTCAAAAAACCATCAAAAGATACATTAGGAAGTGCAACCTAAATCAATACACCAAGATAAGCAAGAAGGTAACAAGGTTCTATAGGCTTATTCCGCTCAACAATCCAGATATGTATGCTCAATATGAACCTTATGATTTTTGAAACACTTTAGAGGTATAGAATGTTCTTCAACACCTTGGTCTTGTAAACAAATTATTTCTAGATTCATCTAGGATCAAACCAACACTTTCATTTGTCACAACATCCATAAAATCTCATCTCACAAAAAAAATTTAGAACTTTGGAAAAATCATCTATGTTAGACTTTTGGTAATCCTTAAATCAAAAACAAATTCACCTTGTTTAGCTAGGTGTGTGGGGATGAATCGTTTCTCACACATTTAGTTAAATTAGCACCCCTTTGGATATGTTCACCTCAAGATAACATCTAGCATCTTGGAATTTACAAGTCCATTATCCAAATCAAATCAATCAAAATCCAAAATCCTAAGGTCTAGTATTCCTCCAAAATTCTCAAAAGTTCAAACATCCATACCATTCACCCTTCATTTATCATCATCATCATTTGGTCCTTAAACACCCTATTTTTTTTTTTGTACCTAAAGTTTAGATCAACCAAAGGAGTTAGAGGTTTACCTCCCATATTCCTAAAATTTTATCGTCATTTTATGGTCCAAACAAGGTCACAACACAAGAAGATCATAGAGCAAAACAAAGAAACATCAACCTCAAGTGACTTAAGTCAAACTACATCGGAATTCAACCCTAGGGAATCTATCAACCCTCCACTTAATCCCCCTCAAATGCCTCAAGATCCTCAAAAGGGAGGTTGCCAAGTGGAGGATGTCACCAACAACTTCCAAGGAATGACCCAAGATGAAATATTGGAACTAGTTCAAAATCCTAAAACTCACAAGATTGTCAACATAGTCATGAGGCTCAATCCCATGCAATACACGTTGGCATTAGCATAGGAAGGGGCTAAACTCCCTTTTGATTTTGATGTGAACACTATTTTTTAACAACCTTTTGGGAATATGCCTCAAACATCATTCATGCCTTCATTCCCAAACATCATCCAACCCATCATACAACCAACATCATATCATGCTCCAAGTCAACCCATGATCACCAAGGGAAGTTCATTACTCGAAGCCCTTCAAGGGAAACCACTTGTCAACAACCAAAATCTAGAGGCTAACACAATCTTGGGTATGCCTAGCACCATCCCACAAGACCCAAAACATCCATGTGTGCCACTCATTTTCCATGATACAAACAACTCCTCCACGTTTTCTGCAACACCAACATACTCTCTTGATACACAAACACGCAAGCCACCCCATCCTTCATCCAACAAAACATATCATCCCAAAACATGCACATCCCACCATTGGATCCACAAAAATGACTTCTCCATGCAGATCAGATTTCTCTCACAATAGAAACAAGACATCCAATCTAAAAAGGTGAAAAAATCACACACACAAGGAAACTTGTGCCCCTATCCGTTTGATAGAAACATTGTTATGGTTCCATTCCCACCAGGATTCGAGATTCCAAAATTCAACAAATATCGTGGGAAGGGAAATCTGGAGGACCATATCAAAGAGTTTCATGTACATTGCATGGAGGTAGCCTATGATGATTCTTATCTTATGCGGATTTTTACTCGAAGCTTGGCTAGTCCTACCATGGAATGGTTCTCTCGCTTACCTCCCAAAATCAAAAAGTTCTAGGAAATCATGGATTTATTCATTGAAAACTACTCTTTCAACCTAGACATGAAGGTAAGTCTAGAAGAACTATCTAGCCTCAAACAAGCCAAAGGAGACACATTCGCAGCCTTCTTGCAACAATGTACATCTAGAGCTAGCAAGAGAAAATGGTCCATGCCAGAGGAACAACAAATTGGGACCATTATCTCCAACCTTGAAGGGAGCTTGTCTTTCCACTTGAAAATTCAATGCATAACAACATATGACCAATTGATCCCTAAAGTGATCAACATCGAAAGATCCCTTATAGCGCAAGGGGGCACACCCACATACCAAGAAAATTGACCATTGACAAGTTACAATGACAAACCTTGCACATGGTCCAAGAACAAGAATGTTACCAACAATGGTGTTGTTAACGCTGAAGTTATTATCAATGCCCCAAGGTAGAATACACAACAACAAATGTGCCAACAACCACAAAACAACCCACAAACCAACCCATCACAACAAAAATCAAACTGTCAACAACATAAATGCTCAAGGGGGACCACCCCCAAAGAATAAATATCCCCCTAAACAAAAATATACACCACTTGGTGAACCAATTGAATCTATCATGCAACAACTGGTACAATCAAATCTCATTAAACTCCCTATTTACGAAAATTACCAAGAGCTTCAAGTTAAACCACCATGGTATAACGAGAAGTACCCTTGTGACTTTCACAAAATAAAGGGACACACAATACCTAGTTGTACGAGACTCAAAAATCTGATCCAAAATCTCATTGATGATAATGTTATAACCATTGAACACCCAGCAAGGAATCAAGATCTTAAAATATACATAAATCCGATGTTGGGTCACAATAAAGGAAACAACAATGGTAAAGGAAAGAGTTACAACAATGTGAACCATATCTATGACCATGTTGTTGCATCATTGGATGAATGGGTAACTATTGTTAATATCAAAGGACCTAGAGCCAAGTGTGGAGTCACCACAAGTAGTGGCAGAATTTCTATCCCAGTACCTTCACCACCACCCAAGGCACCAGTCGCCAATCCAAAATCAATCCCTAATGATTACAATGTCTTAGAGCAACTGAAAAATACCCCCACCCAAATCTCCATCATGGAGTTGCTAAAAATATCCCCCACACATAGGGACATCCTAGAGAAGGCATTGGTTGCATCCTCCGTCCCCACAGACCTTGATGTTCACCAATTTCAAGCTATGGTTAGATATATTACTACACCACATCTCCTCACATTCTTTGAGCATGATCTCCCAACCCAACCATCTCATAACCATGCACTCCACCTTGAAGTCCTAGTCCATAAGAACAAAGTCAAAAGAGTCTTGGTGGATGGGGGTGCGGATTCTAATATGTGTACCCTACAGCTAACAAAGAATCTAGGATTCTCAGAAGATGTCATCAAAAAAGGAAAATGTAACACTGTTAGGGTTTATGATGATCAAGAACGAGTGTCTCAAGGCACCATTCAACTCCCTATCCAAGTAGGGCCAGCAATCATCGAAACTACTTGCCAATTCCTTGAACTTGAACTCCCCTATAATATTCTCCTATGGCATCAATGGATCCATGGGATGCAAGTTGTCACATACACTTACCACCAATGTGTAAAATTCTCTTATCAAACCCAAGAAATCATGATCCATGGTGACCCTGAATCATTCTATTATTGCAAAAATCTGGAGGCCAAGTATTACAAGATCCCCCAAGTTCCAAAAAATGATGAGGGATCCACATCCCCATATGTCGACCCATCCACCTTAGCCTCCACTTTTGAGACAAATACACCTACCATATAGAACATCCTAGATGTCAAAGTTGTAATCCAAGATAATGGGTGTGGGGACTATAAAATGAAAAAGAGTGCCTTTGTGATAGAAGAGTTACCTCAATCTCATAGATCTCATGGAAAACCACAACCAATCGCCACAACATCTTAGACCTTCAAAGCAGAAGCCACCACCTTCAAAAAGTGGGGAGACCTAAGCAAAGAGGTGGTAGACGAGAAAGATGTATCAAGCCTGATATATCAAGATGAAAGACTTGTACCAAATCTTCCCATGGAAGAAAGCAACAAAGGTCTATAATTAGTGTTTGGTTGGGGCTATAACAAAAATGAGAAGCTCAGGAAAAATGACAATAGCCTATTTGAACCCATCATTCCTGAGAAGCACCCTAAGAATCTTGGCCTTGGATGTACCCCTACAAAGCTAACCATACTTGGCAAAGGTGCTATGATTAAAACAGTCAAAGGTTCCCCATTGTTACCTATATCGCTTATTAGTCCCTTTGAGGATCCCATCTCTAATTTACCCATGCTATTTGAGGACTCCTCTCTCTTTATGATCACCACCATGTCTTTTGAGTCAAGTGACCAAACCACCGAACTAAAACTTTTTTACTCCCAACTAATAGACTATGACCAATGAGGACAACTGATCTTAGACACATTTGAAAATGATGAGGCTCTCTCAGAATTCATGGGACTAAGGGACACTCTATTTTATGGAGACCACAAACTAGGGTTTGATATTGAGCTTGACACACATGCGTACTACAGGAAAACAATTGAATCTCTTAGTCACAAAATAGAAAATCTAAGAGTAATGTCTAGATCTTTAAGTGAAAACCACATTGTGGTACTTTTTGATCCAAAAATAGTAAAAATAAAGGATGTATCTAATAGTGAAAACCTCTCTGAGGCACCAAAGGATGAGGGATTCAATCTTCCCCTTAGTGCCATCTATAAGGAAAAATCAGCAGTACTGGCAAAAAAATACAACCTAGTGAACTTGGGAACCGAAGAAACCCCGCACATCACTTTCTATGTTGAGTCACTTTTGACCGAAGGAAAAGAAAATCTAGTGGCATTCCTCAAGGAAAGGAAAGTAAATTTTGTGTAGACATACGTCAACACGCTAGGCCTTGATCCAGAGGTAGTGGTCCATCATCTAGCAGTCTATTCAGAGGTAAAACTAGTGAGACAAAAATTGAGAAAGATGCATCCACAGATCGCCTTATTGGTCAAGCTTGAGCTATAGAAACTCCTTGACGTCAGCTTCATACAACCCATCCATTATCCTAAATGGGTTTCCAACCTTGTACCTATTTTCAAGCCCATTGGGGGCATCTCAATCTACACTGACTTTAGGGACCTAAACAAATCATTCCCTAAGGATGATTTCCCTCTTCCTAACATAGACATGATTGTAGATCTAACGGCAAGGCATAAAATGCTATCATTGATGGATGGGTTTTCAGGGTATAATCAGATTATGACCGCAAAATATGACCAACATAAGATGGCCTTCACCTATCTATGGGGAAACTGCTATTGGAACATGATGCCATTCGGGTTGAAGAACGTTGGAGCCACATATCAAAGGGCTATGACTCAAATTTTTTGTGACATGATCCACAAATCTGTAGAGGACTATGTGGATGACATACTAGCCAAATCAAGAAAGTGTCAACACCACATATTAACGTTGGACCCAATCTTTGACAAACTGGAGGAATATATGGTACGACTCAATCCTAAGAAATGTGTCTTTGGTGTGCAATCAAGAAAGCTCTTGGGGTATATTGTCTCAATGAGGGGAATCAAGATAGACCCTGCAAAAGTCAAAGCAATCCTCAACATGGAAGCACCATGAACACTAAATAAATTAAGGGGCCTACAGGGAAGGCTTCAATCAATCTGAAGGTTCATAGCATAGTTAGTAGATAAAAAAATCCCATATTCTCATCTACTCCACAAGGGGGTAGCATACAAATGGGATGAGAAATGTAATCAGGCATTCAATAAAATCAAAGAATAATTGTTGACACCGCCAGTCCTCATCCCACCAATCCAAAACAAACCATCAATTCTCTACATATCAGCTATGGTGGTAGCACTTGGGGCTCTCCTAGCTTAGCATGATGAAATAGGGAAGGAAAGAGCCATTTACTACATCAATAGAACCATGGTGGGACATGAGCTAAACTACACATTCATTGAGAAAGCCTACCTAGCAGTAGTGTTTGCTTCATAAAATATTAGGCACTACATGTTGGCTCATCAGATAAAGTTCATCACCAAGATAGACCCCCTCAATTATCTACTTTCTAAAGCCACACTCATAGGATGAATGGCTAAGTGGGTCATGATCTTGACAAAATATGACATTGAATATGTGGAATGAAGAGTCATCAAGGGAAAAGTAATTGTAGATCAATTGGTTGAGGTACCTATATATTCAGAAAACCCACTGGTATTAGAATTCCCAAATGATTCAATTTTCAATCTCAGTGTAGCAGATCATTGGAAGGTATACTTCGATGGATCATATACTCAACATGGTCAGGAGAAGGAGTCATCTTCATCACACCACAAGGGGATTGTATCCCAAAATCATACAAGTTATCTTTCTCATGCGCCAACAACATTTCAGAGTATGAGGCTCTTGTCATAGGAATTTGGATTGCAGTACAATGGAAAATCATGGCACTTAAATTCTATAGGGACTCACAACTAATTATAAACCAGGTCAACGATGAATACCAAACTAAGGATGACAGGCTTACCCCAAAGAATTATTCATCATCACATTTGAGAAAATATCAAGGGTAAACAAAAAAGCAGTTGAAGCTATGGCTACAATCGAATCATTGTTAGATATCCCACAGAACATCCATAAACATGAATTCCTTGTAGAGAAGCTTCTTTTACCAGCTTTCAAGGTACCAGAGTCTGAGTTCGTGTGTGAAATCCTTGGTCCCGATGATCCTTGGTACCATGACATTTTCACTTACCTAAAAATAGGAGTCCTCCCTATTGACATCACCCCAAACCTCAAAATAACCTTCATTAAAAAGTCATCCTGCTTCGTCATCTTAGGTGACACCCTTTACCATAGAATTATTGAAGGAAACCTCTTGCAATTCCTTAACCTTGAGGAAGCTTTGACTGCTTTAACTGAGGTACATGATGGTATTTATGGTTCGCACTCTAGTGATATGACCTTGGCTAAGAAACTATTGAGGGTTGGGTACTACTGGCCTACTATGGAGAAGGAAGCTCATGACTATGTCTGAAAATGTATACAATGTCAACAGCATGGGGATCTCATCCATGCACCAGCTCAGGAGCTCCAACTGATTATAACACATTGGCCCTTTTCACAGTGGTAGCTTGATCTCATTGGAAAAATCACACCTACCTCATCTAATGGACACAAGTTCATTATCACTGCCAAAAAATACTTCACAAAATGGGTAGAAGCCATCCCCATGACCTATATCACAAGGAAGCAGATTTCAAAATTCATCCCGAACTACCTCATTTTTGATTGCGGTGTTCCACAATCCCTTATCTCAGATAATGGAACACCTTTCAAAAACCAGGATGCTCATGAGCTATGCCAAAAATTTAATATCCAACATCATTTCTCCACACCATATTACCCCCAAGGTAATGACCAGGCTAAGGCTTCTAACAAGACCATCCTAAAGATCCTCAAGAAAATAGTCAATGAAGTTGGTCATGACTGGCACCTACAGTTGAACCCTACCTTATGGGCCTACCAAACAAGTTTTTGCACACCTACAAGTGCAACCCCATTCTCCCTAGTCTAGGAATTAGAAGTCATCCTTCCCATTGAGATCGATCTTCCATCCCTAAGAATATCATTACAAAATCTCATTACTGATGAGGAATATCGGGTGTCACGGTTGAACGAGCAGGAACTACTGGATGAGCGGCGTATGGATACTTTGAACCATCTACAGGTATATCAAATCCATCTAAAGAGAAGCTAGAACAAGAAGATCAAGAGTCAGTCCTTTCAAGTAGGAGAGCTCGTGTTGAAAGAAAATCATAAAGATGTGTCAAATCCAAATAGCAAGGGGAATTTTGAACCAAATTGGTTTGGACCATTCATCATCACAGCAAGTTACAAATCAAGAGAATATCAGCTATCCATGCCCGAAGGTGAGCCTTTGTACGATCCCATCAATAGATCCCATCTCAAAAAAAATATGCCTAAGCTTGCTGGGTATAAATCCAAAAATACAAAAAAATCAAAAAATATGAAAATCCAAAAACAAACAAAAAAAGGATTCAAAACAGTAAAGAAAAAACTAATCGTCCTCTAGCAAAAACCACTTCGATGGTGCTTTGGGAAAGTACCTTGGTGAAAACCTGGCAATCAGGTGCCTTGTGTAAATAAGCACTTTCCATCCACCATGGATTCTTCAGCTTGTTCTACATCACCTTCTATCGCTTTCCATCACCCATCTGTGTCTGCATCATAGCTTGATCCTGTGTTGGTATCATGTTCCATCCTAGAACTACTTGGCACATTCTTAAGGTTAGTTTGTCCTATCTTTATCGAAATAGTCTATCACATCACACTAGGGGAATATCCTTATACCTTGCATCAAATCGGATTCATGTATATACTTGAAATCCTCAAAACATCGAAAAAATCCAAAAACATTCATAAAACCAAAAAATCCAAAAAACATCTAAAACATGTCAAAAATCCAAAAATAAGTCAAAAATTAGAAAATATCAAAAACAGAGTCATCATGTCGAACTACGTTGTCTCTGAGCTTGAACGTAGGCAAGGCTTATTATTGATCGGCCCCCAAGACACTTTAGGTCAATCCTTTAGAAGTCTATCATATTAAACTAACAATCCAACTGTTCATATCTCATCAATAAACGAGTTTGTGTCAATCAAACTACGTGGTCTCTGTGTGTAAAAACGTAGGCAAGGCTAATATTTGATCAACCCCTGAGGCCCCTAGGATAGGTCCTTAGGTTAGGTTCTTGGTCAAAATCTTGGAAACACACAAAAACATTGGAAATTTTGAAAATCAAAACATTTGTAAAACATCTCAAAAATCCCAAAACAACTTCAAAACATTTTAAAACATCGAAAACATCCAAATATTTGAAAAAATCATTCGTCCCATTTCACGTTCACCCACAATAAACATCCACTCACAATAAATCAATCATCACCTTCAACCTTTGGCAAAACAATCAGAAACAAGTATTGAAAATTGAAAGTGTAAACTCAAATGTCAAGGTCTTAAGTTTAGGTCAGTAGGTTAACAAGTTGGTCGACTCTTGGTATCACTATCCCATCATCCCGTTATTCTCACAATCATCCAATAACATCATGTCCTAGGATGCATCCTTCCTACAATGGACATCAACATTAGACATCACCATAGTTTAGTCTTGGCTAGAAGTATGAAGAACATTAGCTTATTTGTTTACTTGATCTTTTCTTCTAATTTATCTTATTGCTCTCTTTCCAATGACCTCTTAATGATGTCTAATCAAAATGATGTAGAGAGAAAGGAATGGGGCATTGATCATTATCTTTCATTTGTTGTGTTTGTTGGATATTCTTATAATATAACCTTGGTCATTCTAATTTGTTTGGATTGTAGAGAGGATGTTTTAGGTGTCTTGTTGACTATTACATTGGAAGGTTTTTCCTTTTTAATTTTTGCTTTGAGATGTTTGAAATGTTTGAACTACACTCTAACAATTTTTTGTATTCGAGGTGTGAACAAGGATACTCCTATCTATTTTCTAAGTCAAAGCCCATCGCACTAGATACCACTCCATTCTGGTTATCTATACCTTGATGTATCGTATCTATGTGTGTTATCAAGCATAAGGAAAGTAATGCTCTTTACATCCCCAATCCCTAATAAGCAACAAATCATCATCACTTGTCATCCTATCTAATAAAGTCTCGATGCTTCATAGACTTGTTGAAATTCTGGATCTTCTCGTAATCAAGGGTTGATCCCTCTCTTTCTTTTATCTTCCTCACATACTAACATGGTATCATGACATTCAAGAAAAACCTATCTGCATCCATCTTGCATCCACAAACCATCAGCATACTACACAATCATACATATCATAATAGGAAACATTCATCCATGCATTGCATTATCATTTAAGATGTTTGCATAATATAGATTGGTTATTCTAAACATCTTAAAATCATCACATTTTGCATCATTCATACATACATCTTGCATCATCATATATCATATAGAAAAGATACTGAAAAAGAAGTTAAACATATCATTGCATTACATCTCACATGCATCATCATCAACATAATATAGATTTAAGCATCTCATAACATCACATTTGCATTATCATCCATCACATAACCATATAAATGCATCCATAAAAATAAATCCATTATACATTACATATATCATACATACATTAATCACGTCATATCTAAAATGTCAAAAATCATAGCATGATCATTAAATGCATCCATCCATATCATGTACATCCATAACACATAAGGTAAAATAAAATAACATCACATCATATAATCGCATCAAATCATCTCATGTATATATATCAAAAAATTTGAATGTCATGATACAATCAAAATCAAATATATAATGTCATCATCAGAATATACAACAGGCTAACCAAAACTCAACTAGTGAATGTATATACATCATATATTAGGTTGTACATCAAAAAAGTGCATAAAGCACTATCAGTGCCCTAAGCTACCCTCACTTTGTCGGTCACTATGGTGACTACCCCAGCGCTTATGGTGAGACCCTGATGGTCTGCCTAATGACCCCGGGCGAGACCTATTGGAAACAACTTAACTGATGTAAGAGAAATTTGGCTCTCGATGCTCCTGTGGGCAGGCTCTGTAATATAATAACCTGTAGTATGATGCCTCCTACATCTCCCGTCTGTACATCTCTATGTGAACAGTCACCTGTCCCTGCGCCTGCTGCGCTACTGCCTCTAACTGTTGGCGGCAACCCATCTCTTGAACTAAATTGAGGTCTGCATCCTACCTCTGTTGGGGCTCCTGCACTACCTCTTATCTAGGTCAATCCCTCTCCTGGATCATATCCTATATTTGTGCCTGCACCTGTTGCAGCTAACCTATCAAAGCCTAAACCTGTGCCTGCAGCGCTTCTATCTGACTGTCCCTAAGATCGAGACCTGGTGGTGGCTGTTGGGGGGCTACTGTGGTGCCCTTTGTCTCATTGGTGATACTAGATGTGGCACCTATTCATCATGCCCATCATGTCTATCATCCTCGTCATCTCTGTCCTGACCATCCTAGGGCTGCTGAGCTGGTTGTTGTGGCACTTGTCCAATCTGGGGTCTTCTGACCCGTCCCCTACCTACTGTTGGCACAATCAGTAAATTCAATCTAATGGGAGTGTGGTCCTGCCAATATGCATCATATTCCTATGTAGTGCCCGCATCTGTGGGACCATTGAAGTACACCCAAGACTACATCACTAACTTTTTGAAGTCATTAATGGCCTGTTGGGGCTGGATCCGCTACCCCCAGGTGGTCTCTCATGCTCGACATGCAAAATAGCTCTTTGTGCAAGATCAGGTGCATCCTACACTCCCTAAACTATTGAGCAACCCTATCAGGGAGATATCGCTTGATCATATGATGCTCATGTCTCTACATGTACCTGGTCTAATGATGGTAAAACAACTACTCGCCATCATCATGCCACCTGTGAAAATCGAGCCAAGGCCTCCATCGGAATACTGTCATCTCATCAATAACTTGCCTCTAATGCGAGATGCATGTAATGCCTATATAATGGAGGGTGGTCATGCCTCCATATCTGTAGACTGTGGGATCATCCTGATCTATCTGAACATCTACAATAGTTGGCCTCAATACAGCTATATGCTCATAGGCCCAAACATGAAGAAGTTTCACTCCCACTCCAATGTTGTGGGCCCTACAATATACAACTTGGTGCATATCATGATACAGTGAGGCTAGGAAAAATGGCCCCCAGGCGTAGACGGTCATCTCCTCAATCATCCTCGACCAGACGAGACCCCATCCAAGGTTACAGCCTCTGGCTCGTCTATTGGAAAAGAGGGACTCTCGAGATCAATGCACTGACAAATAAAGTCAAATATGGGGCAATCCTCTCATAATGGTTAAGGTCAAGCTGCCCACTATTCGTCTCATATTGATCAACGTTGAACAACTGGAATATTGCATTTCCATCGACCTTGAAATCATAGATAATATGCTTGCCATGTATGGGGATCCATAGGATCCGCCATACGTCCTCCAAGGTCACTATGGCCTCTCTAGTCAATAGATGGAATGATGAAGTCTCGCTTCACCATCTCTCGACTAGTGCAATCATCATCACTAGATGGGTCCTAACTGTGGGCATCTGCACCACGTGCTCTAATCTAATCGAACCTAGGAAAAATAATGCCTCATCGCTCAAGTGCCTCACTCAACAGAGTATATGACCTCTATGCTCCTTCGAGTGAAGTACTCAAAGGACCTCCTGCATCCAAAACGTGAAATTTAACCAACCTAGTGCGTTTTCAAAAATTAAAAATCCTTGAAAAGCAAAGGCGAGTTGGCATTTGCAAAGGCAGTGCTTTGTGTTTTCACAAAAGTGATGTTATAAACGAAGGTGGCGCTATTCTACAAAGGCAAGTCGGCATTTCCCTGCAGCGCAATGCTCTCCTAGGCTCACGCGATGCTATCACGCAAAGGCGGGTCGGCATTTTTTCCATGACCTTAGGACATTCTAGCGCCACATGACGTTATCCTACAAAGGCGGGTTGGCATCGATAAAATTGAAGCCGACTGTAACATTTACAACACCCTAGAGAGCCACTTTTGGTTGACCTAATTGGACTCTAATAAATGCACAAAAATTGTGAAAAACTAGAAAATTTTTGAAAGGCGTACTAGGGGTCTTGCGTCCTAAGGTCGTTAGAACTCTCAAACCCACTCCATCTAATGTCTGGGAAGCACACGAGCCGTAATTCCATCAACACCTCAGAGAAAATTTGTAAGGTTTCTAGAAGGTTGAGTGTGCAAATGATTTGAAAATGACCCCTTCATCCCTATTTATGCTTTTTTTTAGGATTTTTTGGGTATTTTTAGGGTTTTTGAGCACATTAATCCATTTTTTTCGAAATGAAGTCCATTTTGACCCATTTTCATCGTCATAAGCCCGTTTTCATGCCCGTGGACTATTTTCTGCACCTAAAACCTTGTTGAACATTTTTCACGAGTTCGACCCAAAATTGAAATTTTCACCCAATCTCTCAAGGGGGCAGTGTAGTAATGTAATTTCTTCCATTGGGGCAACAGTGGAGCATCCAAAAAATAATAATTTTTTTGAATTTTGGCATCGACAGTGTTATTCTTTGAACCAATGCAATAGGTACCTCACTTCAAAGAGGGACAAAATGTAAACACTTAAATAAACCTGATTGATATTATGTATCTGATTCTGATTAATTAACACCATTTCTTCCTAAATCACTTCGAACTGGCCAATTAATTAAATAATCAGCATTATTTAGTTAAAATTAGCAATTTTTGCTATTAATCAAATAATTAAATTTATTGGATTAATTTACCTTTCTTCTGACTAATGTTCATCATATTTAATTAAATCAAATCATTTAATTAAATCCCCCCAACTCCTCTCATTTGATCAAATTAAATCAAATCAAATGTCACAATCCCCTAACCCATTCAAATTAATTAATCCTAAACCACTTTCTAATCATCATTAATAAATCCTCTAGCTTTTAACTCCTCAAGAGTTAAATCAACCCATGGTCAACTAACCAGGTTGCACATGAAAATAATTTCTTTTAATTATCCGATTCTTCTATTTATCCTCACAATGGCATATTCCAAGGAATACTCCTCTCAACCACCTCCTCATTCAATTTCCCTTCAAAGGTTTTAAATAACCTCTTACACATTTATTAACTCCTCTTACATCCTCATTTACTTCTCTTACAACCTTTCAAATCCTCGACCATTCTCATTAATTCCTTTTACATCCTCCTTTATTCAACACATTCCCCAAAATGTGCTCCACTCTCATCCAATAGAATTGTGACAAGTGTCACATTCTAATTGGCTTCCTTTTTATCCCATATTCACCAAATTCTCTCATTCTTTAACCCTTAATTCCTATAAATAGAGGCTTCCTCTACACAATATGGATCCAAAACTTGAAGCATTCTTACTACAGGCATTTCTACTCATAGCATTTCACCATTTTCATCACTTTAGCTAGTTTATGTTATCATTTTGCATCAAATCTCACACTTTGGATCATCAACATCATCAAAGCTTATCAAAGGGATTGGGAAAGGGCTTCTTTCCACATCAAAAAAGCACCAATCCCCCTATGGGATGAAGGTTTAGCTATTTTAAGTTGATTGCATGTTGTCTTTGGTTTGTTATACTCTCATTTTCATGTTTTCTTCTTGATTTAGCTAAGAATTTCATAAGGAATGCTTGATTTGTGTTTCTAACATGATTAACTATTGTTTGATGTTCTTGTGTTAGTTATTGAAGGTTTGGTGTTCACAGTAAGTAACAGTTTTGGTAAATTTTGAAGGTATCTTCTTACATTCGTACTGCAAGGTTTTCATTACAATCATTTTGTCTCTTTATAATTTGAGGTTGGAAAACACTGGGTGTTAATGAACCTGAGATCTTCTAAATGCTTCAAGAGGTAGCAGGTACTAGAATGTATGAAATAAATAAGGAAATAGTTGTAAAAACACTTTAAAAGAAGCAGACCAAAGTGTATGAAATAAATTATGTATTGACTGAAGAGATTCTTCCTACTCTTGAGAATTTGAGGAAGGAGCATGAGAAGTATGTGCAATGGGAAAATGACAGTGCAAAATTGGAGGCAGCAGGTACTAGAATGTATGAAATGACAAAGGAATCTGCTATAGAAATACTTGAAAAGAAGCAGATCAAAGTGAATGAGACAGATAGTGTATTAATTGAAGAGACTCCATGTTGTGGAGAAGTTGAGGAAGGTGCGTGTGTAGTATCCGTAATGGGAAAATGGCAATGCAAAACTCAAGCAGCAAGTAGTAGAAAGTATGCAATGAAAAAGGGATCTACTATAAAAACACTTGAAAAGAAGAAAATCGAAGTGAATGAGATAGATAATGTATCGACTGAAGAGATTGTTCCTGCACTTGACAACTTGATGAAGGAGCATTATGCAGTATGTGCAATGGGAAAATACCAATGCAGAAGTGGATAAAGTAAAGAATTTTTGTATTGCATATGAATTTGTGCTAGAAAAGAAAGTGAGATATGATGCTACAAGTGGATTTGAACAAATGAAGTCAAAAAATCTTGAACTTAAGAATTCCATGGAACAAATACAATTCAAAATAGATGATAAAGAAAAGGAAAAATCATATCTTAGTGCAGAAAAAGAGAATCAGATGGCTGGAGACATGAAAGTCCTATGTGAAAAGGTAGACAAGTTTTGTAAATAACTTATCAAACAGAAAACATCCGCATTCTCTAATCAGAAAGACACTCTCAAAGCTAAGCAAAGAGCGGATACAAAGCTACACATAAGTATTGAAGACATTGAAAGCTCTATCCAAGAAATGGATGGTGTTGTCCTAAGGGCTGATGAGGGAGCAGCTGCTCCAAAGCTTAAAGTAAAAGATACGAAAAAGAAGGTAGAAACTCATGAAAAGGAATGCCAGGGGGCGATAACAAGTAATAGTCCGTGGGGATGAGGAAAAATGTGTGGTTGGTCAACTTGCAGATGCAAAAGCAATAGAACTGGAAGAAACAGAAACACTACAATTAACCACGTAGAAAAGGAATTAAAAGATTAATAGAAAATTTTATCATCAAAATAAAAGGAGTTTAATTAATGTTGTTGACAGACAGCTACAATCTAAAAGACGCGAAGTTGACAAAATAAACACAACAATGGAGGGTGTTGTTTATGAAGAAGGGCACTTGGACACATTACAAAATGGTGTTTGCAAGAATGTAAGGCAATTCAGAAGTTGAAGCCTCATATCAAGCACCTTGAGGCTCAATTACGAAATGTTAAATTTACCTATAATGATCATGTAAAGCATTTTGATAGATCAAAAGTCAAAGGTGTGGTTGCACAACTTATAAAAGATAAAGATGCCTTGACAACCACAATCATATTACTGACAACCCACATTGTGTTTTCCAATTTGCAATTATTTTGTGCATTTTTTTCAATCATATGAGGAAATTTAAATACAATTTTTACTCTAATTAAGAATGGTTATAAATTTTAAAGGGGACTTTCACCACATTCGTGTTGTCTAAACAACTAAAGATTTTCAATACATTATTATTGTTTTATAAAATTGCATGTTGCAAAACCATAGGTGTAAAGAAGAAAACTACATTCATGTTGTCTAAACAGCAAAAGGTTTCCAAGACATTCATACTGTTTTATAAAATTCCATGTTACAAAACCCTAGGTGTTAAGAAGCAAACTACATTTGTGTTGTCTAAACAGCAAAAGGTTTTCAAGAAATTCATACTGTTTTGTAAAATTCCATATTGCAAAACCCTAGGTGTTAAGAAGCAAACTACATTCATGTTGTCCAAACAACAAAAGGTTTTCAAGACATTCATACTATTTTGTAAAATTCCATGTTGTAAAACCCTAGGTGTTAAGAAGCAAGCAAACCACCGTGAGACAACCCTTTACATTTAAACATGCAAATTCAAATAATTGAAAACCCACATTGTGTTTTCTAAATTACAATTATTTTGTGCGCTTTTTTTTCAATCATGTTAAATTTAAATGCAATTTTACTCAAATTAAGAGTCCTTATAAATTTTGAAGGGGCCTTTCAATAGATTCGCACTGTCTAAATTACAAAAGCTTTTCAAGACATTGATTCTGTTTTGTAAAATTTCATGTTGGAAAACCCTAGGGGTTCAAAAAAAAGCAACCCACGTAGTGTTGTAAAACCCTTTGCAACCCGATTGGTTAGTACCCCTCACCTCAATTTGGTCATTTTTCTCCTCCACGTGCACTCCAACCTTCAGCTTTCAATGTGCAGACTGAAAATGTAGAGTGTTTTCCGCCTTCTTTCTCGAAACACAACAATTTATGAAAACACACACGTCAATCTGTCGCCAATTCTCACGCCAAAAAAAAGCTCTGAAAATGATAACTTCTTGTGCAAGCCACGAGGCCTAGTTTTATCAGTCGGAAGAAGGCGGGAAAACCGACCTAATGGTGTCGTTATCTCCATAATTTCATTGTCGTAACATTTGCTCTCGTCTACCAGTTTCGTAACTTTTATCCCCCGTCTGGCAGGCCCTGCACTACGCTATCTCATCTTGTTAAGTATGTTTCTATGTATGTTTCTATGTATGTTTTTATGTATGATTTTATGTGTTTTTGTATTTACATGTTTTGTCGGGAGATTAGCTACGTCCTAATATTGTAGTCTTGTTGAAAAAAGGGTGACATATGCATTTCAATTTGATAGTATTAGTTTCCTTTAAAGAAATAATTTTATATATACTAAAAGGATTTGAATACTTTTGAATTATAATCATAAAGATAATTTGTAATTTTCTTGAGACAATAATGTGATCATTTAAACAATATAGATAATAAAACTCTTATATTAAGATAAGCCAATTTAGAATTCATTATAAAATATATGTTAAATAAAATAACTTCTCTTTAAACTAAATAAAATCTTGGCTTTTCTTTCTAACTAGCTATCTCTCTAGGGCCTACAGCTTTTCAAATCCTCCCACCCACCAAACTGAGTTGTAGGGCTCTTGGTTGTTATGTCATACCTTCCTTGTTTGCTTCTGATATGGGACGACTTACAGATTGGGGTCACCAATTATCCCCGATGGGGTCTATTAAAGCATCAACTAAAATGTCTTTACATACATGTAGGTGAAGAAAGACAAACGAAAAGCTGTAAACAATTGTTTCAATATTTTTTATTAGTGCCTTGAGCATGCACAAAGTTGTAATAGTCCGAATGATGCCCACATGACTGAGATTCTGATTGCAACAGCTGGAATTGCATGAATATTACTCAAAAGTTAAGATGAATAGTTTGTTGTAATTAATTTGAGATGTATAAGATCCTGTATTTTGTTGATTAGAATAATCTCAAGGACTAGAGCAAAAAGTTTTCCTTGTTCTTTAGGATCCATTAGACAAATGTTGAAAACTTGTTAAAATCAGTTGTGCATACTTTATCATTCACCATAATGTGCATTACAACTAAATCACTTTAATATTTGAACCAAAAAAGCTAGAAAAATTATCTGAATTTCAAGGACATACATTGCAATGTTGCATAACCATTAAATTCTGATTATATTGCTTTAGAAAAGGTTGAATTTCCTGTCAATATTTGAACTTTAGGTGCCAATAACACAGAAATAAACTAACTCTATTGAACCTACAAATCTTTATAGGCCCATCTCGAGCAATCACGATATTGGGTGCAAATTAGCCAAAACAGCCTAAAATATGATAAACCAATTATTAGTTAAATGAAATTTTATTAAAAGTCAGTGGTACATGAGAAAAAGGACTCAATTATCCCAAAAGGCATTTGTGAAATCTCAATAAATTTACTCAAATAATGTTAGCTGTCTCATTACAGTTCACTTGCAGCAGCTTGTACGTAATAACAATTTTGTTGCAAACATATCAGCAATTCAATAGTATAGAAAAGGCATTCTTGAGTGTGAGTGAAAAGTGATATTGTTGTTTAGCAATATGCTCACTTACTAAGAGCAAAGATGGCTCTAGAAAAATTTACTGTCAGCAGTTCACTCTTGGAAAATTCACTGTCAATGAAAATTTATCGTATTAAAAGTTTCTGATTAATTTTCCATGGCGGTGAATTGTTGGTGGTGAATTTTTCTTGAAAGGAATTTCTCATGGCGGTGAATTGTTGACGGTGAATTTACCTGATGCCAGCAATGACATGAATAGCTCAATCCATTCAAACTACAACTTTTATTGCTAACCCTCTCTTAAAAGCAGCTTGCTCCAAAGTCCATAGCAACAAAAATCTTTTGGGGAAAAAATCGGCAAACCAAAAGTTCAAGATTTTTTGAAAAAATCGGATTTTTAAAATAAGGTAAAAAATTATCGAATAAGAGACAAAAACTGTTTTTTTATTTAATTGAAAGGCATTTCCATATCAATAGAGTTATAGAGAGCAAATGAAATAGAGAGTATAACTAATGAATCATAGAAAATAGATTTTGTTGTTTATATTCAGATCGCTGATTACATTGCATTCCACATCTTTCAAAGCATTAGTTCACTATGCATAACTGATAGATGACAAAATTTCAATTACAATATAATTTGTACAAAGTCAACCTATAAACTGAGTAAAAAGTTTCAAAAAATCAGAAGTAGCCAATGACTCTTGCTAGTTGCTACTATAAATAGAGCTATGCTAGAGGGATGCAGGTCCTGATGATGAAGCTTTTGGGGCTTTGCCTCTCCTAACTCGTTCAATCAAATGAGTATCAAAGTTGGACTCCGCTAGGGTCTCAAAATCCTCAGCCTCAAGAAATTCATCACCAGTATTGTCTGGATCAAAAATTGTCTCAAAGAAATGTGGTATCATGGTGATGGAGTGCCATGACAATCAATAGCAACCGCATTTCTTTGAGGCAATTTTTGAACCAGTTCACTGCCTTGTCTATGCTACTACATTTTTCATACATGTCTAACAAAACATTTTTTCAAACAGTTCACTGCCTTGCTGCTATGGCTAAAAGCCTAAAACAAGTGCTTTCGAACAAGCTATGGATGCTTGGAAAAAATCTATCAAAGCATAATAGTAAACAAGAAGCTAAGGTCTCATGGTTTTTTTTCGCACGAAAAATCAGCATGATTTTATTCGCATTTTTTTGCAGGTTTTTGGTTTTGTTTTTTTTTTTTTAATTATTTTTTTTGAAATGGGAAAATCATTGTCAAAGATTTCTTTTGGGAAAAAATCGTCCAGCCTGCAGATTTTTTAATTTTGCAGTTTGAAATGGGAAAAAATCATTCACCAAAAGGTCAAAGATTTCTTCAAAAAATGGGGAAAAAAATCGTCCAGCCTGCAGATTTTTTAAAAATGGGGATTAATCGGGTTGTTTTCCAGATTTCTGTTACTATGCTCCAAACAAATTTCCAAATGCATGCAACATTTACCTATAATGTTTATGCCTTCAGCTCATGTTTCATCAGCCATCCCACAAAATGCCTTATTTACAATCAAAGTGAACCACAGGTATGACCAACAGTAGCAACTGGTAATCTCATTACTAACCGAAGTGTCCCACAGATGATTAGCAAACCTAAGATTGTTCCCATCAAACCACCAAGTCCTTAACCTTTTTATGTTTCTTGAAGAATTAGGAATGGTATATGTCAAAGACAAGAGTCAAGATGGACCCTCAAGGTCCTGTATTTCTGAGACAATGAGACTAATCTTGTAAGTGGTACTCAAAGTATGATTGCTTCAAAGCAAAACCCTGAAGCCTCATTAAAATCAACTATCCTTAATATCAACACCGAATAAAGAAATACATTGTGAGTTTCAGAAAAATAATCAGCATGGCATTTGTGGATCTACAGTTAGCAACCAAGATGCATCTTATGACTATAGGTCTTCAGAACCATTGTATTCTATAGGAACAAACCTGGCTTGCATCTACTCACTTGAGAATTGTACTTGCTTGTTCATTCATTACCCTTGTAGATAACTTTGTTCTACTAAACCCTGCTGCTTGACTGCCTTCAATGGTCATTTTTCTCATTGAAAACTTAGCTCAATGGTCATAGTTCTAACTAATCAACTAATCCAATAGGGTCGACCCAACCCACCAAGATTGAGAATAAGATCAAAGCAAGAGAAAAATAATTACCAATAGATAGGACAAGAAAACAACCTTTGCGAGAAACTAACTTTGCACCACCCTACTTTCAACTATAGAAGAAAGAAAGGATCTCATTAATGTTTCATCTCCTATCTTCTTCTTCTAATAAAACTTTCTCTCATTAAATAAATATCTATCCCTTTACTAGGATTGGATCTACACACCCATGGGCTAACCAATTCTAAATTTATTGGTGGATAATACAACTACTTCTAGAGAGGTGAATAAGGTCAGAAAGAAAGCAAAGAACCTTACTATATATCCAAGAGAACGCCCTACTATCCTAATTACTTACTACCTCCTTAGCCCACTTCTTTCTTCTATGTCCCATAGTTGTTGAATTCAACCTGCGCCTAATCTTCTCTAGCACAACCTTAAAGAGGCTTTATCTCCTAATCATTGATGTTCATTTTGTCCTACATTTCCTAGCAGGCAAGCCTTGTCAAACTTTATTAATTATTTACTATCCAGGAAGGAAAGCCTGGATCAATGAATTTGACTCTAAAATAACACAATTGAATTCTGATAACAATATCATATTTTGACATGTGAAAAATACCTCTTTTTATTAAACTTTATTAACTAATCACACAGAGGACAGAAGAGCAGTTCCTTATTACGCTTCCCTAATTGTTATGGTGGTGGGAAATCCTAACATCTGGTCTCAAGAGGCTCCTGCTTTTAGTTCAATAGCTGAGAAGATCATGATCAAATCGCTCTCGATCTCTCAGGACACCTATCCATTCAGTATTTGGCTTTTGTGATCGATTGCAATGGTGTAAATGTAGATCAGGACAAATTCGAAGTGCTTCAGGATTGGCCTACTCCATCCACTACTAGAAATCTAAAAAGTTATCTTTGTGCTATGAACTCCTATGGGAAATTTATTCCACATTTGGTAGGCCACTTTGTCAGTTGTCCAATATCTTATATGGGCAATTTTGACTTCAGAGAAATGCCTTCTTCTCTGCCCCATTCGAGCCCCACTCCCTTCTATAATGGGATCTGATGGTAGAGCACAAAACACAGAGCTCAAGTTAATTTTATTCTTCAGTATGGGATATCATCGATAACATTTATTTATTTGTATCTTTTTAAATTTAAATAGGTTGGATATTTTTTATAGTTTTTGAGGACTGTTATAAATCTGTTATGGGTTTGCCTAGTATGGCAGTTTTGATGATTAGCAATAATTTAGTCTAGTTTAAGAAAAATGTTATTGAATAATCAATTTGTATTATTAAATTATACATAGATTATAATTATGATCTCAATTTTCAATATATGAGCTTTTTATAAATTCAAGTAGACTGGAGTAACACTCAAGTTCAATTACATATATAGAGTCTATCTATAATACTCTTACCTTGTTTTCTTCTAGACAATTATTTTCTTTTAACACTAGCTCTTCCACATTATTTGTCTTCGATACAAACCTTCTCCTCAATCATGGTTGATTCACAACTATACTTTTACAACATGTATATTGTCAAATTAACATATAACAAATTAGTGAAATGCATGTTGTGAAAGTAAGAGACCTAGGAAATACTAAAAGTATGTTGAATAATAAACAAGCAAAGATAAAGTTGTTGATTATACGTTAATTTTTTTTTTTATTCCTATTGCTATGCATCGTCTTATATCTATGAATTTGTTCCTTTCATTCGTTCATGGTGTATTGAGCAATCTTAAATTCCTCGTCTTTAAAAATTGAGCTCTTGGATTCCAAAGGTCTAGGAAACCCTTGCATAGCATGAAAACCAATCATCTCCTTAGAATGTTCCAAATGATCATAATCATGAGATAAAATAAATATTGATGTCTATTGCATCCAATAGTGTAAGTACACACATTACTATGAATTCCAAAGGAGAAGCCAAAATAAATGCTTTAATTTTGTTATAATTTCCTCACCAAGATTAATATTGCATCAAGAATAATGCTATATAAAATTGTATGGAGATTGGGGCACATCCTTGTTTCATTTGTTAATCAATCTTAAGAGTTTTAAACAATCAAGCAAAGTAACTCAAAAACTAATAAAAAATGCAGTGGCTCCCCGGTTTTATGCTTTCTTTATTTTTGTATGATATTAAAATAAGTATTGCTAACTAGTAAGTCTTTCTTGGAGATCAAAAACTATAATAATAGGGCACACACAAATCTTATGAAAATTAATTTAACATTACAAAATAAAAGCTTCATCACCACAAAATGTATTAATCCTACCACAGTGATTATTTGGAAACTCTACAATATCTTGAGACACCTCTTAAGAAATCATATCTCCTACACAAGAAATTGGGGTTAATTAAGAGCATTATGTTATCACAATTCTTATCATTGATTTGTAAATTGTGTTATTATCATGGTAGTTATTTGGAACTCATGCAATAGAATATGCCTACCTTATAAAATAATCAACATACTCCTCCCTTGAGATATTTGCATTTCCTCTAGTGTTTCGGTATACAATTGTGGAAGCCATGAAAGAGTCCTTTTTAGAGAAAATTGGCATATAGACAAAAGAAGCATATTGTTAGAGGACATTCTTACAACAAAGTTAAATATTGTTTATAAACCCCAATGCTCGATCATAGCTAAATTGTATGCATGTGTTGCAATCTCTCCATCCTAATGTGCTCATATGGAGAATCCATTTATTCAATAATTTCAATCTATTTCTTGCATTTTGCTCTACCCATCTAAAGAAATTAAGTCAATAAAAATTTGGAGGGTTGTATTGTATCACTGCATACCTAGATAAATTGTGTGATTGGTAACCTATTGACAACAAAGATGAAGAAGATGATATCAACAATAAAATATCATGAATTAAGTCAGCAATAAATAGTTTTTGATTAGCAATAAACAAGTTTTGAAGGGGACCTAAAACCCTGTACAAAGAAGAGCAAAGGTAGCAAAGATAAAGAAATTGGTTGCCCAACCAAACACCAAACAATAGACTAATAACAAAACCATCAGCACACCAAACAGGAACCAAATCGAGGATCTAAACAATAGCAGATCCTGAACCAGCAAATCTAACACCCTTAGCCCTAGGGCGAAGCTCCCTAATAGATTTGGGAAGCCCCTTCCTTCTACATTGAACCAAGGTCCAAGAAACCTCAAAGTCGAAGTCCTCCGATCGAGGAGAGGGGAGGATCCTCCCAGGCCACAACAGCCATGGAAGGTACCAACAAAGCCGAACCAGAAGAAGGCATCTCCGGGAGGGAGGCTGAAGAAACGGAACAAGGAATACTACCAGGATCCCCCGAGGGTAGAGCTGACAAATCCAAAGTAGGCACGATCAAGGGAATACCTAAAGCAAAAACAGGAGTGGATCGGTCAAGAAAAGCAGGAGCCAAGGTGGGAGCCGAAAGAGGAATAGAAGCAGCCTCACCCTCCCCCACCGGAGTAGACTCAAGATGGGTCTCATCCTCTTAAGAGGAACCATTGCCACAAGACAAACCATCTACATGGGAAGCAGAGATAGTCAAATGGTCCACAAGAACATCCTTCCACCAGGTTGTAGAGCCTCTACAACGCAAAAGAGGACAATCAACAGCGAAGTGACCTATAGCAAAGCAACGCCGACATCTGAAGGGCACACCCTCATAAACCAGCAGTTGCTTCCAAGGCCGGTCCCCAACCATCAAAATGTTTCCAAAAAGAGATTTGGAGATGTCAATGTCAACTAGAATACAAGCAACAATGGAGTGACCCATGAAAGTGGTAGAAGAATCTACTTTCAGAAATTGACCAATGGCATTGCCAATGCCCTCATAGCAAGAATCCTCCCAAAACTAGAGGGGAAGGTTCGGGAGACACACCCAAATCAGCTTGACATTAAGTAGCTTAGTAAGGGGATTAAAATCAAGAGTCCAAGGTTTAATGGATAGGGAATGTTCCCCCCACAACAGACTCGACCATCCAGCACTACATCTCACTGCTCAGAAGAAGCAAAAGTCGCTATGAAAAGACCACGGGCATAGGGGAAGAGCTCAATCGTTCCGACTACCAACGGCCTCCAAGACTCCAACACCAATTTGTGAAGGTCAGGCAGAGAGGGCCATAGACCATTAAATCTGCAAATTGCATTTGTATTACAATAAAACTCTTCATTCTTTGTAACCTCTAAGCCACACACCACAACAGGAGAAGAGTGGGCACAGGGAAGAGGACGGACACCTCTATCCACCCCCCTAGAAGCACGCAAGCCAGAAACAACAACTGCCACAAAAGAAGGGGCACGCAGCCCAGGAGCACTAGTCAAAGCCTCCCCCTGTACCCCCGTGAGCCATTACTATTTACCTTAGCCAAACCACCATTCCCACCACGCAACCCCTCTAGTTATTATTTATTTTTAATAAATCATTACAAATCTATAGAAACAAAAGGTATTGGCAATTTTTCAAAGTACAAGTGCATCAATTAAAGATCAGGAAAAATTTATTGAAATCAATCTACCTAAAATTGCATCTCATAATATAGATCTAAAAACGAAAGCTCTAATAAAACAAAGCAAACATGATTTTATGAGGAAATTAGATCCAAATAGTCAATCACCTTTCAATATTATGGAGATATAACAACTAAAATGACATAAACCAACACCTCTAATTGTTGATAACTGACAACAAAGATTTTTCCATTTACAAGCTACAAAATGTCAAATGATACTCACCAAATAGAGCCTCAAAGTCTTCAAGAAGCTTACTATTACGAAGATATTTAGTGCAAGCTTATCTCCCATAAAGCAAAGAATATAAGACGTCACATTTTCATTACTTCTCAAATTTAGTTTGATTTCTAAAAATCTCTCACAATAATCAATTGTTCACACAAAAGAACTCCTTTAATAATAGAAGTAATTTCATATTAATTTAACCTACCACTCACAAGACAATAGAACTACTATAACCATCATGATAATTTTTAATATCATTTCAAACAAATACAAATATAATAAAAAATCATTACTATATAATTTTGTTATTGAGAAAAATAATAATAACTCCAATAAATTTTAAAATTATGTATCATTCAGAAACACCAAAATTCATAAAATATATAGGGGAGAGGGGTCAGCAGTCATGCGAACTTTGTCAACATGTAACGATTGACTGGAATATTGTAGAACCTTCATTTTTTTGGGAATGTGGACTGGGCTCTTATCTATCTACCTATTGACTATTACACCAGTGTATACAACATTTTAAATGTGCATTAGTCTCATACATGAAAAAGACAAATCAAACAAATTTAATGTCATTGATCAAGGCCTGAAAAGGCGCTGGATTCCTTAGACAGTGGTCCATGAAACACGGAATTAGCTCTCAACTATTTTTATGTCCGCTCGGTCAAAGAGGCGGGCATGGCAGTCAATGTTCCAAGCTTTCCTGCAACTCCAATGGCGAAATGCTCGGATGGAAAAAACAGAAGAAACACAGCAGTAGTCAATGTTCCAAGCTTCCCTGCAACTCCACTGGCGAAATGCTCGGATGGAAAAAAACAGAAGAAAAGTGCTGTCGGCTTCCGTTCACAGTGCAAAGAAAACCGGCAGCGGCTGTTCAGAATACCAGATAGTAGGACCACCTACTTGTACTTCTCAACTAAGCCCTTAATATATTCTTACAGTGCAATAGTCAAAGATTCTTACATTACTAAATCTATAAGCTATTAAGGATAGGCCAAAAGGATTGCCTTCCAAAAGAGATCTTAAGTAAACGAGTTAATCGGTATTAGGGTACCATATAATAATCTACCATCCTTTCCATCGGTATTAAGGTACATTGAAAGGTTGAGAAATTGAGGAACACATTCAACATCAACAAGAGGTACTTTGTCCTTGTAAGGAAAGCAAGACAAAGATACAAAATAAAATGAAGTGGCAAGTTGATGAGCGCCAAATTTTAACACAAATAGTGTTACTTAAGCTAGATGTAATGTAGAGGGAACTGTCATCTTGGAGATTGAATTAATTTTTTAAATATGTATAAAGACACTAAGGATTAGGACACTCACAAAATGGAAGAATTTGTTAGTTGAAGATGTAACATGGAATGATGAAATTTTTGTGTAGAAGCATCTACAATTGATTAGTGTTGAGGGAAACACTTGTATGAAGGGGGCCATGGTACACCCTTAATCATGTAGTGGGCATAGGAATATGAGTACACCTTTAATCCTCTAGTCCATACATGTATAAGAGTAGTCAACTAGTGGCTACTATTGCTTTTAATAAAGTTATTTTATCATTAATATAGTCTTATATAGGAAGTTAAGTCATCTTAAGTGGCATCCAAGGCATAAGTAAGGTATATATAGGAGCTAGTGGTTAGTTTATGAGCATCATATTATATTCTTATTAGAGGTTTTTGGAGTGTTTCCCCTTGAAGCACTTATTATTCTCGAGTATTTGTAGAATATTTCCTATATTATTCTTCTCTTTTACAATTTATTTAATTATATTCTCAACAATATTTTCCAAAATATTTTTGGAAGCCTCCTCCATGGGATTGCTACCTAAACATTTATTATATTATTTAAAAATATTTAATATTAATTTAAAAATATTGAATGGAATGGAACTATATTTCAAAAGAAAAAGGTAAGGTGAATCTTTAATCAAAATTACCAGGCTACAAGAGATATAGAACTAGAAGAAGAGGTGGCGGTCTTGGTTGCTAAGAATTGGCTCCCACCCTATAACGACATCTTCATTTTATTTCATGCTAAGGAACATTTCTCATAGGAGAGATTACCAAACTCAATGGAGGGACCCTACCACTATTAAGTCAACCAAAGACACGGGCATGTCACAATGCTAAGAAGCAACAAAGGGAACATATGTCCATTATGACCATTCATGCCCTCGGTACTAAGGATAACCATGGGAGCCATATAAATTATGTCTAATATGATCACTATGTCACCTCCATGTCTACATTCTTAGGGAGTGGAAGGATATCTACTAGAATCTAAGGCAATAAGTATACAATAATACAATGTGCATTATCCCAATACATAACAAGAGTCTAAAAATGGGAAAAAAAATTAGGCAACTTTGTTGGGTTGCACCTAAATCTATAAAAGAACATTAGAACAAACAATTACTTTAATTTATAAAGAAAAATATAAATCAATAAGATGTAGGGTTTGAAAGCTACAATGAATAATTGATCTTCAAACTTCTCCCAATCTTCTTTAGATCTGATACATGCACATTCAAAGAGAAAGGAAGGATTGTGCCATATAGGGGCTTGCCTCAGTCAAACCCTATGTTGGTGTCTCCACCTCCACAATGACAATATCAATGAAAGATAGATAAATGAAAAATGAATGATGAATCAACAATGACCTGCAATTCACTATTCAAAAATAGATTCCTTGAAGGACTGAAGTCATGCACATCTCCTCAAGGCTTGATTGTTGTTGGCTTGATTTACTTGAAGACATACAAGGGTTAGATCTCACAAACAATATGATAACATAAACATGAACAAACTCACATACACTTTGACATGATGCTTTAATATTGTATTGTTGCAATAAATCTGCTCTTGACTTGCTTGATAGTGCTCTTGACAATAATTCTTGCTCTTGATTCCCAATTCTTCCTAAATATCTTTCAAATGATGAAATGACTAAGTATTTATATACAATTATTCTAATTTCATGAAAATTAAATCTCGATAGCGACATTAGACATTTGAAATTCAAACAATAAAATGTTGATTCCAACATATTGAATTTTGGAGGCAAAATAGGGGGACTAAGTCACCTAGGGTGACTTACTCCTAGCCCTATTTTGCGGGATCAAAGGTGTCGGGGACAAAATATTAAATATATGCATTGGTTTTCAATATGGGTTTTCTTGATAATTATTTAAATGGGCTATGGAATAAATAATTTAGGAAATTAGGTGTACAATTAGGTCCATGCACTTAAGGGGAGAAAAACATAGGGTGAAATTGTTAAGGGTGACAATTTACTATGTTACATTTAGCCCCCACTTTAGTGAGAGTATGAACTTACGCTCAGATTCACACTATAGTAGAAAAATATATCAAGAGGGGTCTGATGTCCAAACGTTGAAGAGATAGGATGACAATGAATCTAGGGGGAGTGCACAAGCTCCCAGGATTCAAGATCCCATGGCAAACCAATATAAGCACAAAGGAACACACATGTATGTAATGCAACAAAACAACATACATGACGAAAAACATGAAGCATACACGATGAAGACATATGACATAACATAAAATAACTATGACTACAACATGAAATCAAACATAATGCAAACACGAAGAATACACAAAATAAACACAACAAAACACAAATTTAGTACTAAAAGGGATTTGAGTTGTAACATGTCATTTGTTCAACAAAAGTAAATTCACTAGATTTTAATCTCAAGTAAATAACTATGTTCAAAATTCATAGCAATAAAAAAAATCTTCCATTTCAATGACTAAATGCACATCTAAAATAGAACATATTCCAAACTTTCCATTTGCATTATAATTGAAAATTACAATCTTTCCAATACATTTCAAATCTCAAGATAATATTTCTTACATTACAACTTCAATAGAAATGGATATAAGATAACATGTATAGATTCACAAGCTTTATATGCACTAGTAACAAATGGTCCAAGAAATCCCCTGCAAATCTCAGCTACCAACTGATGAGGAAAAGCATGACTAGAGCACTTTCCCGCCAATCATGGACTCAAACGCAGTCCTCCACACATCTTCTATATATGGCAAGATGGCCCTACCCTTTGAAGAAGAGATTGGTTGGTAAAACCCCAAACAAATAGCCTTACTGAGCTTAGTGTTGTGCCCTAAAATCCAAAACCTAATCATAAGGTAGCTACACCTACAAGTACGAAAATCCCAAACGAGAATGTCTATACTGGACACAGTGAACTTTGACAGTGTAAATAGTGGCTACTTACACTACTTTTGCCAAAGTTTCATATAAAAAGTCATCTCTTCACCCACTATCTAGCTCGATTTGGTTAATGACCATTCATGTATTATGCATAGGCAATTCCCCTCTTAAGGTAATATTTAACCCCAGGAACAACCTATTTCTTCTACAATAAACTACACGTAGACAATTCCCCTCTTAAGGTAATCTTTAACCCCAAGAACAACCTATAATTTTATAACATTCCTACTAAGTATATGTAACACATAAGCTACTCTCATCATAGAACAATCTAGTTCTAAGGTAATCATTGAACTCTCTATAGTTCGCATACACAATAACTTGAATTGATTAACAACAAAAGCTACACTAGCTTTGTCTTTCCCTAGTATATAAAACTAAGAATACAATCACTCCTTAATATGGAGTATGTACAAACACTCAAAAAAGGACATAAAAAGTAAAATATAATAAGATTCCTTCAATAACATAACATTTCCTAATCTAGCAAATCAATGCTCTTTCCATACAAAACATCAACAACTTTCAACCTTTTCAAAAACATATAAAATGTAAGAGGGTAGAATAGCATGCATATAAAATGCTAATTCTCAAATGAACTAAGCTGACTTGCAAGCTTAATCCACTCCAAGACTCCTCAGTAATTCTCCCAATCCACATAGAAAAATACTCACAAAATCTCACTAATCTCTCCTCTCAATTAACTCTCAGCTTACTCAAGAATATCTCAGACTAAAAATAGCATAATGCAATTGAATAATGTGTCCCAAATAAAGTGATCTACACCCCTATTTATACAGACTTATGAGACTTATTTTCCTATACTCAAGCTATGTTTATTGACACTTCTCAACTGTAAGGTACGACTCAGCAATTTACTTCAATTGGTGGCAGCATTCTAAAACAATACTCATCAAAATAGAATAGCAAATCGACTAAAACAGAGATAGCAAGAATTCATCCAAGAAATGCAAGGTGAAAGAAAAACAGGTCGACTCCAAATATGCCAACAAAAACATGACTTATTCTACCTTTTACTTGGCCTACCATTGCTAGATAACACATAAATTTGGACTTCTAATCATAATGCAAATTCATATTTTGGCGCCACCTATTTCTTTCATCGTGCATTTTGGTGTTGTGTTTTCTAGACTAAGTCGGCGACTAAATGCTATTCAAATATCTTATTAAACTTTTGACTGTCTTCAAACATAATGCATTGCATTAGCAGATTGGTCGACACATTATTAATGGTTATAGTGTTGCATATGGCGTGTATTATATGTTAGATATCATTTATTCATAGTGCGCAATGTATAATGATTTCACACATACTTTGGTGTCTTAACCTTGAACCCTAATGTTTGTATTTATTAATTATTTGTACTTATTTATTATTTTGTTCTCACATAAGAAAGAGAGCATCCCACTTTAAGGTGGAAAAAGTGGGATGCACTCTTCCATGTGTTGGATATTTTGTAATATGTGTTAATAAGTTGTAAGAGCATCTAATGTCGTCATGATGTGTAAGAACATCTTATGACAATGTAAAATGAGAGTTACTTGGGACATATTCTATGATGTGTAAGATCATGTAAGGTAATGGTTACTTTGGAATCTTAAAAAACATTATGACAGCCTACAATACATATGTCAAAATGGGTCATCCAAATTGAAGAGTCGCATATGTGGATTCTATGACAAGTTATGACAATTGTAAGAGCATATTATATTTTAGCCTGCAAGACCATGACCAAGTTGGGCATTGGAATTTGGACCAAAAATGGCACCACTTTTGGGTCATAGTTTTGGTGTATGGTTTTGGAAAACCACACTTGTCTTGTGGTTTCGTATTTACCTATTTATCAATGCTAGAGATGGAGATTTCATAGTGAATTTTACAAGAACCATTACATTGTCAAAATTGCTTCAGATATATATGTCAATGATACTTGTCAAGACTTAGACTCTAATAGTGTATTGTAACCATGTTGATTACTAGACAACATTGAGTTCCCAAAAGAATTATCCCCACATAAAGCATGTCTTGTGGTATAATTGGTTGTGTTGGTCTCTTTATAACTATGTGATCAAATTTATTCTCCTCATAGATTAGTGTACGAAGTTTATTTCACAACTCTGTTTCCTTTCATAAAGGTCACAAGCATACCTATAATAATGGAATCTCTCACTCTAGACTTATGGCTTCATTTGATGACAAGAACTAAATTGTTGGTAAATCTTCTACTTAAGCATTGTGCCCAAATGGTGAGCTTTTGTTATGTGGATGTTCTTTCACTTCTTTATCTAGGCACATTTGGTTTCCAATAGGTTGCTTCTACTAGATTTCTTTCAAAAGAAATTGTTGCTTCCCATAAATCATTTTGCGATGCTCTATGTGGTGATAATTGAAAGTTTATTTTGAAAAATTATAATTACAAAAGAAATGATCATATTGTAGAAGATTTTGATATTCAAGTCCCTCCCCTTTAGGTCTGGATTTTGCATCAAAAGGATTGTAAATCTCAAATCTACAAGAGAGGTTTGAAAAAGTTGAACAAGCTTTTGAATTAGTTGTTAAATAAGGGTGGTAGATCATGGGTCTCAAATTTGGATTGTGTGAATACCCCTTTTTGTTGTTGCTTTTATTTTGAGTATGGACATTTGGCTTCTTAGTGCTCGAACAAGTTCTAATCCTCCTTATGATTTCAACAAGAAGAAAAAAATCTCCTATATAATGGAAAAGGCTGATTCTCATCGTCTTACAATTTTCCAAGTCTCGAGAATGAAGGTATTGAGGTTATAAAGTAGGATATTGATCCCTCTAAGGTTTTGCTGGCCTCTTCAAGTAAGGAGAGAGGGTGAGAAATTTTCTTAGAAATTGGTGTTAATACTTTAAGGGAAGATTATGACGAAGTTCCTTCTTAATTTGTGATGAAATATCCTTCCATATCTACATCAATAAATGCAAAGAATTCCTTGTAATAGAGGATTCAAAGGTTGATTCTATTTGAGATGTTCTTTTGCAAGCCACACACTCCCTTACACAAGAATAGTTATGGGTGAAAAAAGGAGGAATGAATGTTGGGGAAGACCAATTATTAAATGATTCTTCAGCCTCCAAGAATATTCAAAAGGATTCTTTGGAGCATGAGAGATCTTGAGGCAGCCTGACATTTTTTAGGAAATATCTAAATGAACCATATAATTTCTTTTAAATATAGTATGCCTTTGTGAAAGAATTAAAAACAATAATAAATAATATAAATCCTCACCCTAAACTAAGATTCTACATTATTCAATAATGTAATGTTGAAATTTGCATATCCATTGTCATTTCTCATTTAGTTTTGTGTATATTTTGAGGAGACTGCTTTCACATATCATGTATTGACAAATAGAGCAATTTTGTGCAAAGTCGAGTCCACTCACCTATTCACTTATGTGCATTACAGTACACTTATTCCTTCATCTATATGTACACATGTTTTGATACGTTCATCTTATGTGCACATTAATCACACCTATCTATGCACACATTTTTAGCCACCCTAATATAACCCTTTCTAAGCCCTAGGTCCTTTTTGCAATTGTACACTTGACCCTCTCAATTTCAAATTTCAAATTCAAGTGCTTTTTTTAATAAAAGGTAAAGAGGGGGTTTTGAAAGGGCCCCAACCATTTAACAAACCAAAAAAGTAAGAATAAAAACAAAATCAGTTGCACAACAATACAACAGCAACCCCGCTACAGCAAAGTTACATCAGAAACAACACCATATGACAATAGACAACCAACACTATAGCCAACAATACAAAGAGGAACTAAAAGAAGACTAGTGATCAAAGACCGTTCAGAGCTATTGCTGCCTCCTATTCATCCTACAAGGCTTGGAGATGGGGGATTAAGACTTCCTCATTGAAAGGATCCACAACTTCAGCCTTTCCACCCCTGGTTCAAGCACTCGGACCCATGAGAGTCTACCTTTGAGTGTTCTTAACCTTATCATGGAGAGCTTTAATGTTGCTTAGGGAGTTGGTGATCGTGGCTTTTCTGAAATTGGTGATTTTCTGTATGTTTCCCTTGATCTCTGCAATGACAGCTTCCAATATTCTGATCCCATTGGTGAACTCCTGCCAATTCATTTTCCACTGAGGGCAAAACTAAACACAAATTTGCACAATTTACACTTTAAAGGTTAGTCTTTTGGTTGATTAATTTTCACATCCAAGTACCATTCACAAATCATCCGCACTTCAATCATTACTTCAATTGGTACAATAAGACGCACCTCGATCTGCACAATCATCCTTGGAACAGATGCATAACTGACAAATGTTGTCCTCAATCTTTTACACACATTTCAACAGGCTGGCCCTAGGAAACGTGTCCCTTAACATCAACACAACAGCAGCCTTCCAAGGTATTATGTATAACACCAATCTCAGACAACAGACAATGTAGAAGATGCAGCGGTGAATCAAACAAAATAGAAAGCAAAGTTTATACAGATTAACAAATCATTTTTGCAACAGTAGGACATTTCCACAAGCCTAGACTCAACCTTTAGTAGTTCAAACAAAACATTCTGATTCTGAGGCAAATTACAAACTGTCATCATCCATTCATAATCCTGAGACTTTACAAATTCCAAAATCTTTACACAAATCATTCATTCTTCAGTCACAAAACTAACATTATTTACTGCATTTACATTCCGCAATTAGCATTTACTATTTTCATAATATCCGTTGCCTTTGGATATACATCACTATAGTAGTCTAAGTTGTACTTATATGTAAGTTTCCATTACAAATAATAAGTTAATGAATTTCTTCTATTTGAAGAAATAAATATTAATTATTAAACCCAAACCTAGATATCAAACAATATGAAAACTTTTTTAAGCCATAGAAGCAATTCCTATCATTATTGTTTCCTAGCCCTAAATTACAGCACATGGCATTTTCTACTTTTCTATTTGCAACAATCAGTTTGAGATTTGAGTTTCAAAAGCATATTAATTTTGCTGTGCAGATTTCACCCAGTGAGATCTCCGATTTCAGATTTTAAATTTGAAAAACCAAACTTCACCAAGACAATTGAGGATAGAAAATAAAACAGCAGTTCGTAAAATTTAAAAAATGGACACAGATTTTCAAAACAAAGTATCAAGCCAATGATTTTTAATGATATTTACATTTTGAGATTGCATTTAAATGGAAGCCTGTGGCAATTTGACGGGGGTTAAAGGTGGTGGGAGTGAGCTAAGTCCCAAATGAGCAGCATGTAACGCAAACAAAAATGATATCAACTAACCAGGTGTTCTGAACTAAAGACTAATTAAAAACTCAGAACTAGCATCTGCTAAGAACTAAGATAGGACGGGCATCAGAACATCAAATGCCTAGACATCTCCACATGTATCTCCTATTTCCTTAGAAGCAACAACAATTCATTGCAAGCGTGCCTTTCCACTTAAGTGATTTCTACCAGCACTCGGAAACAATCAATGAACTAATGTATTTTGAATAAATTGCCACTTCATGAAGCCATTAACAAGAGGAAATTTCACTTGCAGAAGACAACCAAAATCACTTTTAATAAAACCCAAGAAAACGTAAATATCTGAAGTATGAAGGGGTTCTTTATTTAAAGCAAGGCTCTCAGAAGCCAGATTGGATCTACAGAAAATAAGTTGTCCACTATACTATGTCAGAGCTTTAAAAAAACCCAATTAATCATGGGAAAATGATTCCCTTTACCTTAACCTATGCAATATGCCTTCCAATATATACCAAAAAGAGTTAAAAAGCACCCGTACTCTATCCTCAGACTCTGATAACCAAACCTTTTAAGTGTCTTAATAGTTACACAATTAGTTTGCTAAGGAATATAGCAACAATCATAGATCTAGGAATGGAAATTGAACTGCAAAGTATAAGCCTCTTTCTTGCTCTGCTTTTTGGCTGAACACTACCTCATAATATACATCGACATTGGAAGTAAAGTTTGTACAATTTCTTGTTAAAGTGCAACTACGCTAGCAATTAGAAGTTAAAAAAATCATTTCCAAAATTCCAAAAGAACTTCACGAACATGTTCACTTTCAATAAACAACTGGAAAGTCACATAAACTCAGTTCCCACAAACACTCTCAGAAAACTCTTATTTATGGAAGTTGATTATTTATTTGATGCACAGCATTCTCAAAATGCTGAGTTTTTTTCCCCATACATTAAAAAAACAAAGAACATCAGCTTGTGGGATGGATATTGAGAAATCTGAAGTGGAATCAAAAATATCTGGGATATTAAATACCAAAAGAGGAAGACAAGAACCGCAATTAAAAGAGTGCATGGAAAAACCTTATGGCCGATCTGACAATGTGCCAGAATCATGATATAAAATCCTCAAATCTTAACTCAAAAAAGGCTTCTGAGGTTACTACAATAGCTCATTCACTCTTATGAAAGTGCTTTCCGAATCTCTTCGGCAACTTCCTTAGCAGGTTTCTCAGCATGAAGCTTATTAACAACGCCCTTTTGCACATAATAATCAATAACCTATAGTCCAAAAATAACAATGGATCAATTTCTCATAAAATTGAAATGACCATGGATTTAAATAATTGTATTTTGATAGAATTCCGGCTAGTAATGCAGTGTAAATGACTAGCATTTAAAGAAAATAAAAAACATTTGGAGTTGAATATATTCAGATATAATATGCCAAAAGTAGTGTCATACATCCTAGCTACTCATTTGTATATAGACATTGATTCGCACGCAGCAATTCATAACTACTAGTTCAAAATGTACTCCAATTAAACTTCTAGTGAGGATTGTACACACAAGTGGCAACTCTTAACATATAATCAAAGGTAAACAGTAGCATCAACCTAATACTCAAAGACTTTGCAGTCTTGTACCCATTGCCACACCAACATTTCAATGGGAATATGATGACACAGATGCTGGATACCCTCAAACTCAAATTGTAACTTTACCTTGTTGGGTAGAGACCCCATATGACTTTTCCCTTGCAAGGTCAACGGGCAATGTCTCTCTGAGGCCAGGACCAATTTGTTCTTGATGGAGCGCATCCATAATAATTCACCTACCATAATGATTCCTTTTCCTTATGTATCACCAATTGCATATGTACATAAATAGATTTGAGTTAGATGGAGGAGAGAAAGAAATTATCTCCTTTGAGAGGTCATTTCAGATTAATAAATTTCTATTACAGTTCTATATTTATCTTTTGGATTAGTGGATGAATGTTGCTTCCATTTTTTAATTCTTGTTTGTAACTTGTTTTCATGGAAGCTCTTCAGACAACAATTCCCCCGGAGAATAAACCAGAACTTTCAGTTACGTTTACACTTTACAGTATGAAATGATCATCATAAAATGCCTTAAAATGTCAAAAAAACACTCCTTTAGCCCATATCAAGAGGGTAAGATTTTACTTTTTATCTTCTGTTCATTGCCCCTCTATCTTGGTCTATTAGTAAAACTTGGCAATTTCAAACTGGAGAAAAAACCTATGGAAATATGTGCTTGACCTTGTGTTAACAATGGATTGTGTTACCAAAGAGAGTAATGCAAACCTTGAATGACAGAAATACTATGCATCAGGAATGAATTGTCCGCTCATGCAGTAGCAACCCTGAGCCTACCGTATATAAATATAATGTGTTGCCAATAAGAAAAGTTTCATCAAGAAGCAACTCTTGTACAAGAAGGTCGGTGCATCCTGACGTCTATCCCTGTTGATGGGAAAGTTTGTTATATGTTGGTGTTACTTGTAGTATCAAGGTACACAGTAAAGTGGAAATTTGCAATTAGATATAATTGTGGCTTGATAGCTGCCCATTCCATAATTTTGGGATGATGCACTAATATCTCTTGTTGCTGAAAATCAATTAAAATTTATTAGCCTCCAAACAATGAACAGCTGCAGAATTTCTGACAAGCATTTCCAGGGGAACCTTCTTATCTCTTGAATAGAACTCTACAAAACCAAGCACCTCACATATTATGCTTTATATATGTACTGGAAAAGTTGGCCACAGAAAGATAATATCATAATACCTATGACAGAGTCCTCTAAACTTGATTCCCTTGGTCTCTAATATGCTAGATATTTAAATTATAATCAAAACATTCCAGTAAAATTCATTTCATAGATCCGCCTGCAGTTTTACTTGCCAAGTGAAATTCATTTTGTAGATTCGCCTGCAGTTGACTTGCCAAGTGAAAACCTATAAAATTGTTTGGATTTGCCCAAGGTACTGCATTTTTTGCGCAGAAATTCCGAACAAAATATTCACTAAACTGGACAAACCCATGTGCTTAAATACCAGATTCCATTTAGGAAAAAATTCAGATCCGATCCCAAGGGCCTACTTTCTCAATGCCACCTTTTTAAGTTATATATAGAACTTTTAATAAAGCGTATTATATCTTATCAAAGTTGATTATGCTTTGCAATATTATAACTTTATAAGAAGTTTAATCTTTGAATCCCCACAACATGTGAAAAGTCATGTATATAGCATTTGTGTCTAAATCCCTGGCTTTCTTATATTTTTTCAATGTGGGTGGCTAATTTGAGAGGAAATAAAATCTGAAATTGATCTTTGCAGCAGAAGCTTCAAGGTCAAAGATTTATGTTTTGGACAGTCAAAGAGGTCCAAAGACCATCACATATATATAATATATTAAATGAATAAATATGATATATGCCCCTCATGTAGTCCATTTATTGCTAACTAGTAGTTAATTAAGTTTGTAATATTATTGCTCAGAACTTAAAACACTCTAGTCATGATTCAATGTCTACAAGGTTACAAAAGGCATAGCTGAGGTGTTTCAATTCATATGAGTAATCAAGCTTTGGCATTCAGTCCATGTTGCAAGCATTTCAATGGAACAATATAATATGATGGTATAGAAGATAAGTCTGACATTCAAATGTTTCAAGCCGTGTAAAAGTGTCTTTAAAGATCAGGCCCAGCCCAAATGAAAGATTAGAAGAAGGGACTTGCCACTATCAATGCTAAATCTGTGAAGTGGAATGCTAGGATCAAGTAAAGAAATCATAATGAGAAATGGAACAAACGGCAAAGGTACTCCGTTTGCTTATCATTAAGTATATCTTATGGGTTTTCTTTTAGAAGTCTGGTTTGGGTTCATCTATCTTAAATCTGAGAAATCTATGCACAGGAAAATTTGCTTCTACTCTCTTCCAGATGCAGAAAAGTTCAAGAAGAACAGTGTGGATTTATACATTAGTTACGTAATTTCATAATTATTAATTTTTGTATATATGAGAAACATAGAAGCTTAAAAATAATTAGTTGCAGATAACATGAAAGAATGAGAGTCTTTTCCAATGTATAGGCATTGCAAGCTATGTAACCAAATTAAACACACATTTACGATCTCAAAAATTTGAAGTCCATCCATCACACACAAAAGAGAACCTAAAATGCAGCAAGCAAATAAGAATGTGTATCAATATCAGATGTACAATGTTAGTAGTTATGTTCATTGAAACACCGAAACCTGCAACAGGAAGTATATATATGGTTAAGTTTGTTTCCACTATCTTTCAGATATCAAGTAAAATGATGTGGACTGATATTAAGAATTACTCAATTTTATATCATTTGCATTTATGGGAAACATTATTGAAGCTTAGACAAACTTAGTTGCAGATAGCATGAAAGCCTGAAAGTTTTTTAATGTGTACACCAACTGTAAACAATGTTGCCTAAACAAATATAATATTTACTCCTCAAAAGAAGATGTCTGTCCCACACTTACAAAAGAAAAGCCTGATTTGCAGCTAACATCTAGGAATGAGTCAGGATCAAATATATGATATTAAATTTTAATAGTGACACTCATTAAACACTTTGAAACCTGCAACAAGAAATACTCTACTCACCTATATTTGCATTGCAAAATGGGAAGGCATTCACTTAAGGGGGTCAAATAACCAGACATTGTAAGGTGTAGATTCATTCCAGAGAGCTTGGAGTGCATGTACATGTACAGCAATCATTTGAGCCTCTTTAAGGAATTTCACAGGAACACAATCAAACAACCAAATTTATAAATTTTGGTTAGCCTCAATACTTGTCAACTACAAACTAATGGAAAACAAGGCAGAAAGCAGAATAGAAACGAAAAAACTGCATTTCAGAGATTATATTTTCACATAAGTTGAATTCAATTTGAAAGAAACAAGAAGGTTTGTACTCATAACATACAGGCTGTGTTTGTCTGTGAAATGCTTCCAGCCTTGACTTGAGAACTTCTGCATTATCATCCTTCCGTTGAATCAATGGCTCCCCTGTGACCTGTCAATAGAAAACATATGTCAGAAATACACACATATTATATTACAGACCTAATGGCATATTTACAATCATCTAAGAAGTCAATAAACAGATCGTGCGTATCTAAATAATCATTACCTATTAGAGACAAAATATGTATGGTTACAAATTACAATCAAAACAAATTAGGGCAATGAAGTTGGCACCATAAAATGCATTAACTCAGACAACACTGAATCATTTAATCAAAGTACACTTCAAGCATTTTCACAACAATGAAGAACTATTAAACAAAATACCAAATCTATTGCATGTGAAGAAAAATAATACCAAAAAACCTATGCAAAGAGAAAATGAAACAATTGAGCACTTGCAGTATAGCGGCAAAGAGATTTTCATTTTACCTTGGGAAATCCATTCAGTAAAAACCCCAGCAAAAACACCACTCACTTAATGTATTATAACTCAGTCACAATACAATACAATTTTTATTTACTTGTGCCTAACCCTAATCCATGTGTGAGTATTTATAGGTACATCACTATAGAAAAACACTAAGCAGTATTACAATACAATGGGTATAAAACCATGGGCCAAAAATAATTTTCAGGGGAACATGACCTCTCCAATACCCCCTTGCCAGGGCACAATATCGGGTCCCAATAGGTATGGTAAGCATACATAAGAGACATAGAACAAGCTCTTGGTGTAAATAAGTGTTTTACCTATCTAGGTCCTATTTACATGTTAAATCCACTTAAGTCTTAGGAGAGAATCTTTCTAGTTAAGCATTAGTTGTCACTTATCTTCTGGCATTTAATGATTGTGTCCTAAGTCATTTAATATTTGTTGGGGTAGTTATCTCATTATACAAGATTAAGACACATGTCAAGATCTTGTCTAATCCTATCCCACATTTTGCCTTTATAAGCAAGGCATTATTTGTACATCCTAGACAATCAGTTCAGTTGTAAGTCCAATATATCAATGCAATCTTGAGTATTGCATATTGGCCATATCTTGCATCCCTTATTGCAAATTTGTGTTCTTGAATTTCCCTCTTGTAGAAGGTTGTTGTTGGTTTTTGCAGATGATCCTGGAGGCTTGAGTCCTTGAGTGACTCTAACATAGTATCAGAGCTTTAGAATTGCAAAACCCCTTCTCAAATCTGAGGGTGATTTGAGCTTGAGCTTTTGTAGGGTGCGCATTGGGGCGAAACGGACCTCACAGTTGAGTCCAAAAGGCCCAAAAACCCCAATTTTCATATAATTTGGTATTTTGCCAAAAAAAAATTCAAGCCATTTTTTAGGGTTTACAAATTTTTGGCGACAACAGTCTATACAATCGTATGTAATCCGAACAATACGGATCCGTACGTACTGTACATTGTCATACCTCTCATACCCAATCTGTGCAAGCAGTATCATACACGACATCTTTGAGAATATTAATTGGTGTAATCTACACAATTTCTGCATACTATTGGCATCTATAGGTTCAACAATCGCATTTGAAGGTATGATTACGGCAAGGTTTAAATATATAAAAATTGTTTTTCTATCGTCGTGTTTTATTTCTTGCCACCGGGTTTTCTTGTGCTGGCGACTCTAACCCCCCAGTCGTGGGCTGTCCAACCCACAGTCACGCGGGCAGCGGGGAGCCGAAGCGCCTGTTGTAGCCTGAGCGGGGCGCCTAGGCCATTGCTCCAATTGCCACCACAACTCGAACTCAAACAATGGCGCCACTAGCCCTTTTTTTTAAAAACTCTGCAATGGGCGGTCCTATTACGGACCAAGCACCTAAATTTTTTAGCCTCAGGTGCTAAATCTATCCCTCAGAGGCCCTAATAGGGCATTTTTTTCTACGAAGCATAACTTTTTGCCTAGATGTCAAAATTTTGCAAACGAGATACCAAAAGCTGGTTCCAAGCACTTCACAATGTTGCAAGCCAGTTTTTCAGATTTTGCCTCAGATGAATTTTATTGCTGGTCAAAGTCAGATTTTCCTTTTTCGACCTCCGGGCTCATTAACTTTTTGCAACGATCTCTGATTTTCATGATTTTCCGAACGTTGGAAAGGTATTGAGGAGCTCTACAAGCAATTTGGACTTGGTTTTGGTCATTTTTTTCAAATTCATCCCCAGGTATCTTTTATTCAGATTTGTGCAATTTTGCATTATGGTTGATTACTTGGACATAATGTAACCTGGAGAAATTTTGTCCACTTAGGAAGGCTTCATTTTCAGTGATCATATTGGGAAAGGTTACTTTCAGTTTGAGGATCACAATTTGAGATATTATTGTAATTTTTCCATCTTTAATCCATCTTGGCAGTGTAAATGTGGAACACAATTCTGGCATTGTAAACGCACTACATATAAAGTGCCACATCACATTATCGAGATTGGGGGGTGGGGGGGTGTCTATTGGTGCATTGTTTTGATATGTTTGCTTGTGCTCTTCTTTTTTCATGGATCATTCTAAGTTTCCTTTGTTAACATCATATAACTATTCAACATGGCATCAACATGCATAGAGTATACTAATGAATGAAGGTCACTCTCTATATGTTGAAAATAAGGTACCTAAACCTACAAATGATTTGAAAAAGATAAACTGGATGATTGAACATACCAAAGTTCTTAGATGTCTTTGTAAACTGGTTTCTCAAGATTTATTGTTTCAAATTGAATCATCTAAGAATTCTCATGAGGCTTGGGACAAATTGAAAACAACATATGGTTCTACAGATGAAGTAAGAGGTTAGCAAATTGATAATGAACCGATGAGCCTTGATCCTAAGAACTTTGACAACATTCAAGACTACCTCACCAAGGTTAATGATCTAAAAGAGCAATGTAAAGCATGTGGAATTGACAAGGATATTCAGTTGGTCTACAATTCATTGAACAAACTTGGTCCTGATTATGCTGCTTTTGTTTCTAGCTTTCATACTCATAGGTTGACCATGGGGTCTGCATATACCACACCTTCATTTGCATCATTTTCTAAGATGTTAATACATGAGCAGCAAAAGCTTATCTCGATGGGTCCCATCAAGTCTTCTAAATCTCAAGCATTGTTGGCTAGTCTAGTGAAAGAATCAGACAATACTGATAAGAAACAAAAGAAATCAAAAAACAATCCACATTCAAATCAACCAAAGAATAAATCCTCTTCCACTGATAAATCATTTAAGGAGAAGTCTACTTGTTCATATTGCAAGAAGCTTGGGCATGACGAACATTCTTGTTATAAGAAGGATCTTGATGAGTTGAAACATCTTCTCAAAAAGAATCAAATTGATTTGCCTTCTAGAATGTCTAAGTCACCTTCTTCTTCTTCTTCTTCTTCTTCTTCAAAACAATCTAAAAAGAACAAACATCAGAATACAGGTAAAGCTCTTTGTGCTTTTTCAGGTCATGGGTCAGAGAGATGTCTTCTAGATTTAGGAGCATCTCATCATATGGCATCTTCGCAATTTATATTCTCTTATTTTGACCCTTGTACTATGTCTCCTATTTTGATGGGAAAAAATACATACATGAGTGTACTTGGAAAGGTCTATTGCTTTTGGGGAAAACACTTTCAAGGATGTTTTGTGTGTACCTCATTTGACGAACAATCTTCTTTCCATATATCATATTACACATGGTGGAGATGGGAGGACTGTGGAGTTCACTCCTGATTCAGCCATCATTAGAGACTTGGAGAGTAGAGAGATTCTTACTACTTGGATGGTCGATCGTTCATCTCAGTTGTATACCTTTGCAGATTTTGCTTCTAATGGTGACATTGTTCCTTCAACTGTTGCTCACAGTTCTAGTGTGAACCATGATTCAGAGGAGACATTTGGCTTCTTGAACTTGGGGGTTCTCACATCAGATCCCTTTCTTGAGCCTTGCATTTCATCTCCTCCATCTTTTGTTGCATCTGATGATCCCCATATTGGCATAGGTTTGGCTTCTTGTGATTCAATGCAACAAGATCTACATCGTCTTCCAACTACATCTACTTGGGATGTGTACTTGATAGGTGGATTGTTTGTTGAGTCCCACATTTGAGATTTGGGAGACACCATTGATTGCATACATCTTCTCTTCGATGGAGATGATCCTTATTCAATTGTTGTGAGGGAATACTTTGACCCTCTTGTTCATTCTCTACATGATCACTCTTTGCAGCTTGACATGAGTGTGGATACCTTTGGACAATAGTTGGAGGGGGATTCTTTGTCTTCAGTGGAGGCATCTTTGTCTTTGGAGTGTGTTCTACATCCGTCTCTAAGAGATTCTCGATTGACATCTTCAATTGTGTGGCCTAGAACGCCTATTTGGAGTGTGTTAGCTTTCGACATCGACATGGAGACACTTGAGCATAGTACAAAGACATCACATATCATTATTCTTCCCACATCTTCCTTTCAAGAATGGGAAAACATCAATGCATATCATCCTATCTAGATCCTATTTACATGTTAAGTCCACTTAGGTTCTAGGAGGGAATCTTTCTAATTAAGCATTAGTTGTCACTTATCTTTTGGCATTTAATGCTTGTGTCCTAAATCATTTAATATTTGTTGAGGTAGTTATCTCATTATACAGGATTAAGACACATGTCAAAATCTTGTCTAATCCTATCGCACATTTTGCCTTTATAAGCAAGGCATCATTTATACATACTAGACAATTCAATTCAATTGCAAGTCCAATGTATCACTGCAATCTTGAGTATTGCATATTGGCCATATCTTGCATCCATTATTACAAATCTGTGTTCTTGATTTTCCCTTTTGTAGAAGATTGTTATTGGTTTTTGCAAGTGATCCCGGAGGCTTGAGTCCTTGAGTGACTCTAACACAAGCAAAGTATACGACACATGTCCACCAACTTCTCTATCTTTTTTTCTGCATACACATTTATTTTCAAGTGTAAACGGGCAAAGAAGCAAACTTTTTTGATAGTAATTTGTGTGGGATTTTGAATTATGTGTATTTAAGTCATCTCTATGATGACCAGTTTCATATAAACCCATTTCTTAATGACTTTTCTCTCATGTCAGTGATTATCACACGGAAAAGAGAGCCACAGAGCACAGAAGCACCATTAAGCAACATTAATGCTTAATACCAAAGAGTAGGAAGATTTGAACACATCAACGTCTCACCCCAAAACCTGTTCCAGATTAGCAAAGCTCTTTGTGCATGTACTGTCTTACACACCTCCCTTATCTTGCCATTGTTATTAGTATCATTTATCACAACTAAATACTTTTTTATTTCCTTGAGGAATTATTCCAGTCAATTTTAATTACACTAATTTTGGTGACATTTTGACCAATGTACGTTCGACTCTAGAACAATCAGTTTCACCAGTGGTCATTTCTTAATAGCTTTCCTCTTATCCGTGTTCTTAATAATCACATGGAATGGGGACTCACAAAGAACACAAGCACCTATAAGCTATGTTAGTGCCAGACAAAAGGATGTAACACATCAATCCAGGGTAACTAAAATTTACAATCTTAAAAAAATTGACCATGGACACTCAAATTATTTAAAAAAGTAAACTCAATATTCTTTTAACCAAACCTCCATTAATTAAAGTATTAAGTTATTAGCCATAAAACAGAGGTCTAGAATCAGAGAGAAACCCCAAAAGAAATTACAAATGAAACAGCGAATCTGATTACGGTGTATCTACACCTAAATAGAGTGCCACTTAATGCTCTGCTTTACAAAGACGGCTGAGAGCAGTACTGACCAATAACATAATTGTGAGCAAAACTGTATTGCTGGCATTATCATTTGTAAAAATTTATTTCCAAAGATATTTTGGCATCCTATAACTTAAAATCTCCATTATAATAACATACAGTCCTTTTATTTTGTTCAAAATCTCCAGAATTTGAAATTTGAACAGCCATCCATAAGCTATCCTCGTTGAGAATTCTAGCACTGAAATAAGAACTACAAACACTTGTACAACTTCCAGTTCTGTTTCAGATTTTGAAACCATAGATATCTGTGGCTGGAAAAAAGCACCGCTTCATCATAACAAGCATTCTATAAAATATTTATTTGAAAAAGAAACAAAAACATAATATTCGAACATTATAAATAAAAGTGCTAGTGTAATTTATAGTAAAGGTAACAATTTTAACAAATTTATTGTCTCATATAGCAACTTTAACCTATGTTGACTGATTTAATGTCACAGACTATAAAATTCAAAAAACAGTCCAAATAAATTCAACTTGAGGTTCTAGTATAAAATTATACTATAAATATATATATATATAATTCTTTGGAAAACATAAACTACAAAAACACAAAAAGTAATAATGTAAAACAAATTTTATATTTAGAACTTTAAAAACATTATCATTTCCTTCGAGTCTTATTAACAAAAACATACTTTATCTCAAACTTCAAATTCAAAATAGACTATTAATTCAAATTCAAACAAAGAAAAACAAACATTTATAATATAAAAAGAACTATTACTTTAAATATATATTATAAGAGAGACTAAAACTTTTAAGTTCTTATAGCTTATAACTTTATATATATTCATTAAGAATGCATCAAGCTGAAATTAGATCACATCATGGTTAAGGTACTGAAGCAAAAGAACCACCCAATAATGGATTTGGATGCTTCAGAAATGGAGAAGTTAAGGTTATTTGGTCCCCTTCATTGCTGCAGTTTACAAAACTATTTTTTGTATGAAGCAACAGAAGAAACCCTGGTCCAGGCAGTGGGTGTGTTTTCAAGATGAACATGGTCAGCCAAAGCTAACATTTTTCAATGGATGTCAACAGAGACACCAATAACCAAGCAGAAGCAATGGTTATGCTGGAAGGAATCCAAACCAATAGAGGATGGAAAGAATAATTTAAGAAAAGGGATTCACAAATACTGATCAGCAACATTAATTCAAGAAATGTATATTCTATCTGTAAGTTTGGAGGAAGTCATCTTCACGCACATCAAAAGCAAGGGAAATAAAGCTAGATTACCAAATCAGCAGAAAACTAGGCTGATTCCAGATACAAAACATCTCAGAATTGGAATCCGGAACAATGTGCCTGCAGCTTCAGGCAAGGTTCACATTTTTTTCCATCAGTATCATGTGGTCGATGACATGGTGATTCCAGTGCATTTCCATTGCGATTCCAGAAGCACTGGTGGATTTTGACTGGTTTTCTCGACTTGTTGACCTCCTAAAAACCCCAAACAACAGCATTTCACTCATTTCCTGGAATTTATATGCCTCAGGAACAAAGAAACCCACTGCTATTCAAATGTGAATATGAAGGAGGAAACACTTTGCTGCCTAAAAGGGCACTGTATGAGCTGCATGAACAAATAATAGCACCAAACAGCAGAAAAACGGCACCCATATTTTGTTTTTCCATTGTTCTCAAAATGACATTGATATTTGATCGAACAAAACCAATCCCAAAGGGAAATTCAATATCAACAAAGGATATCTCATATCAACTACAATATTGCTAAGGTTTTGAAAAAATATAAATACCCAACACTTTAAATACCCACTATATTCTTAAAGCATAATAAACTGAATATTTAAATGCAGTGCCATCATCAACTATGATATTTAAAATTCTCTGAATGGTTTTTGTGCATTACCCACATAAACTTTATGAAGACCAGGAGATACCACATGAACTATAATACTGCAATTGTTTTCAGAATATATAACTTTCTTGGATATAAATTGAAAAAACGAACCATATTAATATGGTATAGATAGGATTGTATTAATATAATTTTTCTGAATATAGTTAAAAAATAAATTTAATATAGTATAGCTTAATATTAATATAATATAATAAGTTTTTAGGTTGTAAATATGTATAGATTTATAGTAGGCTTCGTTGCCATCACTGGTGTGATTCGTGAACTATTTAGTTCTGAAGGAATCATTATATGATTTTGGAAAGATTTGTTTTCCCAATTGCTTGCAGAGACTGGCTTAAGATGATAAGCTGCACCCCCTTAAAGGCTTAACCCTCCCCCCACCACCACATATGCCCTTTCCCCCTATCTCCTGAGGCCTATGGTTGCTGATGTTTAGTTTGACTGATGTCACCCTTCCATGGAAGCATGGCAGTTTTTATTTTATGCTGACCATAAAATCTTCTCCCATGCCATTTCATTCATGTAATTTTTAAGGTCACAAGTGGTTGCTAGGACTATAGATGGGCAACATGCAAGTGTTTTTCTTCTCTGCTATTTCATTTTGCTTCTAGAGGTAATATGCAAGTGTTTTTATCCTCTGCTACATCCGTTTGCTTACCATAAAATCTTCTCCCATGCCATTTCATTCATGTAATTTTTAAGGTCACAAGTGGTTGCTAGGACTATAGATGGGCAACATGCAAGTGTTTTTCTGCTCTGCTATTTCATTTTGCTTCTAGAGGTAATATGCAAGTGTTTTTATCCTCTGCTACATCCGTTTGCTTCTAGAGGTAATCTGGCATTGGCTTTTTCATGAATGCATTGAGCATAACGACTATGGAATAAAAGTTTGGCTTTTGGCTAAATTCTGTAAGGTAGGAGACATTACCAATCTGTATTCTTCAACCTACACATGCTCCCCCTGAAAAGATGGCTGGCCCTTCAGTGTTGCCCCACTTTCTGCCCATCAAGTAGACATGTCTCCACACACTCCCATGCAACTCAATAGCTGTTATAGAGCATGCTAAATCTGAAAGTGAAATGGAAACCCAAACAGGACAGCCACTTACCAATAAAGAATCCATGAAGATTATGCTACCATCATACCAATGTATAGCTGTCATATCATAGGGAATAGGTGACAACTCCAAAGATATATCGTAGATGCCTTCATCACTAACCAAAGGTAACTCATGAGTGGCTGATCCACTATAAGTGTCATCAATAAAATCAATATCTTCATGAATGAATTGATCAACAACAACTGCAATTTCAAAACTAGAAGACCTTTGCTTATCATGAAGCTTGGTTTGTTGCTCTATCAACTTAGCTTCCGTTGCCTTGTCAAGCCATCCCTCAAACATTGCTCCATATTGTCTAAAATCAGTCCCATAATGAGATGCTTCATATAAATTACCATGACCAATGTCGAAAGTCCATCTAAGCGGGAATGAACTCTCATGGGTGTGAAGAATGATCATCATAGGTACATAATTAGTCATACCCATCCACCACATACTACTGAAAATCCTACTCACAATGATGCAACAAGTATCTCCAATGTCAAAGGAAGAGGGAATCTTATCACTTTACCAACCTTCAACAAAGAAAAGATGATCCCAAACTTTCCAAATCCTCCAATCAGCTGCTGTCCTAAAGAACCAAATTGAAATCTCTGTGATCAGAAGTATGAAACAACCATCTATCATCAAAGTGAGAATTCTAACCCAATGAACTAGGGCAGAAAACTCCTTGCTCGGGTAAGTAGAACAACCCTCTATCCTTGCAATGTAACTCAAAACCCAATGGTACAAATATGAAGTACTACTGTCTTCTACATGCTCCGTGATGTTTTCTTTATATACCATATATCCTCTCCAAGCATGATCAAAGAATGATGATGTTATGATACAAAGACTAGTACTACTTGATGACAACACTTGTATGCAACGTGGTTCTTCAATACTCATCATACATTCTTGCATCCCAACAAGATGAATGAGACCATGAGAAGATAGAAATTGGCTGGTCATCATCATGAAACCCCCCTTTGTTTTGTACCTCTTGAGTTCGCCTTCATAGATGCTATCATAGGATGTTGTCCCAAGGTGTGTGCCATACTGAAAACTTCCCCCAAGAGCTGTCATACTTCCCTTTCAAGGCTGCCAGCTGTACCGATTAGAGAACTGCTGTCCATAATGATTAATTCAATCTTTTTCTTGAAGAACTCAGGTCTGGAAATTAAGACAACATGATGTCTATCCAAGGAGACAAAAGTGCAAAGGGACTTCTTCAAATCTGAGTTGAGATTACTTGTGCCAACATCATCCCTTGCTACCCTATGGGATATATATGCCATCTCTTCTCTCATAAATCTGAATTGAGCCTTCAATTGGCTCACCAACTGAGGTGTCTCATTAATCCAATGACTCAACTCATGTGCATGACATGAAATTTTAGGATTGTCCTTAACAACAAACCTCCCATCAAGTATCCACAAATCTGGGTGCTCTTCGTGCTTGTCCATACTAAGAGGATCAAAATTGTGATCATAGCCTTCTGAGGTGTCTTCCTTGTCTTTCCTTGTAACTTCTCCACAGATAGGTTGCTCCTCCATGAGTGCTGATCTAAGAGGTGTGCCCAGCTGAAATTTATGTGTTCTTCTAGCTGCCATAGCTGTCACAAAATTGATCCATCCCCTCGCCTCCTTAGCTGATATGATTTTTGCTTCTATCCAACTCCATGGTGTGGTATCCATGACAAACCAAACATTATCAAATTGTAGGATCTTCTTGTTAGGCAATCTCTTAGTCTCTATAGACAACTCTCTAAGATAAAATGCCTCATATAATCTTGACAAATGTTAGTCCATTGTGGATGATGTATGTTCAACCCAAACGGAATCACTTACATCTCCCTCCACATGTGTAGGTATAACACTAGTGGCTGATCCACCAAGTGTGTGCCCAATTTCACCTCTGATTAGAGCCTTCAATGGGTTTTCTAAAAGAGGAAACTTATGAACGGCATGATGCAAACTAGATACCCAAACATAATTTTCTAAATCATGCTTCTTCTCTTGTTCACACCCATCTACATGTTCTTCTTGTTTGCTAACTTCAAGAAGCTCCTCCTTTGCATGCTCAACTTCTACACATTCTTCCCTTGGAAGAAATAATGATTGAAGATAGGCTTCTCTTTGTTGTCTTGCTTGATCTATATGATTGGCTTGTTCCTTGATTTCTTGAAAGTGCTGTCTTGCTTGGGCAGCCAACAACTTTGCCTTCTTAGCTCTTTGTAACCAACCGTCACACAAGACTTGAGTTCTCTTGACATCTTCCATGGTATGATGTATAAAATCAGAACCTTTGTCACTTGAATCCACAATACATTCCTCATGTTTAACACACAAAACTTCAGTGCTAACATTGGAAGACTCTATAACATTATCATCTTCATATGATTGATCTATAACCTCATGATTATGTGACGATAATGGACTGTTGTTTGTAATCAGAATTATCATCAAACCTATTTGTGGTGTCTTCATGTGCATTAGCAATACCATCTTCAAGGTCACCCAACTCACAATTTGATTCCTTGCAATTACTATGTAGAGTTGCTAAGATAATGCTTTGCTCAAATAATGGATCATCAAAAGAATCCATACCTTCATGTGGCTGATCAAGAACAATCTCTACATCACCAATGTAGAAATTCGTGTACACTTCACTTGTAGAAGAGGCAAGTAATTCTCCCTCTTTTGTAGATGCTTCATGTCTTTCTTCTTGTAAGGATAATGGGGCCACATTATAATCATTACAAGATTCTATCATTTTATCCTCATGTACTAAATCAGAATGTTTCTCAAACTCCTCATGAAGATTTTTGCAAATCTCAATTGTAGTTTTTCTATCCTCTTTTTGTGTGAATAGATCAAGAGCTATCCTGTGGTATTGTTTCTTTGCCAAATCAGTCTTGTAGTGTAGCCTGGGATGCAAGTCCATGAAATCAATGAAAGGTAAATCTTTCTTAACAGATTGAGGGAGAGTATCATATTCTTTAAACATGCCAAGTATTTCTTCCCTTCTATCCAACTGTGTTGGATCTTTACTTGTAGATGTGGATGAGTCATTAGAGTGCCTGGATTGTCTCGAAAGAGAATCTTCATAACGCTGCAAATTATGAGCTAACCTTGCTGAGTTTGGACAAGGTCCATGATGATCTTTTCCATGCTAGGCATCTTCCCCATAATTAACTAGCTCACTGCCCACAACTTAAAATCAATCCAAACGGAAATGCAATCAACAAATTTTTACCCAACAAGCTAGCAAGATCCAAGCTCTGATACCACTGTAAGAATCCCAACTAGATCCTAACCCAAACTGAACTGTTTTTGGTTTGGTTTATGAATGTTTTGTTGCCCAGAGAAACAACCCTCTATTTTGCAAAACAAGTCCGATACAATTATTTGCAGGTCTGACTTTTATTTTCAAACTTTCACAATACTCAGAAAATGATTATAAATGATACCAATGATAACCACAAAACATACTCGTCGATAGCTCCTTATATTAGATGAAATAGATGATACAATAATGCCAAGATAAGAATGATAGGAGCAGTTGTTGCTATAGTCTCCAGCTATGACTGAGATGCAGAAAGGGCTCTAACAGCTCCCCAAAATGGACGCCCAAGGCTGAAGATGTGAAGTACAGCTACAAAACCAGCAACTCCTTCAACCGGAACATATTGACATGCCAAAATAGATGCCAAGACTGAATATAATCAGATCACGCCTGAAGATGCAATTTCCAGCCACCAAACTCGAAACCCTAGTTGTAAAATGCGCCAAGCTTGCACAATTCTACCCTATGATGAAACCTAGTGATTTCACCTCTCAAACAGGGGTAAGGGAGCATCACCAAACCCAACTCAAGGGAACACCACCTTGAAGTTCTGAAAACTTATTTCAGACAAGAGAAAGCAAGTATCCATGCAACATAATGATTTCACCTCCATGCCTTCTTAAATAAGGCTCCTAGTCCAAACCGCCCTTAGAAGGAGAATCAGATTTGATTCTATTAAAATATTCAAATGACTTCATCATTAAGGCATCCAAACCGCCCTAAGAGAAGTTCTGATTTTATCCCATTAAAATATTCATTGTCTTCATTGCTAAGGCACCTAAACCGCCCTAGCCCAAGCCGCCTTAATGAGGATCAGATTTGGTCTTTATATATATATATATATATTAAAATATTCATTCCTTCTCTCCTAAGGCATCGCCCTTGAGAAGATCCGATTGCCTTGAACATTATAATATTCTAGTTTCGGAAGCTTCCTTGAGCCACCCAAGGAAGAAATCAGATTTGATCTTTAAATATTAATATAGGTTGCTTCTCCCTTAAGTTTGCTAAACCGCCATAGGAGGGAGAATCTTCTAGAAGCAGATCTGATTTGATTTGATGTGGTCGACTCACCTCCTTGTTTGCTTTGACTTGCAAGTAGACCTCCTTGTGTGCTTTGACATGCTTTGACTTGCAAGTGGACCATGAGATATTAGTAAAATATGATCAACATGATGCTTTGTTTTTGCTAAGGTTAATTCTTCTCCAAAATTCATAATTCTCATGGCCAATAGCATTCCCTTATCTCGTATGTAACCCACAGGATTGCTGGATGGGCTAGAATCAAGTCACCAAGATGTCACTCCGAGAATGGGGACATTACAATTGGGCTGGCCATGCTGCTACAAATCCCCCCAATGTGCTTTACATAGGCTTTTTTTAGTGTATTTCCATTTCTACAAAGTGAAAATTCTTATTCATGAATTCAGGATCCTTCAATCAAAAAAAAGGGGGAAGAAGAGCAGTACCATCCAACAAAGAAAGAACCAACCACCCCATCTAGGATTGACAACAAGAGGAAAGGCAAATTGGTTGGAGATAGTCACTCCAAGAGTGGGAAAATTTGCTACCAGGCACAGAATCAGATGAATGAATTCAATTTGAATTTTTATATACTTCCACCATGACTCTGAGAATCTAGCTATTACAAAGTATTGAGGTTAGGCACAAGCTGGACAAACAAGAAGCAGTAACAGCAAATAAGTTGACAAGCAAGATGATTAATGACTCAGCAACAACATATGGTTCACTAGAATCAGCCACCATGTCAAGGAGGTAATATTTGTCTATACCTCCACAAATGCATGTATTTCATGGCTTCAATTTTTTCCATTCCATTACCAAAACAATCCAGTTGTTAACATGATAATGAGAGAATTTTAGTGAGATCTCAGAGTGGAACCCCATTCTAGCCCCTGTTATTTAAGCCAAGGCCTGGTAATTTGTCTGTTGAAGGGTTATGCAATATTTTAAAATGCCTGAATGGCTATGAGAATTTAAAGGAGGATATTGAAACTTGTATTGCTTTGAGTTTACACTCCTGATCTGAATCCTAGAGTTAGTGTTTTCAAGTTAGAGTGCATTGTTGATTCATGGTACTGTCTCTTCCTTTTTGACCGAAACCGCAATCCTATTTTGCACTTCATACTTGCTCATTGGAATGTGAGGGAATGAAAATGACAAAAGAGTGAGGTTAAAAAATAGTCTTCTTAAGATCCTGTTTCCTTAATGGCTGTATTTTGAATTTATGGTATAGTCTCATGTATTCTTGCTGAAAGCTAAAAATGGCTGTTACTAAATGGAAGACAAGAAAATGAAGGAGAGGTGCAAGTTGATGAATAAAATGGCCTTGGTCCTGACCTTTTCTTCTTTGAAGTATTGCATAAAATTGGAGGTTTGAAGTCTGCTAAATTGGAAGAAGAAAAATTGACGCTATGATGCATAATTTTCAAATGAAGGCTCCAAGTTGGATTGGGAAGGCTGCTGATGGCAATGGTTCTATGGCATGGTTAAATTTCATCAACAGCTTATAGTGGCTGCTTGCTGACTAAATGGACTTCTGTGAGGTTGACAGGCTTTTGATGGTTATTGGGCATTCTTTTGTTGGAGGTTTTGATGAGATTTCCTATGTAGGACTCTGATTTCGCTCCGTTTTTCAGGTTTAGAGTCCCTAACCTTAGGTGTCTTTAGCCAAAACAAAATTAAAAGAGAGTATTTTTTAAACAATTCATTAATTATATTAATAATCACAATAGGATGAGGGGACTCACAATAGAATTAAACAGCAGCCAGAAATCATTCCATGATCTCAGTCTTCCAATGCCCGCAAGCACTCTGAATCACTGATGTAATGTTTTGAGAAGATTATTATTAGGAACAAAAACACTGATGATATGTCAAAGATGTTTGGAAACTACCCATTAATGAAGTTGATGATTTGAGTGAAGGAAACTCTGAAAACCATGTGCACTGCTCTCTTCAAATTCCAAAATCTAAAAAGCATGTGTATGCAGAGATTTAAAATACAACAAATAAAAAAAATTCTCTGATAAAATCTGTTAATTTTATTCATTTTGAACAAGTGGACCAGCAAAATTAGTTTGACAAATCTGGAAAATTTTATCATGTCCTTGAATACTAACATTTTTAAATTTCAACTATATTCCTTCTAAAACCCAGCAAATTAAACTGCCTCGAACTGTAGCCAATGATTTTTATCACCAAGTTCCTATGCAAGTTATTTGAGGCCAGATAACCAGCAATAGTTTGTAAACAGAAACACTGAGACCCTAAGATAAATATTAAAGAAACATCCCAGCTTTTTGAGCAACACACCCCATTTTAAATATGTAACAATTCTTCTATGAATTAGAGCATCTACGTGTACATTATTATAGTTACCATATCCCTATTGTATCTGAAAAATAGCCTGTTAGACCCATATTCTCCAGACATACCAAATTGGTCTAAACTGATCAGGACATTTCTTCTATTTTTTTTATAACAATTATAATGTCATATTTGTACAAAGCCACAACCCAGCCAACTTACTCTGCTTATCCAAGCAATTAAAAGTTTATATATATTTATATCACATACATTTTTTCTATATAGTTCTGACTTCTGTACTGTTCTTCCTAACTTTTCCCAGAATTCCATATTTTCAGATTTTCGCCTCCCATAATATGGATTTCTAAACTTCATAACAATGATTCACAGGCTGTAAACAATTCCACAAGTCAGAATTTGGAATCAGAAAATTTCTCCATACCTATGTTTGAGTTGAAAATTATGTATGAAACAGCATAAGAATATTACAACAAACACAAACGCATCTAAAACAAATAGTCAGGTCCTTGATAGGAAAGGGGATTTTCCACATTCACTACCAGAAGTTATAGATGAAGGAATGCAAAGGGCAGGGGAGGGCAGTGATTGCACCACACAAAGGAGCAAGTAAATGAAACCTACAAAGGTTATTAATCAATGTTCTGAAAAGAATCCCAAGATGCTAGAAAAATTTAACAGTGTAAACAAGGAGAATCAAAGATTTAAAAAGGCACCTAATAATGTCCCCCAGTCAAAAATATTGCTTACGCAGGGAACGCAAACATGTATAGCCCTCATTTTTAAATTTATTAGTAGTTTTAGAGGAATATGCCTACGAATTAGGTTGATAAGTTTGTATTTGTACCAGATGATGAAATAAAGGCATATCCACATAGGCATATCCAGATGATGAAATAAAGGCATATCCACATAGGCTGATCAAATGTCTTATTTTTTGTTTTAGAAGGAAAGGCTAAAGTTTTGGGTTTAAAAAATTAGGATCTATTTCTATACCATATCCTGGACATTTTTAGTCAGTATGCAGACCACCATTGGTATCCACAAATTAAAAAATCATTCATGGTCTATATTGTCATGAAGATATGTATAGTAATGGCTGAATGATGTAAGCAAGCTGGCAAAAGCCACCCACAAGTTTGACCTTCCTGCTCCAGTAGTTGCATCGTTTTCTTTACCTGACAGTATATTTTTTTCACTTCTGACATAAGATAAGCAAACTGCAAAGTGAAATATTTAGATACATTTAAAAACACAGTCCAAAAGCAATATTGTCAAATGATAGAATACATTTAAGGGGCAAACATCAATAAAAACATGGGAAATATTCTAGATACAGTTCAAAATATAATGTAACAATCAATTAAGGTGATTTTGGTATACATCATCAACACCAGGAACTTTTGGAGGGGCAAATTTTGTGTGATATGATCGTCCACTGGCTGGATGCATCCACCGACCAGTTATCCGCTCCTCCAGAATTGCATCATCAATAGCAAAATCCAGTACTTTATCAATTTTAGTCCCTTGCTTTTCCAACATTTCATCAAGCTGTACCAATAAAAGAATGCCTTAAAAAAAGGTAGACAACACTGAAAATCACAAGTAAAATATGATTAACTCCAAACAAACTTTGTTATCAAAATAATCAACAAAAATAAATAAGTACAGCAATGCTTTTAGTTTTTAATATTTGGATAGCAAATACTGTTCACATACAGACAAAGATAAGATTCTAGACCTTCTGAGCTTGAACAGCTGTACGGGGAAAACCATCAAGAATAAAGCCCTTCTGGCATGAAGGTTTTTTTATAGCTTCATCAATGATGCCAACAACCAGGTCATCAGAGACAAGCTCTCCCTGTATGATCCAATACAATTTTTCATGTTATAGTAGTAAGAGAAACTCTTTAAAAAAGAAAATACACTAAGCCATTTAAAACTCTTAACTTCCAATTTTAAACTTAACCTTCTCCATGGCCTCCTTAGCTTTTACGCCCAAGGGAGTTTTGGCAGATACGGCTGCTCTTAGCATATCACCAGTTGCCAAGTGACATAAGCAATATTCATCCTTAAGAAATGGTGATTGAGTGCCTTTCCCTGATCCGGGGGGACCTGCCACCAAACATTTTTTGATGTAGATAATAGTATGAGAACAAAACCAAAACAGATGCTATTTTTAACCAAAAATAAACTCCATGAGCTGCTGCCCGTTTGTTAACACAACAATCAATTTTCAGTGAAAATGTTCATTTCTCTGGCAAAATTCACATATTAGTATATTACAGGAATTCCCATTTACAGTTAAAAACATAGAAGATTTACATTTGCCAGATGCAACAGAAAAAACCTTATCCCAGCACTATTCCATTGCAGAGCAGATCCTGAAAACCTAAAATAAAAGAATGACATAGAAAGCACTGTGGCTCAAGGATATGCATTGAGGCTTTCAAATAGTTATCATTTTAAATTGTCTTAAGCCTATAACACTGTGCCTAAAAAGTACTCTGACTGGAGATAAAATGTTGGAATCGACCTACAGACTTGTTTAGGACAAGCATATATGGCTACCATGCACAGTAACTTCGAATGTTAAATCACAATCTGGCAAATATAAGTGCTGTAGCTATGTGGCAAGGAATCCATTGACAATAGCTATTAGATGTCATTCTTCAGATTTTTGCTGTTCCACAATGATTCACTGAATAAGCTATAGATATTTTTAAAACAGAATATATATATATAGAAGCCCCTTAAGGAATTGGTGACATCAAAGAGGTGGTAAGATTGTAGAAGGCCCTTGCGATGAACTACAAACAAATGAACCAGAATAGCCTGCATGCACTTAACACTCACAATGCAACATAAAACTTAAAAGCAGTATTGCTTGAGGAGAGACTATGGAAAACTACTAGATTTTCTGAATACTTACAAAGAAAATTGATTAAATGGAATTCCTAATGATTGTCGCAAACACGTTTGCAGGTATGATATGTCATTTGTTTACCATTACAACCTATTTGAAAATTGCACCCCAGCAAAGATGCACCATGTTTCTCTTCATAATTACATTTTATGCAATTGGACAGGCTAAATTTGATCGTTAGATTACCTAACAAACTGCTTCTTTAAGGCAGGCATGCTGAAAATAAAGTGAAGCAATGCGATTCATTAAATTCGAAACCAAGCAAGTATAAGATTAGAGGCAGGTCCATTAGAACATGTGAGTTTATCAAATGTCCCTAAGTATGCAATGACCAAAATTAAGGACAGCCATTGATCAACCAACGCTGAATGCAGACCTGAAGCAAGAAATGCAAAATTGTGAATAGCAGGCGAACAAGACAATTCAATAAGGATCTAGCAATACAAAACGAGGTCGCCTTATACATACATATGCATATAGGCATTGCTCTCGGTATAACATCTGAGGAGGGCATGCCAAGAGGACCACTGATGAAATTTCTAACCCCGTGAGCAATTGGACATTGAGGGATCAATTAAAACGAAACAGCAACCCATGTATACGAATCCAATCTAACCACCTCGCCCAGAAAAACACTTTTTAGGTTCAAAACAATATACCCACCTCAAAAACCCTCAAAAACCCTACACACTAACCCACTAGGCATATAAATAAATACAGAGATTCCAACTGCATTGAGCCCAGACAATAAATCTAAGAGAACCGATATCTTATACAAGTGAAGACATGTTTCTTCGTATAAACGAGAGAAAAGTTTAAGCATTGAGGAAAGACGTGCAAACATACCGACTAAAATGAGGCGTTTATCAGGCTTGCTGGCACATTTCATTCGGCGAAGCAGCTCGGTCATGAGATCCAGAGAGGGCACATTGCCCAGATCCAAACCATTTGTGCTCGCCATTTTTCTCCTCTCTTCTCGCCTTCACCAATATCACAGAAAGAATATCAAACATAAAGAACCCCAAAATATAAAAGATGAAAGATGAGAACTGCGAATGGAACTCTGTAATATCCTAACAAGTCAAAAAAAAATTATATTTAAATTTAGTAATTGAGAGATTGTCTCGGAATTACAGTCAATGTTAGTTGAGGACTATGCGATCGTAGCTTTACCTAACACAGGTATCATTAAAAATATTGTTTGCTTTGGCTTTTATCGTACGGTGGAAATTGTGATCATAGTACTACCAAATATCCTTGGCTGCTACGCCTTGTGAATGGACCATTATTTTTTAAGATTCTTTTGGTGCACCGGTCTTCATGACTTTTTTGGTTAGTTTTTTATATCTGTAAAACAGCAATTTGTCTGCTGGTGATGAAACGATTGGGTGGCTCCGCCTTTTTAGGTATACTTTGTTAGGTTGCCATTAAAAGATGGCATAAAGCTATTTAATAATTTGCTTGCATTTAGCAGTGAATAAATGTGTTTGATTCAAGCCTATGGAGTGTGTATTTGAAGGGCATAAAGCTATTTTATAATTTGCTTGCATTTAGCAGTGAGTGTTTGATTCAAGCCTATGGAGTGTGTATTTGAAGGGCATAAAGCTATTTTATAATTTGTTTGCATTTAGTAGTGAATAAATGTGTTTGATTCAAGCCTATGGAGTCTCTAAGCTATTTTATTTTTAAGAGAGTGGAGTTTGCAATTTTGGTAAAAGTCGAGTTCTGGCCGGTGTTTCAATTATTGTTTACTTCTTGTTCACTTTATCTTCTAAAAATATTTGTGTTTGATCTATTAAAAAAATTTAAAATATCTAAACATGTTACAAAAGCACCAATATATTTTCACATGTCAATGTGTAGTTGACCAATGTATGTAGTCAACTAGGGGAAAGGACTCAGTTACAGCCTCCCATTGAATTACCGCCACCTCCATGCTCACTTAACCCCCCAAAAAAAAATTCACTTTGATCCATTAAAAAACTTTATTTTATTGAATAACTAATAACAAAAACACCAATCGCTGCTCATTAAGTGCTAAAGTGAATGATTTGAGTGGATTTTAAGTGCTAAAATAGCTATAATTGAGAAATTATGGCGGGCGGATACTAGGACATTAGGTGGCGGCAAACGGACGGCACCTCTAAAAGGTGACTTTTTAACCTCCACATGCATATCCAACGCTCCCACACTCGATCAAGTTGCCCAGAAGCCAAAACCTTAGTTATAAGCACTTAACTCGTGAGCGAAAAAAACCCATAAAAAAAAAAATTGATTCGATGTATGGTTTGAATTCTACAGTTGCGCGAAGTTAGCCCTAGCGGATACTGGGTCTTCTCCCCTACACATACATTTGTATTTACAATATAAGACAAGTTGCTCCCAAAAACCCACATTTACAAATTATAATAATCTTTTATTATTACAAATACCCCCACTTGCAAAGGGTTTTAGATTCATTATATATTATATTATATTCACAAATACATATGCACGGTTATTGGTGCTTCAAATGACATAATGAGAAACTCTTATCAACTTATGGGTTGTCAAATGCACAATCTTCAACACCCCTTCTCTAATGTACATGTATCAACTCCATTCAGTGTAGATACCTGCACAAATAAATAATGGTGTAAGGCTCCCCTAATAAACATTAAATCCAAATATAATGTAGAATTCAATCATTTCACCATAAAAAACTACATAAATGGCAACTACAAATTCAAATGATTGGATCATCCCCAAACAAATTCAAATTTGAAACACAACAACCAAGTTCAATGCATTCAATTGTCATATTTGAATTATTTTATAAGAGGGAAAGAAGCCAGCGTCAATCTCAATTATTCTCCTCTAATAATATCATCTACATACTATAGAGCATCGACATGCATCGTTTGCACATTCCTCAAATATCCACGCATTTTTAGGTTGGTACATTCTTTGAAAGTTACTTCCATGAAGTGTGTGTTTAACAGTTATATTCATGAAGTGTTTATTTAAATGTTATAAATAAATGAGGGTCTTTTTTTCTCATGGGTTATTCCTTAGAAACCTCGTTTACAAATTCAATAAATTGTGTGTTTATTTACTATTTCCAATTAATTCTTAGACGTCTCCTTTATATATATTTCAGTTAATTCATAAAAGCCTCCTTATATTCATAAAAGTGTGTGTGTGTGTGTGTCTATATATATATATTTTTTATTTTATTTTTGTGTCTTATTTATATATGTGTGTATATGCATTATGTACATAAAAAATATATACACAAAAATATACATATGCATACATCCATATAAATACATATATACATACATATACATACCTATATATAACTATATAGTCATGAAACTATGTGTGTATCTCTGAAGTTTGGATTGACAATTGAACATAGTAGCATACCTACATCTCCATTTACCCCTTGAAACTTTCCATGTAAACTACGTTAGTATTTGTCTACTTTTTATTGCACATACAATAAAGCACCATACTTATATAGGACAAACTTTGTAACTTTTATTCTTTATTTAATAGCTTACATTTTCATCAAGTACTAATAGAAATTCAAAGAAAGATATATATGTGTGTGTATGCAAATAAATACATACATACATATATGTATATATGTATATACACACATACACATACATATATATACATGTATATACATATACATACATATATATATGTCATATATGTGTGTATATATATATATATATATACATGTCATATATGTATATATATATATGCATATATATGTATATATATATATATATATGTATATATGTATGTATGTATGTATGTATGTGTATGTATATATATCTATATGTGTGTATATGTATGTATATATGTATATATATATATGCATATGTATATATGTATGTGTCTATATATATATATATATGCATATGTATATATATATATATATGCATATGTATATATGTATG
>VDFB02270651.1:402933897-403197974 GCA_007258455.2 Sequoia sempervirens | reverse complement strand
GTCACAACACATCTATTTGTGATCCTCCTTTAGACTTTGAGTCGAACGATCTTGTTGTGACCTTTTCACACATCACCCCATTGCAAATGGGGACCCCCTAATTTTTGCTTCGTTTGGGTCTTTTGGCTTTGCTTTTGGGTCGTCTTGTCGTTGGTTCTCTTTCTTCTGTCTGTCTTTCCGGGGATGTGCCCACCTGAATTGAAATTTTTGCTAAGTCTGTAGAATTAGGGTTTGCTTTCTTCACTTCAGTTTGAGGTCAAATCAAGTTCAGCAATTGAAATTTGAGATTAACATTGTTGTCAGATGGCTTCCAGCAGGTCCCCAGCAGAATTTCAATGAATTTTGACAACTTACTATTTTTAGTAAGTACCAGATTTGGGGCATTTTCTCAGCATTGTTGAAATTCTCTCTACCACACTACATCCAGGACATGTCAAACTGTTTATCTGCAAATTTTGAGCTGAAACGGACAACTTTCTATTTTTAGCAAGTTCACCTTTGGTGGCAGATTTTAGGGTTTGCATGCGAAGTTTGTCAGTGCATGTATGGAGATTCTTTTTGGGTTTTTCGAAAGCTTTGCAGTGATATAGCATGCAAGGTGAAATGATGACTTTCAACACTCAGCCTTCAGAGGCTATTTTTAGGGTTTGCATGTTAGAGTTTTCAACGCATGTCTGGATATTCTTTGTGGGTTTTTCAAGAGCTACGCGGTGATGTGCAATGCAAGCGAAGATGATCATTTTTTAGAGACTTACTATTTTTAGCAGGTCCATTCCGGCGGCTGCCCAACACATTAGGATCACGAACAGGGCAAAGTGCAATAGAAACGGAGTCAAATGGAGGTCGTTTGATAGACATGCAAGTCGAATTAGTGTTTCTAGCTTCGGGACCCAAAATGAGGGGTAAAATGCTAGAATTTTTGAAAACCGGTGTATCCCACTGTGATCAGTATCTTTCAAGCTATCCACCGGTAAAATTTGAAGGCAATCGGAGCACTTACCATTTATAGTAAGGTGTTCCAGAAATAGGTTATGAATAGTAAGTCATCATCAAGCACTAGTGTGAACAGGCAAGTCTACCGATGAGGGTCACGTCATTCAAATTTCAAGATAAACGAAGTTGTGGAAGTATCAAAATCAGGCAGTTGCTATAAATAGTAAACCACCTTCATAAACATACTATAAATAGCAGGTCAGGGCAAGACACCAGTGTGAGCAGGTCAAGCAATTGATGAGGACCCCATGACTCGAATTTCAGATCAAACACAATTGCAAAAGTTCGAAAATCAAGCATTTACTATTTTTAGTAGGCCTGTGTAGAGGAATTAGGGTTTCCTAAAATGTAGGGTGAAACACGACAGTCACACAAAAGCAGTATCCAGTCATGTTCGACATCCTTCAGGCAATCAACACACAAAGTTTGAGCTTATTCTGAGTAGTTACTATTTTTAGTAAGTTGCTAAAAATAGTAGGTACAGGTAGGCATTAGACGCCAGCAACTCAATCACATCCCGAGGTTCGAAACAAAGCAAAAATCCAACCTTCCGGAGCTAGAAATCAGCTTGAAATGCAAAAATTGAGAAACTTTCTAAAAATAGTAGGATAGGGCAAGCTGAGGGCATCATGAACAATTCGCCCTAAGTTAGATGAAAAGTTGGAAAATTCATCAAAGCTTGGTAAAATGGAATCCGCTCCAGAAGCTTGAAGAGCTAGGAAAATTTCACTAAGTCTGGGAAATTTGAAGTCCAGCATGCCAAATGTGCCCTTGCAAGCTGGAGGACTTGGAAAAATGTCAAGTAAATGAAAATTTGAAGCACACCCCCTTATATGCGCCTTAAGAAGAGGAGGGGGTGATGAAATTTCACTAAGGCACTTAAATTTGAAGTATGACACCTCAAATGCGCCTAAGGAGAGAAGAGGATGCTTGAAAATTTTCTAAAGCGTTTGAATTTGAAGTCGGCCCCCTCATTTGCACCTTGACAAGAAAAGGAGACTTGAAAATCTACTAAGTATGTGAAACTTGAAGTACACCCCTCCACATGCGCCTTGAGAAGAAGAGAGGATAGAAATTTCACTAAGTGTGTTAAATTTGAAGCACACCCCTCTATTTGCGCCTTGACTAGTGAATAGGCTTAAAAAAGTTTCTAAGGCATGGAAATTTGAAATTCACCTCCTTTTTTGCGCCGAAGAGGTTTTGAAGGCAGGAAATTATTCTAAGGCATGAAAATTTGAAGGAGGCCCCTCTATATGCGCCTTAATCCAAGAGCAAGTGTGGAGAACTTTCTAAGGCGTACAAACTCAAAGCTCGAAGGGTGAAATGCGCCTTCACTTGGAGTTAGAGTTGGAAAATACTCAAAGTGTTGTAAATTAGAGCTCACCACTTGAATACGCCTTTGACTGGAGAAAAGTTTGAGAGAAAAATCTAAACATGGAAAATTTGAAGCTCAGGCCTCCATTTGTGCCTTTGACTTGTGGAGAAGCTAGTAAATATTCTAAGGCATTCAAAACTTGAAGCTGGACACCTTATTTGCGCCTTAACTTGGAGGAAGACTGGAGAATATTCTAAGTATGGAGAATTTGGAGTAGACACCCCTAAATGCGCCCATGCAAAGTCAAGACGATGAAAAAACTCCAAGTTTAGACTTAAGTCCTCCTCAACATGCTAAATGCGCCCAAGTCAAGTGGGGTCAATACAAAATTTTGACTTTCTCCTCTCTCCTTTGAATGTGCCCATGCAAGGTAAAGACAAATAAAAGGAGTCTAAAGCATTGCTCATGAGAAAGGGAATATTCCTAGTGCTAAATCCTTCACCACCCTTTGAATGTGCCTATATATGCAAGGTGAAGACAAGTTTAAGTGTTGACTTCCTGCTGGACCCTTTGAATGCGCCCATGTTAGAGATAAGAAAAGTGACTATGGCGTTGGAAAATCCACTTCAATGTGCAAAATGCGCCCTAGTCTGAGGTAGCTTGAAAATTCTAAATGGTAATTCCTCCTACCCATGTCAAATGTTGTCATGTCCCCGTTTTAGCTGACACTGTTTGTCGAGGAGGTTAGCCTATTATTCGATCCTTGTAGGCTGGCAGGAGAGTGCAGAGGATCATCTGGGGCAGTTACTCAGTGTTTGGTAGCTCCAGTTTCGCAGTTGTGTCAGGTTGGGCCTTCGCAGAATCTTCCAGAGTGCTTTTTCAGGAACTTTCTATTTTTAGAAAGTTAGGTCGCTAAATTGTTTCAAGGTGGCACTCGTCAACTATTCAATTAATCTGGAAAGCAGCAGCTGTTGATCAACGGAGAAATAAGGAGTATTTAATGATTTATTAAATATTTAATATTTTGACTTTATAATAAAGTCACTTTAATGAAATATTTAAATATTTAATTAATTGGCCTGATTATAAAGTATTTATTATACTTTATAATAAAGTATTAAATTTTGACTTAATGAGTATTTAATATTCATTAAAAAGATGGACGCCAATTATTAATGATTTCTCGTAAAGTGAAGTGCGAATTAAATCATTTAATTTAAATGATTATTTTAAAAGGAGTTGGGTCGAATTTTTATGGAGGAGTATATATTTACCAGTCAAGGCAAAATCGAACTATTCTGAAATTATTATTCGACTTTTGTCTTTATTGCTCTGAGCATTGGAGTTTGCAAACCCTAGGGTTTCTGGCAGACGAACGTTTCTGGAGAACGAAAACTCTTCAGAGATCAGGCAGACTGAGGCTGTGAAATACCAGTTGAAGCTTGCACTTGGTGATTTCATCCAGAGGTCACAGATTGGATTTATTGAGTTATTTATTCAGAGATTAGCAGAGAAAATCATCTTCCTTCTCAGGCGACTTCAACAGAGGAATCTATTCAGAGATCTGGCATCATTTCTTGGAGTCCGTACCATTCCTTTTGCTGCTGCAGACAGGCCGTACATTTCTGTACTTGCAGGCCGTACCTTTATTTCTTCAGAGATTCGCCTTCTGCTTTCAGATTCTGGCACTGAGTTCTAGGCGCTGGGTTTTTCTTGGGCATTTCTGGAGATCTTGCATTGTATTCAGAGCTTGGAGATTCATTCTTATTTCTAGCCGTACCATCCTTCATTTATTACAGCCGCCACCAGGTTCTTTTGAAATTAATTCATTTCTTGTTCATTTATCAACTTTTCATCATTGTAAAAGCTCTATAAAAATAATGAAATAGTGCGCCCATGTTCTCTGGCATATTTGAGATTAATCTGTGGAGATTTAGAATTTATTTGAATTTATTATCATTTATTGAGAAAATCGCAACTTTTAGAATTTGCCTAAAAACCTCAAAAAATTACAAAAAACCAGAAATCTGCAAAAAAACACACAAAACAGTTAGGGTTTCCGTATCGAGAACCATCGGGGTTATGACAAATGCGCCCAATATAGAAGAGGCTGAAGGAAGCTCTAAGGCGTTGAAGAAGTTTATAAGTCAAAATTCCTCCAAGACCCCTTGAATGCGCCCAAAGGTGTTGGCTCTTTGAAAAATGCTAAGTATTGAAACTCCACCTCTTCTAGAGAAATACGCCTAAAACTTGAGAGAGGTGATGAAATTTATTAGGGCATGTATGTAAATGGCAGGAGAAAGTCCAAAATGTGCCTAGCTGGAGAAGGATGAATTTGAAATTTTTCTAATTGTCAAGGCAGAGCAAAGAAAATATGCCCAGATATGAAGAATAAGAATAAATTTGTCGACAAATATTTTTCTAAGGTTTAAAAATTCAAAAAATTAAATGTACCCCTTCGTTTGTAGACACATGAATTCAACACTTTTTGAAGGGAATTTTCTTCTGGGTATCAGACATTTGCGATGAGGAATGGATTATAAAGTCTTCAACACTTCACCGAAGCCATCAGGATGAAGATTTTGATGGGCACTTAAATAATGAATTTTCTAAGGCAAGGAATAAATGATGTTTTTGAAGATAAAATGCCTTGAGTGATGAATTTGAAATTGAATGACTAGATGATTTTTGATCAAGTTCCTGATGAAAACAATTTTCTCGAGCCAGAGTTGGATGAAATATTAGAGTGAACACCTCAGCCAGTGGAATGAAAATGGAAGCTCAAGTCTCCAGATGCGCCTTAAGGGGGATGAGTGATAATATGGAAATATTATAAGGCATGAGGAATTTAAAGGCAAAAGTTGTGCTAGAGAAAAATGGTGAACCCTATCAGATGAAGAGATCACTCAAACATTGAGATCAAGTAAGTGAGGTAAATTTATATTATGAAGTGTTTTGATGCTCTTCCTTTTGTCTGTTTTGCAAGATGAACGTTGAGGCCAGAGCATGATGACTTGAGGTGATGGAGCAAATACTCTAGGACAATGCTCAAAAGAAGATGAAGTTACATGTTGAATCTCCTCCATGATATCTCATTTGCGAAGATGATGAAAGAAATGGCGAAGTGTTGGATGTTTCTCCACAAAGACCTAGTATGCACCCAATGTAGTGGGGTAAGGGGCAAGGAAGAAATGCTCAAGTCCGAGATAAGAAGACCCTTCAGGATCAGGGGGTGGAGAAATAATTATCCTCATGCAGTTCAGAGTTAGAGAATGTCAGTTGAGAAGAGAACCATCATTGAGCACGAGAAAGAAGTTGTCGCCTTGAAGTCAGATCGAGAACGTGCCTGTTGAGGCAGTGTTGACCAAACTCAGTTCGTTTGTAGTTGGAGAAGAATAATGTGAACACGTTTCCAGACGGGAATCTTCTAGAGGATGGTGGACATTAATTGTTCATTTATTACTCCACTCCTCTTTTAGGGTTAGGGCTGAGGTGGCACAATTTGGGCCATCCATCTAATTGTAATCTAAGCCGTCCATTGGACTTGGCCAGCTATAAAAGGGGTATCCCCCCTCGTTTGTACCTCATTAGAAGTAGAAATTAGATTAGAATAGAAGTCAGAATAAAGAGACAACTTAGAGATAGCTTAGTATAGATTGATGGGATAATTTGAAGAAGAGGGAAATATTTCCCTTGAAAACTTTGTAAGAAATTGTTGTGAACACTCTCTCAATAAAAAGAGTTTTCATTGATAGTGAATTTCATCTTTCGTTGTGAGTAGCTAGCAAGGTTTCTTCGTCCTTCTGATTCGAATGGTAGCTTAAAGTAGAGTAACTTTCATTTCATGCATGTAGATAGTAATAATAGAAAGTGGTGTTTGATCTAAGCAAGCTTCATTTATTCATACCACTAGCGGGCTCACTGATGGTGTGTTCGCCTTGTGTGGTCAATTGGAAACGTTGTGGACCTAACTTCAATCACAGTTTGAATAATGGTATGCGTCGTTGTGATGGTATCTTCATGTCAAGCAGTGGTTTGAATATCTTTAGTCACCTCCTTTGAAGATTGCACCGACTTCGCGGAAGCTATCCGATGCGAGGCAAAGCGAAGTCTGGTTGAAGTTTGCTGAAGTTGAGCTCCGTATCCCACACTTAGGATAGAATTTAGGCTTTCTAAACCCTGCCACCATTTAAACTCAATATTCTTTGGTTAGTTTAGGAAACAAGAGCTTTATGGACAAACCTTTAGAGCATTCAAATTCCTTTCTCTGCTGTTGAACAATTTCATAAGTCCCCTTGAAATATCAGCAAATCACATCAAGCCAACTGAGACTATCCACTACATGAAGGAACCTTGGAGTTGAATGCACGAACTCTCTCGCAATCTTAGCGTGTTGGATACTTTATTCAAGAGAGGATAGAATCGCCGTTGGCAACTTTATTCTGTGTTGGTACAGTCGCGAAAAACACATCAACAGATTCCAATTCTTCGCTTCTTGATTTCTCAAGTTGATCACGTACTTTCTCCCATTGTTTTCAATGGAGAGCATATTTATTTCCAATTGTGGTTTGTCTTGGCTGCAATTAACCATCCTCTCCCGAGTAATGCATTGTACGCCTTTTTCTCAGTGTTCCATGAGGACGCGTCCCCCCCAAAAAAACCTCATGTTTCCTGGATGTCACCATTTCAGAGACTTGGGGACTTGGGGGGGACATCCCCCCAACAATCCACCACCATTGCCGCCATCCCACGACTAGCGTTGCTCTCTTCAAGATGCTACTAGGACTTTGAGGGCATCGGGGTGTCCTCAAAATGTCTAGGGGACTCCTAGTTGTCTCCAAGATGTAAAATTCTTATACTTATACATCCTTTTATAACTATTTTTCAAGTATTATATGTATTTCACCACCCTGTCGCCACCCTGCCACTGTCCCCCCGTTGTGCCTTGCTATCCCCAAACTTAGACCCTTGGTCCCCGAAACCTGTCCCCGAAACCTGTCCCCACATCCCCTCATCCCCCCGTCAAGAAACTCTGTGGAACTATTTTTTTTCTCCAATGGAATGATCACAAAATTCAATAGGAACGGTTGAGTCCTAATACCTTCTACACCATCAACATTCCCAATGGCTTGATGCCATGCTAATCAATGTCCACTAATTGGAATGTTGGTGACTAGAGTGGTGGCTTCCTAAGGCACTTCCATGTGTATTTGGGCAGTACATTGACTCCCAATCCTCTGTCGACAATTGCATTTGTTAGACTCTTTCCCTCAATTTTCATCTGGATGATAGTCGGTCTCTTCCTTATGTTCATCGTTAACAACATTGGGTCGATGACTTGTTCACCTTTGGGTGGCAACTCCACTACCATTCCTTTTCTCGGACTTTCTATTGCCGACTTTGCTCATCACTGACTATGTTTGTTATCGCAACTCCCAGTTTTGACATTGTTTGGAGAAGGTTTGTCACTTTAATTGGTATAGTCGTTTCTAGCATTTGTCATATGATGTTCTTTTCAAATTTCGACCGCAATGAGGTACTTGCACTTTCGTGGGAGGTTCTTTGTTCATTTGCCATTACCTGTTCTACTTCGGCTTTGGCTTCTCTCATTCATTCCTTTTCTATACCAAAGCTATCATGTTCTATTTCATTTCCTTTAGTGCACTGGCATGTTCCAAAATAGCTTCCACAACAGTTTTGCTCTTATATGTAGAAGGCTTGCCTTGAATTTGATTTTTGGAAGTACCATTTGCTACATCATTTTTTATATTCTTCTGTAGATTAGGTTTCAGAATATCCACTAATCTTTCTATACCTTGCAATTGATCATAATGTGTCGCCTGTAAGAAGGAAATTCACACAAATTGAGATGTCAACAACAAATTTTCTATGTCAAGAGGCAGTGCCCCTTGTGGGGATCTAGGGGCAACACCCCTAGTGGATTTGAGGGACAATGCCCATGGCATTTTCCTTGTTGTGATATAGGGTAGGGTCAAGGGGTGGAGCCCCAACCACCAAGCCCAAATTAAATCCTTTGAGACCACATAGACCTTCATGGCACATGCTATTTTTCATAATTTTATCACTTTTAACCATCCTCCAAAATTCCTCCAAACCCTTCAAAAAACACTCAACTTCTTATGTTTAAGCATTTTCAAATTTTTATTCTTTTTTTTTTTTTCTAAATTTTTATAGACTTGGCTGAGTCTACTTGTTGAGACTCACTGAGCCCATTGAGTCAAGAGTCCTTGAGCCTTGGTTGGGTCGGGTTAGCTTAGCTTAGGATTTGTCGAGTTTGGATGAGTCCCATCAAGTCTTGTAACTCTGGTTGCACCCACTCACCAAATTTTGTGCACAAGGTGATTGGAGTAGGAAGCACCTTCCCCACATTTGCATTCATGCAAAACAATAAATGTTTTTGGATTTGGTCACCCTATCAAAAGCTAAAAGCTAGCCAAAATATTAGCAATGCTCATCAAAACCTCATCCTCCCAAAATTCCAAAGGCAAGCTCGAAAGCTTAACCCAGATATGGACCCTATTAATGCATTTGTTTTCAAGATCAAAGCCTAGTTTCCATTTTCTTTTAAGAAAGAGCCCCAAACTTACGACAAAAATGTAGACCATCCAAGAGGGTTTGGACTTTGGACCAAGGTTACCCCAAGTTTCCGGGACGGGGACGGTGGGACGAGTCCCCAAGTTTTCAATTTTTGAGGCCAAAATTAGGGACGGCAGGGGACAGCTATATAAAAATATAGGGAAATTTTAAATATGCATATGATAACATGGATAAGGCATGCATAATACACATTATAGAACATTAACATATAACATTTGTGTTCAACATTGTGCCAATACTCAATACGCATTCAAAATTAACATACACGAATCATGAAACAACCTCCAAGTTATGAATTATAAACTTATATCAAAATGCCCAAAGGCTACATTGCTGCCATATAGTTTTTAAGTTTTCTATGAAAATCAAAATACAATATCGTATGTCAATAATGAATACAAAATAAACAAAGAGCATTGCTGCCCCTAATCATCTCTCATAAGCGCATCAAAATGAGAGTCATCCTTTGAGTCACTGCCACTGTGATGCTCCTCCTTAGCCAATGGAACCCCAACCAAACCCTTAGTTGTCTCCTCCTCATCTACCTGGGCTACGTCCTCGGGATCAATAACCCACCGTAGAGCTAGAGTCTGTTGATACTCTGGAGTTTGCCGATCTTGAAGCCGAAGAGCACTATGAATGGCCACTAGCTTCTCCGCTCATCTAAAGGTAAGTCTATTCCTCTTGAGGGTGTGGATAAAGCTATATGTGAACCAATTCCTCTCTGTAGCAGAGGAATTGGCAACCTGTGCAAGGAGGCTAGTGGCAAGTGTCTTCAACTGCGGTGTATCCCTCCCATGATAGGTCCACCATCCAATAGGGTTCGATTGAGCTAATATAGCTCTATCCAACCTCGCCTATGGTTTACTCAAGTTTGGGCCATTAAGATTATCAAAGTTTATTGTGACTGAAGTAGTGAAGCCTACACTGGTGGATAAATCTTTTCAATGGCCTGTGTGAACCCATCTAAAACCTCAGCATCATCACATGGAGGCACTCTACCATCCCTTGGTGCATACCATTTTGGATTTAGAGCAAAGACAACCATATGAAGTGGGGTGTTCATTGTATTCCACCTCCGTGTCACAATGGGCCTAATGTGTTGCTCATATAAATCCAAAGTGGGGTCCTTTGCCGAAATAACTTGCTTGATCTTCCCAAGCATACTGTCAAATGTCTCATATATTTCTCCAAGACTAGGAGAGTCTGTATCAGCATATCTGATGACATCTACAATAGGTGAGATGAAGGAGCAAATATATCTACAAAATGCAAACAAAAAGTTCAAAATAATTAGTTGACAAGTTAATTGACATGTTAGAAACTTCAAAAGTTGGAACATTAGACAATAAAATTAAAATATTAAAATCATAAATTTAATATGAAAATCAGCCATCTAATATGTCTTACCTCACATTGGCCCACCAATAGTCATCGAGGATCTTTTGTTTGATGGTTTTTCCTTGAGTAGAACTTGCATTAGGCCATCTAGTCCACTCAGCATTGACCATCATCAGTTGTAGAGGCTCATGCACTTCAAACATCCTCTCCAACAGGATGAAGTATGTGGCATATCTACATTCATTAATTCAATGATTCATTAAAAAAGAAAAATTTAAAGCAAAATCAGATTATGAATACAAATTGAAAGTGAAACAAAATGAAGTAAATGGCTTACCTTGTATCAATAGGTTTGAGAAACTCCTTTGAAAATGTCCTGAAGAGAACATGTGAGGTGTGGTGATTGCAAATGAACATCTGAATGTCTCTAGCTTCTGCCACCGTTTTCTTGACCCAATCCATCTTCCCTATGTCTTTCAATGCATGAACACAACATGGGGTCCAAAATATGTGCCTGTAATTACCCTCCACCATCAACCCAACCGTTTTGCACACACGTGCTGAATCGGTGATCACCTGCACCACATTTGCAGCCCCAACCTCCTCTATGGCATCTCTCAAAATGGAAAATTGAAAGTCTGCATCCTTACGTTTCCCTAAACAATCTACGGCTCTAAGAAAATAAGAACCAACAGGGCATGTGACTATGACATTGATGAGTGTCCGACGTCTACAATCAGTCCACCCATCCATCACTATAGAGCACCCCGTCCCCATCCATGTTTGCCTCATCTCCTCCATTAACACATTAACTTTGGAGTACTCTTTGTCTAGGAGGGTGGTGCGTAGCTTATGATCTCCAGGGGGTACGAATGAAGGACCAACAGTGGCTATGTTGTTTACTCACTACGGGTACATTGATGTACAAAGTAAACGGAAATATAAAATAACATGACATCATATAATAATTACATGGCAATTGCACAAAACATAGATGTATTGCTTTATTCAGTATTTGCCACTTACATCATAATGTCTCCAGACAAAACATAGCATAGCATAGTAGGCCCATAATGTTTCCCGACTACATGACTCAAGTACATATAGTACGCTGGTAGTGGTTGAGGTACCAACTGTCATGTCCCTTCATTATAACTAATTACTTCGTCACGAACTTAATTCTCGAGACAACTAGCTAACAAGACACATACATAGCATAAATACATGGATTATTAATATTAACTAAAGTCTTATTTACTTATGACTCATAACAGACCAAGTACACACACTCTCGGCCAACTACATCATCCCCCCCACAAAGTAGTCGTCTTCCAGACAACTGAAACCCAAAAATGCCAACTCGAGTTCCTACTTGATGCTAGCCAATTCCTTGTTTTTTCCTTGTGGCTGACTCTCCCTCTCGGCTAAAAGTCCCTACACCTTGGCCACCTGTGTATCTTTTTCTACCACTAGTTGATTCATCTTTGCCAACTAATTGTCATTCTCACCCAATACTTTGTCTCTCTTTGCCAACTTCTCCTCGAGAGCTGTAACTCTCGTTTGCTCAACAACCAGTTGCTCCTGCGACTGTACTATGATGGTTGGTTGCATTGCAATTTGGCAATTCCAATAAATCTGATGGGGGTCTGGGGGCAACGCCCCTAGCGGGGTCAAGGGGTAGTGCCTCTTGTGGGGGTCTGGGGGTAGCGCCCCTTGCGGGGTCGAGGGGCAACGCCCCTCGTGGGGTTTGGGGGTAGCGCTCCTGGCGCGGTACAGGGTGAGGTCGAGGGGCAGCGCTCTCACCGCCAAGACCAATTTAACAATTCTAAAACCACTCGAAATTGCATTGTGCGCCTCATTTTCATGATTTTTCCACAGGTTTCGAATAGTGCTGACGAAGCCGAAAAATGCAGATTTTGCATTGTTTTTCTTAGACTTTACTTTCTCCCGGTTGATGCTTGGTACGACCTGCCTTTTACAAACTTCGATACTTGGTACAGTCTTTATTTGCTTTGTATGTACGACTTTCTCCTTGATACATATGACCTTAATCCATACGGCCTCCTTATGCCGTTCTTTCTGGTTTGGTACAGTGCTTCTTGTCTTGATGCGTACGGTCTCCTTCCGATTTGGGCGTACTAAGTTTTTACTTTTGCTGAGTCGTATGGCCTTCACATGATATTTGTGTATGGCCTTCTCAGGATTGTTCTTTCGTACGAGCTTTTGAACACTTCTAGCTTGCCACCGTACGACCTTCTTGAAGTGGATGACTCGTGCGTTCTTTAGTTTCTTGACCCATACGGCCTACTTCCTCTCTCTCCATCGTACGACCTCCATCTCTTCCAATTGTACGTCTTGATCTTGGCGTTTGACTCCCATCTCCTTTACTCATACGACACTAAACTTTGCTTTACTTTGTATGGTCCAGTGAACTTCTACGACGATTTCTTCCTGATTGCAGCCCTTCTCACCACGTACGAACTTTTTGCCAGATCGTATGACCTTGTCAATGAGGGGTTTGATTTTTAACGTGGTCCTTCCTTGTCGATTTGGCACTTGCAACCTTAATTGTCTTCTAACGTGAAAGCGTACTGTGTGCTTCTGTTGATACCGTACGACCTCTTCTTGCACTCGTACGACTGGTCTTCTAGCATATGGACTTCTTCTGAACCGTACGAGGTTCTCCTTTGTCTGCCGTATGACTTCTTCTCCTATGCTCTGTACGTGTCAACTTCTTCTGGTCCATACGTGATCTACTCCTGAGTTCCTGCTAGTCTGTATGTCATACGGAAGTGCATCCTGAGATAAGCGTACGGACTTCTCTTTGCTTTTCCCTTCCTTCCCTTGTGTGACTGGCTTGGCTTTTGAAATTTTGTCCAATCTCCCTCCTTTCCCCTTTTCCTTCCCAAGCTTGATCGTACGACGTAGAATATCACCTCTTGATTTTTTGTATAACTCACCTTTGTCTCCCTTTGAATTTCTTTTATTTGTCCCCTTCAATTTTTTTATTCTCTCTATTTTTCCCCACTTCACTCCTTTTATAATTTATAATTTTTCTTTTTTCCTCTTTTCAATTTTTCTCTTCGTGAATATTTTTTCTCTTTTATTATTCCTCCCTCTTTTCTCTCCTCTTTCTTCATTTTTTGCTTTTTCTCATTTTCTCTTCCATTTTTCTTTATTTTTTGATTTCTTTCTTCTCTCTTTTTATCTCTTTTCTGTTTTTCTAATTTTTTAATTTTTTCATACTTTTCATTTTTTAACTCCAACACAATTTTTTCATCTTGTACCTGTTCGGACTTGTGGGCTGGCGTATCCGGTTTTGGTATTCTTTCTTTGTACTCTCCATACTCGATCGAAAGTGTTTGGCTGGGCGTTCCTTGTTTCTCTTCTTCCTTGATTTCCTCGATTTGTAGCATGTTACACTCTCGGTGGAACACTTCATAGTCTTCCATCTGCCAATGAAATAAGCCATTCAACGAGCTTGTCTCGTCCTCCGAACAACTCTTGAGGTCAAGTACGCCTTCAGTGTTCAGTTCCATAGCTTCCCTTCCTTCGTTCACATCTGACCCACCTCCATCTGATTCAGATCTAGAGGAAGCCAATTCTTCGCTCACGGCCTAGTTCTTCAAGTCGATGATGTACTTCCGCCCGTTGTTCTTGATTGAGAGTGTGTTCCTCTTCCAATTATGATTTTCCTTTGTGGCTATCAGCCATCCTCTCCCAAGTAGTGCATCGAACTCTTTCCTCTGTAATGAGATGATGACAAAATTTAGCAAAAACTAGTGTGTCTGGATCGTCACTTTCTACGCCATCAGCCTTCCCAATGGCTTGATACCATGTTGATCAGTGCCAACTAGTTGGAATGTCGGTGGCTAGAGTGTAGGCTTCCCAAGACTCTTCCATATGTCTTCGGGTAGTACGTTGACTCCCGATCCTCCGTCAACGATAATATTTGTCAAGATATTCCCTCTGATCTCCATATGCACGACTGCTAGCATCTTCCCGATGTTTGCTGTGAGAAATACTGGGTCGATTGTTTGTTCACCGTATAGTGGCGGTTATGGTACCAATTCTTGTCTTCGTTCCTCCAATCGTTGTTGCTTGCCATCCCCGACGATGTTTGTGATCGCCAGTCCCAACTGCAGCATAGTCGGGAGAAGGTCAGTTACTTTGATTGGTGCGGTGGTTTGCAGTACCTACCGTACGATGTTGGTTTCTGCCTTTGACTGCCGAGAGGTTCCTAGCTTCTCTAGAGGTACTTTGTTTTCCTTCGCCATCGCCAGTTCCACTTCGATTTTTGCTTCCTTCATCCTTTGTTTCTCTGTACATGGGTCTAGGTAAGTGGCCTTTTTTGCTTGTGCTTTGGTGATCTCCAGTACCTCTTGTTCTTCTACTTCCAGCATGTGGATACCCTTTTTCTTAGGGCATTCATTATCTTCATGATCACCTAGTTCACACCACTTACACAATCTCCCTCCCGAACCTTGACCATTTTGGTAGTCCTTGGCGAAGTGGCCCCATTCGTTGCACTTCCTACATTGGATCATGGGCCTTCCTTTTGCATTGTATTGTATCATGTTTCTCGGACTTTTGTTGCTTCGGTAACCTCCAAGGGATGCATTGCTATTGTATTGGGGCTTCGGTGGTGTGTTCAGTGGTGTTGACGGCTCTCCTTGAGTGAAGAGTACTTGCGTGAGTGAAGAGTACTTGCGTACCCCTTGCTCTCAAATTGTATGGGCATTCCTTGATGGAATGTCCCATAACTTGGCAGATATCACAAAACATTTTCTTTGGATAGTTCGCTTTTGTGTGACCTTCCCCATTGCACTCTGTTCACCACAGTTCTCGTGCTTCCCTCACACTCTCTTTGTCAGCCTTCAATTCTTTCATCATTTGCATCATATCTTTTTTGAGTGCTTGTATGGTCTTGGATTCACCGTCACTGTCGTCTGGACTCTCCTCGTCGTCCGTTTTCTTTTTCCTTCGGGAGGATGTTTTATTTTCACTTTCTATGTCCATTGCCTGATTGTATGCTTCGGCGTACGATGAAGGAGGTATAACTTTCATTTTCTTTCTTAATGACGGAAGCAAGCCCTCGATGAACCATCTTTTCTTCAACCCATCGGCCAACTGTGCCTCCAATTTCCCTAGCAAATCTTTGAGTCTTTAGTTGTAGGTCCGCACACTCTCATGCTTTCCTTGCTTGGTATTGTATATCTTCACAACAATCTCGCTATCATCTTGCAGGAGTTCGAACTCCTCTTGAAATGCTTGCTTCAATAATCTCCATGGAGCTTTGTGTGCTTGATCTAATTCAGAGTACCAGTCGATGGCACTATCTTCGAGTCTTGCTGGAAATGCTTTTAGCCACTTATCCGGATCAACCTCCCCACTTGCTATCCAAATAGTTTCACATGTTTTACAATGTTGTACTGGATCTTCTGACCCATTCCCCATAAACATCGATAGCTTCTGCGGCTCCAGAGTTGCCATCTTTCCTCGTTGTCCTTGTGTATTGGACCTGATTAGACTGGTTTCCCCGTTACGTTCTGGTATGTCACTTGCACTCTCGGCCACGTACGAGTCACTCCCATGTCTTCTGTCAGCGTCATTGACACCTTGAGTCTCTTGGGTTTCCCTTCGGTACTCTCTCCGCTTTGGGGTACTGGGCTCAGATTTTCCACTTGTCAGCCATTCGTCATTGTCCGATAAGGACAACTCCCGAAAGCGTTTGATGCTACTATCAAGTTCTTCACTTAATTCATTTTTCGTTTTCACAAATTTTATACCTTCCTACGTACGGAGTGCCAAAGGATCCTTCGTCCCTCCCTTCAACCAGACTTTGATGTGCTCTTCCAATAGATGTGTCTATTCTCTTCAAATTCTCATGTGTTCTTTTAATACTCTGGTTTATTTCAATTAGATCCTCATCAAATTCCTTACCAACTTGCTTTAGTCTTCTTTGCCGGTTTTCTTGTTCCTGCAGCTTGAGTAATCGCCAAACCTTCTCCTCTTGAATCTCGCGCTAGGTACTCGGTTCTTGTCTTTGTTCGGTCGTATGGACATTAAAAATTGTTCAGGGGATCATTGTTGGCTACCGGACATACATCTTCGGCTAGTGTCTCGTTCCTCTTCTCGTTTGGTTCTCTCTTTGTAGCACTGCAATATTTGCTGCCTTTGGCGTTCTTGGTCCTCTTCTTCTCGAAGGTCTTGTAGGATAATGAAATGATGGGCCAGCAATTTGGGCATACGATTCAAGAGGTGATCCACCTCGTCGTTCACTTCCAACCTATCCTAGATAACTTCCTTAGGGATCTCTCGCCTGCAGGATTCCCTTCGTGCGTGATCTCGTAAGGATATCTTCCATAGATTGATAAGATCTTCAGTCAATAGGTCTTCCCTTTCCTCATTGCTATTCATGGGCTCGTCTGCCGGGAGACCCAGTACGTCTCCATGACAAGTGATTCCCTAGTCCGCTCAGGCAACAATGCCAAATGTTTACTCACTACGGGTACAATGATGTACAGAGTAAACGGAAATATAAAATAACATTGACAACATATAATAATCACATGGAAATTGCACAAAACATAGATGTATTGCTTTATTCAGTATTCACCATTTACATCATAATGTCTCTAGAGAGAACATAGCATAGCATAGTAGAACCGCAATGTTTCCCAACTACATGACTCAAGTACATATAGTACATTGGCGGTGGTTGAGGTACCAATCGTCACGTTCCTTCATTATAACTAATTACTTTGTCAGGAACTTAATTCCCGAGACAACTAACTAACAAGACACGTACATAGCATAAGTACATGGATTATTAATATTAACTAAAGTCTTATTTACTTATGACTCATAACCGACCAAGTACACACACTCTCGGCCAACTACATATGTCTTTCACCATTTGTTTGAAATAAGAGGAATGGTCCACATGAAATGGAATGGCATGGGCAAAAAAGAATTTGGCAATGGAGGATTTAGTGGTTTCTTGTGCTTGATTTTGAAACATGGACTCAACTGAGGCTGCCTTATCACTACCAATCACCTTCCTCTTTCCTCTTAAGATAATGCTACTACCAACCGTGGAAGGACTAGGAGTAGTAGGCATAGATGATTGTGAACTTGGGAAAGAAGGAGACCCACCTTGAACCCCACCATCACATTCCATTTGAATTTTTTGGCACTCTATAAATAGTGCATCTGTCAATGTAGGACATAGTCTAACTCCATGGCCCACCTCACCCAAAAAATGAGACCTAACTCTTGTGTAGCTGCTTCTAAACTCCTTTTCACAAACATGGCAAAACCAAACCCTACTCTCCCCTGAATTTTTTTGTCTTTCACCCTTGGCTGTCACATATTGAAGGAATGGTTTTTTTTTGTCTAATGGGTGTTTTGCATAGTCCTTCATGGTTTTGGTATTGGTTGATGAAGGAAGGCATTGGGTAGGGGTTATTTTCTCTCTAGTTTCCCTTCTAGCTTGCATTTCAAGTTCCCTATCACTCCCACCCTCACTGCTACTCATGTTTTTTGTTTTTAGAATGCAAGTTTTGATTAAAAATGCAAGGAAATAAAAAAAATAAGACTATGTATGCTTCATATTTTGCAAGAAAATTAAAAAAAAAAAGGAAAGGAAATGCATACCTCTTTGGTGGATTTGCACTCCTAACAACACTATTTCAACCTCCTCTCCTCCAAACTGCTGCTCCTTCTCCTTCAATGGCTGAAATATTTTTTCCTCTCAAACCCTTGGCTGCTCAAACAAACAAAATGAATAAAATGAGTTTAGAGAGGCCCTTTTTCCTTCATAAAGGAGTAAAAAGCACTTGGGCCCACACATGCCACGTAGGCAGGGGCATTATTTTTTAATTTTATGTTTTGAACTTGCAAAACATAGGGGACAGCCGGCTGTCCCTGGGATGGTCGAGGGACGGCTCAGCCATCCCCCTTCCGTCCCCAGGACCGGTCAGCTGTCCCCCATTGGGTCAACGGCATCCCCCCATTCCCGAGATGTTTCCCGCAAATTTGCAAAAAAGGGGGACAGTCCCCTGCCGCTCCTTGGTACACGGGACACCCTGGGAACTGGAACGGGGGATTTGTGGGGGGGGGCGGACACGTCCCTAGGTATCCTTGCTTTGGACACAATCTTTAGGTTCAAAAACAATATAAAAAAGAAGCCATTTATCATAGTCATGATATCAACTTGACTTCATAATTTCCATTTTCTCTAAGGCCATTTCCTAAAAACATCAATATTTTGCCTAACCCCTAGAATCTTCCCAATTAGAGAATTTTGCAACATGAGGAATGACCTTTCTACAATTGAATTAGGAACCTTACGAAGAAAATCCTTGCCAATCACAATTGGTTTCGAAGGGTTGTTGTAGGACTTACCTTTGAGGATGTTTGCCCAGGGTTTTTGGCCTTACTCTTGATTCAAGACGGTGCTATCATGGGCTGCATACACCAAAGAAGCCCTATTACCATCACCTAGCCTGGAAACCAAGCCCAACACACTAGGATTGCACCCTTTGACTAGACTAGAGAGGGAAGGACTAATACATTTCTCCATCAGCACCTCAAGAGGGGAAGGATGGGCCCCAACCCTGGACCCATCCAAATCTTGCTCCAAAGAGACTAATGCAACCCACAAGTCATGTTCATTATTCATGTTCGCAACCTTCTCCAAACTTCCAGCCTCCATTGTATTTCCATTTCTAGGGAAATCTACAACAAGGGAAAGAAACTCACATCTTTCGGAATCCATAGTGCCAAAGGTAGATACATCTTTGCACGCTACCACTAAGGAGGGAAGAAGAAACCCATGTTTTAGCTCCTAGGACCCCCTAGAGCCCACAAAAACACCCTTCATGGAAGGCACAACCTTCAAAGGAAAAACACCTCTACTTCCTTTGGCACTTGAGGATGCCACAAGTAGGGGCACCTTCACAACATCCGCAGACCAAGTTACATAGGCATTTTGACAGACCCTAAAACAGAGGTCAGTCAATCATTCTTCCACCTCTTCTTCCAAAGATCCACACTGTTTGTCCTCATCATCCTCTTTTGCATCACTTTGATCCTCCATGAAGCTAGGGCTTGGAGGATTCCCACTCACCTGCCTATTGAGTGTTTTCCCACGTGCCTGCTACTTTAGTTAGTTTTGCATATTGAAATTTGTATGTTTTAATTGAAAAATTATGCGATTTTCCTGTGGACTGAAAACAAATCTAGTGAATATTTAGCATTATATTGATGTTATTTAAACGTCTTCATGTATTTAGTCTCCAAGAGGTTGCTCCTCCTTAATTGTCTTATTTTTGTCCTTAAAATTTGCTTTGTTGTGATGATTTACAAAAAAATTGTCTCACAGCTCACTGTCCTTAGAAATTTACAACTCAAAGTTTATATTTTATTACTCTAAATCCAGGTGGTTGTGTATATGTGTGGGAGAGCAAGGCCACTACATGTTTATCCACACCTATTTTTGACTTGGAAAATTTGTTGTTGACATCATAATTTGTGTGAATTTCCTTCTTACAGGTGGCACCTTATGATCAATTGCAAGGAATAGAAAGATTAGTGGATATTCCGAAACCTAATCTACAGAAGAATATAAAAAATGATGTAGCCAATGGTACTTCCAAAAATCAAATTCAAGGCAAGCCTTCTACAGATAAGAGCAGAACTGCTGCGGAAGCTATTTTGGAACATGCCAGTGCACTGAAGGAAATGAAATAGGACATGATAGTTTTGGTTGCTTCTTCAATATGTCCTCTCCCCTGTCTAACATATGTATCATCATGTAGTCAGTATTATAAGGTTCTGATACCAAAATATTGTACATGTTTTAAGAATCTTCTAGAAGGTTTCTTTTGTAATATCTACGAGTAGAGTTCCTTGTGATAAATCTTTACAAAATTATTTATCATCCTTGGTGCCTGTACAACTTTTCTTGAAGAATGTACATAGCAATTTCAGATGAAATTTCATCAACACGTCCATGTTACCATCAGCATTTGAAAAATGCTGTTCTTTGAGTGGGTATTAGCAACTCTTTCCATATAAATCTGATAAAATTCATAACTCATGGCCGATTAGTACTAAAGCAGATATATCCTGATGTAAACTGCAAGTTCATACAGAAAAGGAAATGTTCTAAAATGCCTCTGCACTATTTACTTTGGAATTGAAAATGTTTTCTGGAAACACAGTGATTCCATCTCATGGAGACATTTCCCACGGATTTGGTGATATATCTCATTGTGAAAGCTTATGTAAGTTGAAAGTTGAAATTGTCTTAAATAGTGCGTGCAAGATGGAGCATCATAAACTTTTATCTCTTGGTATCCTTATGGATGTATCAATGCAAAGAGAAATTCTACTATGATCTTCAAACTTTTTGGAAATCTGTACCACAAACCAATTGCCTTCCTATTCAAGACATCCATAGATCATATCTCTAGACTTCTTACCATCATTTCATAGAAATCACTTTTTATTGAAGCACAGCACTTTAAAATATAAAATAGTATTTTCTAATATTATATATTTTTCAGTTGATTTGTAAGCTATGCAAGGCTTAGCTCTTTCTCAGCTGAACTTGAGACTGAACCTTAATTCTAAATCACAGTTGGTAAGAGGCAGTATGTTATTTATATGTGTTTCTTAATGGACTATATGAATTGAATTAGATATATATATTTTCCAAAAATATCATTTTTGTAAGTAAAAATTGTTATTTGTATGTTTCAGTTCAAGAACAAATACTTAAAATGAGGGAAGAAATTTCCAACAAAATTCAACAAGAAGCTGAAGAAAATGAAAAATGAAAAACAAGACTGAAGGGGCCTTGGTTAAAAGGGGAGTGATAAAACTTGATAATCCAAGTACATCAAATCAAAACAACAACGATAAAACAAGGTTTTGGAACAGAAACAAAAATGTTGTCAATGATGGTATAGTGGATGCAAATAATTTACGAACAAGACCATCTGTTTTCAATTTATCAAGTGCTCCACGAAACAATCAACAAGGAAATACAACTCAACAAGGAAGTAACAATCAACAAGGACAAACCTCCAAGCAAGAAAACATGACCAATCAACATACTAATCAAAATCGTGAAAATTTCAATAATAATCTTGGCAATACCCAAACATCAAATCTGTCCAGACCTTCATTCTTTTCAAATCGACGGAATTTTACCGCTTTGGGTCAATCTCTTGAGTCTGCTCTCAAGGAGCTTCTTGATAATAAGGTTATCACCTTACCACCACAAAGAGATTATGAGCCACGAGTCAAACCGCCATCATGGAATGACTCGTATTATTGCAATTATCATCGATGTAAGGGTCATAGAACGAACAATTGTCAAGCTTTGAAAAATCTAGTACAAGATTTAATTGACAATAGTACCATTACAATTGAGGGACATCATACCAATGATGATCATCAAGCATTCAAAGATCCTTTACCAAACTATCAAAAGGGGGAAACGTCAGATACCAAAGCCAAAAGCATACATAATGTTGAAGACAATATAATCCGTTACATCTACGCAGATGATCAACGGGTTAATGTTATCAAAATCAAGGGAAAACAAGAATATCAACAAGTTAATGTGACCACAAGAGGTCAAGCAAAGGTTGTTCTAAAAGGAAGTTTATCTAAAACAACTATTTCTCCTCCAAGTCAGTATAATCTGGTTGATCAACTGAGAAAAACATCAGCTCAAATTTCTATCCTTGAACTTCTCAAAATATCTCCCATACATAAGAATATTTTAGAAGAAGCTCTTGTAAACACAACTGTTGACACTAATCTAGATGTAAACAGATTTCAAGCCATGGTGGGACATTTGTCTTCCCCCACTTGTCTTTCATTTTCCGATAAAGATGATGCCTCTATGACACATCCACATAATTCCTCGCTTTATCTTGAAGTCATGATCCATAAACATCGAATTAGACGTGTCTTAATAGATGGAGGAGCCGGTTTGAATATTTGTACCTTAAAGTTAATAAATGCCTTGGGAATTTCAGAAAATGAAATTGATCCACGAAGGAAAATAACTATCAAGGCATATGATGATGAAGAAAGAGCTTCTAAAGGATTAATATTGCTACCTATCAGAGTGGGACCTGTTGTGAAGAATACATTTTGTCAGGTTTTAGATCAAGATCTTTCTTATAACATACTTTTGGGTCGTCCGTGGATTCATGATATGCAAGCAGTACCATCAACGTATCATCAATGTATCAAGTTTCCGTATGATGGACAAGAAATAACTATACAAGCTGATTACAATAGTACCCAAACTTGTTCAAATCATCGAGTAACTCAAGATGTCTTTGTACCACACAATAGGGAAGCTCTTGCTATTTCTTCTTCCAATTTACAAGTCCAATTGCAAGAATTGACGAAGAATCTTGATACTAAGCTGAAGTTCAAAGACAAAGGGGTAGGTGAATATTCACTATCTCTCTCTACTTTACCTCCTTCTCCGAGGTCACATGGACAGCCAACCTTATCAAATCAAAAGATTGCAACAGCTTCTACATCTCAAGCTTCTGTGCCAATCACAAAGTTTGATGGAAAATTCATGAGCTAACACCACTGAAGAAGAAGCTGAAGATAGGGACATCCTAAATTGGCTATACAAGGATGAAGATGAATCTCTCTTGCACATTAAGTTGCCTAAAGAACAATATGGTAAGGGGTATGCTATCATGCAGAAGATGGGCTATGAAGGAAATGGTCCTATAGGAAAAAGAAGAGAAGGAATTGTGGAACCAATTCAACCTATTTCAAAGCATTCAAGTGATAAAACAGGACTTGGATATGGTAAAGATAAAGAAGAATCTACTTCACATCAAATACAATCAACTCATGAAGGAGGATCAGTGTCAGATAGACCTCATGAATCAGTTTTCCAATTGCAGAATAGTTCAGATACTGATTCTAATGAATATGAATGGGACACCATTTATAATGATGAATTTTGGAGAGACAAACAAGTTGATACCATACACAAGTATGCACCTGTTCTCATACAAGGAGAAACTTTAAGGCCTCCACTTGATTATGTTTTACAAAGCAATCATGACTCAAGTGAGGATGAATCCGATTTTAACGAGATTGACAATCAACAGGAGAATACCATCATAGACCTTGTCTACCATGAGGATGATAATCATATCATGACTTTGACAATTCAAGACCTTACCCAACCTAATGATCCTATGCCTTTAGTTTACCCAGAACTTATTGATTGGGACATTGACGCACCTATCCATATTCCTACATTCAATGATGATGAGGAGATTATAAATTTCCTTTGTTCCTCAAATGCAGAAAACAATTGTTTCATTCAAGAATTCCATACTCATGATTTTGATATGGAGGGTGTCAAGTTTCTTAGCTGCAAAATAAATGAAATAAAAGATGGATCTATTGGTGAAAACCGAAAAATGGCAGTGATAGATCAAAACAAGAGAAAAATAAAGAGCGAATCCGACAGTGAAAACCTTTATGAGGCACTGAAGGATGAGAAACTTGACACTCCTCCCAAGTATTATCATGAAAGATCTTCTATTTTGATTGAACCAACAGAATCAATCAACATAAGTACAACAAAGTAGCCAAAAGTTTTGCAACTTGAAGCATCATTAACAGTTGAAGAAGTCCTGAAATTCATGGAATTCTTGAAGGAAAATCAAATTAACTTTGCTTGGTCATATGCTGATATGCCAGGGTTAGATCCTAATCTGATAATGCATCATTTATCTATTCAACCTGGGGCAAAGCCTGTGAAGCAAAAGCTCAGAAAAATGCATCCACATGTTGCGTTGCTGGTCAAAGAAGAATTAAAGAAGCTTTTGGATGTTGGATTCATTCGAACTATTGATTATGCCGAATGGATTTCCAATATTGTACCTGTTTCAAAGCTAGATGGAAGGATCAGAGTTTGTACAGATTTCAGAGATTTAAATAAGGCTTGTCCCAAAGATGACTTTCCTTTGCCTAACATAGATATGATTGTTGACTTAACTGTTGGCCATGTAATGTATTCATTAATGGATGGATTTTCAGGATATAACCAGATAAAAATTGCACCAGAGGATCAAGATAAAACAACGTTTACATGCCCTTGGGGTACATATTGCTAGAATGTAATGCCATTTGGGTTAAAGAATGCCGGAGCCACTTATCAAAGAGCAATGACAACAATTTTTCATGATATGATGCATACATTCATGGAAGATTATGTTGATGATTTACTTGCCAAATCTCACACACGGGAAGAACATTTAGAAATATTGTCAAAAATCTTTACCAGAATGGAGCAGTTCAATGTTTGACTAAATCCAAAGAAATGTGTCTTCGGCGTTACATCTGGAAAACTCATAGGATACATTGTTTCAGAAAAGGGTATAGAGGTTGATCCAGAAAAAGTACAAGCTATAATGGACATGCCGCCGCCACGAAATATCAGTCAACTTCGATCATTGCAAGGAAGATTACAGTCCATCAGAAGGTTTATAGCTCAATTGGCAGACAAAAGCTTTCCATTTACACATTTATTACATAAAAATGTCTCATTCAAATGGGATGACAAATGTGAAGCAGCATTCAATCAAATCAAGCAATATCTTACGCATCCACTAGTTTTAATTCCACCTATTCCAGGAGAGCCACTCATACTCTATATTTCAGCAACAGAAGTATCTTTGGGAGCATTGCTAGCACAAGAAGATTCTACAGGTAAGGAAAGGGCCATATACTATATCAGCAAAACCTTAACAAATCATGAGTTAAACTATAGTTTCATTGAAAAAGCTTGCCTTGCAGTGGTATTTGCTTCTCAAAAGTGGCGACATTATATGTTGGCTCATACAGTTAAGCTGATAACAAAGATTGATCCATTAAAATACCTATTAAGCAGAGCTACTTTAACAGGAAGACTTGCAAAATGGGTAATGATCTTAAGTGAGTTTGACATTCACTATGTAAATCGAAAATCTATTAAAGGACAGGTCATTGCAGATCAGTTGGCTGAAGCACCTTTACAAGAAGAAAATCCAATGCATATTGAGTTTCTTGATGTAGATGTCTTCATAGCAACAATTCAGAAATCATGGACATTGTACTTTGATGGATCTTATACACAATATGGCTCAGAGGTAGGGATTATTTTTGTTACACTTGAAGGACATACCATTTCACGATCATATCGGTTGATGTTTCCTTGCACAAATAACATAGCTAAATATGAGGCATTGCTCATAGGATTGAAAATAGCTTTAGAATGGCGGATTACAAAACTGCAAGTTTATGGTGATTCACAACTTGTCATTAATCAAATTAATGATGATTATCAAACCAAAGATGATAAGTTGCTACCTTACAAGAACATGGTGGATGATTACAAGAAGTATTTTGTGTTAATCAAGTTTTCACAAATATCAAGGATTGATAATAAAGTTGCAGATGCAATGGCTACCATTGCTTCCTTATTACAACTTTCAGAAAATCAAATCAAGCATGAATTCTTAGTGGAACAATTGTTTTCTCCCGCCTATGATAATCCTGAAACCCAAGTCATATGTCATTTAACCGGTTCTGATTCATCTTTATATGGCAAGACTTATACTTATTTGAAAAATAATATCTTACCTTCAGATTTATCCCGCAATCAAAAACAGAATTTCATTCGCCAATCATCCCGTTATACCTTAATTGCCAATATCCTTTATCGACGTGGTCTTGATGGTACACTCCTTAGATGTCTTGAACGTGATGAGTCTGAAAAAGCCTTAAAAGAGGTTCATGGTGGTGTTTGTGGAACTCATTCGAGTGGTTTGACCTTAGCCAAGAAACTTGTCAGAATGGGATACTATTGGCCTACCATGGAGAAAGATTCTTTTACTTTTGTCAATAAGTGTTCTAAATATCAGATTCACAGGAATCTTATTCATGCACCTGCGCAAGAACTGCAACCTTTTACTTCAACATGGCCTTTTTCTCAGTGGGGACTAGATCTTGTTGGAAAAATTCACCCTTCATCATCAAATGGACATAAATTCATCATAACAGCTACGGAGTATTTTACAAAATGGATTGAAGCTGTTCCTCTGACAATGGTGAGGGGTAAACAAATATCTTCGTTTATCCTAAATTACATTATTTGTAGTTATGGAATTCCTAATTCTATTATTACTGATAATGGAAGACCTTTTAAGAATCAAGATGTGGATGAACTTTGTGAAAGATTTCACATCCAACACAAGTTCTCTACACCTTATTATCCACAGGGTAATGGTTAAGCAGAAGCTTCTAACAAAACCATCTTGAAGATATTGAAGAAGACAGTAAATGACGCTGGACGTGATTGGCATGTTCAACTCAACCCAGCTTTGTGGGCATACAGAACTAGTATTCGCACACCAACAGGAGCTACCCCATATGCTTTGGTCTATGGAGCAGAAGCAATCTTACCCTTAGAAGTTGAAATACCTTCGCTTAGGGTCTCACTCAAGGGATTGATAAGTGATGAAGACTACAGAGTTTCTCGCCTCCAAGAGCTAGAATTGTTAGATGAAAGACGTCAACATGCAGCTGATCATTTGAAGGGTTATCAACAGATTATGTCTCGTAGTTACAATCATAGAGTTAAACCACAGACATTTCAAGTGGGTGATTTAGTCTTGAGAGAAAATCCACGTAATCAGCAAGACAGAGAAAAGAAAGAGAAATTTGAACCTAATTGGCTTGGTCCATTTGTTGTCATTGCAGCATACGATTCTGGTGCATATCAGTTATCCACGTCAGAGGGGGACCTGTTTGAAGAACCGATCAATAGTATTCATCTGAAGAAGTTCTATGTATAAAAAGTCCTGAAAAAATCAAAAAAATCATAAAAAGTCCTAAAAATCAAAAAAATCATAAAAAGTCCTAAAAAAATCAAAAAAATCATAAAAAGTCCGAAAAAATAAAAAAAATCATAAAAGTCCTGAAAAAATTTAAAAAATCATAAAAGTCCTAAAAAATCTAAAAAAAATCAAAAAAATCATAAAAAGTCCTGAAAAAATAAAAAAATCAGAAAAATCCTGAAAAAGTGCAATAAAAATAAGTGGTGAAAAATTGGCAAACAGGAGCTACTTGTGATCAAAATGGGCTCCTCCATTTATTAGTTTATGTCTTGCTTTCATTTTCGGCATCATCCATCCATATCTATCATCTGTATATATCTTTCATATCCATATCATACAATGGAATCTTATGTTTCATCATGGCTTGATGAAATTTGTATATATCCATACTCTTTAGGTTGTATTTACAATGGGGGCAAATGCAGAAACATAAATTGAACAAGAGAGGGGCAACAAGCTTTTCGAACATTGCAAATAGACACCAAAAACAGTTTGACAAAACACAACAAACATTGCCATATCAAATCAACCACAACATGTTTTATTCAATGCCAATGGAAATCGAAACAACATAATCCAAACAACTATCGAAATGAGAACATCAATGATGATAATCGAATTGGATGATCTTAATTTGAATAAATGTTTGAAATATTTTAAGCAAGATTTAAATGGTTGTTTGATTTTCTATCATATCTCTGGAGTAATTCAATGATGTACTGAACTAGAAAAGCAAGGAAGGAGTATGATTTTTCTTTGTCTGTTGTTTGCGAGAAAATCATTAGTACTATGCAAATTGGTCGCAAGACATGTTTTACTATGTATCATGGATGACATTTCGGAATTTGCATGGGAAAATGATTAACTCTTGTCTGTTTATGCAAGCAATACTCAGGTCATCTCGGTTCAATTATACCTAGATGCTTGTATTAACTTGCTATATCAAAAATCATGAAAGCAATACTCAGGTCATCACTGGTGCTAACATACCCTTTGATGCTTGTATTAACTTTCAACATTTCAAAGCTCTATGATGATACAAAAAGCAAAACTAAGCTCTCCAAATGGCAATATTGTATGGATGTCCTGCATGGTTAGTATAGATTGCATTCATGTTAGAAACTGCATTTTGCATTCATAAATTTCCCAAAAAAGCTGGCAAAGAATCAAATGGTTTATATCTTTTCGAATACATGACTGAGTATATATTTTGACATTCACAAAAAAATCATTTCATACATTTTTCATATATATTTGCATTAGAAATTCATAAAATCAAAGCATACATCATATACATCATGCATTCATTCATCAAATAGATTTAATCTCATAAAATCATGTATACATATATATCATAACCATGAAAATATCATATTATGCACATCATATAGACACATTTATCTCATCATAAATCATCACTGCATTTCATATATCTCAAAAATGAATCTCAAAATGTATAAGGATGTCAACTACAAATGATATAACATCATCAAAAATGGGATCATCTCAAGGTGTATACATGTCTCAATGAAATATCATAAAAATGTCATCTATAATGCACTAGGCAGTGCTATTCTCTGATGGAGATGGTCTGGGACCTGTACCACCTGCCCCTGATGGACCTACACCGCCTGTCCCTGATGGCCCTCCTGGAGGTAATGGCTGTGTCACACCTCTACTGGTAGTACGAGACCGACCATGGGTAGACCGTGACTGAGCATAACTCTCTCTCCGCTCAGGTGGAACCGCATCATGATATCTAGTCCGGTAAAACTCTGCCTCTCGGGTGGCTCTGGTAACCTCTCTCATCATACCACCAATCAAGGTGCTCGCTGCTACTCTCTGTAGGCTATCTGCCAAAGCAATGGCCTGCTCACTTCGCTGTCTCGCTGCGTCCCTCTCAGTAGTAACTGTAGTCAACTGACCCTGCAACTGTGTAATCGAGGCCTGTGCCTGTGCTAACTAGGTCTGCAAACCCTGTACTGTACTCTATAGAGACGATATCTGACCTGATACTGCCGGATCTACTGAAGAAGATGGGTCAGTGTGTCGCATCCATGGTCCACCTCTACCACCTCTACCACCTCTATCTCCACCCCTACCATCACCACCATCATCTCCCTCTGAGTCATCATCTCCTCCACTCTCATCATCATCAATGTCCTCTGAATCGTCATCCTCTGACGCTGAGTCTCTCTGTCGTCGTCTTTGCGCAACAATAGGAGCAATAGCCTCATCAGGATCAAACATACGTGGTGTTGGATGCTCTAGGACATACTGAAAATACTCTGGAGTTGTCCCTGCGTCAAGGACATCCACTCGGTAATCCCACATCATTGCTCCCAAATTGGTGAACTTTGCCACCGCTGTCTCATATAAAATTCGTGGACCCCATACAGCAAGCTCTGGCTGTCATCGTGCATAAATGGCCGAACCCACAGGCATACCCTGAATCCAACCAAACTGTCGACATACTCGTCCAGCAAGAAATCTCTCAATGATCCATGTAGTCTTCCCAATCAAAAATCTCAAAGTACAAACATATGGCATCTCCCTCGCATCCTCTGGCCATGGCTCACAATCTAAATACGGTCTCCAGCATACTGTATCCAGACTATCCAATAGTCGCTGCAAATGTAGTAGTTTGCCCAGTCTCGGCTGAGCAATAATGTGAGCATATCTCCATCTGTATGATTGACCAGCTGGTCACTGTCCTCGAGTCAATGGACGTAAAACAGCAAAGTGCTCCCATGCCCATATCTGTAATAATGAGCACCCAACAACAAAACTCCGGCCTCTACCATATACAATATGATGTAACTCATCATATAAGTGGGCTAGCATGCATGTACCCCACGCATACCGTGTACCCTGCATCACCATACTCTCCAAAACACGACCCCATCCGATCGCAAACCCCTTCGATCTATGGTCGGGGCACAACACACCTCCAATAAATCCTGCAAGTACAGCTGGTAAAGGTGGATATGTATCTATAATCTTGCCCCATGGGATGAAGTATCCAGCAATCTGATCATCTCGAAAAATCCGTCTCAAAGAATCAGTGCCTCCAGCCTCTCGGCTATCAAAAACAACTATCTCTCCCATCACTGGGATCCGTAGGATGCGATATACGTCCTCATGGGTTACTGTAATCTCGCCCGTCGGTAAATGAAATGTGTTGGTGTCACTATGCCACCGCTCTGCAAGCGCTGTCAATAAAGCCCTGTTGAGGCGAACCTCAGGCATGTCAAGTAATTCACTCAATCCACATGCATCAATCACATCTTTATTTGACTATAACAAATGTGGAATCAATGTCCATGTGCTCGGAAATGTCTCTTGTAACTGCAAAACACCTAATTTCTCCTGTTGACATATCATCAAAGCAAAATCAATATCAAATCATCATAACGTATCAATCCAAAACTGAACATCAAATTATTTGTTTTTCATCATCATCATGAAATGCGAATAATATCAAAATCATGTTTGCTTTTAACAACCTTAGAAGCAAACAAATCAATCAAACTATTTGTTTTTCATCGTCATGGAAAGCAAATAATCAACATCACGTTTCTTTCTAACAACTTTAGAAGAAAACTTATCTGTCCTATTTGTTTTTAACAACTTTAAAAGCAAATCTATCAACTCTTATTTGTTTTCCAACAACTTTGGGAACAAATTTATCAGGTCACAACAACATATGATTAAAGGCGCTACAAAATTGGTTAAATGCGCTACAAAATTCATCATCAGCGCTATAGAATTAAAGGCGCTATAGAACTCATCAAGAGCGCTACGAAATCTATCAAATGCGCTATTAAATCAATTGCGCTACGAAATTTATCAAAAGCGCTACGAAATCTATCAAATGCGCTATTATATCATATGCGCTATGAAAAATATTAAAAGCGCTATAAAAGTTATTATATGCGCTATAGAATTGAATGCGCTACGAAAAATATCATAGTCACTATGAAAAGTCTTAAGGGCGCTAAAACTCACTTTTCTATATCAAAACATTGAAAAACGTGCACTAAACGAAAAATTTTCAAAAAGCAGGAGATTTACGGGATACATACCGGAGGTCCATAGTGCGCTGGCCGCTGATGTCGTCGGATACGCTCGAAACGGTGCTGGTGAACAAGAAGTGCCATAATTATCAAACCAGAGCTCAAAAATTTGCAAATTCTATTAGGTTAAAATTGAAAATGACATGGAAAATGACATTTTTAACCTATATAATGGTAAAATTGGGGCATTTTATCACATTTTAACATAGCAGGGGCAATTTCTTCATCAATTTTTCATTTCACATCTTTCCGGTCAATTTTCTTCAAATCATTAGTTTCAAACAATGAATCGATATCTTCAAAATCTAAAAAATTAAAAAATTCCACAAAAATCAAAAAAATCAAAAAATTCATAAAAATTCAAAATATTATCGATTCATCGTTTGCGGGGTCATATACCTATTGACATTTCAACAGTCAACATTTGAGGCAAAATTCAAAATTCTTTGAAGCAATGCGTAAAACACATCACTTCAAAGAGGGGCAAAATGTATACACCTAAAAATGGTCACATCACATTGTTTGGTAATTAATTAAATATTTTTAATATTTAATTGAATCTTCGAATTCCATCTATGTATAAATAAATTTAAATAATTTATTTATATTGTTCATTATTTCATTTCGATTAAATAAATAAATTTATTTAATCATCTTTTCGTATTCATTTCTTAATTAATTAAATAAATATTATGGTTTATTTATATTAATTATCATATAAATCTTAGTTTGAATATTTTATTCAAATAAAGATTAAAATATTCTTCTTTTCTTCTAAATATCATTTATAATTAAATATTCCAAAATATTTAATTAATTCCTCTAATTCGATTCTAATATTCATTCATAATTAAATATTCCAAAATATTTAATTAATTCTTCTAATATTTCATATTCTTCTAAAGTCACATCATGATTAAATATTCTAAAATATTTAATTAAATTTTCCATAGTTTAAAAAATCAAAAATCAAAATTCAATAAATGAAATTAAATAAATTTATTTATTTAATTAATTTTGGGATTTATCTTCAACACCCGTGAAACAAACTGCCCAAACAGAAAATTTAATTTTCTCTGTTTCTGTGCAGGCTTGTTCCCGTGGGTTGAAGACAAGAATCCATCCTTCTCTCCAACCTCTTAACCTCTTCCATCTTCTTCTCAACTTCTCCATCTCTCACCTTTCAATTCTACCAGACAATCTCACAGCCGTAGATTCTTGCCAGCCGGGATTGTGCCTGCAAAAATCTATAAATATGACTGCCGGGCACTCCAAATCATATAGAAGTTTTAAGCAGGAAAATTATAGTCAAATTGCAAGTAGTATAAGCATCCATAGTCTTTACAGTATTTTCATAGAATCATAGCAATAGTATTTTCATAAAATCATGACATCTTCCATTCATAGCCCCTGTGCATAATCCACAGCCCCTTTCCATATCCGTGAGCATTTTTCATATTCATAGCATATAGGATAGAATTTCCTTGTGCATAACTCATTCTATAGTAGCCATTTGGAGAAGCAGAGCTTATACAAAATTTGAGAGCAGCAGCTTCAAATCTCTGGAGATAGAGGAAGATGGAATGCTTCTGAGAATTATCTTTATTTCTTTGTTTGAATTTCTTCAGTATAATGTTCTATTAATTGTGTTTTTGTTTTCATTTAGATTACATATTGACAATACACACCAATAAATAAGAATACACTATAATAAATTTAATTAAAATATTTCCTTTTCCAAATTATATCATTCTATTAGGAGAAATGTAATCTGGATTAGATAGAATTTGAAAGGAACGGGCCAATTCTATAGAATATGAGCATGAAAAGGCACACAATAGTTTATATTTCAATTTCTATTAAGAGAAAATGGTGAATGGCTTCTGTAAGTTCCTTTCAATGGGTGGGATTGTAATGTCCCCTTCTCACTACTGAGCAGTGTAGTGATCAATTAGCCTATTCCAGAGTTCTTGTAGGCTAGTTGATGTGGTTAAGGGATTCAGTGGCCAACATTGGAGTTTAGTGTTGAGTTTCAAAGGGGTTTTTATTTATAGTAGTGGTTGATTTATGGTGTTTGCTATCGTTAGTTGCTTATAGTACTCTTTAGTGGTCTTCAATTTTGCTCAATTTGTCCTTTGGTGTACACTTATTATTTTTAGCAGTGTTGTTTATAGTAAGTTATTTTTGAAGAGTTGGTTCTAGGCTAGTATGTGTGCAGCAATATTATTTTTCATTTGGTTTGGAGAGTTTAAGGTTGTAGTATTTAATAATTGTTTTATTTAGTCACTTAAGTTGTTTTATAAAGTTATTTTATAAACTTAAGTTGAGGGGGTGAGTGGTCATTCAAAAAGTACCTTGGGCCTAGGTATGCAACATAAGTTGTTTTTAAAAGAGCTTTATTAATATTTTATTTCTCCTTGAGTGGGACGCTTAGAGAGGAAGGGGAGATACTTTAAAATGTTTTATTTTTCAAATGAGAAGGGCGTGGGTTTTAGGAGGAAATTGAGAGACTTTTTAAGTCGAGTCACCCTAATCCCTTTATAATTTCATTTTGGCTCTCATTTGGATATCTCTACTTTGACAACATAACATAATGTTGCTAGATTTCTTCTAGATTGCTTGGGCTGCAAACTAAGGACTAAAACTCTCATTATTTGGGCTGAATTCGGGGGTGAAATATCCACCCTAGTCAGATTGTGTGTGATTCTATAACAGGGATCATACAAAACTTATCAGAGTTTAGTTTTTAGGGGTTTTTGGTGATTGAAAATGAAGATTTTCTAGATATTTTGAAGAGTTTTTGGTGTGGTTTGTTTGCTTTTAGTTTGGTGTGTTTTCAAATCATTTTTTGGGCAATACTTTTTTAGACCTAAAACTGCATTTTTGCTCATAGCTCTGTGATGGCTTGATGAAACAAAATGGGTATTTGGTTCATTTGAAGGGATTTCTCAAGGCAATTATTTTCAAGTACAAGTTTGTAATTTTTGGATGAGATTTGGAATTTCTAGAGAGGATCAAACCTTTCAAGGAGGACGCCCTTTGCTGCTAAAAACTCAGTTTGGTGACTTACAAAGGTGAAGGCGCTTGTTGTTGTGTAATGAGGGCTTGTGTTAAGTGTTTGGCATTTGAAAACAAGGAGATTTGAGCCAAGAACTATTGCTGCAGTTTGTTGTACTTTGGAAGCTAAACACTACCTTATGCTACTTTGCCTAGGTCTGAAAATTGCTATGTATTTTCTAATATTTTTCTTGTAAAATCTGAACTTTATGATAGTAAAATCAAAATGTTAATCAAGGTAGAAAACCTCTCTTTCTTGCAAGTTATCTAGTTGTTTCTCTTTGCAATCTGTTATGTATATCTTGACATGTTTCAAACTCAAATGATATATGAAAATATTAAACAAGCAAACTCAGGAAAACTTGAAACAACAATTGGAAAAAATAGAAAAAAAAATCAGGGGTGTATGGTACAGTGGTATCAGAGCCAAATCCTTCCCGCCATCTTGTGTAATCATATGAAAATAACACTCTTCATTCTATGAGCACAAGAGAACACAAATATATACAGGAGATTAGAAAAGGACATTGGCAGCCCCCGCCTATTCTAGAAGGTCAAACAATATCAGGTGCTCTTAAGGATCATTGGGAGTCATCATAGGGTACAAAAATGCAACCTGATTCACAAGGCAGTGAGGATAGAACAACAGGTAATATGGCTGAAAGAGGAAAAGGGAGAGCAAGGTCACAAAGTCCTGGAGCTAGGGTGGAGAACAAAATTGACACAATGATGGACATGATGTATCAATTGTTGGAAAAGCTTGGGAAAAATATAGAGATGCAAACTACTAACAATCCACAAGTCAACACAATGCATACAGGAGAAAATAGTGCTTCAAATCAACAGAGTGGTAATGGGGTACAACATATTATAGGTGATTCACATTTCTTTTCTAGGCCCTTCCAACCCACCTTCTTACCTATGGAGGCACCTCAACCCAATCCAGATACCTCTTTGCCATTTGTGGATAGCTTGAGTGAAGAATATGTTGAGTATGACACTCTTCTTGAAGCCATTAAGATGAACCTATCTTACAATGAATTCCTAGACCGGAAGAGAAAGAGGAACAAAAATGGAAATAGATTTGATCAAAGAGGACCAACAGTGTAGAGAGACTTGCAACGGGGTATTGGTAAGGTAACACTTACCCACTTTGATGGAAGTAGCCACTTTGATGGGAGTGACAATTGCACAATGAGGGCTTGGCTACATAAGCTTGACAATTATTTAGCCCTTAGACCCATGACAAAGGAAGCCACAATTAAGTGTCATTTTACATTTGGACGGGGTAGCAGATGAGTGGTGGTACCATGGCCTAGTTACATTGGGTCATAGGTCTATCACTACATATGATGAGTTCACCACTAGGCTCATTGAAAGGTATGGAAAGGACCTAGAGATTCATTTCAGAGAGCTGGCCTAGCTTAAGCAATATGGTACAATAGAGGCCTATACAGTAGAATTTCAGAGGCTTCCAGTGATGGTTATAGGGACTACAGAGAGGAGGATGGTGGTCTTATTGAGGGAAGGTTTTATGGAGCCACTCAAGGGGTGGATTAAGACATTTGAACCACCAACTTTGCAAGAGGCAATGAAAAAAGCAAGAAGTATGGAGTGGGCTTCCCCTAAAACAAAATTTTAGTCCAAGCCTTTTCTGCACAAAAAAGATAAGGGACCTTTCATTAAGGACACTTCACAACAGAAAAAATAGTCACTAGGCTTGATGGAGACACTTTAAATAACCTCAGGAAGAAGGGCCTATGTTTCAAGTGTAGAGAACCTTGGTCTAAGGATCATGTATGTAAGGGAGTAAAATGCATCAAATAGAGTACTACTTAGCAGAGGAAAGTGGCACAAAAATTTTAGACCAACAATTTGATTTATATGGAAAAGAGGAAGAAGAGCCACGAGGAGGTTGAAAAAGGGGAATCAAAGGAGTGTAAGCTTGCCCAACTATATAACTTTTAGAAGAATGAATCCTTACACATTAGGGGAGTCCTTAAGGGGCAATGAATGATAGCTTTGATTGACTCAAGAGCTACACATAATTTTATTGATGAGGGGCTTGTAGCACGTAGGGGATTCCAGACATAAGAGGTTGATGGGTTTAGAGTGATGGTTGTAGACGGTTTCACCATTAATTGCACTTAGATGATTCCACAACTTAGCATCTAGTTGGGTAACTATGAGTTCAAGGATGACTTCTATGTGGTTGGCATTGGGGACACAGATGTAGTGATGGGCATCTAGTGGTTACGTTCCCTAGGAGAGATCACTCTCAATTTTCAAACCTTAGAGCTAAAGTTTAAATCAGAGGGAAAGAACATTAAATTGGGAGGGATATCAAATGGAGGGCTTCATGTTGTTTCTTACAAGTTTATGGAGAGGCTTTTCAGACATGACCAAGTGGAGTGAGCAGCAGAGTGTATAGTCATGCCCATGGTTATAGAGGAGGAGAAACACTCATATCCACCTGACATATAGGCTTTGCTTTCTAAGCGAAGCAAGGTTTTTGGTAGTATACCTCCTGGGAGGCCACCTAACAAAGGCATAGAGCACATCATCAAGTTAGAGGGAACTAAACTTGTTGTCACTACACCATACAGGCACCCTAAGAGACACAAGGACGAGATAGAAAAGACAATCAAGGAGCTTTTGGACATGGGGCATATCACGTTGAGTAAGAGTCCATTTGCTTCTTCAGTGGTGCTAGTGAAGAAGGATGGAACTATGTGCATGTGCATAAATTACAGGATATTCAATAAGAAAACTATTAAAAATAGATATCCTATCCCACGGATTGATGAGCTACATGGAGCAATCTATTTTTCTAAGATAGAATTGAGGTCTGGTTATCACCAAATCAGAGTTAGAGAGGACATCAAGAAAACAACATTCAGATGCCACTATGGACATTTTGAGTTCCTTGTTATGCCCTTTGGATTGACTAATGCCTGTGCTACATTCCAATCTTGCATGAACAGAGTCTTCAAACAACAGTTACATAAGTTTGTCTTGATATTTTTTGATGATATTCTTATTTACAACAAATCATGGGAGGAGCACTTGAGACACTTAGATGAGGTGTTGAGTATTTTAGAGAGTGAATCTTTGTTTGCTAAGGAGTCCAAGTGTGAATTTTGCATGACAAAGTTGTTGTACCTTAGGTACATTATCAACTTAAAGGGAGTTAGCATTGATCTTGAAAAGATCAAGGCTATTCTTGATTGGCCTCCACCTACAAACCTTACATAGTTGAAGGGATTTTTCAGGCTCTGTGGTTTCTACAAAAGGTTTGCCAAGAGATTTCACAGTTGGCTACCCCACTCACTGATTTAACCAAAAAGGGGGCATTTGAATGGTCTGAATCAATGCAACAAAATTTTGATAGATTTAAGCAATTGATGAGAAAGTGCCCAGTCTTAGCTATTTCAGACTTCTCTAAGCCTTTTGAGCTTGAGTGTGATGCCTCAGGTGAAGGCATAGGTGCAGTCCTCATATAGAATAAACACCCTATAGCTTTTGAGAGAAAGAAGTTGAGAGGAGGTGAGAGAGCTTATTCTATTTATAACAAGGAGATGTTGGCAATCATGCATGCATTTTCCAAGTTCAAACAATACCTTGTTGGGGGTAGATTTGTAGTGAAGATGGATCATAACAACCTTAAGTATTTTATTAATTAGAGGGATCTTAATGAGAGGCAACAAAAATGGGTGAGTAAACTTCAGGGATATGATTTTGACATTGAATATGTCAAAGGGAAAAAATGTAGTAGTTGATGCTTTGTCTAGAAGACCACATTTGAGCTCCATTTCAGTCATAGCAGCAGATTGGAAGGAAAAAATAGAGGTTGATTATGCTAAGAATGCACTAGCAAACAACATTCTTGATGGGTCTTTATAGGATGATAGATACCAGGTGAAGGATGGCCTCATTTATTACAATGATAGAATATGGTTGACTCCTGATTCTAAGGTGAGAGAGCACATATTTAAAGCTTTCCATTACATTCCGATGGTTGGTCATCTAGGATATTATAATACATATAGGAAGATCCATGAGAGATTCTCATGGAAAGAAATGAAAGATGACATACTTAAGTACGTTCGTGAGTGTCAAGTATGCCAATAGAACAAAAATAAGCATACTTATCCTGCTGGTTTATTGCAGCCCCTTCCCATTCCTACTCAAAAAGGGAAAGCATATCAATGGATTTCATCATAGGGCTTCCAAAGGTGCAGGGGGAGGACAACATTTATGTGGTATTAGATAGATTGACTAAATTTGCTCACTTTTTTTCCTTATTAGTAGGATTTACAACAGTGCAAGTGGCGGATTTATTTTTCAGGGGGGTATTCAGGCTTTACGAGACACCCAAAACTATCAGTGATAGGGACAACAAGTTTATGAGTTTGTTTTGGCAGGAGTTATTTAGATTATGTGGTATGGAGCTAACCCCTAGCATAATTTACCACCCTCAGACTGGTGGGAAAATTGAGGTGGTGAACAAGTGGGCAGAAGGTTACCTACACAACTATGTTTCAAGGCAGTAGAAGGCATGGGTTAAGTGGTTGCACCTAGGAGAGTATTGCTATAACTCTACCTTCCTTATGTCTATTTGGATGTCTCCATTTATGACATTATATGGTTACAAAGCTCCCAACTTTGTTGATTTACTTTTCGAAGATTGCAGAGTGCCCAGAGCCAAAGATCTTCTTTAGGAGAGTCAGGACATCATGATGTCTCTGAGAGAGAATATACAACATGCTCAGAATTAGAAAAAGCTATATGCTGATTAGCACTGCGTTGAGCATGTTTTTCAGGTTGGAGACATGGTTTATTTGTGGTTGCAACCCTACAAGCAGTCTACTCTCAAGAAGAGTGGGTCAGAGAAGCTAAAGATTTGTTTTTATGGTCCTTTAAGAGTTATCAGGAGAATTGGAGAGGTGACCTATGAGTTGAAGATTCCTAAGAATAGCAAGATGCATAACATGTTTCATTTTTCTCATGTTAAGAAGGCACTTGGTCGGAATGTGGTTCCCTCTACAGAGTTGCCTCCTTTAGATGAGGAAGGCAAGTTGATTTTGATCCTTGAGGCTATATTGGAGGTCATAGAGAGTACATTGTGAAGACAGGTGGTTAAGGAGTATTTGATTAAGTGGAAGAATTTGCTAGTGGAGGATGCTACTTGGGAGAGTGAGTAGATATTACATCTTGAGTTGTGATTGCTTGAGGGAAAGCAATCTTGGGAAGGACGGACTGTAATGTCCCCTTCTCACTATTGAGTAATGTAGTGATCAATTAGCCTATTCCAGAGTTCCCGTAGGCTATTTGATGTGGTTAGGGGAGTCAGTGGCCAACATTGGAGTTCAGTGTTGGGTTTCAAAGGGGTTTCTATTTATAATAGTGTCTGGTTTATGGTGTTAGCTATCTTCAGTTGGTCATAGTACTCTTCAATGGTCTTCAATTTTGCTTAGTTTGACGTTTGGTGTACACTTACTATTTTTAGCAGTGCTATTTATAGTAAGTCATTTTAGAAGAGTTGGTCCCAGGCCAGTATGCACGCAACATTATTATTTCTCATTTGGTTTGGAAAGCCTAAGGTTGTAGTATTTAATAATTGTTTTATTCAATCACTTAAGGTTACAATATTTAATAATTAAACAAGCAAACTCAAGAAGCCTTGAAACAACAATTGGAAAAAAACAAAAAAAATAAAATCAAGGGTGTATGTTATAGGGATATTGCTTGTCATCCATGCAACTTTTTTTTTAATGTTGATTTGGTTGGGATGAAGTCTCAGATATGATTCGAGTCTTGCAAATCCTCTACCTTCTTTGAAATTTATGAAATGCACTCTCTGATTAACAATACAATCAACTGTGCACCATTGAGTTGTAGCCATAATTTCCTTTCCCATTCATTTTATACTCTAATTCACACACAATTGTAGACATCTTAAGTTGCATGGTTGTTGGAATTAGAATTCATGGTGTGGATGTTGGAGGATGGTCTCAATAGTGGTCTACTTGTAAGTTGAGATAGCTAAATGTTTGTGATGTTAATTATTTGACTAACTTAGAATATTATAGCAAAGTGCAAAAAAAAAACCTACATATATCATTTACTATTCACTTCGACTAGACTATATTGGTTGGCCTCAAGTTACTTTCATAGATTCAATTTTGCAATATTATGTAATTATTTTCAGTACTTCCTCGATGGAAGGAACTATGGAATCCAAATTGCTTAACAAGGGATTAACTGTTGTACCTATTAACAAATGAAAAGGAATATATTTTCTTTATGGAAGATAAATATATATATTTTTGTAAAGTTAAGATGTAAATATTTTAACAAAAAATATTTAGAAAATCAATTATGGGAAATCTGATTGGTTGAGGAGGTTTGAGTAATTTTTGGGGCTTTCGTGTTGGGAGAAAATGTGTGGTTATAAAATAATAAAATATTGAAAAATTAAATATATAATTAGCCAATTCAAAATATATAATTTGCTAATAGATTATATATAGTGTGGAGTTTCAACCAGAAACGTGTCTCACACCTGAAAAGTCTTTTCCAAGAAACAACTTACAAGTGCAAACTTATTAGCTGATAGTTATTATTATTAATTGATAGGCTACATATAGCATGAACTTTGAGCCTAAAACATATAATTGGAAATAGGTTGTTAAACAATTTGTTGAACATTGTTTACTGTTACTTTACTAGTTAAACATTCCTCTCATAATGCTTGAAAACAAAGTTTGAATCACATTTAATATTAAATCTTCTAATAAAATTGGATTTTAGTCACGCATAAAATATTTCTAACCCTAAAACCTTGATATTTTCATATCAACTTTTCGTTTACTATGTGAATATATTGAAGCAACAACTGTAAGGAGAATAGTTTTAGTTAGTCTCATTTTAAAAAAACTCTACTATGGTAGGGCTTCGTAAAATTTTCTTGCAAAATTTGTAAGGAAAGCTTAGGTGCGGAACAAACTCTACTAATGCCAAAAATTAGAGAAGAATGCAAATATGACTACAAATTTTATAATTACAGTTCAATAAGATACACATGAAAAGAATAATATAATAGAGAAATGAACACATACATAATTGGAGTACACCAGATTTACGTGGGAAAACCCTTACGGGAAAAAAAACCCACCACACCAAGTAAAGCCTCTTTGTATTACAGTAAACAAAATTACATACAGAGATCAAACTTCACTTTCAGATGTCAATTTTTATAGCAACAACATTTCCCTAATCAACCTTGTATAGAACATCACTATTACAATGCTCTTCTACAACATACAATGAAATTCACACACTCAAAAAAATCCACTACTCAATCGATCAATCCTTTCTCAAAATTGAATTTTTCTTCTTTCACAAGTGGTTTATTCATTTCCCACAAGAGAACGGTCACAACAGTTCAACTGTCAACCGATTCACATTCTGCTTCTCTCATTGGTTCAAGACAAACCACAGAGGACAGTCATTTGGTCAAATGATTCTCAAATGTATCGCTTATCGGTGAGGCAACATAATGTATCTCACCGATTCCAAACTATCCATTGACCATCACACACTCTACAACCTTCTACTGGTCTATCGCTCAGACTTGACGAAGTCTCCTCGACCACAAGACCATTGGCATGACTAGTGCTATCAACGAAAAACAAAGATATCATACCGATAGTTCAAGTCTTCCCAATGTCCAAAAGAACACCAAGGCCGCACACATCGGTAAGATTCACACTGACATTCATTAGGAGAAAATCCATCAGCAAGAGTAATACTATCGACATCAGATCAAAAAGTCTCATCGACGAACCAAGTCACCCCAATCACCTCATCGGCAGGAGTCACATCAATGTCTAGACCCATCAACAAGAGTAACACCATCAACAACAGTTTGAAATTTCAAACCAATAGTTCAATTCACCCCGACACATCCATTGGCAAGAGTCTCCCTGATGATCTCCTTCGGCAAGACATCTACCATCAGAACGAGATTGGAATCTCACTCTGATAGTTCAAGTCATATTGATGACTTCCATTGGCAAGACAGATCCAAGGTCACACCGATCTGATCCCTTCAAGACTTTAGAACATAGTTGCTTATTGGCAAGACATTCCAAAGGTCTCACCGATTTTTCTATTTAGGAGTTCCACGTCAGTAAGCTTGAGGAACTTTTTCCAACAATCTCCCACTTGGCGAAGATCTTACTGACTCTTTTAGAGCATAACAAAAATACTTAAATTCATGGGCACCAAGGCCCATTGAACTGACACACCACTTGTATTTGTCTATGCTCACTAGTTTCGTCAATGCATCTGCAACATTTTCTAGAGTATCCACTTTTTCTAAAGATACCTTTCCATCCTCCTCCATATCTCATACAAAGTGATACTACACATCAATAAGTTTCGTCCTGGCATGGAAAGTAGGATTTTCTGCTAAGAAAATAGCACTCTGACTATCACAATAAATTGTAATTTTCCCTGCATCAAAACTAATGTTAGAACACAAACATTTTAACTAGATTGCTTCTTTACAGGCGTGTGTAGCTGCCATACATTTTTCCTCTATAGTGGACAAAGTGACTACAACTTGCCGCTTACTCATCCAACTAACTGCACCACCATTCATCATGAAAATATATCCACTGGTGGATCTTCTGCTATCAATGTCCTCTGCCCAATCAGAGTCCACAAACCCATGAATGTTGAGAGTCCTCTGTGATTCAACCAAATTACCATGGTAACACAAAACATATTCCGAAGTTCCCTTCAGATATCTAAACACTCTTTTCACAATATCCCAATGTGTCCTTCTAGGATTCACCATAAAACAACTAAGTACTCCCACTACTTGGGAAATGTCTAGCCTTGTACAGACCATTGCATACATTAAATTTCCAATTGCACTAGCATAAGGCACTCTGGTCATGTCCTCCATCTTAGTAGGAGATTTTAGACAATCTTCAATAGATAGCTTTGTTCCCTGCAAAAGTGAAACAACTAGCTGCTTGCAATCAGTCATACAAAATCTCTCCAGAACAGTATTAATATACTTACTCTTGCTGAGCCAAACTTTTCTACTCTTTCTATCCCTGGTTATTTCCATTCCAAGAATATACCTAGCTGCACCAAGATCTTTCATTTCAAACTTTGCAGACAACTGAAATTTTATATCAAAAATCATTAACTTACTATTGCCTATGAACATATCATCAACATAAAGAGCAATAATAAGAACACGCTCATTTTCAGCTTTGAAGTACACACACTGATCATATTTCATTCTTACAAATCCCAATGACAAAACAAGCGTGTCAAACTTCTGGTACCACATTCTAGGAGATTGTTTTAATCCATACAAAGATTATTTCAACTTGCAAACCAAATTTTCTTTACCATTTTCCACAAAGTGCTCAAGTTGAGACATATAAATTTCTTCTTCAAGATCACCATGAAGAAATACTATCTTCACATCCATTTGTTCAATCTCTAAGTCATATGTTGTTGCAAGTGACAAAAGAAATCTGATAGACATTAGCTTAGCTACAAGAGAGAAAAATTCTCCATAATCAATTCCCTCTACCTGGGAATAACCCTTCGCAACCAACCCCGCCTTATACTTTTCAATATTTCCATCCAATCCTATTTTCTTTTTAAATACCCATTTGCAGCCAACAACTTTTTTTCCTTCAAGAAAGGGCACCAAACTCCAAGTGTCATTCTTTTCCAATGATGCCATTTTTTCATTCATGGCTTCCAACCAAGAGTTCGAATCAGACATTCTAATTGCCTCTTTGATAGTCCTAGGCTCATCAGTGCTAGAGATTAAAGCATAGGCACACATAGAATCTAAACATAGAAAACCCATACCCATCAAGTTGCTTTCTTTCACGTGTTGACCTCCTCATGGTTTGAGGCTAAGGTTGTTGTTCTTCTTCAGAACTCTCAGAACTACTTGAGCTCTCTTAGTTTCAGGTACATTTTGAATTTTCAATTCCTCTTTGTCTGGTGTCGAAGGAATTTCAACTACATCCTTTTTATTTTTTGATTTTTTTTCTGACTGTAGATCCAAAGTAGTAGGCTTCTACTCACCAAAAATAACACTTCTGCTGCACAAAACCTTCTTTGTATCAAGATTCCAAAGCTTGTATCCTTTTATGCTAGCACTATAGCCAATAAAAATATATTTAACAACCTTGTTCTCCAATTTAGATATTTTTTCATTCGGCACATATGCATATGCCTCATAGCCAAAGACAGGAATGTGTCTCAGAGAGGGCTTCTTTCCAGACGATGCTTCCAAAGGTGTTTTCTCAACAAGAGCATAATTTGGAGAATGATTTATTAAATAACATGTTGTTGCAACTGCCTCAGCCCAAAACTTCTCCTCCAAGCCAACATTGCTCAACATACTTCGTGCTCTTTCTATCACTATCCTGTTGAACCTTTCAGCAACTCCATTTTGCTATGGAGTGTAGGGTGTAGTTTTATGTCTTTTAATTCCATGATCTTTACAGTACCTTTCAAACTCATCAAAACAAAACTCACCACCATTGTGAGTCCTTAAACATTTTATTTTCCTTCTAGTCTGATTTTCCACAAGGTTTTTAAATTCCTTAAAATGACTGAATACGTCAGATTTACTTTTCAAAAAATAAACAAATGCCCTTCTTGAATTATAATCAATAAACGATACATAATATCTTGATTTAGACAAAGAAGGAACATTTACTAGACCAAAGACATCAAAATGTATGTAATCAAGTAAACTAGAAGATTTATAAGGATTGGAGTAAAATGAAACACGGTGTTGTTTTCCATATATACAATATTCGCAAAATTTGAATTGAAGGTTACAATCATCAAGCTCTTCAACCAGGCTTTTATTTTTCAAAGTTTTAAACCTTTTTCTCTAGTGTGGCCAAGCCTATGATGCCATAGCATAGTCTTTTTTTCTAGAAGTTTAGCTTCCATAGAGTTTGCACTATCAAGAACTTTTTCCTCCTCTCCATTAGTAGCCTTTTGTGACTTTGTAGAGACACTGTTGCATTGAACAAGTGTGTCACAAAGTACCAATATGAGCACCCCTAGCTAGCACCATTGAGCCTCTAGTTATTTTGCAACCATTTCTAGAGAATGTGACTTGCACTCCAACATCATTCAGCTTACTAACAAAAACTAAATTTCGAGCCAGACTTGGTATATGCATTACATCATTGATTCCCTTCACTCTTCCATCAAGGAACTCAATTCTGACTCTTCCACGATCAACTATTCTAGAGATGAATCACTTGCCAAATACACCCTTCCACCATTGTATTTTTCATACTTAGTGAACTAGTCTCTATGAGATGTCATGTGGAAAGATGCTCCAAAATCAATCAGCCAGACATCATCTGATGCCTGAGTTGCCAAGGCTACAATGAAGGAATTTGCATCACTTTGAAAAGAATCATTGTCAGAATTCTTCTTCTTCTTCTTCTTTTTCTCCTCTTTGCAATCCTTTTGGACATGACCAAGTTGCCCACAATTCCAGCACTTCACCTTGGACTTCTTACCAAGAGACTTTGATCTCCCTTCTGATTTTAATTTGGACTTCTTGTCCTTCTTCTTTCCTTTTTCATTCGATCTGCCTTGAACAACAAGAGCCTCCTTCGCCATTTCAGAAGATTTTATTCTCATCTCTTTTGATAACAAAGAAGCAACAACATCTTCCATCTTAAAAGTGGATTTCATACTCCCAATAGCCATCACCAAGTGATCCCAAGAATTCGGCAAAGAACATAACAATATCATACAATGATCTTCTTCTTCAATATTCACACCCACAGATGCTAACTAAGCAATCACCATGTTGAAAAAATTCAAATGATCAACAATAGATGCTCCTTCCTACATTTTCAAAGAGTACAACTTCTTCCTCAAGAATAAATTATTCACCAAGAACTTGCCCTGATAAATAGCTCCCAGTCTTTTCCACAAAGAAGATGCAATCTTTTCTTCATGAACATTTAGAAGAACAGAGTCTTCCAAATAGAGCCTTATCAACCCCTTTGATTTTCGATTTGTGAGGTCCCAATCCTCTTGCTTTATGCCTGTAGGTTTCGTTCCAGATACAACAAGAAAAAGATCACGATCAACCAACAAATCTTCCATTTTGAGTTTCCACAACTCAAAATTGCTGCCATTGAATTTCTCAATTTCAATCTTTATTGATGTGCTTGCCATATTAATCTATAATTTAAACTACTAGACTTCTACAAGATTCCCATTGAATAGAATTAACACAAAAAACTAACCTACCCACAAGGATAACACAACTAGCCAGATTCTGATACCACTTGTAAGGAAGGCTGAGGTGCATAAAAAATTCTCCTAATGCCAAGAATCAAAGAAGAATGTAGATATGATTACAAATTTTTCAATTACAGTTCAATAAGATACACATGAAAAGAATAACAAAATAGAGAAATGAAAACATACACAATTGGACACCAAATTTACATGGGAAAACCCTTACGGGAAAAAAAACCCACCACACCAAGTAAAGCCTCTTTGTATTATAGTAACCATAATTAAATATAGAGATCAAACTTCACTTTCAGATGTCAATTTTTATAGCAGCAACATTTCCCTGATCAAACTTGTACAGAACATAACTGTTACAATGCTCTTCTACAACTTACAATGAAATTCACACTCAGAACAATCCACTACTCAATCGATCAATCCTTTCTCAAAAATGAATTGTTCTTCTTTCACAAGTGGTCTGTTCATTTCCCACAAGAGAATGGTCACAATAGTTCAACTATCAATTGATTCACATTTTGCTTCTCTCATTGGTTCATGAAAAACCACGTAGGATAGTCGTTTGGTCAAACAATTCTCAAATGTATTGCTTATCGGTGAGGCAACATAATGTATCTCATCGATGCCAAACTATCCATTGACCAGCACATGCTCCACAACCTTCTACTGGTCTATCGCTCAGACTTGACGAAGTCTCCTCGACCACAGGACCATTGACATGACTAGTGCTATCGACAACAAACAGAGATATCATACTGATAGATCAAGTCTCCCTGATGTCCCAAAGAACACCAAGACCACACACATAAGTAAGAGTCACACCGAATCTCATAAGGAGATCCATCGGCAAGAGTAATACTATTGTTATCAGATATCATACTAATAGTTCAAGTCTCATCGATGAACCAAGTCACCTCGATCACCTCATTGATAGGAGTCACACCGATGTCCGGACCCATCGACAAGAGTAACACCATCGACAACAATTTGAAATGTCAAACCGATAGTTCAAGTCACCTCAACATGTCCATCGACAAGAGTCTCCTTGATGATCTCCTTTGGCAAGACATCTACCATTGGAACAAGATTGGAATCTCACTTTGATAGTTCAAGTCATACCGATGACTTTCGTCGGCAAGACAAATCCAAGGTCACACTAATCTAATCCCTTCAAGACTTTAGAACACAACTGCTTATCGACAAGACATTCCAAAGGTCTCGCCAATTTTTCTCTTTTAGGAGTTCCACGTCAGTAAGCTTGAGGCACTTTTTCCAACAAAATTTTCCCATTTTTTCTCATCAAATTGTTGACAACATGACACAATTTATGCAAAATCTTGAGGTAGGTTACTTGCAATGGTCACAAGGAGTTTTATTTTTCGTAATTTGTTAGCGATTGTTATCATTTTTTGTGTGTTTTATTTCATTCTATTATGTTGAAGTTCCTCTCTTTTGTCTTCCATATCTATTAGAACGGTAGGTTTCAGCCATTATTATGACCACAACAATTGCAAATATTACCAAACATCTGTATTCAATAAATTTGAATATGTCCTTGTTTAATAAACTCTATCCCAATCTCTCTCTCTTATAGCAATATATTAGGACCTTGTAACTTTGGAAATCCTTGTCCATTTGAACTTTTAGACATATCAATCCTGACAACACTGTTAAAACATAAATCAAGATAAACACTAATTTATCAACAAACGTAGCCAATAAAGACAACACTAGGTTAAAAACTATTGAATGAAACCCTGAAGTCAAAGAGTAGGGTTAATGACCATATCTCAATCTACCAAATATAATTGATCATAAGATAATAAAACTCAAGCTCTAAAAACCAACTTTAAATTACAATAACCCTCTAAAACATTGTCATTTTAATAAATTACCATTTATCTATGGCATGCAATGCTTTTGAAAATAGATAAAAACAAGTATGCACTCTGATAAAATTAATCTACGAAGAGATATGTCAATTTTAGTTAAAAATCACCTTTACTGCCCATTTTATGATAAGATTGAAAACTAGTGCTAATTTACCACAAATCATTACCAAAACTAGAGTGCCAATCGATGAATACCTTATTTAATATCGAAATATTAATGAAATATTAAGTTGGCAATAGTAAAATTGAAATGAATAATGAAACTTGAAGTTGACGGTGAATAAATTGAAATAGATTTGGAACATGAGCTTGGTAATGATAAAACTCACACATCATCATAACCACCCACTCAATTATGTTGAAACTCCCATAAGTCATTACATGAAATTTACAAAAAATACAAACAATCAACACAAAGAATTATAGATTGCTCCCATGCAGTAGACCGCCAATATGACCTCCTTTCTCTAGAGTTCAAGATGACCTTCATTTTGTAGAAAACCAGAAATAGCCTCTATGTTTCTAGTAGACATTGTTGCAAACTATTGTTAGAGTAATCATGCATTAGCTAATAATTAATTAATATTTAATTGATTATTAGGCTAATTTATTCATGCACTTAAGCTCAAATTAAGAGTGTTTTTTTATGTTAACTAGAGAGCTATTATTAGATCATTTTTTCTCATCACACAAGATGACGACACTTGTGTTGGAAGTTTGGAAGTCTGTCACTAATGATGTAGTTTGGCAACAAGAGCATGAAGTGTATATACATTATTTGATCCAATTGTTTCCATTGATGTCAACATTGTTTTGATCATCCTAGCATTGTGTGGAAGTATTTTTGGTGACTTATGTATAGTGCAAACGTATCTGGAAAGTATGGTTTATCAGGAATTTGTCTAAGTGATTTCTTTGACAGTGTTGTGGTTTAGTGCGTCAATTTTTGGGTCCACACCTCACTACACGATGGTATAATCTTCTACAATCATAGATACAATTTTGAGTTCATTATATGTGGAAATATTCAAGTTTTTGTGACATAAATATGTGGAATATAGAAGTAGAATGAATCAAAATGTTTTATCTTTTACTAGACAATGCTTTACATGCAAGAAATTAGGACATAGAGCTGTTGAGTGCAAAGGTTGGATGATGAATAGATTTAATACTAGTAGAATGGTTCAATCCTTTAGCGTCTACTATTATACATGAAATGTATTTGGACATAAGGCTAACCAGTGTAGATCAAGATTGAATGGAGGATAGATTGGTCAGAAAAAAGTTGTATGCTACAATTGCAACAAACCTAGACATATTGCAAAATTTTGCAAGAATAAGAACATAAGGAAGAATGATCCTATAAAGAAAGATGAACCGGTCAAGAAAGTTGATCTAAATGAAGTAAAGAAGGAAATGGAAAAAGTATGAAGAAAGAAAGAAGAAACTAAAAAGGGAGAATCTATACCTATTTTTGGTGCATATGTTTCCTCTAGTAACTAAGCCCAGAGCTATGGCTTAGGGGGAGCTTTACCAAAAATAATATAGCCCCCTTTGCTGACATGTTGTGTCATGACTTGAAATGAAGAGATAAGATGGAGATGAATATTGTGAATTTGTTGGTGAAAAATGCAAGAGAAAATATTTTAATGTAAAAATTTGTGGAGCTTCTAAAAGTTGACTATGCATACAAGGTTTCAAAGTTTACCACCTTTTTATTTAAAGCATTTATTGCTTAAATGGGTCAAATCAAGGAGTTAAAATAATTCTTGGGAAGACAAATTAAATTCATTGAACACATGTGAAGAAGTGAGGTGAAGGAGAAGAAGTGGAAGGATTTGACGTGTTTGTTGATGGCAGATCATCAAAATGCTAATTTCAATGAGTGGTTTAAGAGGTATTCTGCCTACTCTAGTTTTCCAAAAAAAATATTTAAAAGAAATTTAGATGTAATGAAAGGACCAAAGGTTGTAAATGTCTCAGAGAGACCACAACTTGAACTTTTTAGGAATTCTTGGAAATTTTTATTGGAAGATCCGGCAAGTGCATTTTCTTGCACTCCCTTTGGAGTTTTACTGACTGAGGATATCAATGCATACAATCACTAGAAAATAGAAGAAATTTCCTATACTAAGCTATGTGTTCTATGGGAAGAATAATTGGAAGGAAATGGTGACATCGTAAAACCAAAATACAAAAACGTCAATGAGAAGAGATTAGATTTGTGACAAAAGTTTCTATTGCTTAAAGTAAAGAAGTACACCAGAATGGTGCTAAGAAGAATTTAAGATGAATCCATTTGGATTGATGACACACACTCAATAACCAAGGAAGCTATTAAGGATATAACTGGTTTTTGGTCCTCCGGACCAGTTCTAGACTAAAAATCTATTAAGGTTAGGGAGATAATGGAGAAGAATGGTGCTACTCTTGAAGAAAAGGAAATCACTTTGAATTCAATTACAAATACGGCTATCTGGTATGCTGCAATGCTTATTAGACACAAATTTTTTTGACCAAATAATGACTATATAGTCTCTTCCATTGTTGTTCACATTGCACATGACATGATTGAAAATGGTGTTGATTATGACCTTTGTGAGTAACTTTGACTGCATTGATGAAGAACCTAAAGGAAATCAAAAAGAGAAAAAAGCATACATTCAGGTATGGTACTTTGGTAATCTATTTTATTTTATACTTCATGAAGGAAGTGCCATTAGTTGGGAAGGTAAAATGGGAAAATACAAAATTGATTGTACATCAGATAGCACATCACTTGAGAAGATTGGAGGTCTGGATGCTCAAGACAACACTCTTGTGACATTGTTTGGAATGTTTCAAATGAGGATGAATGAAAGAATGAGAATACCTAAAAGTATGTTGGAAAGGTACTCATGAGACATTAATTTTCTTGTCTCTATTGACTTTTTCTTCATGGAAGCAATTGAGCCCCAAACCGTTTGTATTTTTGAGTCAGACTATGAAGTAGCTGAGGTAGAAGTTGTTCATTATGCAAAAGTGCTTCTAAGAAGCCCTAAAAACCTTAGTAGATCTAGATTAGAGGACAAGAATAGAACTGAAGTGTTTGTAAGTTCTAGGAGAATAGGTAGGAAAAGAAAAAGCACTGTCTTTGCCTTGGTTGAAGTTAAACAAGAATTTGCAAAGCAAGAAGATACAAATATGGCAGAAGGAAGGGTGCACACAAATGATGCTCAACATGAGCATGAAATTAGAGTCAGAACTATAAGTGCACAAGACATGGATGAAGCCATGAAAAAATTATAAGAGGTAAACCCTAGAACAAGCATTGATACATCATTTTCAACTATAGAAAATTTTAGAAACTTGGTTGATTCGTTGAAAGTATGTCTTCAAATTAAAAAGATAAGCCAAAAGTGAATATGAGGCAAGGCCTACAAAGAAGAGTCTAGAGGATATCACAAGGAAATGTACAAATGCATGTCATAGAGCTATGAAATATTTGAAGGATACTCAAACCTATGAAGAAGAAGCACAAAACTTACCCTCATACTATTTGAAATGGCCGAACAACTCATGAAGTATAAAGGATTCCATCAATTCAATTGAAAGTCAAATAGGTTGTGAATCATATATTTATGATTTAGCAAGAGACAAGAACAATCATAAATGGAATGGCATTATGCGACTGCATGACAATTTTTTTGCCTCATAGAATCAAAGAGAAGAGACAATCAAACAATATATGATGTTAAGGGACTTGGTGAAGATAAAGCATACTCCTATCTCTAGTGCCCTTGCTAGTGTTGATAAACTCTCAGAAATAAACCTCAACCCTAGTACTATGGAAGAAGGAGAAGAGATTCTAATGGAGAGTGTAGTAATCTAGCAGAAGCAAAAAGACTTTAGGAAGAAGGCAGATCTACTTAGCAGGGCATTCTGAAGAAGCTCAAAGGATCAACATCTTCAAGGTTATAATTCTTAGTTCTATTTTACTAAGTTTTTAGAATCCTTTATTTGCATAAAAAAAATTTGTTGAGGGGGAGTCAACACATATACGTAAGGGAAGTATATTGAGCCTTTGGACAACGTTTTCCATTGATGCTAAAGGTGGAGAGATAGTGGAAAAATATTTTTTTTCAAAACACTTGGGAAGTGATAATTAAATTTTGGGGAGAGTTAGCTGAAGAAAAACCTTTTGGTCAAAATGCTTGGAGAGATGTGTAAGGGGGAGACAAGTTTTGAATCAAGCTATCAAAAATGTTTGATCTAGTGTTGTCATTGATGCCAACATTGTTATGATCATCCTAGCATTGTGTGGAAGTATTTTTGGTGTCTTATGAATAGTACAAATTGATTCGAAAACTATGGTTTATCAAGAATTTGGCTAAGTGTTTCCTCTAATAGTGTTGGGGTTCAGTGCATCAATTTTTGGGTCTACACTTTAGTGTACGACGGTATAATCTTCTAAAATCATAACTATAATTTTGAGTTCATTAGATGCAATAGTATTCAAGTTTTTGTGACATTCTATACAGTTTCCAGAGAATTATGAATGGTAGTGTGTAGCTTTGTATATCATAGTTATCTTTTGTATAGTGTACCAGTGTGGGAGATTCTGTACTTCATGAATAATTATTTTATCTTGCGACGATGAAGATACGCTAATAAATTCTGGTTTAATGGGAATTCAATGGGAGATTGAGTTTTGAGGTTGCATGATTGATGAATTGCATGAAATCTTGAAGATTTTGTGTTTAGGTCTATTTTGAGCCAACCTAACACATTTGATGTTTTGTGGAGAATATTTGAGCAACTCCATCTTATGTGGGATTTATATTTAGGTCCATGTTGACCTATCTTGATGTAAATTGTATTTTGAATTTAGTTGCTAGATGTGGATAAAATGCTTTGAGGACGACATGGTTAATTTTTTTGTTACTTCTAATTAGGCCGACCTAATTGAAGTTTCACTTGATGTGGATATATATATGAGATCATCACCAAAGTTTTTAGAGAGTGGTGTAGAGAGAGAAAAAGGAAATAAGTATAATATATGCAAATATGGTAGAGTAGAATAGATTGTATGCAATCTATGACATGTATGGTGATTCACCTACATGTGTGTGATGCAGTATTGATTAGACTATGAACAAAGCAAAGTATCAATTCAGATAGTGTGAAGATCATTTTTGTACTTCAATGGAACTGTAATCTAGTATATGATAGATGTTATTCTATCAGGTCAAATAGATAGTGTTTCCAACCCTTCTTTGTTCTTAGTGGGATGTGAGCTCTTTTTCTAGATAGTGTGTCCTAGTAGTGAGCCTTTTGTAATATCTTATATCCAAATATAATATATTGTGAACTAACCCTCACTATGGTTTTTGTTTGGGTTTTCCACATAAAAATACTCGTGTTCATGTGTCATGTGATTTTTTGGTTGTATTCATGCTTTCATTATTCATTGTAGTTATTTCTATTTTTTTAATTGGATGGGTTGTGTTTGTTTGGGTTAGAAAAATATTGATTCACCCCCACTCTCATTATTTTGGGTGTTCAACAACTTGTCATGATCTAATCCCTTTATCATTTAGGGTTGCTCTTATAAAGCACTCTCTTTCTCTTTGTATTATTTCATTGTATAAGTATTTTCTTGTTGAGGATATAGCAAATCATTATTTGCAACTCTCTTGCATGGAAGGTGTTTTTGTTCATTGTTTGGTCTTGTGCTTCATGTTTATTCACAATTCTAACATGGTATCAAAGTGTGGATTTAGTGAACCCCCTCTCCATTTTTTAGTTTTTTTCTCAATTAGGGTTACAAGAGAAAATTTGGAATCTTCATTATTTTTTGCAATTTTTTGGTGCATTTTGGGGGTGAAAATGACCTCACCATTGCATTCAAGAGGTCAATTCAATGAATTTTGACTATAAATTTTCCCAATTTTGGTGTCAAGAGCTTCTAAGGAAAAAAATTAACAAGGGCCTCTACATGGCCCCTATCAGTCTATACTATACAAAATTATTAAAAAGTGCACAATGCTATATTAAGAGTGCTCCACTTAGAGTAGTTAACCGCACATGAGTGGTGCTCAAAAAACATCCTTTTACTGCACTATCCCTACCCTTTGCTCCATCTCTGAGGGCTATTAAACCTTCACCATGGTCACTTTCACAACCACTCCTAGTGCCCAACGACCTCCCTATGGCCCTTTAGCACCCATATGCCTAGGGGCCTTTTTTTAGTCCCAATTCACCTTCCAAGGTATATTGGGCAAGTTTTACAAAATCGGGTATAACTTTGGCATCTGATCTTCATTTTTTGAAAATTTATATGGTTGAAAAGTTGGTTCTAGGCTCAATTCTATGATGTAGTCTTTTTTTTTCATATTATGCATCAAAAATTTTCTACAAGTCATTGAAGTCAAATCTACCTCTTTACACTTTTGGGGTCATAACTTGGGCATATGATACTATTTTTGTGAACAAATAGATGTTGGAAAGTTGCTTCATTGCTCTACACAACGATGTAGTCCATTTTTCTAGAAAATTTACTAGGTACACAAAGATTTATCTAATGTGATTTTTTTTTAAATCTTTTATGCTCTCAAAGTTACATTAAGGTTTGGTTTTTCTTGTTGTGGGGGGAAATATTTCTTTAGTATTTATATACATAAAAGAAAAATAAATCTTCTCCACACATTAGTTTGAAAACCTCAACCATCATAGTGGACACCTCTTCATTTTAACGTCTTATGCCACACAACTATCGTATTTGAAAAGCTCACAAGACCAAATTTCTCATGTCAAAGGGTTTACAATCCACATTAGATGAAGTACAACCAACATTGACACACCAATTTCACATACTTCAATATAGGAACAAGATAGACGAGACTATGGGATTGATTTCAATGCAAGTTTCAAACAATCTCTTGTTTCATATTGAGTTTTACACCTCTCCTAGAGACATGTGGGTGAAGTTCAATATTTTTTGGCACCATAAATAAGTTGAAAGCTCTACATATTGAGGCATAATTGACATCACTTGTACCTTATTCTTTCCCCTCCATTGAGAACTTCTTACAAAATTTTAAGTCACTCAGATCTCTTTTGTAGGGTTATGGGAAGAATAAAACTAACAAACAATGTGTTTATTTGATTATGTCTAAGATTAGAGGGTTATTTCAAGTCTTCTCTTCTACTTTCTAATCTACTATGTATACATTGGGCACAACATTTACCACGCCAAATTTTGAGGCTCTTTGTGAGTGTTTGACTCATGAACAGGAAAAGTTGACTCGATTCGATTTTATTTCCAATTCCAACAGCCAAACATTAGTAGCACAAACATCCAAAAGAAAAATAAAACAAGAAACAAAAGCCCAAGACATATACTTCATCAAGTAGTTAGTGTTTCTCCAAACTATCTCAAAAGTTAGACCATAATATTGGAAGAATGAAGAGGAACATCTTATTATACAGTTTTTGTGTTGTCATTGATGTCACCCTGTTATATGAGTTGCAACTACAAGGTTAAGTCATTGTTTGATTTGCTATTCTAGAATAGTATCTGAACTGGTATGCAGTTATCATCCTTCGATATTTTGGTCTGATTCCTCTGTTGTTGATTGTTGCTACTTGTGGTTTTGGGAAATGGTCTATGGATGTTGGAAGTGTGTATGTTTAGAATCTCATGTGTTCAGGTGCTCGTACGATGAGTTGGCATTACTTTGTTGTTACATTTTGCTATTAGGTCTATCTCTGGCTGACCTCATGGATAGTTGGTGTTATGGAAAATTAATTTTGTGTTACGGATGTATGTGTGACCTATCTTAGGTCCATGTCGAAATGATGTAGTGTGCTACATGTTTAAATTATTTTTGGAAATATTTTGTAAATGCTTGAAGCTGACAATTGATGTTTTGTGAATAAGGGTTGCATCTAATTAGGTTGACCTAATTGATACTTGCATATGTATTAGATATATATATTGAATAGTTTTTTTTTGATTGGGAGGAGTAGGTGTGTGAATGTGAAGAAGTACGAAAATGATGAAGTGTGTCAAGTCAGTTTATTAAGCATTAAAGGAACTGAATCAACACTTGTTAGGTGTACATTATCAGTTCATTTTCTAGCTGCAATCCATTTATTCATTTTATTTCTGTAGGTAGTGAGCCTCTCATTTTGGATAGTGATTCCTGGCAGTGAGCCACCCTTTTGTAATATCTTATAACTAGTTATCCTATATTGTGAGCAAACCCTCACCATGGTTTTTCCCATTTTGGGTTTTCCGTGTAAAAATTCTAGTGTTCATGTGTTGTGTGATTTCATGTTATGCTAATGCTCTTGCTCATCTTTACTATTATATGTATTGGTGTAATTGGATGATATTTGTTCAATAAGATTAACAAGATACTAATTCATCCCCCTTCTTAGTATCTTGGGTACTCAACAATTGGTATCAAAGCCTGGTTCCTTCAGAGAAGCTTAACAACTTGAGGATTTTGAAGATTGAACAAATGGATGATAAAGAAGAGCTCTGGGCTGCTTTTGAAGATCTTGACAAGGTTGAAAGTGAAAACATAAATTTGAAAGAAAATATTGATGAGGCAAATGAATGTGTTTGGAAATTGAAAGAGCAATTAAAGAAATTCAAGTAAAGACATAGAGATGTAAATGAGCAATTGAAACAAGCAAATGAAGAGATCACCAGATTGAAGGTGCAAGTGGAGGAAAAGAAAAGAATTGAAGAATGTATGAATAAAATGGTGAAAACAAATTATGATGAATGCTCTAGGCTTGAACAAGAAGTGGTAAATAAGAAAGTAGAACTGGAGAAAGAAAAACTCTGTGAAGATAATTTCAAGACAAGCTCCACCAAGCTTGATGAGTTGATTGCAGGGAAAAGACCTTCTAAAAACAAAGGTGGTTTGGGAAATGAAGTCAGTGAAAGTTCTAAGGTTGTGCAGAATCTAGTGGATAATCAAAAGACTCAAGATAAAGGGAAGCAAAAAAGAAATCCAAGAAACTTTTCTAGAAGACTGCCTGTTAGACAACCAAAATGCTCAAAGGTACCCATCCTTCAATGGTGTTTTATTTTCATGTAATTTATTTGGTCATAGGGCAACAAAATGTAGGAGTAGGATGAATCATTTTCCTGGTTCCTTCTCTAGTCAATGTTTTACATGCAAGAAATTTGGACATAGAGCTAGTGAATGCATAACTTAGATGATGAATTGGTTTAATGGAGGTAGAATGAATCAATGTTTTACTGGCTATTGTTATACATGTAACAAGTTTGGACACAAATCTAATTAGTGTAGATCAAAGGTTAATGGGGGACAAACTAATCAGAAAAGTGTTGTCTGCTACAACTGCAACAAACCAGGACACATTTCAAGGGTATGTAGAAGTAAAAGGGGAAAGCAGTTTGATCCAATAAAGAAGAATGAACCAGTGAAGAAAATTGACAAGAATGAAGTTAAGAAATAAAAAAGATATGGAGGAAGAAAGAAGAGTTAGAGACATCAGATGCATCTATGCCCCCATCCAATGTAGATAATTCCTCTGGGAACTAGACCTAGCAGGGTATTAGGGGGAGCTTTAATAGAAATTTTTTTGAACCCCTTGGATATTTGGCATGTAAGTCTTTGGCACAAAGATATGTTGTGAGGAATGGATAGTCAGAGGTTATGCAAAAGGAACCAGAAGAAAAGGTGCAAGCATGATCATTTGTAGAGAAAATTAGGGTTTTTCAGTGTAGGGAAGAAGGGTTTTTAGCAGCTTTTTGAAATTTGTCACATTTAATGCGAATTAGGGTAGATTGTTGTTTTATAAAGTGATTGTGTAGTGAATTTTAATCACTTGTGTATTTGAAGAAATTGGAGAGAATTTTGGAGCGTTCTTGAGGTGATTTGAAGTGTGAGCTGTGCAAACCCTAGTTCTGGTCCATGAAGAAAAAGGTATTTTGCTTATCTGTGCTATTGTGGGTATCATCCTTTTGAGATTGTTGAGCCCAAATTGTGGAGAAATGGAAACCCTTGTAGTTGTAAATGTGTCTGAAAGACCTAGACTATCCTATTGGAAGTATTCTATGAAGGTTTTCAAAGATGAACCTATGGGTTCCTTCTCATCAATTCCTCATTAGGTTATGCTGACTGAAGATACAAGAATGTACATTTGAGTCAAAAATAATGAATTCAATCACAATAAATTGATTGAAATGTGGCAGAATGAGCTCATTGGAGATGATTTCCTAGTAAATTCAGAGTATAAAAACCTAGTTTCGAAGAAGTTGGATTAGTGGAATCAATTTCCTAACTTTAGTTCTACACTAGATGACAAGTATGTAAAACCAACTCTCAACAAAATTCAGGACAAATTCTTGTGGATTGATAGTCCTCATCTTATTTCTAAGGAAGTGATTAAGGTTGTTACTAAACTTTGTGATATGGGACTGTACCTATGGTGAAGTTTGTAAAGAATGTAGTAATGGAACTTACCAGTGCTACATATGAAAAGAGGGCTCTTGCTACAAAGTATACCACTAATCTTGTTGTGAAGTATGCTGCAATAATGACTGGACAAAAAATCTATTTCACTAATAGAGAGAACTCTATATCTGCTACAACTATTTATATTGGTTTTGATATGGAAATTAATGGTGTGGATTATGATCTGTGTGAAATTCTTCAACAATAGTTGTTTGAGAACTTGAAGATGACCTAGGAGAAGAAGTATGCATTTAAATTTGGCTCCCTGATTGTGTTAATTCTAAAAAACACTGGTTAGAAACCACAAGAGGTTGCCAAGCACTTGATAAATTTTAGGCTAATGAACAAGGCCAAATGGTGCACTTGAACCTTCTTCTCTTCAGGCTCTACTAGACCTAGGCATATGTACCTATGTAAATGAAGCAAACTTAAACTGTGTTTCCTCCTTAAGCAATCTATCCACAATGGAAATTGGGAGTGCAAAGATGTAATCCTAATTTGGTATAAATTGTATAAGCAATATCAAGGTGAAAATTAATATGTTTAGTTAACAGATGTGAGGTTTGAAATAAGTTTGATAAAACTAAATGATGAAATGGATGACCAATTCCTTGTTGGGTAGATGGAGTCAAATGAAAGTCTAAGATAAGTGGCTTGTATTTGGTAGTAATTCTAAGTGTTTGGCACACTAATATTGATTTATAACTTGTATAAATGTGCAGGCAAGTGATTGAAAAACTCTACTTATGGATCCAACTGACACAACCAGGTTACTTATAATTTATCAAAAGGATTTGATCTTTACTTGAAAGAACCAATTGGATAAATTATACAAAAACACAGATAACACCAAATTGGAGATAGATTGACAACCCTAATTATATGGCTCTTCTTATTGATCCAAATAACACTTCTAGATAAGTGTGATTGTATTTTAATTCCTTTGGGGAAACCAATTAATCATATCACACAAGTACAACAAATGTGTATTGATAAATTAAATATATACTTGATATATCAATTTAAATAATACAGAAGCATTAAGATGAAGACAACCAAATAATTGAATAACTCCAACAAATAATTGACATCAAGATTACACCACAAAATCAAATATCTTTCATTGAATTCTTCAAAATTTTATACATGCATCATGGTCTTTTGAAATGTAAGCATTATGACAGCCTTCTGTTATCTTTCTATCCCTATTCGCCTATTTCTTTTTCCTATATCCCATAATTTATTTTGGTCCTGGTCTCTCTTATATATACAAGAGGCAACAAGTTTCAGACCAAACAACATGAATTTTGATGACAAAACATGATTTTGAAATTAAACAAAAATAAAGAAAATCATAAACATGTGTATCCATCCATTAATCTTCAAGTAAAAGCCCGTGGTCATCTAAGACATATTCAAATATTTTACTTTATGATACAATCAATCTTCCTCAGAGCCCAAGTATTTTTCTTTCCATTTATTAATTGTCAAGTCGCTTGGCCACTTGAATTCCTATGCAACTACGAAGTTTGCAAGGTGAATCTTCCAGCTGTTATCTGGGAGATTTGTAACATCCACCACAAACTTTGTATATCCACTGTCCAACATGATGATCCTATCGAGCAAAGTAGGGAACTTGTTGAGATTGATCTCCCCATCCTCTTGTATATGTGTCAAGCATTTAGGAATCATCTAATCAAATTCTTCTCTCCATTCATCTATACCTTTCAACTAATTGTCACCTTTGAGGATTTATGGGATGAAGAGGTATTTGATGGAGTCAAATGTGCTCTTCCTACTTTCCACTTTCTTCCTTACATCCACCAAATACTTATACTCATCGATCACACCTTTCACCATATCTTGTGTAGGTTTAAGCCTTGATGGGGCCTTTGGATCCCTATGTGTAGCTTTTCATAAAGTGGTCAGTATGTGAAAGGTGGGTTTCCATCTCTTTTGGAGGTCCTCAAGGATGGGGGAGTTAGTGTTTATTTGTTCCAAAGCTTTAATCAGATTGCTGAAGTTTTCATGTACCCCATTTATCTTCTCCTTTAATATCCCAACTCTATGCTCTAATATCATCTTCAAAGTCTATGATATGATTCTTGACATCCTCCATGTTATGCTTCTTCAACTTATCAATTTCATCTCTCATTTGTTGTATCTGTGGGTCCTCTTCCTGGATAGGTGGGTGATAGACAATTAATTCATCTCCTCAATGTGGTGGTCATCTACAACTGTTGTTTTAGCTTTACATTTTCAATGAACAACCTGTTCACCTCATCATTAGATAATTTCAATCTCTTCTCATACTCATTAATCTTCTTCTCCATATTTTCTACAACATCCTTGGTGAACATTGCAGAATGGATGGTCATAGCAAAAACTTCTTTAGGAGTTGTGTCTCTCATTGTTCTGACCATAGTTGACCCCCTCATTTCCTATACTACATCCAAAAGTCAAGGCTTCCTTTTATTTTTCTATTTCATCCATAGAGAAAGTGTTTGGGTAGTAGGGTTATACCTTGTCCCTGAGACACCTTCTTCTTAATCAAATTTTGCTACCAACATGGGGTCATCTTATGCTCTGATATGATCTAGAAGAAACATTTTAGACAACTCCATCTCTGGTATAATTAACATATCACTTTTCAATACCATCTCTCTCACCTCCTAGGGCGTGACATTAATTCTATCAACATTTAACTATGCAAATGTTTGAGCCTGGATCTTAGCTTGCTTCGACTCATAAGATCTAATAAGATTGATTTTCAACCTTTCATAAAATTGTTTCATCTTCATTTTAACCCAAAAGTCCTTAAATTCATTGGTATGGATAAAATTATCATCTTCCATGAACCTTAGAGAGGCCACTACCCTCTCATCTTCTTGAATTTTGTCAGCTCCTTCCTCTAAAAGCCTGGCCTTGGGATCATGAGGATTTTGACTTCTTTGTTGTTCTACTGCCTCCTTTATTTTAGTAAAAGCTAGGACTGCTTCTTGTTCTTCATCATCACTTGAGTCATATTCAACCAATGGCTCAATCTTCTATCTTTTAGCCTGTGGTTTATGAGTAGGAGAAGGATGGGATGGATGTGTAGGTGATGGGGGTGGTTTCAATGATGTGGATGCTTCATGTGATGGTTGGTGAGGTGTGGGGAGTGGAATCAACCCCTCATCTTGGGCCATTTTTTATAATTCATCAAATTTATCAAGGATCATCTGCATCCTTTTCAAAAGGTTGGGTTCACTTGCAAAAAGCCCTTTAAAACTTCTATCCTTCTTCTTTTGATTCTCCCACTTTCATCATTATTATCCACCTTTTTTAGGTCTGCATTACATCAAAAAATACACTTGATTTCTGATAACATCCTCCTCAGGGTCAAACTCATGTGAGATGGCCCTCTTTGTCAACAAGGTTCTTCTAATCATGTTGATATGACTCTCTGGGTCACATACTCTCTCTTTTCCAAATTTGAGGGGATAATTAACCCTCATGAACCTCTGTAATTCTACTAGCATATCAGACCCAATGGCCAACTCTTCAAATATAGTCAAATCAAGCAAAAATGTACCTTTCCTTTGATTTTTCATCAAATCATGCTCCATCCAAAGCATCTTCCACATAAACTCCAAAAAACATACCATTGTAGGTACAAACTTAGGAAAAATATGTGGTGCTTGCTCACATCCATATACTCTGATAATTGTGTGTTGAGGCATAAAAAACCAATCAACATAATTATGGGTATGGCTCTGATCTGGCCTATATTGTACATGCCTCATTACTTTCATCAATGATTCAAACAATCTTGGTGTTGGGTAACCAAGGGAAGCTATTAATCTAACAACAAAATCATCTTGAAATACTACAAAATCACACTCTATACATCTGTTATCCCAGATGTAGCACCAATTTTACAAAGGGAGTCTTACTCCACTATCTTGTGTACACAATTTCATTCTTTTAGTCCACTTCACTTCATTCTGATACAGGATTAAGTGACATAATAAAGAATATTTCCTAAAAGTAATAGGGGCCTTAGCTTCCCTAACTTGCAACAAGCCCTCATATATTTGTTCCTCAATTATAGATGCAAAATAAAACTCTACATTCGACTCATAATGTTGAATTATCATGGCCATTCTCATCAATCCTATTGGCATATGCTCCTTTGCATCTATCCCCAAGACTTGACACAATGCATGATAGGTATTTTTGAAATAAACTTGATATTCTGAGGCCTGGAAAGGTTCCATTTTAGAGGAAGGGATGGGGAGTTTTCTAGTATCATCACTCCTCTTTATGTGTAGGGGGAGATCATCACTTTAATATGCTCTTCTCAACCTCTTATACTCCTGCTCTATTTCACTAAATTCACCTCTATTACAACTTGTTTATTTAGGTTGAAACATTTTATAATGGTATCTCTTATGACATCAACTAAGCACCCACCATTTGGAAGTTTAACAGTTTTGGTTGGGGCATGGTAGCTATGGGAAAGAATTTTAATTAGCTCAATATGATTAAAATATTAGGGATAATCAGTTTAGCCAAATCTAGGGTCCATGGGTTTGATGCCAGAACCTTGTCGTTCCTCTTCTGATAGAAGTACCAATAAAATTCCTAACCCAACTGAGGTATAATGGGGTCCCTACAACCTTGAGCTAAGTCTCTAAAAACCTTTTTAGGTCCTTTTCCTATTGAACCAAGAAACAAGGAAAGCAATGAGGATTGCAATGATGGTTTAATGGTTTTAGTTTCATCCCTTTTAACTCCTACTTCAGCCTTATTTGGTGCCATTTTATGAAATTCACAGAAAATGATGAGCAAAGCTTACTCGAGAATAGAACTCACTTCGAAGAATTCCCTTCACTCCAACAATTTTAGATCATCTACAACTTGGTTTCAGCTATTATGAGTGAAAAATCTCAACTTATTTCGTGTATTTTAACACCAAGATGCATTTACTCCTGACTCATAAATTTGTACAATTCAAATCTTTGTATCGAGCTCAATTTTATATTTTTATGTTGACTGATGTGATTGGTGTGTTTTAAATGACCCAATGACATGGTTACCACACTACCTTGTGTCAAATTTTTCTCCGCTACGGTACTGTGGTGTCTCCTTGGTACCTATCTTCAATGTATCACTCTATCGCGTGATATGTCTTGACCCTCCAAGGTATAGCAGTATAGTGTGAAGGTTGCAGTATATAGTAGTGGTTGCTCTCACCATCGTATTGTGAGCTACTTGGGGATGATCTGCAGTGGGGAGGTATGATATGGGTGTTATGAGGGGTGGCTAATGTGATAGAGGTAATGCATTAAAGGGTAAAAATGAACTTGAAAGGCGATAATGTGATTTATCATGAAAATAAGAGTGGGAATTTTGAATTTCAAATGATAAAATACTTAGAATTTTTTTATGAAAATTCTGGTTCCAACAAATTGTTTGTTTGTTGTTCTATTTCCTCAAGAGACTTCCTAGAAGGGATGATATGGTGTTTTGGGACACATCTAAACCAGTTTCACATCAAATATTTGACTATATGTATAGTTTGGGTGATTTGAAAAGTCAGGAAAATTCGCTAAAAAATTTCTTTGCTATATTCAAGAGTAATATGAATGAAAGAGAAAGGATCCTGAAGAAGGTTGTTGAGAAGTACAAAGATGACATCATTTTTCATGTCTCCTTTGATGAGTGCATGATTGAATCTGTTGAACCTTGGACTGTATGGACTCAACCATTGGGTTATTAGATTACAAAGAGTGAAGCTGAAGGGTATGTCCAAGTGTTGCTGAAAATTCCTAAAGATGCCAGTGAACCTAGAGTTGGCACCTATGTAGAAAATCATTGGAAGTTCGCTTGAAGCATAGAGAACCTTTAATAAGGAAGAATGTAGATAAGAAGCTTAGAGAAGTAGGTTTCACTGATGAGTAGATTGCAACAGGTAGGGCTAAGAGAGAGCAGGTGGAGGGAGAATCATCAGGACCAAGGAGATCTAACATGATTGCTCCTTCTAAACCCTCCACAACTCCTATAGTGAAGGAAGAACCCAGTTCTACTGGAAAAGGAAAATTCCTACCTCCTTCTAGACCTAATACTAGATTTGGGAAAAGAAAAGAGACTCCTCTAGTGGCACCTAGTAAGAGAGGAAAGAAAGAAAAAGGATAGAAGGGAGAAGCACCTCAACATCACTGATGATTAAGAGAAAGAGGAGGAGGACCCCACAACAAAATTGGTAAGGAAGAGAAGAGGAAGCTTGTCCTCTAGTGAAGGTGCTTCTTAGGAAGCTAGTGTTGGTTCTAAGAGAGTGCATGTTGTATTGTCCTTTGGGGAAGATGAAGAACAAGATCTTGGTGTAAATGTGCACACCAAACCATAATCAAAGAAATCAAAGGTGTTTGAAGAAGCCTCTCTAGACTAGGAAGAACAAAAGGACTCTCCGGTAAGACCTAGTTCCCTTTTAGATTAGAAGCAATATTCAATTCCTTGATACATTTTGAAGATATGTTGAATCCTATAGCAAAGTACTATGATCAAGTAGGTAGAGAGAACAAAAGAATATTAATTCTAGCCACTATTCAGTATGTTATCACATTGGATGTTAGTTGGAATGATGTAAAGAATAATGTACCTGAGAAAATGTGGGTAGCCCTGATGAAAAGGAGAACAAAGGTTGTTGAATTAGATGAGAAGATCATAAATGATGCATTTTAAAAAAATGGGTCTTCTTTGACCCCAAATGATTTAGAAACCCTGAAGAAGATATGTGCAAAAATGTTTCGAATGAAGAAAAGAGTGAATACTTTAATGACAAAGGACAAGAAGAAGATAAAGAAAATAAGGAAGGAAACTGTAGAAGTAATTAGAGATACGACTGAGAAATATAACATGCTTGGTGCACTACCATCCGGTTCTTCATCCAAGTCAGGTGAATATGTCTCTGCAAAAGAAGTTGAGGAAGACTTTCCTTCCATTATAGGTGATATAGGAATTCCTTTAAAAACAAATGATGCAGATATCCCTTTGGATACAAGTATTGCAAATGATCCTCCAGAGACGGAGAAACAAAATGAGGGAGAAGCTGAGCCAGAGAAACATGATGATGCCCCTTCAGAGCATGTTGAAGGTGAAAAAGATAATGTTGAAGAAGAAAAGGGTAATGGAAAAGGAGAAAAAGAGAATGCTAAAAGAGAGCAAGATACAAATGGAGGTGAAGGAAATGAAGAAGAAGGAAACAAAGAAAAAAATGAAGATGAGAAAGAAGAAGAGAAAGAAGAAGAAGAAGAAGAGAAGGAAGAAGAAAAAGAAAAGGAAGAGGAATATGGGAAAAATGGGGAATTTTTAAAGGAGAATGAAGAAAATAAAATGTAGGTTGTAGAATCTCATAGATCTCCTGAAGAATCCTCCTTCAGTGATGATGTATTGAAAGGATTGCTATCCAAGCAGATCAGATTCCATCCAGTGATTCCTCCAGAGCTTCTACAACTTCCTATGATTCAAGGTTGTGTGGACTTGGATAAAATTTCTCTTGTTCATAAGTCGGTGTTGGGGGATGCATTGCATGCATCCGGTAGAAGAGAAATTCTGGAGATACACCAAAAAGGAAAAAAGCTTATTAAAGATACTCTTAAAGCCTTGCAGGAGGCCACACCCAATACTTCAATGGATACATCTCTCACTCCGGTAGAAAATTTGAGACTATTATTGGACTCATTTAAGGAGTATGCCTTCAGACTTGGTGAGAAGACAAAGCATGGGGTTGGGGAGAAGTTGGTAGAGAAAACGTTGTTGGCACTTCATGATAAGTGTGCTTTAGCACACACAAATGTTGAGAAGAATCTAGAAGTTGTGTAAAATTCTGAGTCTAAAGAAAATGTTGTCTTTGGTTATTGCTTAAAGTGGTTGAATGCCACTCAAAATATTAAGGATCTCATGGACTCCATTGAGTCTTAGTTGACTGCAGTCTCTAGTACCTACAATGCATCTAAGGATAGAGATAGGACAACTTGGAATTCCATATCTTCTCACAAAGATAATTTTTCATTATACAAAAGTAGAAAGAAGGAATCATCAAAAGATTTGGTTAGTTAGGTGACCTTGTAAGAATGGAGTACACCCTGGTTGCTAATGCTTTGGAAAGTACAGAGAAACTTGAGAAGATACATTTGACTCTTGGTACTTTGGATGATGCAGAGGAAAGTTTAATGGAATTGGAATCCTTGAACAAAATGTTGATTAATGCAAAGAAGAGTTGGGTGAGTGATAAGACAACTTGGCAAGGTATACTTAAGGAGCTTTAAGGCTTGCCATCCTTTGGGTAATTTTTTTTTAGTTTTCATATATCTTTTGGGCTGCCCTTTTTCCTTGATGTTAAAGGGGGAGAGAAAAGTGATAGGGGGAGAGAATACTGGTGATAAGGGGAGAGAATGCTATGGAAAGAGTGTTGTAAATAAGAGTTTTGTAAATTTTGGCACATGTTACTATCAATGAATAAGGGGGATATTGTTGGAAGAATGAAGAGGAACATCTTATTATACAGTTTTTGTGCTGTCATTGATGTCACCATATTATATGAGTTGCAACCGCAAGGTTAATTCATTGTTTGATTTGGTATTTTGGACCGGTATCTGAATTGGTATGTAGTTATCATCCTCTAGTATTTTGGTCTACATTCCTTCGCTATTGATTTTTGCTACTTGTGGTTTTGGGAAATGGTCTATGGATGTTGGAAGTGTGTATGTTCTCACATGTTTAGGGGCTTGTACGAAAAGTTGGCATTACTCTATTGTTGCATTTTCATATTAGGTCTATCTCTGACTAACCTCATGGATAGTTGGTGTTATGGCGAATTAATTTTGTGTTGCAGATGTATGTGTGACCTATCTTAGGTCCATTCTGACATGATGTAGTGTGCTACACACTTGAATTTATTTTTGGAAAGATTTTGTAAATGCTTGAATCCATCAGTTGTTTTTTGGTGAATAAGGGTTGCATCTAATTAGGCTAACCTAATTGATGCTTGCAGATGTATTAGATATATATGTTGAATATTTTTTTTGATTGGGAGGAGTAGGTGTGCAAATGTGAAGAAGTGTGAAAATGAAGTGTGTTAACTTAGTTTATTGAGCATCAAAGGAACTAAATCAACACTTGTTAGGTGTACATTATCAATTCATTTTCTGGTTGTAAGCCATTTAGTCATTGTATTTCTATAGGCAATGAGCCTCTCATTTTGGACAGCGAGTCTTGGTAGTAGGCCACCCTTTTGTAATATCTTATAACTGGTTATACTATATTGTGAGCTAACCCTCATTGTGGTTTTTACCATTTTGGATTTTCCACGTAAAAATCTTAGTGTTCATGTGTTGTGTGATTTCATGTTCTATTAATGCTACTGCTTATCTTTACTATTATATGTATTGGTGTAATTGGATGGTATTTGTTCAATAATATTAACAAGATACTGATTCACCCCCCCTCTCAGTATCTTGGGTACTCAACACATAATCCTCAAACCACTCCTTGGTATGATAAATTTTCTAAGTCTAATTTGTCTTCCTCCAAGACAAAGAAGAAATTAGGTGAATCTTGCATTTTTTGTGGTAAGGAGGGACATCTAGTCACTCAATGTTGGAAAATATTAGAGGCTTTGGATGAATCCATGTAGCAACATAACATCTCAACCCCTAAGTCTTCTTCCTCATTTGCAAGTAAAGGTCATGCTCTTTCTACACAAGTGTTACCTTTTGTAGCTCCATAGATACTTGATTTCAATGCGACACATCACATGACTCACTCTCAGGATATGGTCTCATCCCCATCAAATTGCAGCACTACTCAGATTGTAGTTGGGGATTCTACACAACTTTCTGTTTTGGGCTTAGGTACTATCACACTTGAGGGTGGTTTTCTTCAAGATGTTCTTGTTCTTAATATCTCCACCAACCTTGTTTTAGTGTATTAAATTTTCCAATCCAAATTGTGTAGGATAATAGAGTTTACCCCACATGATGTAGTTATTTGTGACCTTCATGATCCTAATATTATTGTGGTGACTAGAAGTGTTGATTCTTCATTTCATTTATATTGATTTGATGGTTTTGAGAGTTCAATTGGTTCAAGTTCATCTTTTAATACACATGCAAAAACTATGAGTAAGCTTTGGCATGCCATTTTTGGCTGTCAATTATAGATATCTCAAACAAATGAGTACACAAGCATTGGTGTTAAGGCTCCTTAAGATTTCTTGTGCTGATGGTGTTTGTCGAGGATGTACTCTTGGAAATCATCACTAGGATTATTTTCCTATGGGTAGAGCCACACATGCTAAGGCACTCTTAGAGTTGGTATATAGTGACTGAAACAATGAAAAATGGGGGAGATTTTTTTCATATGGTTTAGAACATAGAGCAAAACCACTTTCCAATTATCTCATTAAAGGGAAACCCTAAAGATCTTAATCTAATATATGGAAAGGAGAAAGAGATCTTGCAATAGGGCTATCCTAGGGTATGATTGTAAACTAATGAGGGGTTCACCACCAACATAGGACTTGGAAAGACAAATGAAGTACAAGATATAATGCTTAACCCTAATATGATGCAACCATTCACTAAATGACCTAGAAAAGTATGTAAACTATAATAGAAAGTTGTAAGATGAAATGTGTGCACCTAGAAACCTGAAGGAGATTGAATGACGGCTTGGAATGCTAAAAACACTAATTTTAATGCTAACTAGGACTCATAGCCAGATTGGGAGATTTAGTCCCAGATCTGGGTTTCTGTACAATAACTGAAATCTGGCAAATGGGCATTTGAAACTGTAAAAACTTGCAAAATGGCCTAAACTAGGACTCATATGCTAAAACTAGCATATCAATCCAGTTAGGGTTTTTTGAAGTTTCAAAGTCTGAATCTACTCTTCAATGTCTACTTTGTCCTTCCCAATTAATTTGCAAATTTGAAACCCTAACTTGCAATATGTAGAAGTCTTCCAAGTATCTCCAATGCAAGGTGACAACTTTGACAACTTTGGACAGTTTGACAACTTTCTCCAAACTTGATCTTCAATATGTTTTCAATATAAAATTGCAAATCACACACTAAAGAGAGGGGAAAATGTTGTTTTGTTAGTGTAAAGGGGCTTTCCTTGGTCAAACCTCATTTTGGTAATTATACCTTGAAATGAAATGAAATAGGAATGGAGAATGATGAATGAACAAAATATGATGTTGCAATTCACCAAACCCTAGCAATAAAGTTCTGCAAACATGTATGAGATGGACCCAATGGATGCAGGCCTTGAATATTGCTTGAATATGATGGATCTTGAATTGAATGCTAGCTTGAATCATGAAACCCTATATCACAATTGGTAGCTCAAAAATAAACATGGTGCAAGATGACTTTGAAATGATGCTTGATGCTTGAATAATGCTCTAAAATGCTTGATAATATGCCCTTGAATTCTCTTGAATTATCTTGTAAACACTTGAATGCTCTTGTGAACTCCAATTTTATATTATGAATGCTCTCACAAAAGTCTTAGGTGAAAATGAGTGAAATAACCTTATATTTATACTTAATTATGTAAAATTTCTCAAAATTACAACACTACAAGTCGACATTAGATCTAGGAGGACAAAATCCTACCAAGAATTTTAATTAATTTTAATTTTGGACCACACGAGACTCATACACCCAAGGTGGCATATGAGTCCCATTAGTCATAATTTATGGGACCATTTTCAAAAATGCTTAGAAAGGTGTAAAATCTAGATCGAGACCCAAAACCTTAGGTGGGACTCATACGCCCAGGGTGGCGTATAAGTTTTAGATCACTAAATCTAGGGCCCAAGATCTAGCGTAAATGTGTCAAACACATTACAACACTAAATCAAGCCAACATTAAGCTTATTTTAAAAAGGAGGGCCCAAACAAGCAAGGAAAAGTAAAGAGATACCTTTTCTATTGCCACATTTAGTCCCCACTTTAGTGAGAGGATGAACTTGCTTCAAATTCACACTAAAGTAGAAAAACATGTATCAAGAGTGGCCCAATGCACTAATGTCAGTGAGATAGGATGACAACGATCAAGAGGGGTGATCAAGATACCATGAAAAACCAACATAGGGACAAAAGGACACACATGAAAATGATGTAAAGAGTAATAAATAGGAACAAGCATACACTTCCAATGACAAAATAAAAAAGAAGATTAAAGGAAAAATAGGGGTGGATCAAACTTCGATCATTTTTCCATCGCGATGTGGATCAGATCTAGGATGTTTGTCCAAAAAAAACATGCTGAATCTAAGGCAAAAAAACTTCAGGTTGTCCACTAGGTGAGTAATCCAAGAAGGTGAGACACATACACACATGGCTACTATGTACTCACACACACGTGCGAGTGGATAAGGGAAAGTCATGCCTCGATCGGGCTTCTTGTCAAACCATACCAAGGTTATACCTCTTGATAACTTTGATAAGGAACAACACAACAATGAACTTTGAGCTTCATGAGACAAGCAAAACTTCATATGCTTGGAACTCATGAAGAAACAAGATGGCTCCACAGACATACAAAGTGTGTTATGTAAGGTGGCCATATAATTGAAAATGCAAACGTAATAGTAGGGAATGTTCAAAGGATTCTTGCTTAATTCATACAAGCTCTTAACTTAGGGAACATTGTTCCGAATGTCTCCAAGAGAGGACCAATCAAAGAATAAAATATTCACAACTTAGGGGATGTAGTGTGTTGCATCAAGTCACTAAGAGGACAATAATATACTAAGAGAGATCACACTCAATGTCACCATAAAGCTAGAGACACATCACATGAAGTAAGAAAACTACACCATGAAACATGAAATGCAAAAGAATAATGTCAATGTATGCCCCCACTTTAAAGAAATTGCAAAACACCATGTTGTGAGAATTACTTTAAAGTAGCAAATGATAAATGCTAACAATATGAGAGCTAACTTGAAAATCCCTATGCCAAGTCATATGTTTCCAAATGAAGCTACGTCATGCAAAAGAAAAGAGAAAAGGGGTTTCCCCCCAAAATAAAACTTCAAACACATGAGGGATATATGGATTTGGGGCCAGTATGTTCTTGCTACAATGTTTTTAGAGAGCTCAGAACTGCCATCATTCCCCAAATAATCATAGAATTGGAAGAATGACACAAAGAGAGTGAAAACAAAGAAAAACCTTTCAGGTCAACATGGAAGAGACATAAATGTCTCAACACCTTGTGACATCCCCAAAAGGAAAACACAAGACAAAGAAAAAGACAAGGAAATTTTTTTTGGGTCAACATGGAAGAGACATGAATGTCTCAATGCCTTGTGACATCCCAAAAAGGAAAGCACAAGAAAAATGAAAAAGATAAAAGATTTATGACATAAAGAAGAATGAAGATACAAAAAAAGGAATGTCACAAAGAGAGAACATAAAAAAAAAACATTACGAGGGATCACATTACGCACATATAATCGCACAAAAGAAAAATGAAAAATAAATAATGAAAAAAGACTAGTAGGGCACATGTGAGTCAACCTAAAGTAGGTCATCCGCATCCCAATCATGTTCATTGTATACCGAAGGCAGACAACTAGCCAAGGGGAAAACAACAAGTGCCGAACTAGGGCCATCACTAGGTTGAACACTCTTCTTAGGAGAATTGTTGTTTAAGCTCATAGAAGAGGAAAAAAATGTATTCAATTCATTATGCACTTCCCCATCAATTTTAGAAATTCTCTCATCATCATCTAAATTAATCAAAATAGGAGGTCAAATGATAATTTCCAAATAAGGGTTCAAATCTTTTTTCGATTGTGCTATAGGATCTTTTTGTTTCAGGGTGGGGCTAGACTCATCATGCATTGCTTTAGTCAAGTCTGGATCTTGATTTTCTTTGTTTATTTTTTCATTTAACCTACGAGCAAGGGCACGAAGTCTATGCCTACACTCTCTAGTACCTCTATTTATTTTAGTTCTATTTTCAAGTTGCATTTGTGTAGGAGCAGTTTGATCAACCATAGGTTTATTTTCTTCCCTAAGGGGAGGAATAGAAGGAACCATGTAAGGTTGTTCAACCAATTTCTCTTTAACTTTGTAAACTTGTTTTATTCTAGGAGGTGTAACAATATTTTTTTGTTGTCTCTTGGTCTTTTGCAGGAAGTAGGTGAAGGTTTTTTCTTAGGTTGGTCTTGGTTATTTAAAATTTCTTTAGGTTCAATCATGGTTTCATCAAAGATGGTAGGCTCAATTGTAGGTTGATGCATGTTTTGGAGGGATAATTCTGCTATTTTATTTTCCTTGAACTTTTAGTAGGATTTGAAAAAGAAGTCTTCTCATGGTTTGATAGGTTCTATAGGCTCAGGCCAAAAGAAATCTAAGGAAAAGTTTCTACGAGAATACAAAGGGTTAAAGCCACTATGATGGATGCTGGAAATTTCATTGTAAAAGGGAAACTTTAAGAATTTATGTACAACCGAAGGGACTGTTGGATATTGTTGATATGCTATTATCATCGATGTCAACACTATTGGAATTAATGTCTTTAAGGCTATATATGTTGAGGATATTGAGAAAATTGTAATAAAATAAGTTGTAGGTTGTTAGTGATGCAGTGAAGTTCATGCTATTGGCTAGCTCAGTATATTGATGACTAGAGGTTGTGTATTAAAGAGTTTGTTATCGGGTATATATAGTTTATCCACGTAAAGTTTTAGAGATCCACATGAATTTTTGATCGAGTTATGAGTATCTGTGTTTTGATAGTTGTTCTATTGCTTCAGTTGGTGTTCCTTGAAAAAGATGATGTGACTCTAGTAATTTGAATTGTTGTGTGGTGCAACCATAGTAGGAGGGTCCTCAAAGAGAACAATTCAGACCATGTAGGAAGAGTCACACAATAGAAGCAACATGGAATATGGAGGAAAATGCAGATTCAAACATTCTCATTAACAAAAATCTCAATTACAATCAACCAACAACATTCGAGCTTACAGATTTGGCTCACATGCCTGATACATGTTCAAAATACAATATTCTTATATGCTTCTTAAATTGATTGAAATATTACATATCCAAAACTAATATTCATATAACTACCTTTCTAATGATCCATTATAATGATTTATATCACATCTTGATATTTAGAATCATCTGCGTCAGCCAAAGATCATTACAATCTCCCATGAAAGAAAATGTAACATGCACATGTAATAGGTTGGCCTCAAATTTGAATTACTCCACGGTGAATGCATAGGATGAAGTGTGGACCTAAATTAAGGTTGGGGACACTCCAAAGAACAATTCAAATTACACCGTCGGGATCCAAAAGTTATGGGAAAGATCCACAGGTGATCAAACTAGCTGTTAGATTTAACATTATTTCGGTGCCAGTTCAAGAAACTTCCACTAAATCCATAAGCGATAAATTTCTGAAAAAAGATCCAATCTCGATAAAATCTTGGAATATGGAAAATGAGCATGTCCATGATGTAAAATTAGATCCACAGGGTCTGGTGAGAAAATATGATGAAACATTGAATCTACCAACTTGAACTGAACAACAAACTGAACAAGAACAAAAATTGAATGAAAATATTTTTGGTTGATGCAAGATTGCCAAGAACCAAGGATTCTCCTACATTAGACATCTGGGGTTATTTGAAAAGTGAGTCCCTCACTTTTTAGGGGCTAAAGGAAAACTAGGATGGTCTACCTCATCCTAAGAAATCCAAGAAGAATCCTCCACTGGTTTTCCTTTCCACTTCACAAGATATTCTTTGTATTGTCTTCCACGAGTTTTCCTCCCATTTTTGATATTGAAAATCTCTTCAATATCATATGATTGTTGTTTAGGAAACTGATTCTCCAATTTTTCTTTACTACCTTCACTGAATTTTGATTCATGGTATTGATGTAGCATGGTATTGATGTAGATCTTCAATGTTGAATATAGGTTATATACCCATGTTATCCGGTAACTCCACTTCATATGCATTTCCTGAATCAAATTTCTTCAAAATCTTATAGGGTCCAAATTTCCTCATATTTAGGTTATTGTATGTTCCAATTGGAAATATTTCCTTCCTCAAATACACCATCACTTTATCTCCAACTTCGAACTCCTTATGTCTCCTCTTTTCATCTACTTTCTCCTTATACTTTTGGTTCATATCTTCCAATTGTTCCTTCACTTGAGTATGCACTTTCTTCATATGTTCTGCAAATTCCTCTACTTGTGCACTCCTTTTATCTTCCATATTGATGTCTCTCAACTTTGATATACCTCTAAGATGAACCCTAATAACAATCTCAAAAGTTGTCTTTTTCGGTAATTTCTTCACTGAATTATTGTAAGCAAACTCTACTTGTGCAAAAACTAAATCCCAACTTCCGATTTTCTCTCCAACCAAGCATCTCAAAAAATTCCCCAAAATCCTATTTACTACCTCTATCTATCCATTAGTCTGTGGGTGAAAATTAGAACTAAAATTCAAATCTATCTTTATCTTCTTCCAAAGTGTCCTCCAAAAGTAACCAACAAAATTTGCATCTTTTCTTGAAACAATAATCCTAGGTAATCTATGCTATCTAATCAGTTCTTTGAAAAATAGGTCTACTACATGTACCACATATGTTGTCTTCTTACAAGGTATGAAAGGTGCCATTTTAGAAAATCTATCCACCACCACAAATATAGAATCATTACCTCTTTGTGTCTTCAGAAAACCAAGTATGAAATCCATGCTGATATCCTACCAAGGTCTCTCCGGAACTTTCAAAGGCTTATACAATCCAACATTCTGAATACTACCTTTTGCAACTTGAAAAACCCTATGAATATCCACATATTTCCTAATATCCTTATAAATCTATGGCCAAAAGTAATTCTCACTTACCAATGCTACTGTCTTATCAATTCCAAAGTGTCTTGACAATCCTCCACTATGCTTTTCTTTCACCAAGTTATCCCTCATTGAACTTATGGGTATACACAAATGATTCCATTTGAACAACACACCCTCCTAAATGAAATAATCCAATCATTGACTCCTATCCTCCAAAACTGGTTCTTTACAATCTCTCCAAGTTTCTACAAAATCCAGGTCTTCCTCATACGAGTTCTTCAATTCATCAAAGCCTAATACCTCCACTCTTATCTCTTCCAGTAAATTCCTTCACCTACTCAAAGCATCAACAACTCTATTTGACTTTCCACTCCTATGTTTAAAAAAAAAGTATAACTTTGCAAGAATTCCACCCATGTCATGTGTCTCTGATTCAACTTACCTTGACTGTTCAAATATTGTAAGTCCTGATGATCCGTATACAATACAAACTCCTTAGGCAACAAGTAATGTATCCACTTCTTCAAGGATTGAACTATGGCATAAAACTCCTAGTCATACACTGAATATCTTCTCCTAGCATCATTGAATTTCTCATTGAAATAAGCTACTGGTCTTCCTTCTTGACTTAATACTGCTCTAATTACATTTCCACTTGCATCATAGTCTACCTGAAATACCTTATTAAATTTTTGGTAAAGCCAACATAGGCTGCTCAATTAGTTTCTATTTCAACAACTCAAAAATCCAGTCTACTCCAGATGTCCACCTAAAATATTTCTTATCTCCTCTCATTGCTTTTGTCATAGGACTACAAATAGAACTTAAATTCCTAATGAACTTTTGGTAGAAACTAGCCAACCCATGAAATGATCTTACCTCTCTAATTTTTTCCAGTGAAGGCCACTCAATAATTTCTCTTACCTTCTCAAAATTCATCTTCAATCCATCCACAGATATCACAAATCCTATAGATACCAATTATTCCTTCATGAAACTACACTTCTTAATGTTTATCAACAACTGCTCTTCTCTCAACCTTTGTAAAACTTGTCTTATATGCAAAAAAATTTCTTCTCTACTCTTACTGAAAATCAAGATGTCATCCAAGTAAACAATCAAAAAATTACCCAAGGATTTATTCAATACCTCATTCATCAGCCTCATGAAAGTACTTGGTGCATTTGTTAGTCCAAAAGGCATCACCAACCACTCATACAATCCTTCATTTTTCTTAAATGTTGTCTTCCATTCATCCCCTTATTTGATTCTGATATGATGATATCCACTCTTCAAGTCTATCTTTGTAAAGTATTTAGCTCCACTCAAACAGTCCATAATGTCATCCATCTGGGGAAAAGGAAATCTATACTTCACAGTGATCTTGTTTATGGCTCTAGAGTCTATACACATCCTCCATTCGCCATCCTTCTTAGGTGCTAACACAACAGGTACTACACAAGGACTTAAGCTTTCCCTGATCAAATCATTCCTAACAACTCTTCATTCTTTGCTGGTGCCATTTGGTGTGCTTCTTTATTAGGAAAACTAGCTCCTGGAATTAGATCCATGCAATGACTAATACTCCTCATAGGTGGTAATCCATTAGGTACATTATCTGAAATGACCTCTTCATACTCTATCAACAACTCCTTTATCTCCTCCAATTGTTATTCTACATGCTTCAAGTATTCAACCTTCTTAGGAACCAAGGCATAACACATGTTCTCATGTCTCAATCCATCTAGAAATCTACTTCCATCAACCAAAAAAATTCTAGCACTCGTACAAACCTCAACTTTATGAACATCCTACCATGGAAAAAAAAGTATGGTTCATCCCATTAGCAACAATAGTATATGTATTCTTATTTCCATCATGAATAGCCTATCTATCATATTGCCAAGGCCTTCCCAACAAAACATGGCATATATCCATAGGCATGATATCACACAAAACTTCATCATGATAGTTTCCTATCTTCAATTTTACCAAACATTGTTCACTTACCAGTATCTTATGCTCATCTTGAATCCATGCTATCGGATAGGGCTTCGGGTGTTTCAATCTTCCAGCTTCAATTTGGTCACCATTTCTTCAGAAACCAAATTCTTTGAGCTTCCACTATCAACAATCACTTGGCAACATTTTACAGCTACCTTGCATCTGGTACGAAACAAATTCTTTCTCTGCAATGGTTCCTACTCCATCTCACTTTGACACAATACTCTTTTGTTCACCAGCAATTCCCCATCTTCCAGTTTGTTAGATGATCTGACATGATCCTCCTCAACAAAAGTTGTTCTTCTATTGTTCTCTATCTTTCTGCTTTTCTCTCCCTGATTACATTCAAATGCTCTATGTCCTCCACCACATTTAAAGCATGTTCCCATGAAAACTCTTTTCTCCTTATCATCTTTTCTATAACCCTCATTTCGGTAACCACCATATCCTCCTCTTCGGTAAGAATTTACATCACCTCTATGGTACGAATTATCATTCTTACTAACTTCCTTATCTTTATTTTGATATGAAAAATATCTCTTCCTCCTCCAGTAAAAGTTCTGCCTCTCTGAAATCTTACTTCTCTTCCTCTCTATCTCTTCTCATGTCTTTTATTCAACTTATCTTTTTCATTTAGGGCACACTGATATTTCTCTTCCACACTCTACAACTTAATCAAACTAATCTCATCCTATATAGATGACCTCAAACCATTCACATACCTAGCTACTTGCTCGATCCCATCCTCTTAATGTCTAGATCTGATGTTCAACTTGTAGAACTCCTCAGTATACTCTATAACACTTGACTCCTTTTGCTTCAAATTTTGCAACTTTCAGAACAAACTAATCTGATAATTGAAAGACATAAACTTTGTCTTCAACTTATTCACCATTTGATCCCATGATTTTATCTTTTCTTTTCCTCTTCTTCACCTATCTATCTGCAAATGTTCCCACCAAAGGGATGCATGTCCTTTCAACTTTGTAAAAGAAAATTTCACCTTCTTGTCTTTAGTGGTACCTTCAAAATCAAAATACTTCTCCATTTTTGTTATCCAATCAAGCAATTCTTCTAAATCCAACTTACCATTATAATCTACTAGATTGAAATGTGGTTTTTTATTCGCTCTAGTTAGGGCTCTTATGAACCTCTCTTCTCCTTGATCTAGAATAGGTTGATCTTTTCATCCTCTTTCTTCCTGTACTTCTACCTCTTCATCACTCACTTCATCAACTTGTCACCCTCTCCTTTGGGCCATTTCAACTACATCTAATTTGGCAGCAATTCATCTCAAGATCTCCATTAAAATTGGGTCTACATTTCCATGCGCTCTATTTCCTCTAACATTTCTTCTTCACATAATATTTACACAAGTCCTCTACAGCTGTAGGTTAGATCCTCAATCTTCCACCCCACAAAAAATCTTCAACAAGACTTCACAAATTTTGGTGATCTCTCACAGATCGAATCTCTCTCTGATACCAATTTGGTGTAGCCACGATAAGAGGGTCCTCAAAGAGAAAAATATGGACCATGCAACAAGAGTCACACAATAGAAGCAACATGGAATATGGAGGCAAATGAAAATTCAAACATTCTCATCAACAAAAATCTCAATTGCAATCAGCCGACAACATCTGAGCTTATAGATTTGGCTCACAGGCCTGATAAAACATGTTCAAAATACAATATTCTTATATGCTCCTTAACTCGAGTGAAATATTACATATCCAAAACTAATATTCATCTAACTACCTTTCTAATGATCCATTATAATGATTTATATCATATCTTGAGATATAGGATCATCTGCATTGGCCAAAGATCATTACAATCTCCCATGAAAGAAAATGTAACATGGGCATGAAATAGGTTGACCTCAAATTTGAATTACTCCATGGTGAATGCATAGGATGAAGTGTAGACCTAAATTAAGGTTAGGGAAACTCCATGGAACAATTTGAATTACAATGTCGAGATCTACTAGTTACGGGAAAGATCCACAAGCGATCAAACTAGTCGTTAGATTTAACATTATTTTGGTGCTAGTTCAAGAAACTGCCACTAAATTCATAAGCATCAACTTGCCAAAAATAGATCTAATCATGCTCAAATCTTGGAATAAGGAAAATGAGTATGTACACAATGTAAACTTAGATCCATAGGGTCTGGTGAGAAAATATGATACACTAATTATGCCAACTTGAACTGAACAAGAACAAAAACTAAATGAAAATATTTTTGGTTTATGCAAGATTTCCAAGAACCAAGGATTCTCTTGCATCATTTTGGATGCTTTTGTAGTGATTCATGATGCTTGCGGATGTTTCTAGATCATTCTTTATCTGTGTTGTACGTCTGCATTGATCATTGTGCTCGCAATTGGTGATTTTCTTCTTTGAGTTTATGTTTTTCATGATCTTGGTTGACATGGTGATTGTAGCTTGTTGTGGAACTCGAGGCATAATTTTTGAAGGTGATTCATGTTCAAGGATTTTTTTCGGGTCTTCACTATGTTGTGGCTAACATTGGTTGGTGTGCATTAATAATTATTGATGATTTGGGCTGATAGTTTGTATTCATTTTATATTTTGTTGAAGCCAACATGTAGATGATGTTATCCCTAGTTGCAGATATATATGATCAATTTTTTATACCTTTTGGAGGTGAGTGTGTGAAGTGTGGGATTCTTGTGTGTGAATAATGATCTAATCTTTCAAAGGAAAAAATAAAGTGTGAAGAAGAGTGAGCAGAGTTTATGAGCTTGACCAAAACTGTAATAAGGCATTAGTAGATGCTATTTTCTCAGTTCAAAATCTTGTGGATGTAATCTAAATGTTTCTGTAAGATAGTGTGTCTTCCTTTGTGAAGTAATCCTTTTTGTATTTGAGCAGTGAGCTCTAGGAAGTGTGCCTGAATGCATGCACATTTCCCATTTACAATTCCTTTATATTTTTAACAGAGTATAATCTTGTGTACTAACCTCCACCACAGTTTTTCCCCTAATAAGGTTTCCATGTAAAAAAATCTTGGTGTTATGTGTGTTTCTGATGTGGTAATGGTTTATGCTTTCATGCTTATTGATCAGATTTGAGAATAAGTTTAATAAATTTAATTTCTATGACAACTGATTCACCCCCCTCTTAGTTGTTTTCCCTTATGTTTCCAACAATTGGTATCAGAGCAGGTTCCTCAGAAGAAGTTTAATAGCTTGAGATGATCTGAGATGGCAGCATATAAGAAGGATAGTTCGAGATTTGATGAAGCAAATTATTCTCTATGAAAGACTCGAATGGAGAGTCATCTGAGATACATTGGTGAACCTTACTAGACAATTACAAAGAATAGATATATCATTCCATAGAATGGTCCTTCTACTTTTGCTGAGATTAAGGATGCTAAGTACAATATCAAGGTTAAGGAAGCATTGTTGAGTGCTCTAACTGATTATGAGATGACAAATGTAATGGATCTAAAGACTGCTTATGAGATCTGGAAAAAGTTGGAAACTTTGTATGCCCATGTGAAAATTGCTAAGTTGCAAAGCCTGAAAGGTAAATATGAAATGTTGAGAATGGGTGATGATGAGAACATCACTTCTTTTAAGGAAAGAGTGAAGAACTTGTGTGTAGTATTAGATGTGCTAGTGGAACATTGAAAGAATCAAAGATTGTTGCTAAAGTGCTTAGATCCTTGTCTATTGCATACAAAGCCAAAGCTACAACTATTGAGGAGATCCAAACTATGACACATGTAACTTGAGACATGTTGATTGGTAAGCTTATTTCTTTTGAGTTAAGTGAGTTTGGTGATTCTCTTCCTAAGACAAAATCTGAATTCAAAGCTACTATCTCTAGAAAAAGATAACCAAATATATGATCTGGATGAAAGTTCTTCTAGAAGGGTGTTCAAGTATGAGGAGGAAATGAGAGAAATTGAAGAAGAAGAGAGAAAACATGATGAGCTCGAAGTACTTATTGTCAAGAGAGAAGATAGAGGAGAGGGTAAGTATAAAGGGAAATTTCCTATTAAATGTTTTTCTTACAATAAGATAGGTCATTTTTCCTTGAGGTGTTTGGAAAGAGTTCCTAAGCCAAGACCTAACAAGCCTAGATTCCAAATAAAGTGTTATTTCGTTGTTGATGAAGGTGTGACAAATGATGAATCTAATAAAGGGAATGTAAGTGAGGATGAATGAGTATTTATTGTTATCAAGGAAAATGATCATGTACCTACTAAATCTTCTAGTTGCACAAATGTGGAGAAAGTGCTAGCTACCAGAGTTGAAGAAAAATATGAATGGGTGATTGACAATGGATGCTCTAATCACATGACAGGTGATAAAAATAAATTTGTGAGCTTGGAAAAGTATGATGGTGGTGTTGTAAGATTTGATGATGAAAAAGTTGGTGTAATCTGTGGCATAGGATCCATTTCTCTTAATGGTAAGCATAATATTGATAATGTTCTATATGTGGAAGGTTTGAAGCATAATCTATTAAGTGTTGGATATATGGTTGACAAGGGATACAATCTTCAATTCAAGAATGGAAAGTGTAGAATATTGGGGAGTTCCAGAAATGTGATTGTATCTGGCACAAAAACAAAAGGTAATATCTTTCACCTAAATGTTGTTGGTAAAAGTTGTCTAATTGCTCAAGTTGATGAAAGCTGGTTGTGGCATAGGAGAATGTGTCATGTAAACTTTGAAAATATTATCAAGATAAGTTCTACTCAGGCTATGAGAGATCTTCCTAAGTTGATAAAACCTACTAATACTATATGCAAGGAATGCCATTTAGGGAAGCAAACTAAAGTTTGATTCTGGGGAAAATGACATTGTTCAAATGAAGTGTTGGAGCTTGTGCATAATGACTTGTGTGGTCCTTCTAGAGTCAAAATTTTACGAGGATATAGGTATTTAATGTTACTTATTAATGATTATTCTAGGATGATGAGGGTTACTTTCTTAAGGGAAAAATTTGAAGCTATAGAGAAATTCAAGATTCTTAAGGCTATGGTTGAGACAGAGATAGGTCTAAAGATTAAATGTATGAGATCAGATAGAGGTGGTGAATTCACTTCCGGTGAGTTTAATTCTTTTTGTGAAGTGCATGGGATAAAGAGACTATTATTTGCACCACAGACCCCTCAACAAAATGGAGTTGTGGAAAGGAAGAACAAGACAATTCAAGAAGCTACTAGGACTATGATGCTAGAAGGAAAATTTCCTGATATCTATTGGAGAGAAGCTGTGAGTACTGGTTTACACTCTCAAATAGGTACAAACCAAAGGTGATACTAGTAAGACTCCTTATGAGCTATGGTATTTCCATAAACCTATAATTAGATACTTAAAAATCTTTGGGAGTAAATGCTATATAAAAAGAGATGAAGATATAGGAAAGTTTGATGCTAGAATTGATGAAGGAATCTTTCTTGGTTATTCTACTAAAAGTAAAGCCTACTGGTGATACAATAAGAGATTGTGGATGTTGGATGTTGTAGTTGTGTTGCTGATATGTGGTTGTCATTGATGTCAACACTATTAGCATTGATGTATTACAGGTTGTATATGTCGAGGATATTGATAAAATTGTTAAAGAAAGAGTTGCAGGTTGATAGTGAAATAGTGAAGGTCATGAAGGTATCTTTCTCAGTACATTGATGATCAATTGTTGTGGACTAAAGGGTTTATTGCTGAGTGTATCTAGTTTATCCACCAAAAGTTTTAGAGGTCCACGTAAAGATTTAATTGTCTTATGAACAGTTGTGTTTTGACAGTTTTTCTGTGGCTTTAGTTAGTGTTCTTGATTGAAGTTGATGTGATTATAGTAATTTTAGTTTCTATGGATTCCTCTCTCATGATTCTTGGTGCTTGTGGATGTTTCTAGATCATGCTATATCTTTGTTGCACATCTGCGTTGATTGGTGTGCTCATGGTCGGTGATTTTTCTCTTGTGTGTTCGAGTTGTTAAGTTATTGGCTGACATGGTGGTTGTAGCATGTTGTAGATCCTTGGAGATTAAAATTTGAATGCTTGGAACACTCAAGGATATTGTTTTAAGTCTTCATTATATTGTAGTCGATTGTGTTTGATTTGAATTGAAAACTTACTTAAAAATTTGGGCCAACATTATGTATATGTTTTATATTTTGGTCGATGAAGTTGTTGATGTAAATCAATGTTGCAGATATATAAGAGCTATTGTTTGTGCAAAGTTAAAGTGTGTGAATAGTGATCTAATCATTTGATTGCAGAGAAAAGTGAAGAAGTTTGAGCTAAGTGTGGAGTGCTTCTGTGCTTAATTAGAACTATAATCAAGCTTTTGTAGAATTTATTTTCTCAGTTTATACCCTACAGATCTAATCTGAATTATTGTAAGATAATTTATATTCTTTGGGAAATGAGCCCTCTTGTATTTGAGTAGTGAGCTCTAGGCAGTGTTCCTGAATGCATGGGCATTCCCATTATTTTTCATTATACTTGTAATAGGGTATAATATTGTGGAATGACGTCCATCGTGGATTTTCCCCTAATAGGGTTTCCACATAAAAGATCTTGGCATTCTCTATGTTTCTGATGTGTTAATTGTCTGTAGTTAATTGTTAATTCATCAGATCCGAGATTAAGTAAAGTTAGGTTTGAAAAGTTTAAATATTTCGTGACAACTGATTCTCCCCCCCTCTCAGTTGTCTGTCCTTGTTTTTCCAACAATTAGTATCAAAGATGCTTCCTTTGAAGAAGTTTAAAAGCTTGAGGTGATCTAAGATGGCATCATACAAGAAGGAAAACCCTAGATTTGATGGTACAAACTAATCTTTGTGGAAAGCTAGAATGGAATGTCATTTGAGGTGTATTGGTGAACCCTTCTGGAAGATCACAAAGAACAAATATGTTATTCCTCAGAATGGTCCTTCCACTCCTGATGAGATTAAAGAGGCTGAGATTAGCATTGGGGATATTGAAGCTTTGCTAAGTGCTCTAAAGGATTCGGAAATGGAAAATGTGATGATCTGAAGACAACTCATGAGATCTAGAAGAAGCTGGAGACTTTGTATGAAGGAGATACACTTTTGAAGGTTGTTAAGCTACAAAATTTGAAAGGAAAGTATGAAACTTTGAAAATGGGTGAAGATGAAAATATTTCTTCTTTTATGCAAGGAGTAAATGAAATTGTGATGGGTATTAGATGCATCGGTGGTACCTTGGATGAACAAGAAATTGTAGGTAAAGTGCTCAGATCATTGCCTCTCTCTTACAAATCAAAGGCTCATGCTATTGAAGAGCTCAAAATAGTAACCAATGTGACAAGAGATATGCTAATTGGTAAAATTGTTGCCTTTAAGTTGAGTGAATCTGGTGATTTTTCCCCCAAGACTGAATCTGCATTTAAGGTCTATGTATCCAAAAGAAACATGAAAAAATATGATTTGGGAGAGAGTTCTAGAAAGACATTCAAGTATGAGGAAGAGATGAAACAACTTGAAGATGAAGAAAGAGAGGTAGAAGAGCTAGAATCACTGATTGTAAAGAAAGAAGGTAGAGGACAAGGTAAGTATAAAGGAAAGCTACCTATTAAATGTTTCTCTTGCAATAAAATAGGTCATTTTGCTTCAAGGTGTCTTGAAAGAGTTCCTAGGTCTAAGCCTAACAAACCTAGATTTCAAAAGAAATGATATTATCCTAAAGGTGTGATTGATGAAGAATCTAATAAAGAAAATGGAAATGAAGATGAATGGATTTTCATTGCTATCAAGGAAAATGGTTGGTGGCTACTGAATCTACTAAAGTTGAGAAAGCTCTTGCAGCCTGGATTGAAGAAAAGGATGAGTGGGTTATTGACAATAGATGCTCACATCATATGACTGGTGATAAAAGAAAATTTCTAAGTATAGAGAAATATGATGGCAGGGTTGTAAGATTCAGAGATAAAAATGTTGGCTTGATTCATGGTAGAGGATCTATTTGTCTTGGTGGTAAACATAGCACTGATGATGTCCTTTATGTAGAAGGCTTGAAGCATAACCTGTTGAGTGTTGGACAGATGGTGGACAAGGGTTATGATCTTTAGTTCAAATATGGAAGATGCAAGATACTTGGAAGCTCTAGAAATATGATTGCTTCAGGTACAAAGAGAAAAGGTAATATTTTTCACTTGAGTGCTACTAATGTAAGTTGTTTAATTGCTCAAGTAGATGAAAGCTAGTTATGGCATAGGAGGCTATGTCATGTGAATTTTGATAACATTATCAAGGTAAGATTCACTCAAGTATTAAGAGATTTACCTAAGCAGGTGAAGCCTACTAACACAATATGCAAGGAATGTTAGATGGGAAAGTAGACTAGAGTTTCTTTTCAAAGAAAACAACATCATTTTAATGGAGTACTGGAGATGGTGCATACTGATCTATGTCGTCCCTCCAGAACTAGAAGTCTACAAGGAGAAAGGTACTTTATGTTGTTTATTGATGATTACTCTAGGATGATATGGGATGCTTTCTTAAGAGAAACATGTGAAGGATTAGAGAAGTTCAAAATTTTCAAAGCTATGGTAGAGAATGAGATAGGTCTAGAAATCAAACTCCTAAGGTTAGATAGAGGTGGTGAGTTCACTTCCTGTGAGTTCAATTCTTTCTATGAAGAACATGGAATCAAAAGACAATTATATGCTCCCCGAACCCCTCAACAAAATGGAGCTGTAGAAAGAAAGAATAGAAAAATTCTAGATGCTGCTAGAACAATGATGATAGAAGGAAATGTGCCTCACATCTATTGAAGAGAAGCTATAAACACTATTGTGTACACTCTAAATTGGCTAAATGTCAATGGTATTTCCGATAAGACTACTTTTGAACTGTGGTTTGGTTGTAAGCCTACTATTAAATATTTCAAGATCTTTGGAAGCAAGTGTTATATCAAGAGAGATGAGGACATAGCTAAGTTTGATGCAAGGAGTGATGAAGGAATCTTTCTAGGTTACTCTACTAAAAGCAAGGCTTACCAGTGCTATAATAGGTGGTTGAGAAAAATGGTTGAACGTGAAAATATTAAAGTTGACGATGACTCTCCTAGATGATCTAGATATTATGGATATGATTCAAATGACTAGCAAGATAGTACAAACAAAGGGAACAATGCTCAAACATAGAATCAAGTTGTTCTAGTAAATCAAGAAAGTCAAGAAGGAGAGACAAGTGTAAGTGCAAAAGAAAGAATAGAAGAACCAGAAGTGTGAGAGAATCCTAAAATTTTGAGGTATGTAAAGCTAAATCATTATGAAAATCAAATTATATGAGACAAGAATAAAGGTGTGCAAACTAGAAGAAAGATTGTAGAAGAATATTGTCTGATTTCCAAGAATGAGCCTAACAATGTCAATGAAGCTTGTAATGATGAACACTGGATGGAAGCTATGAAGGAAGAACAAATGCAGATTGAAAATAATGATACATGGATTCTTGTTCCCAGAACTAAAGATAAAAATGTGATTGGTACTAAATAGGTCTTCCAGAATAAGCTGAATGAAAAAGGTGAAGTGGTTTGGAATAAAGCAAGACTGGTATGTAAAGGATATTAAAAAATTGAAGGTATTGATTTTGAAGAAACCTTCTCCCCTATTGCCAGAATTGAAGTTGTAAGATTATTTCTTGCTTATGCTACATATAATAACTACAAAGTTTATGAAATGGATGTGAAGTCAGCCTTTCTGAATGGTGAGTTAGAAGAAGAGGTATATGTTGAACAACTGGATGGATTTCAACTGACTGATAAGGAAGACATGGTTTGGAGATTGAAGAAATATTTGTATGGACTCAAGAAAGCCCCTAGAGCCTAGTATGCTAGACTAGATAAATACTTACTAAAGATTAGATTCAATAAAGGTATTGCTAACAACAACTTGTTTTTTAAGTTGGATCATGATAAAGAGTTGATTATTGAAGTCTTTGTTGATGACATTATTTTTGGAGGTGATGATGATTTATGTATGAAGTTTGCTGATGAAATGAAAAGTGAATTTGAAATGAGTATGATTGGAGAGATGAAGTTCTTTCTAGGATTGCAAGTCACTCAGTTAGACAATGAAATTTTCATATCTTAGTCCAAATATGTGAGAGAGTTGCTGAAGAAGTTTGGCATGGAAGACTCAAAGCCTATTGGTACACCCATGGTAACCGGATGCAAGGTAACACATAATGATGATTCCCAAAATGAAAATCAAACAAGATATAGGTCAATGATTGGCGGATTTCTCTACTTGACTCAGACTAGACCAGCCATCATGAATGTTGTGTGTATGGTTGCTAGATATCAAGCAAATCCAAAAGAATCTCATGTGATTGCTGTAAAGAGACATATACCTAAAAGGAACAGTTGATTTTGGGCTTTGGTATCCTAAAGATGATGATCTTACCTTGAGTGACTATTCTGATGTGGATTCGGCAGGAGATGTAGATGATAGGAAAAGAACAAGTGGTGGTGCCTTCTTCCTAGGGAAGAAGCTGGTGTCTTGGTTGAGTAAAAAGAAAAATTTCATATCCCTATCTACTACTGAGGTAGAGTATATTGCTACTACAAATAATTGTACTCAAGTGCTATGGATGAAACAAATGTTGAAAGATACTAGAGTAGCATATGATGAGCCTATTGCCATATACTATGACAACTCAAGTGCAATAAATATATCAAAGAATTTGGTGCTACACTCTAAGACCAATCATATATCAATCAAGTTTCACTTCCTAAGGGAGAAAGTTTGAGAAAGAAGTTAGACTAGAGTATGTTCCTACCAAATAATAGGTTGCAGACATTTTCACCAAGCTATTGCCAAGAATACTTTTGAGTATCTCAGAGGGATGCTAGGGGTGATTACCCCTCTTGATATGAACTAAGGATGCATTTACTTGCATCAATCTGTGTGTTTCATAGCTATATTTTGATCTGGATTGATATTTTTGTGGCTGCTACTCAGGGGGAGTAGTCATATGTGTAGATATGTGGTCCAAAGCTTGTATGTGGAAAGATATGCTTATCTTTGTCATTGATTTCAAAGGGGGAGAAGATTCATGTGAAAAACTATGAATTATCTGGGGAGAAGAGCCTTGTGGGAGAAGATCATGTAGAAGGAGTTGAGGAGAAGAGTTAGAATCTAAGGGTGAGTAAGTGCTAATTGATAGTTGTGTTGATGGTGTTTTTCACATCATGTGTTGCCATCAATTCCAAAGGGGGAGATTTTTGGATGTTGTGGTTTTTTTGCTGATATGTGGTTGTCATTGATGTCAACACTATTAGCATTGATGTATTACAGGTTGTATATGTCGAGGATATTGAGAAAATTTTTAAAGAAAGAGTTGCAGGTTGATAGTGGAATAGTGAAGGTCATGAAGGTATCTTGCTCACTACATTGATAATCAATTGTTGTGGAATAAAGGGTTTATTTATGAGTGTATCTAGTTTATCCACCAAAAGTTTTAGAGGTCCACATGAAGATTTAATTGTCTTATGAATAGTTGTGTTTTGATAGTTTTTCTGTGGCTTCAGTTAGTGTTCTTGATTGAAGTTGATGTGATTCTAGTAATTTCAGTTGCTATGGATTCCTCTCTCATGATTCTTGGTGCTTGTGGATGTTTCTAGATCATGCTATATCTTTGTTGCACATCCGCATTGATTGGTGTGCTCGTGGTCGGTGATTTTTCTCTTGTGTGTTCGAGTTTTTAAGTTATTGGCTGACATGGTGGTTGTAGCATGTTGTGGATCCTTGGAGATTAAAATTTGAATGTTTGGCATGCTCGAGAATATTGTTTTAAGTATTTATTAGATTGTGGCCAATGGTGTTCGATTTGCATTGAAAATTTACTTGTAAATTTGGGCCAACATTATGTATATGTTAGATTTTAGCTGATGAAGTTGTTGATGTAAATCCATGTTTTGGATATATAAGAGAAATTATTTGTGTGAAGTTAAAGTGTGCATAGAAGGCAAGAAGTTCCAAAGGAAAAGCAAGTGTGCAAATAGCGATCTAATCATTTGATTGCAGAGTAGAGTGTGAAGAAGTTTGAGCGAAGTGTGAAGGAGTGTTTCTTTGCTTAACCAAAACTGTAAGCAAGCTTTTGTAGAAGCTATTTTCTCAGTTCATACCCTACGGATCTAATCTAAATTTTTGTAAGACAATGCATCTTCTTTGGGTAGTGAGCCCTCTTGTATTTGAGCAGTGAGATCTAGGAAATGTGCTTGAATTCATGTGCATTCCCATTATTCTTCATTATACTTTTAACAGGGTATAATATTGTGGTCTGACATCCACCGTGGTTTTTCCCCTAATAGGGTGTCCACGTAAAAAATATTGGTGTTCTATGTGTTTCTTATGTGTTGATTGTCTGTGGTTAATTGTTAATTCATCAAATATGAGATTAAGTAAAGTTAAGTTTGAAAAGTTTAAATATTTTGTGACAACTGATTCACCCCCCCCTCAATTGTCTGTCCTTATTTTTCCAATAGAGGAAAGTAGTTGAAAATGATAATGTCAAGGTTGATGAAGACACAATTAGACCATCTTGAACCTATGGATATGATTTAGACAACTAGAATGACAATTCAGGAAAGAAAGTTTAGGCTACAAATCAAGTTTAGATCATTTCGGTGAATTAGGAAAATCAAGAGGAACTAGTGAAAGTGAAAAAGTGAGATCACAAGAGCCTAAATTTTATAAAAATCCCAAGACTCCAAGGTATGTAAGACTAAATCATTCAGAAGATCAGATTATTGGTGAAAAAAACAAAGGTGTTCAAACTAGGAGAAGAATTATAGAAGAATATTGTTTGATCTTGAAGACTGAGCCTAATAGTGTCAATGAAGCATGCAAAGATGAACATTGGGTGGAATCAATGAAAGAATTAATGCAAATTGAGAATAATGATACATGGATTCTTGTTCCTATACCTAAGGAAAAAAATGTAATTGGAACTAAATGGGTCTTTAGAAACAAACTGAATGAGCAAGGTGAAGTTGTTAGAAACAAAGAAATACTAGTATGTAAAGGATATTCTTAAATGGAAGGAATTGACTTTGAAGAAAATTTTCTCTTGTTTCTAGGATTGAAGATGTGAGACTATTTCTTGCTTATGCTGCTTACAAAAAATTCAAGGTTTATCAGATGGATGTCAAACCGACATTTCTAAATGGTGAACTAGAAGTGTATATTGAGTAACCTGATGGATTTCAATTGACTGATCAGGGAGATATGGTTTGTTAGTTGAAGAAAGAATTGTATGGACTTAAGCAAGCCCCAAGAGCATGGTATGCTAGATTGGACAAGTATTTGTTGAAGCTTGGATTTAATAAAGGTATTGCTAACAGTAATTTATATTTCAAGATTGACCATGATAAAGATTTGATTGTTAAAGTCTTTGTTGATGATATCATTTTTGGAGGAGATGATAGTTTGTGCATGAAGTTTTCGGATGAGATGTAAAATGAGTTTGAGATGTCTATGATTGGAGAAATGAAATTATTTTTGGGATTGTAATTTACTCAGCTAGATAAAGGGATCTTTATATCTCAGTCCAAGTATGTGAAATAATTGCTAAAGAAGTTTGGTATGGAAGATTCAAAGCCAGTTGGAATACCCATGGTGACTGGATGTAAGTTAACACAAGATAATGATTCTCCTAAAGACAATAAGACTAGAAACAGATCCATGATTGGTGGATTACTTTATTTGACTCAAACTAGACCTAATATAATGAATTTCGTATGCATTGTTGCAAGATTTCAAGATGATCCTAAGGAATATGATGTGACAGTTGTGAAGAGGATTTTTAGGTACTTGAAGGGGATAGTTGATTTTGGCCTGTGGTATCCTAAAGATGATGACCGTACTTTGAGTGCTTTTACTGATGTTGATTGGGTAGGAGATGTGAATGAAAGGAGTACTAGCGGTGGTGCATATTTCTTGGGAAAGAATCCAATTTCATGGTTAAGTAAGAAGCAAAATGCCATTTCTTTATCTACTGCAAAGGCATAATACATTGCTGCAACTAACAATTGTACTCAAGTTTTGTGGATGAAGTAGATGTTGAAAGATATCATAGTTGTATATGATGAATCTATTGCTATATTCTGTGATAATTCAAGTGTAATTAACATTTCTAAGAATCCCGTGCTGCATTCAAAAACCAAGCATATATCTATCAAGTTTCACTTTTTGAGAGAGAAGGTGAGTGAAAAGGAAGTCAGATTGGAGTATGTGCCCACTAAGGAATAGATTGCAAATATCTTTACCAAGCCCTTGCCTAAGGATAATTTTGAGTATCTCAGAGGAAAACTAGGGGTGATTACCCATCCTAATCAGAATTAAGATGCATTGACTTGCATCAATCCATGCATTTCATAGTCTATCTTGATCTAGATTGATGTTGTGGTGGCTACTACTCAGGGGGAGTAGTTAGATGTTCATAAATGTGGTTTATAGCTTGTGTGGAGAAATATAATGTGTATCTTTTTCATTGATGTCAAAGGGCGAGAAGAGTCATGTGAAAAACTATGAATTATCTAGGGAGAAGAGTCAAAATCTAAGGGGGAGAATCGCTAAGAGATAGTTGTGTTGATGGTGTTTTTCACATCATGTGTTTCCATCAATGCCAAAGGAGGATATTGTTGGATATTTCTATTTGGTTGTCATTGATGCCAACACTATTAGCATTAATGTCTTTAAGGTTGTATATGTCGAGGATATTGAGAAAATTGTAATAAAATAAGTTTTAAGTTGTCAGTGATGTAGTGAAGTTCATGTTGTTGGCTAGCTCAGTATATTGATGACTAGAGGTTGTGGATTAAAGGGTTTGTTGTCAAATATACCTAGTTTATCCATGTAAATTTTTAGAGATCCGCATGAAATTTTGATCGAGCTATGAGTATCTATGTTTTGACAGTTGTTTTGTTGCTTCAATTGGTGTTCCTGAAAGAAGATGATGTGATTCTAGTAATTTGAATTGTTGTGGATGCTTCTGTAGTGATTCATGATGCTCGTGGATGTTTCTAGATTGTGCTCTATTTTTCCTGTACGTTTGCATTGATCATTGTGCTCGCGATTGGTGAATTTCTTCTTTGAGCTCATGTTTTTCATGATCTTGGACAACAGGGTGATTATAGTGTGTTGTGTATCTTCAAGGCATAATTTTTGAAGGTGGTTCATGTTCAAGGATGTTGTTTTGGGTCTTCACTATGTTGTGGCCGACATTGGTTGGTGCACATTAATAATTGTTTATGATTTGGTCCGACAATTTGTATTCATTTTATATTTTGTTGAAGCTGACATGTAGATGATGTTATCCCTAGTTGTGGATATATATGAACAATTGTTTGTACCATTTGGAGGTGAGTGTCTGCAGTGTATGAGTCCTATGTGCGAATAATGATCTAATATTTTGAAGGAAAAAATAAAATGTGAAGAAGAGTGGGAAGAGTTTATGAGCTTAACCGAAACTGCAATTAGGCATTAGTAGATGCTATTTTCTCATTTCAAAATCTTGTGGATGTAATTTGAATGTTTCTGTAAGATAGTGTGTCTTCCTTTGGGCAGTAAGCCTTTTTTTATTTGAGCAGTGAGGTCTAGGTAGTGTTCTTGAATGTATGTGCATTCCCTATTTACAATTCCTTTATACTTTTAACAAAGTATAATCTTGTGGACTAACCTCCACTGTGGTTTTTCCACTTACAGGGTTTCCACGTAAAAAAATCTTGGTGTTATGTGTGTTTCTGATGTGGTGATGGTTTATGATTTCATGTTTATTGATCAGATATGAGAATAAGTTTAATTTCTATGACAAATGATTCACCCCCCTCTCAATTGTCTACCCTTGTGTTGCCTACAGGGACTGCATTCATGGAGTGAAGCCATGGATAACCTAGCTTCACATGAAATTCGTTTGACTATGAGATGATGGAGAATGAGATATCTAATGTTTTTGGTCTAATTTGTAAAGGTAAGGTGATCGATCCCATCATAGGGCAAGCAAAAACATTATGCATCTTGATCCATTCTTTCAATTTATCATATATATCTTGATAGAGTTCATGTAGAAATAAGAATTCCCCAGTGATCACATTCTCTCCATAGACATGATCTATTAATATCCCATTAGTGGGCTTGTCATAGATTCGACTGACTATGTAAAGAGGACCATCAGGTGCATGTTTAAGTATATATTATGAGGAGAAAGAAATCTCAAGAGGCTTTTTAGTTAAGCCTTTATGAGGAATGATGTCTATCACTCCTACCATATCATCCATAGGATCATGTTGAATAGAATCATTGTTATCATCATCCTTATCAACATTCATCACAACATTCTTTGTGGTTTCACTAGCTTTGACAAATGAAATGTTATGATTAGGCATAGGGTTGATAAAAGTTTGCAAATTTTTGTTAGGAGGGGCAACTAACTTATTTCCTTGATCACCAACACCTCCAACGAAAAGATGAGAATCAATGAGGGCTTGCACAAGATGTTTAAGATGCTTGTAATGTTCTGTATCGTGTCCATTTTTTCAGTGATAATGACAATAAGAATTTGGTCTATAGTTTGTGGGAAATGGTTCATTAGGATCAAGAGTTTTAATGGGAGGCAAGATAATCATCTTCTGTTGTAAGAGTTGTGACATTATGTTGTGAAGCATATCAGGTAAGGGAGTGAATTTCCCTTTTGGGTCCCCATAGCTAAAGGGTATCAGAAATTTAAAAAAATACTTGGTTATTGACATTATGAGTTATTTGTTGAGGGGAATTGAATTTAAGGAACCCTTTATTTTGTTTTCTAGAAGCTTGAGAATTGTTTTGGTTTGTGGAATCAGACTTCTCAGTACGGTTAGAAGTGGATTTTGTATCTTGATTACTAACCGAATTTTGATAATCACAGAGGGAAGTGCATAAGTGCATGGAGGGAAATTTCATCATGGTAAGTTTTTCTTGTATCTTACTTTGCAAATTATCTATGAACATATTTTGAAGGTGAAGGTCAGGAACTTTAACATCGATTTGGGAATAAAGTGATTGGTAATGTGAGATAAAATCTATAATATTTTTTTCTTATTTTTTCTTACATCTCATCAAGTCATGCAAGGTCATATTAGGGGTCATATGCACTTGAAAATGGTTTATAAAGGCCTAAACAAGTTCATTGAATGAATGAATTGAGTTTTTCAGTAACAAAGAGGACCATTCCAAGGCAGTATCTTTCAAGGACCTAAGGAAAAGCTTAGCTAAGAGTTTATCGTCAAGAATAACGTCACTACATAAGGTAGTATAGGTAGAAACATGGTTAGAAGGATCTCCCTTTACTCCATATTCTTGAACCTAGGCACCTCTACACCTTGTGGCATTGGTGTTTACAATATCTTCAAGGAAAAAGGACTGCTTTTGACATAATATGTAGGCGGGCCATTTTGATTTTGGTTGATGGTGGAAACTCACTTTTGAAGGGATGGAACAATTTGGAAGAGTTGATTTATGAGAGGATCATTAATTGTATTATGAGATGGAGATGAAAATGGTGGAGGTGTGTATGTGTTCGAAGGACAAGTGAATGGAATGATTATAGGTGGTAAAGTGGTAGGAGATATGACATGCGATGCCGCAAAGGTACTAGGGATGCTAGCAAAAATACTCAAGGAAGGAATCACATTACTAGTCAGTTACATTGTTGTTGTGACTTGAGGGTTGGTATAGGTAGGAATAGAGGAAATTGTTGTGGGAGGAGGAATTTGAATTCCCTGTTGGCAGTACAACTAGTGTTTGAGGGGAAGTGTCTTCCAAAGATTTGAACTATGTTTCTCACAAGGTCAAGTCCATCTTCACTTTCAAGCATGTGATGAATGTTATCTATGGTAGGGATTGCAGTAGTTGAAATGTTCTTAGTACTAATTTGATTTTCTAAGTTTGCTAAGTCTTCATAAATTTGGATTATGTTTTCTTGCAAAAAAATAGCAACCATTGTTTCAACATGCATCACAATACTTGAAGGAATGGAATTGTTAAGGGTATGGTCCATACCTAGTGTACTAGTGTCAATACCAAGAGTGAAAGAGATAGACAACCCAAGATCCATGAACATTGTGCTATCACAAGATGACATGAATCTCAAACTTCGTCTCACTATAGTATTGGCAATAGGACACCAAATACTCATGCAAGGGATACTAAATGAAAATGAATGCAAATACAATCTAAGCTAAGAACAATGAAATGACTATAACAAAAACTTTATAAATTGAAACAAAAATCTATAAACAAAAAATAAGAACACAAAAATAGAGTTTTAAATTCTAGAAAATGCAGTGCAAAATTTGCACTAGGACTACATTGCCTAGATGGGTGTATGAGTCCTAGTGAGGATTTTTTCAAAAATTTCAAAAAAATTCAAGTGATTTTTATGCTTTTGTGTTGTATGATCTATAACCTAAGTGAAAATACAGATTTTATATAATTTTCAATGATATGAGATGCAATAATGCAAGTATATGCACTTTCACTAATGCAAAATTTAGAAACACTTGAATGCCAATTAACTAGTGCAAACCCTAATGCAACGTTAATGCAAGCAAGATCTAGGATGATGATGCACTCCAAATTAGAATTATAATGTTCTAAATGAAAGTTCTCCAAAATGAAACAATGGAAAATGGGGTAGACGATTTCGTATGGTTTAGAACATAGAGCAAAGCCCACTTTCCAATTATCTCATTGAAGGGAAACCCTAAAGATCTCAATCTAATATATACAAAGGAGAAAGAGATCTTGCAATAGGGCTATCCTAGGGTATGATTGTAAAATAATGAGGGGTTTGCCACCAAGTTAGTACTTGGAAAGTAAAATGAAGTGCAAGATATAATGCTTAACCCTAATATGATGCAACCATTCACTAAATGACCTAGAAAAGTATGTAAACTAGAATAGAAAATTGCAAGATGAAATGTGTGCCCCTGGAAACTTGAAGGAAATTGAATGAAGGTATGGAATGCTAAAAAAAAATGATTTTAATGCTAACTAGGACTCATATTCTAGATTGGGCGATTTAGTCCTAGATTCATATTTCTATGCAAAAACTGAAATTTGGCAAATGGGTATCTGAAACTACAAAAACTTGAAAAATAACCTAATTTGAGACTCATACACTAGAACTGGCGTATTAGTCTAGTTAGGGTTTTTGAAGCTTAAAAGTATGAATATGGTCTTCAATGTATACTCTATACTTCCCCATTTATTTTCAAATCTGAAACCCTAATTTGTAATCTGTAGACATCTTCCAAGCGTCTCCAATGCAAGGTGACAACTTTTACAACTTTGGGCAGTTTGACAACTTTCTCCAAACTTTCTCTTAAATATGTCTTCAATCTAAACCTACAAACCACACACTAAAGAGAGGGAAAAATGTTGTTTCGTTAGTGAAAAGAGGTTTTCCTTGGTCAAACCCTATTTTAATAATCAAACCTTGAAATGAAATGAAATAGGAATGAAGAATGATGAATGAATGAAATATGATGTTGCAACTCACAAAACCCTAGCAATAAAGTGCTACAAACATGTATGAGATGACTCCAATGGATGTAGACCTTGAATCTTGCTTGAATAGGATGGATCTTGAATTGAATTCTAGCTTGAATAATGAAACCCTACATCATAATTGTTAGCTCAAAAACAAACATGGTGCATGATGACTTTGACATGATGCTTGATGCTTGAATAATTCTCTAAAATGATTGATAATATGCATGTGAATTCTCTTGAATACTCTTTTGAACTCCAAATTTCTATTATGAATTCTCTCACAAAAGTCTTAGGTGAAAATGAGTGAAAGAACCTTGTATTTATACTTAATTATGCAAAATTTCCCAAAATTACAACACTACAAGTCGACATCAGATCTGGGAGGATAAAATCCTGCCAAGAATTTGAATTAATTTTAATTGTGGGCCACATGGGACTCATATTCCCAAGGTGGTGTATGAGTCCCATTCTTCATAATTTATGGTACCATTTAAAAAAATGCTTTGAAAGGTGTAAAATCTAGACCAGGACCCAAAACCCTAGGTGGAAATCATACACCCAAAGTGGCATATGAGTCCTAGATCACTAAATATGGGCCACACAACCTAAAAACACCTGAATTATGATTGGATGCTGATTTATATTAGGATTATCCTAAAAAATATGCATTAATTAAGGCTTGTGGATACAAAATAGGGCCAATTAAAGCATAAAGAAACCTAATTATTTAATAAAAACCCTAGAAAAGTGTGAAAGTGTGTTTCAAAACTTTACAACAATCTAAATAAGACACAAATAAGCTCATTTAGTTCACAAGTCCCCAAGACCTAGTGTGAATGTGTCAAAAACATTGGGTGATCCCACAATATTGGTTTACAATTTCTAGGAGATCCTGAGTTTTGTTGAAATCACATATTTTTAGAAAATATAATGATTTAAGCTTGAAAATTTACATTTAAAGGATTCCAATTGAAGAGGGTTTGATCAAACCACCTTAGAGCAAACCCCCTTGGATAGAACCTTGCTAGTTTTAAACCATACCTATAACCGACTCTACTTTACATCTATTAAAATGCTGATAAAAAACCACTTTTGATTTACCTTTTTGGCATCAAATGAATTTATTTTAAATTTATTTTTTTAAGTATGTAGTCCTTATGATAAGCTTCCCAAAAAGTATAATTTTAAATAAATTTAATTTAATTATTATATTTATTTTTTATTTCTTGTGAATTTAGGTTTTCATTGAAAATCAAGCTCTTTGTTCTACACGTGAAAAAATAGTAGATTATCAATTTTTTTTTTCAAAAATATTAGTGCACTAGATATTGAAGTCCTTGATCCAACAAAAAAATCTGAATTTTGATACATACAAAAAAAATTATGTTGTATATAGTTCGCGTATGTTTGAATTGTAATTGGTTTGACTTCAAAACTTGATTAAGGAAAAATATTCAATAAAACACTATGAAACTAAATGAATGTGCTAGATATCGTAGTTAAAAATTTAAATTCGTAAAAATTAGAATTTTATCCTTCATGGAATTTTTTTTATGTTGTATACGGTGAGCATCACTCCTTAAAATGGTGTTTACTGAAAAAAATAGCTTTCGAAGGAGATGGAAAAAGAAGTGAAATCTAATTCCAAATTTTTTTTAAAAAAAATTTAAAATCTATAGACAAAATGTCACAAATCACTAGTTTGCATCATCTTCAAATTCCTCATGGTTTAGCCACTATAGGTGTCCTAAAGTGAAGATTTAGTTAGAAAAAATTAGTTCAGTGTCCAGTTTGGCCAAAAAATGTAAACCAGTATTGTGGGATCACCCCATTACAACACTAAATCAAGGAAAAAAATAACCTCAGTTTAACAAGGAGGACCCAAATAAGCAAGGAAAAGTAAATGGACACTTTTTTCTTTGTCACAGTGACCTCACATCATTTTTGACTATTTCATTTTTTAGGGGCTAAATATGTGCTCACATTTATTGATGAACATCAATGTAATTTTTTAAGTACAAGAGTGATGCCTTTGAATTTTTCAAGATATTTGAGGCATTTGTGGAGAAGAAATTTATCTATACAGATAAAAAATGCAGGGGAGTATGTTAATCAGGCTTTCAAGGACTTTTGTACTAAGTATGGTTTGTAGCATCAACTTATAGTTCCATACACCTCTTGACATAATGGTGTTGTTGAGTGAAAGAATATAACTTTCACAAGTAGAATTTGGAAAATAAATGATTAGGTGACTAAAACTTTTAGTCACAACAACTAAGACTGATTAAATTCTACTAATTTTTGCAACACAACTATAAATGAGTAGATAAATGACTAATTTGGTCGTAGGGTAAAAAATTATTTAGTCACACAAATAAAAATGACTAAATAGTTAGTCACATGAATACATATTAGAGAAAATTTTAAAAATATTTGGGGAAATGATTGGTGGGCGCACGATTCATTATTCATGTTTAGAATTTGGCACTTGACAACTACACTGAGGTGTTTTGAGTTACAACAACTATTTGCATGGGTGATAAATATTGTTTGGAGAGGGCCTGGAGAATTCTAAAAGTGCGGGCAATGGCTTCGATGTTTGTTGTAAAGTATTTAAAGTCTACAATGAAGTTGGATTTAGGGACACCCATTGCAACGAATTTAGGGGTAATTCAAAACCCTCATTACATTAAACACAAAATCTATAGCTTTTTGATTGGAAAATTACAATAGTTACAATATACTGCTCTTAATAATGTTCTTTTACAATCTTGCTACTATTCTGCTTCATAATGTGTTCAAGCTAAATATAATAAAATTTGGGTGTTAGTGCCAAAATAGAATTTCCTCAAATAATTTTGATGCATTTTCACTGCAAGTGAAAACTATCCTTGTGCAAACTAAACATGTGCTAGATTTATCCACACATCAAGCATTTGAACAAAGATGTTTCCTACTGCTGTATCTGTGTAAAAATTTCCTTTGCAATATCAATTTGACCACTTTCAACTAGCACAATGGCTGCCCCATTTGCAACATAAACATTTCTTAGTCTTTATGCCAACACTTTATAATATAGTTCTCTAGCCTTCTCAAGATGTTTTGCCTCCACCTTTGGACCCATCCTCTCATTGTGAAAAGTTAAAAAAAAATTCTAATTTCTAAGTGAAATGTCAACATAAGAATTCTTTGCGTCTGATTCACTTTGTGTAGCTTTAATTGTTTCTTTTGCTTTAAGCCAATCATCTGTTTTCAATTCAATATTTTCAAGCATATATAAAGCATTTGATGATTTTTTATCCACCTTATAAAGTGCATCCACAATAAATTCTAGGCTTATTTGGATCTCATTCTAAGCCTGAGCCAAGGCTAGAAGATGTAGATATGCATCCACATAATTAGGAAACTTGAACAATATTAGCCTGTATAAAATATTTTCTTTTTAGTATCATGTAGCTATTCAAACAACCTAGCAAGATTAAATAGTGTTGTGACTTTATCCCATGGCAACTCAAGTGAAAAAACACCTTCTTCTAGTCATTGGAAGAATTCCATATCCTTAAAGAGCATAAGAAAAACTGCAAAATTGGCATGCTGGGGCTTTTGTTTATGAATTCAAGCCAAATTCCATTTCCTAATGCCTCCATAAAAGTTTTTTGAGCCAACTCTAGTTCATCACACTCAAAATAAAGAACCCAAATGTTGTTTAACAATTGAATGGGCACTTCTTCTCTACTCTTCTTTAGAAGAGACTTTGTTGTCTTAAGAGAATCTAATGTTGCACTGGGGCCTGATGATATTAATAACTCACCCATCTTGATAAATGCATGGGAATCACATGGATCTATGTGACTTTCCTTTCTTAAAATTTCTAAAGCCTTGTCTACCTACCCTTTCTAAACATATATATGGCCTACAACTTTTAAGCTCTCACCGTTCTCAGGGTGCATCTCCATAACCTTTTCAAAATTTGAGAGAGAACTCTTAAGATCTCCCAGCTTCAATTGAACCTATCCACAAAATCTAGTGGCCTTTGACTTTCCTTTATTGATGCCATGTAGTAGTGGCTAGTGGTGCCATAATCATCTTTACTATGATAAGATCGTGAAATATTATAATATGAATGATATTTCATGAGAGGGTGGTCAAATGAAACAAGAGCTATCTCAATCAACTGTTCCACAGGAAAATGCTTCCCTATGAAGAAAAAATGATTTGATAAATGATTTAATGCCATTGCACAGTATGGGTATAATTCAAAGGCTCTACACATATTTTCCATTCCTTCATGAACACTACCTTTATCAACAACAATGAGAATCATACAAGTAAAAAATGCACAAAACTAACCACATAGATTTATGTAGAGGCAAAACATCATTTCCTAATGCCTCCATAAAAGTTTGTGGTGTAGGGTCACTAGGACCTTATATGCATATTTTTGTGTAATTTTTGGTTTTGGTTTGTTTGTGTGTTTAGGTATCTTATAAGGTCATTTATGACCATTTAGAAGCTTAGGGGTTCATTTTTAATGCGTTAGTTGGGTTTTGATCAAAAGTGTAAAAAGTTGTCATACAAAAAGAAAAAAAGTTGTCCAAGTTGTAAAAAAAGAAAGAAACTATTGTAAACAAGAAAATAAATGTTACAATTAGTGGAAAAATGATTGGAAATGAATGTATACACTCTCCAAGGTAAAAAAGGAGAGAATGGAGTTGATTTTGTAGTTTTGGAAGTGAATAGAAGCAAGTTTTTCTTGTATTTTCCAATGTTGCAACAAAATTTGTTATTTGGTATGGCCTATACAGACTAAATGAGGGTCTGAAATCAACCAAATAGTGTGGATATGTGAATCTACTTTATTTTGGTTTTTGTTTCATCGATTTTCATTGTGTTTTGAGGGAGTTATTGCATTTTTCCTAAAAATTGTTGAAAACCTTACTTAGGGTAAGCAGTGAGCTTAAGTAATGTGTAACTTGACCCTCCATTGGTGAAAATTCACCAAAATGGGTGGAGAGGTTTGTAATCATGTATTCTATCATACTTCAAAGTTATAGGGAAGGATATTGAGGTTTGCATGTGCTTTGAAAAGATAGTAGGTTTAAAATTTGCATGTTTCAGGTTGTTTGCAGCAAAGGAAAGAAGGAATAAGTGAGTCAAGGTCTAAAAATTTGTTTGTTAATCATTGGGAATGGTAGAGGAATGTAGGAAATGGTCATGTAGACCAAAATATAGAGTCTTGAACACTTTTGAAGGATTGTAATAGGATATATTATGACTGTCCCAAGAGTACACTATATTCAATTTTTGAATACAAAAGTTGTTAATCATTATTGCTTTGTTGAACCAACATATAGGAGTTTTTCAAGGTCCTGTTAGGCCCTTAGACAAGTCTACCAAACATTTTCATTGTCTTAAATTATGTTAGATCAAGGTCTCTAAGGGAGTTCATTGTTAGGGTGTTACCATTGTTATTTGGTGCATGGAGTCAATTAGGATGGTGAAAGGTGTTGAAACAGTGTTGGACCATGATGTTGTGTTGTCCCATCCCGCATTAGTGTGTTTTCCTTCATATCAATTCTCTAAAAACCAATTCATTAATTGCAAAAATGTGTACTTAGATGCCCCTTTGTTGCTACCTATGAATCCTTGAGGGAATGCCTTGAGTTAGTCAAGTTTTTTTCTAAGCTTTGTCTTTCCTCTGTATCAAATTGGTATCAGAGCAAGGAAGATTAGTAAGAGGGTGATAAATAATTTGATTTGAATCCAAGCCAATATGGAACCTAAGTTGAATGCATAAAGAATAATTAGACAAGTGAAAGATGCCCTAGCCCCAAAATTGAGAGCCATAAAGAACAACCTTGATGCAAGACTCACAACAGTTGAGACCAACCAGAGAAGAGGAGTGGTCATAGGAGATTTGAGTAACCAAGAAGAAGAAGAAGAAGAAGTGGGAGAAGAAGAAGAAAAAGAAGAGGAAAGAGATGTTGAAGAGAAGAGGTTGGAGAGATTGCTAAAGATAGTTAAGAATGATGGTTCGAAGATAAAAATAGAGCTTCCAGTATATTCAGGAAGTCTGAATGGAGAAGAACTCCTAGATTGGATAGGATAATTAGAAAAGTATTTTGAGCTTGAAGAGATAACTGAGGGATAGCAAGTGAAATTAGCAAGAAAAAAGATAAAAGGGCATGCAATTCTTTGGTGGAATTATGTGCAAAAAGAGAGGAAAAATAAAGGTAAATCAAAGATCACATCTTGGGATAAAATGGTTGCAAAATTGAAGGATAAATTTCTAGCTAGTGATTATGCCATACAGTTAAAAAGGATGAAAAATTTGAAGCAAAAGGACATGGATGTGAAGTCCTACATCAAAGAGTTCTATAAAATAATCCTAAGATCATGCCACATGGAAGAAGATGTTGAAAAAGTTGCAAGTATTTGAATGGGCTAAAGTATAGCCTACAAGATGAACTTAGTCTCACAAGTCCAAGAACTATAGAAGAGTGCTATTAGCTGGGCATAAAGGATGAAGAAAATTTGAAAAAGAGACAAGAAAAATAATGTAGAGGTAGGGGAAGGAAAAATGTTAGAGGAAGAGGAGCTTTGGCTGGTAGAGGACAGTCCCAAAGGTCTCAAGGAGAGATAAGTGACTCATAGGAACAAACATTAGAATCAAGGGTCAACTTTAGAGGAAGAAGATCAAATTTTAGATGGAGATTTAGCAATAGAGGCTCAAGTGGATTCACTGGAAAGTGTTACAAATTCAATAAATTTGCATGCCATCAAGCATGGTAGTGCATTGAGGAGAAACTATCTACTTCTTTTAAATGTGTGAGAAGAAATCATATTGCACAAGGTGGAGATGATGTTGAAAGTGTTAATTTTCCATCACAAAATGTAGAACCATAAGTTGGAGAGTCCTTGTTGATAAGAAGGACCTTCATTAAAGTGCTCATGGAGAAAGACCCATCTCAAAGAAATTCACTATTTAGGACTACATGTAAAAGCCAAGGTAAATGTTGTAGAGTTGTTGATTCTAGAAGTACTGATAATTTGGTTTCAGTTGAAATGAATTTAAAGTTGCAAAAATTTCCTCATGCCACTTCATACAAGGTTTCTTGGTTAAAAAAAGGGTAGCAAGTGTTAGTGAATGAACAAAATTGGGTAGAATTCCATATAGGGGGCTATAAGGAAAAGGTTTTGTGTGACATCATCTAGATGGGTTTTTGTCATTTGCATCTTGGAAGGCCATGGTAGTATGATAGAAATTCCAAGCATGATGGAAGAAAGAATACATATGTGATAGGGAAAGGTGGAGTCTCATACACTCTAACACCATTAAAAGATGAAGATAAAACACCACAAGTAAAATCCAATGTGATTTTGGTAGGAGAAAGGAATTCATAAAGGTTGTAGAAGAGGAGAAAATGGGTTTTCCATCATAGTCAAGCCTAGGTCTATTGGGACAACCACAAAGAAAGAAGAGTTGCCTTTGGAGATTCAAAAATTGCTAAAGAGGTATGCTGGTATAGTAGTGGATGAACTCCCAAGCACGTTGCCTCCTATGAGGGATATTAACCACCACATTGATTTCATACTAGGGGCTAGCTTACCTAGTAAGGAAGCATATAAGATGACACCACAAAAAAATGAGATTAAGAGACAAGTCCAAGAATTGCTTGATAAGGGGCTAATCAAAGAGAACCTTAGTCCTTGTTTAGTTTCCACTATTCTAACACAAAAGAAAGGAGGTGAGTGGAGGATGAACATTGATTCTAGGTCCATCAATAAGATTACAATCAGATATAGATTCCACATTCCACATATGGAAGACTTGATGGACTGTCTAGGTGGAGCATGCTATTTTTCCAAAATAGACCTCAAGAGTGAATCAGACCAAGGGATGAATGGGAGAAAACATTTAAGACAAATGAAGGGCTTGTAATTCCTTTTGGTCTCTCAAATGTGTTGAATAGTCTGGATAAATGAGAGGGGGAGTGAATTAGTTATCAATAAACATCTTTTTTTACTTTAATTAATCTAGAGAAAACTTAAATCAATCAAATAATAATCTAATAGATATGAAAATGAAAGTACATAACAACACCATGCACAATGAATACCAAAATTTACATGGAAACCCAATAAGGGAAAAACCATAGAGAATGCTAATTCTCAATTATAGAACACTAGTTAAGGTGATTTTTACAAGGGATAACTACCAAAAATGCTCACTGTAGTTAAGGCTCACTGTCGGTGGGTTCACTACCTAGCTATTACAGTCAAAGATAAAAAGGCTCACTGACAAAAGAGAAAGGCTCATTTCCAATAGAAAAAGGGTCATTTCCAGAAGAATGATGAAAGGGAATCCACCGTTGAAATAACTATCACCAACAATGACACCAGATAGAATATCACTATTTCCTGCCTCCAGTCGTATACTTTTGCATACTTCACAATGTCTATATTTTTAGATTTTCATTCATCACACTTACTTTCATTGAATAGAATCAACTTTTACTTATAACATTTCATGCTTCCATAAACTCCTAAGTCAACCAAACACAATTTGAATTAGGTAGTCATCCAAACATAATTTTGAATTAGGTCACCATAGAAACATTCCCGTGGTGGAGAGGAATGAAACATAGACCATATATAACCTCCTCACTCAAATCAACACGTTACATATTTATCATGATATCCAGAACCAAAGAATAGGATATACACGTTACAATACAAATAGTGTGTCAGAGCACGTTAACCAAATACCAGATTGGTCCAGACCCATAAGAGTGTATCTCATTATGTTGCAAAATGAATGGAACCAAGACAAGCACTATCAAAGATAGATCATTACAACACAACATCTGGAACTATGCCAATTTGGATCACCAAAGCATTAAAACTGAAACTCAATCAATAAACCAAGATATGTTGACATCAATGATAACCATTAATGACAAAAATTGACATCATATTCCAACAATCTCCTCCTTTGTCATTGATGGCAACATTCATCAACAGTAAACCAAATAACTCAATGTAACCATCAATAGCATCAAGGACCTTCTTTTCTTCTCCCCCTTTGACATCAAGGACAAAGGGAAAAACTCCCCCTTGAAAACTTACTCTGCTCCCCCTATGAGGAAGCCACTAAGCATTGATCTAGATACGTGTGAGCATATAACACCCTAGACCAATGCACACCCTTGTACAAATTATTGTAGAATAGGAGGGGGAAAGAACCCCTAACTTCTGCCAGAGATACTCAAAAGTATCTTTGCTCAATGGTTTTGTGAAAATATCTACAATCTGCTCTTTTGTAGGTACATATTCAAGTTTTACCTCATTTTACAAAACCTTCTCTCTCAAGAAATGATATCTAATGGATAAATGTTTCATTTTGGAGTGTTGTACCGAATTCTTAGAAATGTTTATTACACCAGTATTATCAAACATAATTAAGATCGGTTCATTAAATGATATGCCAATGTCCTTCAATGTTTGTTTCATCCACAATACCTAAGTACAACATGAGGATGTTGTAATGCATTTAGCTTCAACAGTAGATAAAGATACAAAATCTTGTTTCTTACTTGACCAAGCAACCAACCGGGAGCCAAGGAAATAAGCTTCACCACTTGTGCTCTGCCTATTATCAACACATTTGGTCCAATCAACATCAGTATAAGCTGTCAAAGTGAAATTTGAGTCCTTTGGATACCATAAACTCATATATTTTGTACCCTTCAAATATCTAAAGATCCTTTTTACTGCAACAATATGCAATTCCTTTGGTTCTTGCTAAAATCTAGCTACTAAATAAACAACATACATAATTTCTAGTCTAGTAGTAGGAAAATATAACAATCCTCCAATCATTGACTTGTACATACTTGTATCAACTTTAGGTGAATCATCTTCTTTTTTCAACTTACATCTTGTAACAATAGGTGTACAAACTAGTATGGAATTCTCCAATTCAAACTTCTTCAATAATTCTTTGGTATACTTGGACTGAGAAAAGAAAATTCCTTTGTTGTTCTAATTTACTTGTAATCCAAGGAAGAAATTTAACTCACCTATCATAGACATTTTGAATTCCTTCTACATTTCATCTGCAAACTTTCTGCACATATCATCACTTCCTCCAAAGATTATTTCATCAATACAAACCACAACAATCAACATTTGATCTGAGTGAATTCTGTAGTATAAATTACTATAAGCATATCCCTTTTGAAATCCTTGTCCAATCAAGTACTTGTCTAATTCGCCATACCAGTCTCTAGGTTCCTGCTTCAATTCACATAAAGCTTTCTTTAACTTACAAACAACATTCAGGTTACTTCTAGACTTGAATCCCTCTGGTTGCTCAATGTAGACTTCTTCATTTAGTTCTCCATTAAATAATTTAGATTTTACATCCATTTGATAGACCTTGAATCCTTAAAAGCTACAAAATCTAAGAATATTCGGATCACTTCCATCTGGTAAATAGGGGCATATGTTTCTTCAATATCAATACCTTCAATCTGAGTGTAACCTTTGCAAACCAATCTTTCCTTGTTTCTCATTACCTTTTTGTTTTCATCTAGCTTGTTCTGGAATACCCACTTCATTACATTTTTGTCTGTCGGTCTGGGTACAAGTTCCCAAGTCTGATTTTTCTCTATTTGATCAAGCTCTTCTTTCATTTCCTTCACCTAATTATAATCATTGCATGCTTCTTCCATAGTCTTTGGCTTAGTTTATGAGAGTAGACACAACAATATTTTCTCTTGAGCTGCTTTGCTTCTTGTGATGGTTCCCTTATTCTTATCTCCAATAATCTAATTTTTTGAGTGGCTTCTCTATACATGCTTTGGGGTTTTAGTTGTAGTTGTTGGAGCCTCCTTTGTCTCTTCTTCTTTCTTATACTTTTCTCTTTTTTCATCTAAGTTATCTAATTCATATTCAATATGCCTATCAGGATTTCTTTGAACATCTTCATCTACTTTCACATTTTCACTTTCAACCATCTTGTTCAGTCTCTTGTTGTAACACAAGTATGCTTTGCTTCTTGTAGAGTAACCCAAAAATATGCCTTCATCAACTCTACTATCAAAATTTCCAAGATTGTCCTAATCTCTCCAGATGTAGCATTTTCTTCCAAATTTTTTGAATTACTTTACCATGGGAGCTCTTCCATGCCATAGCTCATATGACGCCTTTCCATATTTCCTCCAGAATAGTACTCTATTAAGAGTGTTTATTGTTGTGTGTATCGTTTCTCTCCAGTAGACCTTTGGTAAACTTGCTTCCATGATGATTGTTCTAGACACTTCTTGAACTATTTGATTCATTCTTTCCACCACACCATTCTCCTATGGTGTTCTAGGGGAAGATAACTATCTTTTGATGCCATGCTTTTCATAGAATTTGTTGAATTCATCAAAAGTAAACTCTCCTCCTCTATTAGATCTTAAGCACTTGATTCTCCTGTCAAATTCATTCTCAACTCTTGCCTTGAAAATCTTGAATTTTTCTAAGGCCTCTAATTTTTCTCTTAAAAATGCAACCCTGGTTAATCTGGAGTAATCATTTATTCAAAGTGTAGGCACCTAAATTTGGACACTTAATTTATCTAAATTTATCCCTTTTCATCTAAACATTCCCTTATCCACATAAAGTAAGTAATATCACTATTATTTAATTAATACCTCTAAATTTCTTCTAATCCCTAATGTATTTAATTAATAAATAAATACCTTATCTCTTTAATCCTCCTTTTCATCAAATAAATTAAATAAATATCACATTTATTTAATTCCTCACATGTCACATCCCTTCTTAATCCTAATTATTCTCCTAATCTCATCATTAGGGATGTGCACATGCCTAATCCTTAATTAGGATGTGTCACATCCTCCAACTTTTGCAGGTTGACCTCTAATCTCTCTTAGCCACCTAACCCTCCTCTAATCCTTCATTAACTAGCCTAATCAACCTCTCAAGGAATTTTTAATTCCTTTTATCCTTCTAAGGAATATTAAATTCATTTTTCTCTTCCCCATGTGATCTTTGACTTGTCGCATCAAGCCACATGTGAACTCTTCCTAATCTCCCACTTGTCTCTAATATGTCATTAATTTGTCTAATCGGGTAGTTGCACAACCTTAATCACTTAATTAGGTCAGCCTAATCTCCATGTCATTTATAGAATGCGTCCCAAGTCAACCTTATTAAAGGGTTTCTCCTTTTGGAGAAGACATCCCTTTCCCCATGTGAATTTTTAATTCACATTTAATTCCCCCAATGCATTTCAAATAATTTTAAATTCTTTCTCTCATTCCCATGTGGATATTTGAGAAATTTTTAATTGCTCACATGTCCTCTCACCCACATGGGGATAAGGACCTCCTTTATGAGGAGATCTTATCCAAATCCCAAGGTACTATGTAGTACCTCCATGTCATGTACTCTCCTTCCAACTCATTTCCACATTATCCTTTTCAAGCCATTTCACATGCCACATGTCAAAATGTGAGGGCTTGTGAGTTCTCAACTCACTACAGTCCTACACCTTGGCCATGTTAGTTTAATATCAACCATCCATTTCCCTAGAGAATTCAAAATTCTTTATAAATACCCCCTCTTTTCTCTCATTTTGGGAGATCATTTTTCTAGCTATACTTAGCTAAATACTTGCACTTGCATCCAATTTCACCCATTTTCCATCCATCTCACAATCCACACTTGCATCTCTAGCCATCAAAGGAGTACACACTACATCAAAGATCAAAGGGCCAACCAAAGGACAACTCAACAAGGTAAAAGGTTTCATTTTGTTTTGTTAAGTTAATCATTTTCCCAATCTTGAGGTGTAGGGTGTTTATATTTGTTGTTTGCACTCTTTTGTTTTCTGCTCATTTTCTAACATGTATTTTCACTTGTTCACATTTCTGGCACACCCAGTGGGACCCACAAACAGGTTTGTATCTTTCACGTTTGCTATTTTTTTCACTTTTTGTAGGTGCAGGTTGCAGAGGGGCAAACCCAAACTATAGAGGGGTGGACCTGACCATACAAGGGTGGACTCAACCTCGAGGGGCAGACCTAACCTAACAGGCAGTCGAACCTGACCTTGCCTAGAGGTAGACTTACCCTCCACAGACTCTAGAAGTTGATTTTTGCATATTTTTCACAGAGGGGCAGACTTGAACTCTAGACAGTGATGCAGAGCTAGGAGGATTCACAACACATCTCACTAACCTTCAACAATAATCCAAAACAATATTTATATAACACATGTTATTAGGCATTGTATATCACATTGGAAACATAACTATGGCAGCCCACAATTTATTGCCATGAACAGTCATTAATAACTTCTGAAAAATGAATAATGAATCCCATCCCTCTGGTGATATTGAAGAAAACATAGTTATATACTCTTCCTCAAATTCTTATGAAGATCCAACGGTGGAAATGAAAGTTATTATATTTTTCCCAAAACTGCAAACCCTAGGTAGGGTTCAGACCTGCCCTCACAAAAATGGTCATAACTCATTCAAATCTTAGTGAAATTTGATGAGACTTAAAGAAAATGAAAGTATATTCACATGATAACAAAATATATTTGGTTTCAAATCCAAAATATAGAATTCATAGTCCGTACCATCACACTTTTCAGACTGTAAATTCTGCACAATATTGTTAGAATAGGAAGTCTCACCAAAATATTCATATCTTCCACAAAACTGAATGAAATTCAATGAAACAAAAAGAATTGGAAACTAGAAATAGAGATATTTCCGTCAATATATGATACTCCATCATTTGATTCCATACCAGGCCGTACAAATCACAACTTCAATCTGGTAACAATGTAAAAATTAGAAAATGCATACCAAACTTGAGGTTTCCATTCATTTAACTTCAAAAATGATGTCTCCAACCCCCAATTCAAGTTTTGGAGGGTTTATTTATACATTTTCAACCCAAACCAACTATTTGCAACCACCTTTTGATTAGTGTGTTGACAAAACACTTTAATGACATTTTCTCTACCTAATTTTGCACTTTTGACAATTTTTACAATATATGAGAAATGAACAACATCCTAGGACCTATAACACCACAAAGGTGGCCTCTTGGGCTTATTAAAATCTCAAAACATAAAAATGGAACAAATTACTCAATATGGCCTCATGGAGGCATGTGATCAAATAGGTGCTCCTGCACCAAACTCCCGAGGGCAAAAGAATTCAAGCCCCTTTGAATTATCTTCTTCCTAGTCTTCCAGTTACTTTGCACCTTGTCCTTTGTATTTTCAATCAGATTTTGTCTTTTCTTCCTTTTGTTCTTCTTATGCCTTCTTCTATCAAGCATCCCTACAACTTGGAAGTCCCAAAACTCTATCATATCATCAAACACTTCACTTTGTCCTTCATAACCTGCACATACATAGTCCAAGGAAAAATTAGAAACAAAATATAGAGACCTTGAGGTCTCCTCCTTGTATTCTTGTACTTCAAATTCCTCTTCACCCATAACCAACTTATCCAATCTGGAAACCAATTCACTTGAAACCTCAATGTCCTTGTTTTCTTCTACTTTGATGAGTTCTTCTTTCTCTTGTTTGACTTTTCCATCACCAACCTTACTATTCCATTCTTCTTCAATAGCTGCATATTGTGCCCATAAATCTTCTTCTTCATCTTTGACTGAATTTGCTGCCCTCTTTTGTTTTATTTGCTTCTTCATAATCTTCTTTATAGGTCAAACCATCTTCCTTTTCAATGTCAAATGCCAACTTTTATCTTGTTTCATCATTTGTTCCATCATCATCATGGATTCTTGGAACTCTTTTTCAAGTCTTTTCAATTCTCCCTTCAACTCAGCAATCTCTTTGTCCATCTTCTCTTGCCTTATCCTTTTCTTTCTTTCCTTCTTTCTCAACTCTTTTTCCTCTCTTTCCTTCTTTCTTGAATCCTCGGCCTACAAATATCTTTCCAATCTTCTCAACAAGTCCATCTCCACAAGCAAGTCTCTCCTTGCTTCCACTTTACTTTGCCACACATAGGCAATCAGGTTCCTTCCTCAACCTGTACAACACACAACCACAAACACCAACACAAAACCAAAAAACTTCACCAGACCATATCTTTTCTAGGATCTGATACCAATTTGATGCAGAGCTAGGAGGATTCACAACACATCTCACTAACCTTCAACAATAATCCAAAACAATATTTATATAACACGTGTTATTAGGCATTGTATATCACATTGGAAACATAACTATGGCAGCCCACAATTTATTGCCATGAACAGTCATTAATAACTTCTGAAAAATAAATAATGAATCCAATCTCTCTGGTGATATTGAAGAAAACATAGTTTTATACTCTTCCTCAAATTCTTATGAAGATCCAACGGTGGAAATGAAAGTTATTATATTTTTCCCAAAACTGCAAACCCTAGGTAGGGTTCAGACCTGCCCTCACAAAAATGGTCATAACTCATTCAAATCTTAATGAAATTTGATGAGACTTGAAGCAAATGAAATTATATTCACATGCTAACAAAATATATTTGGTTTCAAATCCAAAATATAGAATTCATATTCTGTACCATCACACTTTTCAGACTGTAAATTCTGCACAATATTGTTAGAATAGGAAGTTTCACCAAAATATTCATATCTTCCACAAAACTCGATGAAATTCAATGAAACAAAAAGAATTGGAAACTAGAAACAGAGATATTTCTGTCAATATATGATACTCCATCATTTGATTCCATACCAGGCCATACAAATCACAACTTCAATCTGGTAACAATGTAAAAATTAGAAAATGCATACCAAACTTGAGGTTTCCATTCATTTAACTTCAAAAATGATGTCTCCAACCCCCAATTCGAGTTTTGGAGGGTTTATTTATACATTTTCAACCCAAACCAACTATTTGCAACCACCTTTTGATTAGTGTGTTGACAAAAGACCTTAATTTCATTTTCTCTACCTAATTTTGCACTTTTGACAATTTTTACAATATATGAGAAATGAACAACATCCTAAGACCTATAACACCACAAAGGTGGCCTCTTGGGCTTATTAAAATCTCAAAACATAAAAATGGAACAAATTACTCAATATGGCCTCATGGAGGCATGTGATCAAATAGGTGCTCCTGCACCAGACAGGTGGACCTGACCTGACAGACAAGCGGACCTGCCCTCTAGACAGGTGGACCTACCCTCTAAATAGGCAGACTTGCCCTCTAGATAGGTGGACCTGCCCTCCAGACAGGCGGACCTGACCTGGACAACTTTTTTCAGAAGGTGAAATTTTAGTTTTTAGTGTCTTTTTTGGCTATTTTAAGTGTTTCTAACCTCATAACATGTCTTGTTTAGGTCTGTGCAAGCATCTAATTGACATTTGGCAAGCAACAAGGAAAAAAATAACTAATAAATTTTCCTTACAGTGTTATTTATTTATCAACCACTACTTGTTTTGCATAACTTAAACACATAGTTTAACTAGGGGTGTCAATTAATCTTGACATGCTTGTTGGTAAGCTATTTGATGTATCGAATCCCCTTGCATCATTTGGCGATTCTGGGTAATGAGAAATCATAGCTTACCAAGTCCTTTTGAGTCACTTTTTTTTCCTTTTCTTAGCAAGATCTGCTTGGGGATTTCATCACCCCAAGGGATGATTCTAACCACACATACCAACAAGGTATATAAAGGAGGGAGAGTGAAAGTTGTACCTCAATCTAACCATGTTGTAATTGGAAAAGCGTCAGGATGATGTGAAGAGTTGGTCCGAGCCTCTAGTATCTTGCTAAGGTTCCTGACTCACGCTTGTAACAAGTTGGTGTTCAGGGTTTGGGCCTCACATACTAGGTGTATATCGAGGACTCCTTAGCAACCAAGTTCATCCTAGAATAGAAGACTTGTCGGCCATACCCCTTTCTACTAGTCTTAGGATTGTGCTACCTGAATTGTCTTTTTTGTGCAAAATTCTGTTCAGCCGTAATCTTTTGATTGATGCTTGCTATGTTTTAGGTCCTTTTCCTTGGTCATCTTTTCAAAACTCAAGTTTAAACCTATCTAGGGGCAGACCTGCCCTTTAGGGGAAGACCTGACCCATCCAGGGGTAGATTTGACCTTTGAACTAGCCCTTTTAAGCCTGTTTTAGCCAATTTTGACCAACTTTTGTCCAACAGGTGGACCTGCCCTCCCGAAAGGAAGACCTACCCTTTAAGGGTAGACTTGACCTTTGAACCAGCCCTTTTAAGCCTATTTTAGCCAAGTTTGACCAGTTTTTGTCCGACAGGTGAATCTACCCTCCTAATAGGCGAACTTGCCCTCCAGGGGTGGACTTGACCCTTGGCCAGTCAGTTTTATCATCCATTTCATCATTCTAGACACTTGTTTCATCATTTCATGCACCCATTTTTCCATTCTAATCATTCATTTACTCATTTTGAGTGAATGTTCATCTATTTCACATCCTGTTTCATCATTCCAAACTACCGTTCAGTCGTTTTGATCATTCATTTACTCATTTCAAACTTTTATCTATCATCTTGAACTTTCATTCTGCCATTTTGATCATTCATTTACTCATTTTGAGTGAACGTTCATCTATTTCACATCCTATTTCATCATTCCAAACTCTTGTTCTGTCATTTTGACCATTCGTTTACTCATTCTGAGTAAACGTTTATCCATTTCAAACCTCCTTCCATCATTTCAAACTCTTGTTCCGATCTTTCATTTACTTGTTCTAAGTAAACGTTCACCCATTTCAAACCTTCATCTATCGTCTTGAACTCTCATTCACCCATTTCGATCAATCATTCACTCTTTCCAAGTAATCTTTCATTCATTTCAAACCTTCTTCTTCTCATTCCAAGAATAATTCATCCCTTCTTAGCGGTCGTTTACTCATTTCGATTAGTCATTCATCCCTCTCGATCATCCATTTACTCATTTTGAGTAATCTTTCATCTATTCTGAACCTCTATCTCCTCATTCCGAGAGTCATTTTTCCATTTTAGGTCATCATTTACTCATTGCAAGTAAACATCCATCCATTTTGAACCTCCCTCTCATTGTTTCGAGAGTCATTCACCCATTTTGATTCATTGTTTACTCATTCTGATTACTCATTCATCCATTTTGAACCTCTATCTCCTCATTCTAAGAGTCGTTTGTCCATTTTGGGTCATCATTTACTCGTTCTGGGTAAACATCCATCCATTATGAACCTCCCTCTCATCATTTCGAGAGTCAGTCACCCATTATGAGTCACTTTTACTCATTTTGATTACTCATTCATTCGTTTTGAGCACTCGTCCATCCATTTTGGGCATCCATCTCCTCGTTTCGTGCACCCAAGCAGCTATTTTTTGACCATTTTCATCTAGGGGAGGACCTGCCTAGCCAGGGGCAGACCTACCCTTTTCTAGGGGTAGACCTACCTAGCCAGGGGTGGACTTGCCCTCTAGGGGTGAACCTGCCCTTTTCCATGGGTGGACCTACTCATCCAGGGGCAGACCTTCCCTCCAGGGGTGTACCTACCCCCTGTACAGGCAGACCTACCCTACAAGTGGACTTGCCCCTTTGGATAGGCAGACCTGCCCCCTTGGATAGGTGAACCTGCCTTGTAGGTAGACCTACCCCCTTGGATGGGTGGACCTAACCTCATCTAGGGGTGGACCTGCCCTTCAAACAACATTTTCCACCCTCCGTTCAATCATTTCGAGCACCCATTTTTCCGCCATCCACACTTTTTTGAAAGTCATCATTTCATCACCAAAATCACATAAGTGCTACTTATAACATCATTAGAGTCCATATCCATCATCATATCATCCATCCCAATCACCTAGACTTCATTTCAAGAGTTTTGATTTTTATGTTGAAACTTTCGTAGGCCATAACTTTTGACTTGGGTGTCTGTTTGAGCTGAAATTTTATGGGTGGTTGTGTTATGAGGTGGCATGTGGATTCCCAAATGACCTTGTTTCGATTGGACCCCATTTTGCAACATTTTTGGGGCCTCAAACTTTCATCTTGACCCTCAAAATCACAATTTAGTATTATTTTTTTACTTTTTGAAAATCATTTTCGTTAATAACTTAGAATGCATGTCTCAAATTTGGGATGTTAGTTGGAAATTCATATTATCTTAATTTTGGGTATTTCTTAAGAAAAAAATGGACTCTCAAAAGTATGGCCGTGAAGTTTCCTAAATCAGAAAAATTTGACAATTTTTGAAAATTACCAAATCTAGAAAAATCTGATTGTCAACACCTTACGTCCTTTAAACCCCAGAACTTGGTGTAGAATCAATCCCATCACATCCTCCAATAATTCTAGGCTTCAATCCAATCCTAATATGATCTTTAATCTAGTCCCAATCTGAGCTTAACCAAAACCCTAGTCTGAGCTTTAGTCTATCTATAGTCAAGATCTTTGGATATCGAAACAAATCTTAAGATCCTTCTCTCCATCTTCTTCAGTTTTTTCCTATTCATACTTTCATCCATTCCACAAGTAATTCTCCCAATCTGAGCATTTTTTCATTCATTTTGAACATTTTTTCACCTGTTTCGATCAATCATCTACTCGTTCTGAGTAATCTATCATTCATTCTAAGTTTTAATCTTCTCATTTTGAGAGTCACTCTTCTATTCTTAGCATTCATTTACTCATTTTGAGTAGTCATTCATCCCTCTTGATCATTCGTTTACTCATTTTGAGTAATCTTCTATTTGTTTCAACCTTTCATCTATCCATTCCTAACATTCATTTCCTCTTTTTTGATCATTCGTTTACTCATTCTAAGTAAATGTTCATCCATTTCAAACCTCCTTTAATCATTTCAAACTCTTTTTCTATCATTCTGATCATTCTTTTACTCATTCCAAGTAAACATTCATCTATTTCAAACCTCCTCCTATAGTCCTAATCATTTGTTTACTCATTCTGACTTATCTTTTATCTATTCCAAACCTTCATCTTCTCATTTTGAGAATCATTCATCTATTGTGAGAAATATTTTACTCATTCTGAGTAGTTGTTCATTTGTTCCTCCAATCAAATCATCATTTTCCCCATCCAAATCCCCTAAACTTCATCTTGGGCTATTATCCAAATTGACCTAAGTTTCTGATCTGATCATCATCATCAACATCCACTTAGGACTCTCATTTGTCCTGAGTTAGTCAATCATCATTGTCGGCCCAATCAATCCATTTTCAATCTCAAAGTGGATTCAATGCCACAATCGTCCTTTAATCCGATCAATCAATATCCTATGTCACCTAGGGTAATCTCTGAATGGGGTTTTCCAATCCCTTTTGTCATCCTATCCAATCCATCATTCGGTCTTATCAATCATTGATTGATCTTATCCAATCCATTCCAATCGCATCCCTACCTAATCACCTTCTACCCAATCAATCTATTTCCATCTTGAAGCAGATTCAGTTTCATAATCATCCTTTGATAATCAAATCCGATCATTAGATTCAATCCCATTGCATCATCCAATCATCCTAATCTGAGCTTTAATCCAATCCCGATCTTAGCTTAGCCTAAATCCTGATTTGAGCTTTAGGTTGTTCCCATCCAAAATATTTGATCCATCCTCTTTATGCTTTCATCATCATGGATCCTTATCCTCCATACATAGTGGTCAAGGGAAATCCTAATTACATTGACAACGATAACAAAATTCTTGTTGATCAAGAAGAATATGACATGGATCCCCTTGACACTATCATTGCTAGTAAGCTTTCTCCACCCACTTTTCCAAATCCAATCACCCCTTCAATTTATCTCGTTATGTCTTCATCCATGTCTAATCATGATCCTTATGCTACCTTTGATAAGGGATATTCATCATATCCATCATATCCTTCATCTACATCATCCTCTTATCCAACGCCCACATCCTCTTATCCTAGTCTGCCATCACAATACCCCTATCCTAATCCCCCATCTGCATCCTCCTATCTCAATCCTTCATCTCCATATACCCACTACTCTAATCTTCCATACCAATCTACTCACCATAATCCTACATTCAGACCTTCATATCCTAATCCAACATCCACACCAACCTATCCTAATCTAACATCCACATCTTCTTATCCTAATTTGACATCCACGTTTCCCTATCTCAATCCACCATCTCAATCTTCCCATCCAAATCCACCATCACAATACCCTTACTACAATTCACAACCCGTATCCTCGTGTCCTAATTCACCATTCCAATACCCTTACTACAATCCACAACCTGCATCCTCATGTCCTAATTCACCATCCCAATACCCTTACTACAATCCACAACCCACATCCTCGTGTCCTAATTCACCATTCCAATACCCCTATCTTAACCCTCCATCTAATCTTAATCCCCCATCTATTCCTAGTCTTGCATCCAATCCCATTCCTTCATCTAATCTTAATCCCCCATCTATTCCCAGTCCTGCATCAAATCCCATTCCCCATTCTAATCCTAGTTCACTAGTCCCTAGTCCTAATCCCCCACCAATCCATAATCCTTCATCCACTCCTACCATACAATCTTAGCCTAGAGTATTCAAGTTTCCCACTCTAGAAGTTTTCCAAGAACTTATAACAAAGAAGACATCTCCCACTCCACACCTTGAAGTTGTGGAATCATGCCATCCCAACCCATCATCCATGGTCATTAGTGACAAGATCCTTCTCCACCCAACACCTATAATTGATGATACCACCCCTCACACCACTCAAACCATCAAAACCATCACATCCTCAGAATCCACTAAGCCCCCACTCCTACCATCACATCTACCAAATCCATTGAACACCCACTTCCTACTCCAAGAGTCGTCAAACCCATCAAAAACACCCAAATCCAATCCACTTCTCCCACTCCTAGTATCTCTAAAATCCATTCCCATGCATGTTTTGAATCATCCATCCCTCCATCTTCCCCACTTGAAGAGTCCCTCCAAGACTCCATTATCATGCCTCCTGCACATGATGAGTCATGCCAAGAGCCTAATCCAAAGCATGCCAACATATCCCCTTCTCTAGATCAAGATCCTACCATCCCATCTAGTCCTACTCAAGATCACACTGCTCCATCCACTCCATCTCATAACCCCTTTGACATTCAAGATCTTGTCGCTCCATCACATGAGCTCTTATCACCTATTGTCACAGATCCAGGTCCCATCATATTTCCTAATCCATCTCTTGACTCCTTATCACTCACTCATCATGATTCAGATGCTGCTATCCCATAATCTCCCTCTCATGATCCCCCATCATCGCCTAAAACTGCTATCCCCACACTGCTTGCATATCCCCTTAGTACTTTCACATTCTTCCATGGTGGCCTCTTTGTAGAAGAAAAAAATAGTGTATATACCACCCATCATCCTCCACCTAATAATGGACTCACATCATGTTTTCAGAATAACAAAAATCCTATCATGGATTGCATTCTCAAGAAAATAAACTATCAAGGAAAAGGTCTAGGCCTTCATGAGCAAGGTATTTTAGAGCCCATCCAAGTCAAAGAACAAATCTGCATGTAAGGTCTTGGACGTATTTCCCAAGAATCACAATCTAAAGATGTTGGTACAACCTCTAGACCTCCTCAATGAGCCTTTTCCAAAAGAAATGTTAGATCTTCCAATCACTCCACTAGATCATATGCTGCCATACCTCCTCCTCTATCATATCACCTCAAAACAACCGTCCATATTCCTCCTTCATCTGCTCCATCCATTTTGGGTCCTTACATCCCTCCATCCATCTTGGGTTCTTATGTCCCTCCACCCAATCTGTCTGCTTTGGGTCCGTATATCCCAAAATCACCTCCTCCATCTCATCCTTTCATCCATCATAAACATCCCTCTCGCATATCCCCTAACCAGGATCAACAAAGGCACATACCTACACATTCTCCATCTACACGTAATCCTCATAATTTTACCTCCATTGCTCTACATCATCCATATCCTTGCACCCATCCCATTTCTACTAAAAGAAGTTTGGATACTAAAGTAAAAATACATAAATCCAAACATCCATATGAATCTAAAGCTCCCCATGTCCCCTCTAAAAGACATAGTGAAGAGAAGAAAAATCTAAATCCAAATCAAATCCGTAGGCCACAAAGGCCCACCAAAACAAAGATCAAAACCATGTTGATCCAAAGAAGAGAGATGCAATGCCTTCAAATGAAAAATCTGTAAAAACATCCAACATTGCTCATCCAAAAGCTAATCATTTTCATCCACCCTCTCCTAAATTTTTTTTGGGTCCCTATGTCCCAAAATTCACTATTCCATCTCCTCCATTATCCCCACATTCTCCATCCATTAATCCTCTTATCTTTTCACATCCACCACCACATGTGCCAATGTTGGTCATGAACACATCTCCCCATCACATATCCACCCCATCATTCGATCCATACACTTTCCAACATCCCACCCATTATCCCATGTATCTCCCCTCTCAAATCCCTCTAATTCATCCTCCTGCATAATCCATTTATCCTAATAAAATTGTACCAACATCCAATAGTCGATTCGAACATGGGCTCTTAACACCTCATATAGAACTTGATGCTTGAGGCCTTATCCATATCCTTATCTCACATCTTCTAAATCCACTTATTCACCTCCCTATCCTTATCCATATCCTTCCACATGCTATCCAAAAGGTCAAAAAATTCAAAAAAATCAAAAAAATCCAAAAAAGTAAAAAAATCCAAACAAGTCAAAAAATCCAAAAAAGTCAAAAAATCCAAAAAAGTCAAAAAATCCAAAATAGTAAAAGAATCCAAAAAAATAAAATAGTAAAGAGAAATAATCCGTCCAATGGTGAAAACTTGGAAAACAAGGGCCTTGGATAAGTACCATGATGAAAACTTGGTAAACAGGTGTCATGCATAAATCCTCATCTACACTTGGGGGCAACTTCCTGATATGCATTCTCTCCATCCGCTATGCTTCCTGCTCGCCATGCACCCATCTTCTTGCTATACGCCATTTTCATTCATCCCTTCCATCCTACCTATCTTACACATCCTATTTGGCATATCTCATTTATCCCAATCCTTCCATCCTCCTTGTGACCTTGATAACGATAGGGGAAAACATGTAAACATGCTTTGGAAACCTCTTAGCATACATTCCCCTCATTTGCACACTATCCTAATCCTCATTCGTACTCATCTACCTTCCTTATCCACCTGTCATGCTACCTTCAATCTCCCTTCCTTATCCATGCATCCTATCTTCATCCATCTCACTCCTTTATTTTTCTATCCTTCTCTTTTGCATCCTTCATGCCTCCTCGCACATGACATATCTAGAGTGGGGACATCTATCTTCCTTTGTGATATAGTCCTTGGAGACATCATTCATTCCATCAGAGCAATCCCTTCCATTTCCTATCCTCATCTCCTTATCGTTATATCCATCTCCCCATCCTTGTCTTTTATCCCTCCAAACAATCCTTATATCCATATCACCATCCTTATCTTCCTATTCTTCCATCATAGCATCCCTTTTCATCTATCCATCTAGTAACATTTTCCTCATCCAAATCCTTATCCCTCTATCCAATCCATTCAAACAATCCTTTTCCTCCCCCCCATCCTCTATCCTCATCCCATCTCATAATCCCTTTCCATTGGTATCTAGCTATAGGATAATCCCCACACAATCCAATGCCATCCATCTCATCATCATCACTTCCACTTATTTTACACATCCTTTCAATCTCCTATCCTTTCTCATCATTCATCTATCCATCTTTTCATCCTCCCACTTCATCTTTGCTAATTTGGATAACTATCCCATCCTTGAGCTTTGTGATCACCATCATCCTATCCAATCCAATAGGTCTATCTTGTCTCATCATATTGGTCCCATAATTTTATCCCCTTATCTAGGGTTATCTCATCATCCTTTGTCTTTGGTCCTTTCGTTGAACTACATTGCCCCTATGCTTTCACGTAGGCAAGGTTTATCATTTGATCCAGCCTCGAGGATTTTTCCATCTACTCTTTTATCATCTATCATCGATCTTCATTGTCCACTTTTCCCCTTTTCTCCATGCTATCTCTATCATCCATCGAAGTCTCCATCATGGTCTGTCGTTAGCCTTTTATCAAACTATGAGGGCTCTGCACTTTCACATAGGAAAGGCTAATATTTGATTGGCCCCTGAGCCCCTAGGTCCCTGGGATGTGTCAATATCCTATCTTGTGTCACGTCATTGAGCTATGCCCTTATCTAAGTTTTTTCTTAACAAACAAGATCCACTTGTATCAGTAGATCCAATCAGTTATGAATATCCTGTATCATATCGATCTTTTAGTTTAGTATCCATCATTTGTCTCAATAGGATGCATCCTTCCTAACAAACCTCATCAATCCCATCCATCCCCTGGATCCTATGGCAAAGGAATTTTGAAATTGATTGTGATCTTTTGAATCTTTTGGATTTTTTCTATCATTTGAGCTCCCTATCATCACTTGTCATGGTCACCTTGATCCATCATATCATGGTGTGCTTTGACTAGTCAACATAGGGGTGTATCTTTATCTTTTCTTTGTTGTTGTCTTCTCAGTTAGCCCACATAGTACCCACCAAGATCCTTGAGATCTTGTATTATGCTAGGGCATCCTTGTGTGCTTGTGGTTATCCCAATACCTAACCTAACCAAGGTCATCGTGACTTTGGTGTGTTGGGATAGCTTTCTTGTTTGTTGTGTCTATTTCATGCATTAGACACTAATCTTCCTTGGTCCTCTATACCTTGGTGTGTTGTGTCTTCTACTATAGAAAAAATTAGTGCTCCTAAAGATGGAAAAATTGCATTTGGATTGCATTTCATCTCCATCCTCTCATCTATCAAAATCCCCCCCATCCATTCATCCTTCATCACTCTCCCCTGCCAATCTCCTGCCGCATTTTCATCCTTACTTACCCATCCCTTTGCATCATCTTCTTCATCTCCCCTTGCATCATCTCGTCCATTTCGAGAGCACACCCGTGTTCTCTTGAACCTACATGTCCTCTCATGGGGGCATCCTTCATCCCTAATTTTCATCATTTTTTCCCCTTCCTAGTCACTCCTTTGAATGATTGGGGCATCTTTCCCAATCTAACCACCTTCTTCTAGGTTCTATGTTTTAATATTCTTTGAAATGATGCTACTTCATAACACCATCTCAAAAAGGGGAATAATGTAGACACCTAAATTTAGACACTTAATTTATCCAAATTTATCCCTTTTCATCTAAACATTCCCTTATCTGCATTAAGTAATATCACTATTATTTAATTAATACCTCTAAATTTCTTCTAATCCCTAATGTATTTAATTAATAAATAAATACCTTATCTCTTTAATCCTCCTTTTCATCAAATAAATTAAATAAATATCACATTTATTTAATTCCTCACATGTCACATCCCTTTCTTAATCCTAATTATTCTCCTAATCTCATCATTAGGGATGTGCACATGCCTAATCCTTGATTAGGATGTGTCACATCCTTCAACTTTTGCAAGTTAGCCTCTAATCTCTCTTAGCCACCTAACCCTCTTCTAATCCTTCATTAACTAGCCTAATCAACCTCTCAAGGAATTTTTAATTCCTTTTATGCTTCCAAGGAATATTAAATTCTTTTTTCTCTTCCCCATGTGATCTTTGAATTGTCACATCAAGCCACATGTGAACTCTTCCTAATCTCCCACTTGCCTCTAATATGTCATTAATTTTTCTAATCGGGTACTTGCACAACCTTAATCACTTAATTAGGTCAGCCTAATCTCCATGTCATTTATGTAATGTGTCCTAAGTCAACTTTATTAAAGACTTTCTCCTTTTGGAGAAGGCAACCCTTTCCCCATGTGAATTTTTAATTCACATTTAATCCCCCAATGCATTTCAAAGAATTTTAAATTCTTTCTTTCATTTCCATGTGGATATGAGGAATTTTTAATTCCTCACATGTCCTCTCACCCACATGGGGACAAGGACCTCCTTTATGAGGAGATCTTGTCCAAATCCCAAGGTACTATGTAGTACCTCCATGTCATGTACTCTCCTTCCAACTCATTTCCACATCATCATTTTCAAGTCACTTCACATGCCACATGTCAAAATATGATGGCTTGTGAGTTCTCAACTCACCATAGCCCTACATCTTGGCCATGTTGGTTTAATCTTAACCATCCATTTCCCTAGAGAATTCAAAATTCTTTATAAATACCCCCTCTTTTCTCTCATTTTGGGAGGAGATCATTGTGCTAGCCAAACTCTTGCAAATTTTTCTCTTGAGCCATACTTAGCCAAATACTTGTATTTGCATCCACTTTCACCCATTTTCCATCCATCTCACAATCCACACTTGCATCACTTGCCATCACAGGATGACACACTACATCAAAGATCAAAGGGCCAACCAAAGGAAAACTCAACAAGGTAAAAGGTTCCATTTTATTTTGTTAAGTTAATCATTTTCCCAATCTTGAGGTGTAGGGTGTTTATATTTGTTGTTTGCACTCTTTTGTTTGTTGCTCATTTTCTAACACGTATTTTCACCCGTTCACACAAAGCATGAAATATTTCTCACCTTCTAAGATTCTTGTTCTAGTTGGATCACATAGGTTTTTGTGTACAAGGTCCAACAAATCAGTAGATGTTTTTTCTTTTCTTTAGAATGTTTCTCTGGTTTTCCTTCCTTCTTGACATCCTTTACAAATAGTACTGTCTGGTTTGGTCAGTCTTGGAAAATATTTGACTAATCTTGTTGAACTTATTCTTACCAAGTTGTTGAAGTTGATGTGACACATCCTCTGGTGCTAGAGCCAACTATCATTAGACTGACAGAATAAGCATCTCTTTGTGGCTCCTTCCAGTTGATACATATTCCCACTTGTTCTTTTTCCCGCTACAATAACAGTTTTGGATCTCTTTCAGATTTCACAACCATCATCCTGAGATACCACATTATAGGAATTTTCACATATCTATATAATACTCAAAATATTATGATATAAACCCTTCACATAGTAAACATTGTCATTGCTATGTTTTCCATCAAAGGTAATAGAACCAATTCCAACAATCTGTGTTGTTTTATCATCTCCAAATCTAACATAACACCCATCATATTTCTCAAGCTTCACAAACTTACTTTTATCATTGGTCATATGATTAGAATATCCACTATTAATCAACCATTCATCTCTATTTCTTTTAACAAATAATGTATCCTCAGTGTTATCATTATATTTAGGACAAATATAAGAGATATCAAGTCTAGGTTCATCCTTTTCCACCAAAAAAAAACAATCCTCATGATTTGATTCATCATCTAAAATACTAGAATTCTCATTAACATAATAGCCCTTCTTATTGATCTTTTAAAAAAAATTCCTTGTTCCTTTTTTTAGACACTTAGTTGATAAATGACCAATCTTTCCACATCTAAAACATTTAAGAGGTAACATACCTTTATACTTTCCAATACGTTTCTTCAGTTTCCTTGTGAAGTTTTCTTCCAACTCATCTGAACTTTCACTATCCAGATCTTCTTCTATCTTTGTGGCTTTGAAGGCTGTTTCAAATTTCTCTTTTTATTTTCCAAATTTTCTCATCTCAAACATTGTGAAGATGCCAAATAGTTGTTCTCTAGTGAATTTCTTCTAATCATAAACTTCCTCAATTGCTAAGATCTTGTCACTGTGGCTCTCTGGTAGGGTCATAAGAATCTTCTCCATTACATATTCATCCGTTAGAGTGCCTCCTTGAATTTTGACTTCATTTACTACACTATCAACTCTCTAAAAGTAGCTAGCTATATCCTCACCTTCTTCCATCCTCAAGTTTTCATATCTATGCTTAGCTATCAACTTCTTTGATAATTTGACTCTATCATTTCCTTCATAGATTTCTTTCAACTTTTCCCAAACTTCATAAGTGGTGCCCAATGAAATCACTTTTGTTAACTCAGTCTTAGACAAAGCACTAAATATTGCATACCTTTCCTTTTCATTCTCTTCATAGGCTGAAATATCATTGGAAAAACTAGGACCATTTGTTGGTTCAACATATTTTTTCTCAAAAACTTTCTAAGTCTTTTAGCCTAGAGAGATTAGGCAGCCTCTCATATGCACTTTCCATAAACTATAGTCAGATTGATCAAACATAGGAATTGTTAGTTTGTATGCCATCAAATCTACCCCAAGTAGTTAAGCTCTTCTTCGAGGAACCAAATCTTTGGTACCAATTGTTGAATAGTATGGATAACTGGGAGGGGGTGAATCAATTATTATAAAATAATTATTTTGACTTTAATTAATCCGGACCAAACTTAAATCAATTAGATATGAACATGTAGAACACCAGTTAAGGTGAATTTTACAAGGGCTCACTACCAAAAATGCTCATTGTAGGTAAGGCTCATTGTTGGTGGGCTCACTGCCTAGCTATTACAACCATAGATAAAAAGGCTCACTACCAAAAGAGAAAGGCTCACTTCCAATAGAAAAATGATCACTGCCAGAAGAATGATGAAAGGGAATCCACCACTAAAATAACTATCACCAACAATGACATCGAATAGAATCTCAATGTTTTCTACCTCTAGTCGTATACTTTCAAATTCATCAGACTTTATTTCATCGAACATAATCATCTTTTACTTATACCATTCCATGCTTCCATAAACTCCTAAGTCATCCAAACACAATTTGAATTAGGTAGTCGACCAAACAAAATTTTGAATTAGGTCACCACAAAAACATTCACATGGTGGAGAGGAATGAAATTTGGACCATACAAAACCTCCTCACTCAAATCAACACACTACACATTTCTCATGATATTTGGAATCAAAGAATAAGATATACACGTTACAATGAAAACAATGTGTGAGAGAACATTAAACAACTACTAGATTGATCTAGACCCATACAAGTGTATCTCATTATGTTGTAAAATGAATGGAACCTGGACAAGCACGATCAAAGATAGATCATTACAACACAACATCCAGAACTACTCCAATCCGGATCACCAAAGCATTAAAACTGAGCCTCAACCAATCAACCAAGATATGTTGACAACAATCAACAATAATATATTCCAAAAATATGCACCCAACACCTTCATGAGGTTGATGAATGAATTTCTCAAGCCTTTTATTGGTAAGTTTTTTGTAGTTTACCTTGATGACATTCTTTTTTTTAGTAAAACTAAGGAAGAGCATCTAAACCATTTGGATTTTGTTTTGAGAGGATTGCATGAAGAGAAACTAATGATCAATTTGAAGAAATGTGAGTTTATGAAAATAGAGTCGGGTATCTTGGTTTTGTGGTTTCAAACGACACCTTGAAAATGGATCCCAACAAGGTTGAAGGTATTCTAAGTTGGCATACACCCAAATCAGTTGTTGGGGTAAGGATTTTCCATGGTTTGGATAGTTTTTATAGAAATTTTATTAAGGGTTTCAGTCATGTTTGTGCTCCAATGATTGATACTATAAAGGGGGATAAGAGAAAGAAGTTTGTTTGGACTAGTGAAGCTGAAAAGGGTTTTAAATATTTGAAAAAGAGGGTAGCACAACAACCCATATTAGCCTTACCAAATTTTAATAAGGTGTTTACTATTAAGTGTGATGCAAGTGGTTATTCCATAGGGGTGGTGTTGAGTTAAGAGGGAAGCCCCATAGCCTTCTTTAGTGAAAAAATTAATGAAGATAAGAAGAAATACTCTTTCCATGACCTAGAGATTTATGCTTTGGCTTAGTCCTTAAAAAAATGGAGGCATTATCTACTTCCAAAGGAGTTCATATTCTTTACTGATAACCATGCCCTCCAATTTTTGAATAGTCAAGAGAAACTCAGTCATAAGCATGTTAAATGGGTAGAATACTTGCAAGGTTACACCTCCACCATCAAGCATAAGAAGGGGTAGTCAAACAAAGTAGTTGATGCATTGAGTAGAAGGAAAATCATGGTGCAAAAAATCCAATTGCAAAGTGGAGGTTTTGAATCACTAAAAGGTATGTATGTAGATGATGTTGATTTCAAGGAAATTTATGCATCTTGTGCCAATCTAATAGTGTTCCTCATGAGATAAGTTCTAATTTTATGATTCAAGAGGGTTTTTTATTTAGAGGGGCTCAAGTTTGTGTGCCTAAATATTCTATGAGGGATAATTTGATAAAAGAGAAGCATAGTGGCAGCCTTGTAGGTCATTTTGGTCTTGATAAGACCTTGGAGCAGCTGAGAAGGCACTATTTTTAGCCTAAAATGCAAAGTGATGTAAGAATTTTTTTTGAGAAATGTGTTATTTTTCAAAGGTACAAGAGGAGTAAAACAAATGCAAGCTTGTACAAGCCTCTTCCTATTCCAAATAGGCCTTGGGAGTCAATAAGCATGGATTTTGTAATGGGTTTACCAAAAACACCTAGAGGTTTTGATTCTATCTATGTTGTAGTGGACCGGTTCTCTAAGATGGCACATTTCATTCCATGAAATGATGCATCCTACATTGTAGGTTTGTTCTTCAAGGAAGTGGTAAGGATTCATGGCTTACCTTTAAGTATTGTTTTAGATAGATATAGTAAGTTTGTTGGGAATTTTTGGAGAACTTTGTGGAAGAAACTTGGCACTAATCTTAGTTTCAGCTTTTCCTATCATCCTCAAACTAATGGGAAAGTCAAAGTGGTTAATAGGAGCCTTGGTAACCTCTTAATATATCTTACAAAAGATCATTCTACTCAATGTGATATGATCTTCCCTCGAGAAAAATTTGCATATAATAATTCAGTAAATAGAAGTGTGGGTAAGAGTTCGTTTGAAGTTGTTTATGGTTTGCAACTTAGAGGAGTCTTTGAGATAAGGGATATTAGTGGAATGGAGAGGATGAGTGCTGAGGGTAAGCAATTTGCTGAGTCTATGAAAGAGATTCACCAACAGGTCAAAGATCGCCTACAAAGAAGTGTGGACAAATACAAACAACAAGCTGATATGAAGAGAGAAGTCCATTTCAAGGTTGGAGATTTGGTTCTAGATCATCTTGTATAAGAGAAAATTTTCACCCCATGTGAAAATTCCATTTTTTCCTTTATCCACTTTAGAAAACCAAGTTCAAAGGCTTAATTCCACCTAAGCCCATTGCTTGCATCACACTTGGCGCCTGTTTTGAGTGTCGGTGGAGGGGTTTCTTTTGGGGATGCCCGCATGGAACACTTACGTCCCTGACAGATTATCACATATGGAACTTGCAAAGGTGTTACACTTCCCATTGGGGGTTGATTTGTAATTCCCTCCTTAGTCAAATGACCCGAATATGGCCATTTTCTTCCTCATTCCTTCATATTCAGTCCTTGAACTTGCATTTGGGGGTTGGAAGATCTTCTAGACTTCATACACAAGCTTCAAAATCTCACTCCAAACACTTTACACTTCACAACAGCAACATCAACACTCCACCATGTCAGTAGAGCAAGTTTGGAACAAGACACCATTGCAGCAGAGGCTTGTGTTCCTCTCATTTTCTCCCCTATTAGCCTTGAGAGCTCTTGGAGGAGGTGGTAAGCTTTCACTCCTCTCCTCTATTACTTGGTTGAGTAGCATAACACTGTTTTGTAGTGCTTTAGTGCTCTTTACTTCATTTCTACTTCTCTATCTATTTGGCTATTCGTGGACGCGAGAACACCAAAATGGGGTCTGAGTGAGGCAGGATTGTATACAACCCCAACATTTTCTCTCTCCCTCTTGTGTACAAGTTTTGAAGACATTTGTTTGGTGGAGGCTTCATCACTCACACAGTTGTAAGTATTTATTTCCTTTCTCCTCCTTACCTTTGTCATTTCTACTTCTTTATCTCAGTTCTATCACTTCCTGCTATTTTACTATATTATGTGGTTTTTAGCATTTAGAGTAGAAGTGGTCTTGTGGCTATTTTATGTGATAAAATCATTCTCTGGTCCATATGAGACACCAACGTTCTACGATATTGTCTATATTTTGCACTGGCGTCCTTTGGTTGAGAGCTTGAAAGTTTTTCCAAAAAATATTTATGACCTACTCTCAGATTCTAAAACTCCCGTGTTGTTCCATTGAGGTAATATAGGGAAGTTAGCCCTATGAGGCTCTCTGAACGAGGAGAAATTGTGAGTAGTGAATCCCTCCATATCACACATCTAAGGAAGAAAATATTTTCTAAGGGATAGTATTCCAAGCTACAAATGAAGAAAATTTGACCATGCAGAGTTGTTCACAAGTTTGGTCCTAATGCATATGAAATTGAGTTACCAAGTGGGATTAGCATTTCACCTATATTTAATGTATCTAACTTGTACCCTTTCAAAGGGAATGTTGTTGCAGGTAATGAAGTAGGTTCCCAAGTATTTGAGGATGAATAATGGATCCAACACCTTCCTCCTAGCAAACCTTTAGAGTTGGAGTGCATCCTTGATACAAAGGCACTCAAGAAGACAAGAAACATAACCTATTTTCAATACTTGGTCAAATGGAAAGGTCTTCTTATGGATGATGCTACTGGGATGTCTAAATTTGATATTATAAAGCATGGATTTATAGTTGTAGACCTGCACTCAAGTGGGACTTGAGTTTTTCTTCCCCTTGGGCATATGGTGCAGGGTCACTAGGACATTACATGCATATTTTTGTGTAATTTTTGGTTTTGGTTCTTTTATGTGTTTAGGTGTCTTATAAGGTCATTTATGACCATTTAGAATCTTAGGGGTTCATTTTTAATGTGTTAATTGGGTTTTGATCAAAAGTGTAAAAAGTTGCCAAATGTGAAAAAAGTTGTCATGCAAAAAGCAAGAAAGTTGTCCAAGTTGCAAAAAAAGAAAGAAACTATAATAAACAAGAAAATAAATGTTATAATCAATGGAAAAATGATTTTAAATGAATGTATACACTCTTCAAGGTAAAAAAGGAGAGAATGAAGTTGATTTTGTAGTTTTGGAAGTGAACAGAAGCAAGTTTTTTTTGTATTTTCCAATGTTGCAGCAACTTCTGTTATTTGGTATGACCTTTAAAGACTAAATGAGGGTCTGAAATCAATTGAATAGTGTGGATATGTGAATATAGTTTATTTTGGTTTTTTTTCATCGATTTTCATTATATTTTGAGGGGGTTATTACATTTTTCCTAAAAGCTATTGAAAACCCTACTTAGGGTAAGTAGTGGGCTTAAATAATGTGTAACTCGACCCTCCACTAGTGAAAATTCACCAAAATGGGTGGAGAGGTTTGTAATCATGTATTCTATCATAATTCAAAGTTATAGGGAAGGATATTGAGGTTTGCACATGCTTTGAAAAGATAGTAGGTCTGAAATTTGTAGGTTTTAGGTTGTTTGCAGCAAAGGCAAGGAGGAATAAGTGAATCAAGGTCTAAAAATTTGTTTGTTAATCATTGGGAATGGTAGAGGAATGTAGGAGGTGGTCATGCAAACTAAAATATAGAGTCTTGAACTTTTTTGAAGGATTGTAATAGGATATATTATGACTGTCCCAAGAGTACACTATATGTAGCTTTGGAATACAAAATTTGTCAATCATTATTGCTTTGTTGAACCAACATATAGGAGTTTTTCATGGTCCTCTCATGCCCTTAGAAAAGTCTACTAAACTTTTGCATTGTCTTAAAGCATGTTAGATCAAGGTCTCTAAGGGAGTTCATTGTTAGGGTGTTACCATTGTTATTTGGTGCATGGAGTCAATTAGGATGGTGAAGGTGTTGAAACAGTGCTAGCCCATGATATTGTGTTGTCCCACATTGCATTTGTGTGTTTTCTTTCATAAAAATTCTTTGTAAACCAAGTCATCAATTGTGACAAGGTGTACTAAGATGCCACTTTGCTATTGCCTATGAAATCCTTGAGGAAATTCCTTGAGTTAGTCAAGTTTTTTTCTAAGCTCTATCTTTCCTTTGCATCCATATTCAATGCAAGAGGCCATGGGATTTTGTGAAAAATATATGAAGGATTTTGGAAATGTCAATTGACATGTATGGGATGATGACGAAGAAGAGAGAGTTGCAGGTGAAGTATTAGAAGGAAATGGATGTCGCTTCAAGCTATCACATCAAGAAAGAAGTGTGATACATGCCTATATTCTTCAAAACACGTCTTTGTTCAATAAGTGGTGCAAGTAAATAAAATTTTACACAAGAATTTATTTACTAAATTGCATTTACACATTCATATTATTAATCTTACAATTTGTACATTAATATTCTATGTAGAAAATATGAAGAAGACAATCAAGCTTGGATGCAACATCAAACTCAAAAGTGCAGATGTCATACTGATTTAATTGGAGGTGATTCTTTTCCAAAATTTGAAGAATGGATTGCTAATGCATTCAGTGATGCAAAAGAAGAAGGTCAAGATACAACAATAGAGGAAAGTGAGCTTTCATAATCTCCACATTTATGGGCTATGTGTTTTAATGGAATGTGGGCCTATGGTAGTCATTTAAGAGTGGAAGAAAAGACAAGGGAAAGACAAATTGTGATTGTGTTGTTAGTGTTGAATTTCTTCATGAAATTGAGAAGAAACTTTATGTTGGATTCATCCAAGAAATTATTCAAGTGGACTATGGTGAAAATAGTCCTATATTATTAAAATATAAGTGGATCCAACCATCTATAGTACAATTTGATGAGTATGGATTTGCATGTGCAAATGCAAGAAATTTTTTATCAAAGATGGATGAGCTGTATGTTTCCCCTCTTCAAATCAACCAACCATTTCTAATTGATGATGTAAGAATCCTAGGATGGTCGTATGCCATTCTGAAAGAGTCTCATTCAAAATCAAAATTCATGGAAGTTGTTGATATAACGTCTAATGGGAAATATGTTAATTTACAAGAAACATTCAAAGAAGTGGATGAAGATGATGATGGAGTGTTTGAAGAAGAGATTTTGATTACCAATGAAGAGTTGGGAGAGAGAACACATTACATGTCAAAGATGAGGATGCAGGCATAGGTGATTAGGATTCTAATCTTGCTAGGAATGTAGATGATTATAATGATGTTTTGTCACCTTAAGAGGTTATCTTATCATCTAAACTTTGGTTATATTATGGTGTAAGTTATTATTAAATGTAATAAAGATCTGAGTATAGGTATGCTTATTCATTATTGTTTTATTGGTACATTTCTGAATGTAATCATCATTATTTTGTTGGTATATTGTATACAAAACCTGAGATGTACACTATTGATTTGAAGTGCATTTAATGTTAGGTTCAATAATTCTTCTTAGTTTTCTTACTTTGGTTGAAAATTTGAAATTAATTTTGTTTAGTTAGAATATAATTTCTTGTATGTCCTATATGTATTTTAGATGCAAACATATAATGAAAATTTGTGATTTAATAATAAATATAGATATATTAACATTAGGTGAACTAAGCCTCCTCATTACAAACAAATAAATGATCTCTTAGGTATAAATGACATTGAAAACTAAAACTGAGAGATTGCAAAATTAGAAAATTGTTAATTTTTTTCAATAAAATGATATCTAAAATACTGCATTCATAATAAAATCCAATACCACACTACCACGACAATCAATAGAGGTATGTGTAGGATGGTGAGACATATAGGTCAATGTACAGATTCTAACTGCAATACCAGGATAGCCAAATATGAATAGTGCAAGGTGGCGGTGAGAACATGTTAACAACTAAAGTAAATCACAACCCCACAAGGGGTAAACAATGATGCTATGGTATGGTAGTGAACAATAACTCAACCACTACAATTAACCCGCTATCCCATAGGAGTCCAAAGGGGTGTGCACGGGGTGGTGGTATTGCTAAGCCTACCATACCGCTACCCCACAATAGTCTTGATATGATAGAGCGATATGTTGGTGAACAATGAATAAACCACTAGAATTAACCTACCATCCCACAGGAGTCCAAAGGGGTGTGCATGGGGTGGCAGTATTGCAAACCCTACCATATTGCTACCTCACAGTGGTCTTGATATGATAGAGTGGCACTATGGTACAAGTTGTCAAAGAATTTAAATCATCAGTGGCAATGATTACACCTCTAAACATGATTCATTCAATTTCCTAAGATAAAATGCATGTGTTAAAACTCAAAATATGGATAGATTATGAAAATATTTTGAACAAATTAACATTAATAGTGATATGATTGAGCTCAACAACAAATATTACTTGGGACTTGATAAAATTTTTGCAATCATTCACACAACTCAACATATTGGAGGCAAAGGAATTCAAGGGGGAAGACTTTGCAACTATTATTTCATCAGTTAAGTTCACAAAAACCCTCTATAGCAAGTGTATAAGAACTAGATTTTCTCCTACAAGTAGACACTCAAAGAAATCAAGTAGGAGTAAATTATTCATCATTCCACCCAAACGAAGTCAACTTGTGAGTAGAAAGGAAGATTCCATGGTTTCTAAATCAAACAAGAGGTCCCTACAACAACCTATTTTAGACGTGTTACCTAATTATGTAGACAAAGGATTCAAAAAGGTGTTTAAAGATACAACCCATGGATGCAAATACCCAATTATCCATATCTCAGGGTGGGATTGGTTTAGGTATTTCTATGAAAAAAGGGATGACAAGATTCTAGTTTTGAATCCCTGGATCTTAGATTTGGCCAAATTTATAGTCCCAAATGTCTTCGTAGATGTTTAGTTTATTAGAGTATTGGCACAATATTATCACCCAACTACTAGGACTATAAGAATGCCAGATGGTTCACCATTAGTGGTGCTAACTAAAGAAGAAATTATAGAGTGTTTTATGTTAAACAAGAAAGCTCTTACTAAGATCGACTTGGAAAGAAGTGAGGAAGATTAGAGGAGATTGAGAAAAAGTATAGGAATGATGAAATTCCTTTACACATGAAAATGGGTGTAAACAATAGGAGGATACCTATCTCCCCCTCCCAAATTGATTCATTTACCATAGAATACTTCTAAGTATATTTCAAAAGAACTTATTTTTCTCAGTACCAAGTGCTTAGAATAGATGTTGAAGAGAGGATGCCAATCTATCTCATGATGATGGCAATGAGGCTACAAAATCCTGAAGTGAACATTGAGTATGACTTTGTTGCTGAAATTGAGAAAGGGATACATGAGGGATTTTTGCAAGTAAGAGAGAACTTAGCTCCCAACACTTTCATGAAATAATCTTTGTTGTGTCATTTAATACTATACCAAAACAAATAGAGATGGTCTAAAAGAATGTGTTTGGGAATGACTGATAAGGAAGGTAATAGGTTTCCTATACAAAATTGGTGTTACATCTGGGATAGTAGATGCAAAAATAGTGATTATGTAATATTTTATGATGATTTTGTAATAAAGGTCATGGCTAGTCTTGGTGGTCATATTTCACCAAGATTTCCTAATAAAATCATGCAAGTATTAAGACCTTTAGCATTAAAGCTAGAGTAGGGACAAACTCACAATTTCGGTGACTGGTTCTTCTTAGAAGACCAAATAGTAATAAGGGTCTATGGGTGTCCTCAAGCCCCACATGTTTTACCTAAATTTGTTTCTATTCAAATTACATTTTTAGAATTTATGGGGAAAATTTTATGGATGATGTAGGATGTTATGAAAAGATACATTCCTCCCTAACCTAATTGAATGTCAAGAGCTATCCATAGGGTCTGACACTCTTAAAGAACTACAAAAGTATTTGAAGATGAGGTATCCATTGAATTCATGAGGAGAGAGGGTCTTTGGTCCTGAAGGGAATATTAATTTTATAAAGTAGACACTTCTCACTAGAGTTGGGATTACCCATGTAATGGATTACAAAGAAGATGTAATAAGAAATTTATTAACACCTCATGAAGCTTTTTAGAGGAAGAGGAAGTGGGAAATCATAAAGAGGCTTGAGGAGGAGAAGAAAAGGGACATTGGATTCCAAGGATTCTATGTTGAAGAAGGGGTTCCTATCAAAAGGATAACTTAATAATTGACAACTTTGAAAGATTATATGTTGAACAAGAAAAAAACCTGACAACTAGTCTTTAAAACCATCCACGCTTCCCATCAAAACAAGTGGTATTGTAATCACAGAGCCCCTACTAGACATCGCCACAATACAATCAGAAGCATCTCCTAAGCAACCAAGTCATAAAAGGTAAAAGAAACATGTAGTGCACCCCTTAGTGGCATATGAAATAAGTGGAGTAGTGGATATTGAAGAGGTAGCTGATGTACTTTTAAATTTTAAAGATGATGAAGTTGACACCTCCCAAGCTTGCAATTGATACTCACAAACCAAAAGAAAGAGTGGATGCACATGGGAATAATGATCAAGAAGTGCATGATGATGGAAGGGTGATTGTTGCCCTTATATTTATTGAAGATGATGACTTTATTCAAACTCCAAGTTTAAAGATTTTTGGATTAAGATGAAAATGAAAGAATTTGAGAGACTCCAAATTAAAAAGATAGGCATTAAGGAGTCACAAAATGACCAGATTGTTGCCCATACTTTTGAACAACTCAGGATTAATGAAATTATTGTTAGCCCCCAAGAAGCAAGAAAATTTGTCTTAGAAAGCAATATATTAATTATTCCTAGGATGGAGTTAAAAAAGATATTCTTACTAGATCAAGTAAGAAGCCAAGAAGATCCCATGTTGGTTTCTGAATTCAATTTAGATGAGGGAATGAGTGGAATAGGTTACAATCCAAGAATTGAAACCCTAGCCTTTTGGACAAAGAAAAAAAATAGAAAAACCAATATTGCTTGATGTTGTACAAGAAATGAGAGAGGCTTCCATGGTAAAGACACTTCATGAAACATCAAAATTGGAGGTAGCTACTATGACAATGTACTCAACAATGTTTACTAGGGTTGTTGTTAAAGGTATGGATCTTATATTGGTAGAATATGAGAAAGAACAGACTGATCCAAATGATGAAGTGAATAGCTTATTCATGGAAAATGTGAAATTGAAAGAGCAGTTGAAGGGAGCAAGTCCTTCCCAAAGCATAGAATTAATAGTATACCAGCCCCCTGCCATCTAGATTGATACAGGTGCAATCACTATTGAACAAGTAAATGTGCTAAAACAAGAAATTGAGAAGTTGAAAAAGACTAATGATGAAACAAAGTAAGGAGAAAAGAGAGAAACCCTCAGGGTATTGGAAAAGATATTGGATCATAGGGTTAAACTAATTATGGAAAATTTGGAAATGTGTATGAATGCTATGTATCCTTGTCACAAGTAGTTGATCAAATAAAGGCCCATGTACCTATATTAGAACCCTCATTTAAGAAATGGAAACCTGTACATCACACTTTAATAACTTTGTGTAGAATTTAACAAAGGAGTTTTGAGGTCCCCCAGTTTTAAAACCTACTATACAAATGGTCTAAATGGTCACAAATGAATTTCAATACATATCTACAGAAGACCAAAAGATCAAGGCAAGAATGGATTCATTTCACACACTAAAGAAGTGGTTTGTGCCTAAGATACTAAGGGATGATGATCAACTAAAAGGCTTCAAGGATTGGATAGATGAGTTTAACAAATTTTTTCCCAACTTCCTCATTTATAGAAGAATGTGTAAGAGAGGGGGAAAAACCACATTCAAGACCCTAGGTCATGGAGGGCCAAGAGTGGAAGGCTTCCCTAACTTAACTCAACTTAGCAAGATATTGGAGAATGTAGGATGAGAATGATGAGGACTATAAAGTCCTTCAATCACCCTATAGACCTGAAATGCAAGATGGGGCTAGGTGAGCTGATTTTTGGTCTCAACACTATGCCTCAGGAATTTCTCTACTCGAGGATGAAAGTGTGGTCCTAGGATGACAGTGCTGCATGCTGACATCTCTCAAGTGCACTAGTGTCTGTACGACTAGACAACTAAAGAGACAAGGTTGAACCTAAGAAAATAAGCTAATGACCTAGCTAACTACTACTAAAGGGACAAAATAACATGATTAAGTAAACAAAATACTCTCTAATGTGGTAAAGAAAAAATGCAAGAGTTAAGGTGGAAAGAAGGATCTCATAAAGAAACTTGTTCGCAAGTTAGCTCCTTGAAAGCACGTTCACCTACACACAAAAATGAGGAAAATGTTGGGTGGTTGTATAGGGGCCTACCTCAATTAGACCCCCATTAATGTGTTTCCACCTCCATGGACAACCAAGAAAGTGAGATAAGGAAAATAATGTAATTGAAGAACACTAAAGCACTACAAAATAGTAAATGTTCTTACTCTACCAAGTAATAGAGGAGAGGAATAGGAAGCTTATCACCTCCACCAAAAGCACTTAAGGTTGATGGGGGAGAGATTGAGAGTAATTAGTTCTCTATTACATTGGTGTGGTCCCAAACTTGCTTTACTAAAGTGATGGAGTGAATATATTGTTGCAATGGAGTGAAAGAGTGCTGCTAGAATGCTTGAAGTGAGTGCAAGAGAGTGTAAGTGAAGTGATTTGAAATCTTAGATGATGTTGTAGAAGCTTGTGAAGAGATTGTAGAAGATTAAATTCTTGTTGAAGGAGTGAATTTGAAGAGGAGATGAAGAAAATAACCATATTTGGGTCAGTCAACCGAAGAGGGCATTACAACTTGACCACCAATGAGAAGTGTAACACCTCTACAAGTTCAGCCACAAGAATCTGCCAAGGACATAAGCACTCCATGTGGACATCTATGCACAACGCAGGTGTCTCCGATAGAAATTCCCCCACCAAGGCTCAAAATAGGCACCAAGTGGAATGAAAGCAATAGGATTAGGTGTAATTAAGGCTTCAAACTTGGTTTTCTAAGGTGGAAAAAATAAAAAAGGGGAATTTGCATAAAGGATGTAAATTCACTCTTATACATTTTTCCCCCACTTTAGCAAGCACGAGTACTAATGAGTGCTTCAGTAAAGTATATCAAGGAGAGAGTAAGGTTAGAAATGTATAACTAAACTGTTAGGAAGTAGACCACGATCTGATGAACTTGAAGGTATAGGACAAGCAAAGGACTTCATAGCTTCTTGAAACTATGAAGTTGAGGAAAGAAAGCATCTTGTAGACTCGTGGACCTACAAGGAGGCAACCCCCAATATATCTCACATGAAGGAAGCCTTGTGAAGTAAGTGCCTTATAGGCTTGCAGACCTGTAAGAATGGTGTTCCCCAAGAACTCTCACATGGAGGATACTCAAGAAGCATCCCCCAAGATCTATCACATGGAGGAAGAGAGGAAAGTGCCCTAAAAATCCGTAGACCTTTAGGGAAGGTATTATCCAAGATCTCTTGTATGAAGAATACCTAAGGAAGTGCCCTACAAACCCACATACCTATAGGGAAGGTAACCCCCAAGATCTCTCACATGGAGGAAACCCAAGGAAGTGCCCTATAGACCTGCAAAACTGCAAGGGAGCCACTCCCAAGATCTATTGCATGGAGTAAGCTCAAAGGAAGCACCTTGCAGGCTCTCAATCCTATAGGGAGGTATCCCCCAAGATCTCTCATATGGAGGAAACCTAGGAAATCAGAATCTACAGAGTCAGGAAGTGACCATGTAGGAAAGTAGGTAGACATTCACATAGACTATCGACAATTTGAAAAACTTTCAAAGGGGTCCCTTGGGAACCCGTTGTGAAGAGGGGGTCCACTCAAGAGACGTATAGTTCAAAAGTAGATGTTTTTATTTCTTGAATCAATCCAACATCAAGGGATCCTTTTGAAAGATGTTCACTTTATCATGGAATTCAAAAGGAAGAATATGCCCCCACGTGAGGGGAAGATCAATGTTGTTCTTACTTCAGAGGAAGGTTAATTCCTTTCTTTATGAACCCATGACAAAGGAAACATGTTCTGTTAGGGTTCCAAGTTGAGAATTTGATTCTGAAGAAGTATTTGTTGGCAACACATGAATTTTTTGAAAATTGAAATGTTGGAGAAAATCATTGTCACACATGAGAGGGAAAACTCAAGCAAAGAAGAGAGACAGATAAAAAGAAAGCAAAAGAGCAAACACAAAAAAAGGACACAGGGGGATTTGGTTTAGTGGGGCCAAATATTTCCATGCTCATATAAATAATACATAACCTCAGTGCAAGGAAAAATTTCATCAATCCCCAATTAAATCAAGAAGAATGCATAGAAAAAAAAGTTAAAAGAAAAAATTGGGTCAACATGGAAGGGAAGCCTAAATTCCCCCAATTCTTTTCATCATCCCCAATTTGTCAAAAATCAAGCATAAACATTGAAGAAAGATGATACAAATAGAGGAAGGTTTATGAAACAAAAACCACACCTGTATCCAAGCACCAACAAGGGTGACAAGGGTCAGCCAGGCACACATATCACAATCATGGGGGAACACATTACAAAAAACACACACACAAGATCAAGAAGAGGCCTCCTCTTAACACTGATTGAGCAAGAGGTTGTTTGCTTCCCACTCTAGATAATTGTAGGGGGAAGGAGGATGAGCTTGTAATGGTGGGATGTAAGAGGAGGAGCATCTGAACCTCTTGCAATAAGGGCCAAGGAAGAAGGCCCCACATGGTCTTCTTCTCCAAGCTCTTGTGGAGCTAAGGTCAATGATTTCACAAAGATTGTTGATAAGGTCAAAAATTCATCCATAGAGTTAAACATGCACCCCACAGGAACACCATGTTTAACTTCAATGGATGGGGTAGGTTATGCCTGAGATTCATGGCTAGGGTCACTAAATGACTCGAAAGCAGTGATGAACTCAAGGGAAGTGGGGACCAGTTCAATTGCTAGGACAAAATAAGTTAGCATGGGACAACCTTGTGAAGAAGGTGGGCTCCTCTTATGTCCACTACTAGAAGGATCACACTCCACCTTTTGCTTTGTCGGAGGAAGTGAACTCCCCATGAACGAGGCTAGAGGCATGAAGGAAGAGGAGGGAACTGTGGTGGATACAACCGAGGTATTAATCATATCCACAGGTTTCAGGAAAGGTTGGATATCTGATACAGAGATCAACAAAGGCGGCTCCACTGAAGGAGCAATGAACACCTATACCCCCTTGGGGTTAGGTGCATTCACCCTCACTACAAAAGCCAAAATAAAAATGGGACCAGACTGAAGAGAGGCAGAAGGAAGGGAAGAGGATGACACTGTAGGGCACCTAGAAGTAGGGGAGGTCATCTCTTCCTCCTTTCTTTGTGAGGTGGCCTACTCATCCAAAAGAGCCTTTCACGGGTGCTTGCACTTGTGCACAAGGAAGTTTCTATGAATCTTTGAGTTGGAGGCTAGAGGCTGTGAAGGAGCAGATGGCTCCTTCTCAACCATGGGAACATTCACTATGACCTTCTTCAACAGAGGAGTGGATTCATGAACGGGAGCAAGAGGAATAGGTTGAGGAGTAGCAGGGGGAGTCAGCTCAAGAGCCTTGGTAATAGGCCTCTTCATATTCATTGCTTTAGGTGTAAGAGAAGTAGGAGGCCTCAAATGTCAAGACAAAGAGGACTCTCCATGAGAGACCTTCTCATTATACCAAAAATTTCTAGGCTCCATCAATAGAACACGAAGTTTGAATGCAAGAGGCTTAGGCTTCTACCGAGCAGGCACCATAGGGTTCTCTTGCAAGTGCAGAGCAGAATCTGATGGTACCACAATAGAGTGAGAAGAAGCATTAGAGTGAGGAGATTAGGCCAGTCTGAAAGCTTGTCATGCATGCAAATGGTACTCACAGGTGCATCATACACATCTTTATGTAAGAAATTAATCAACATAATATCCTCAATTACTATGTTTACTTGTGATGTTGGATCAAAGAGAACACCCACTACGATGTTTCCATTGATCTACACGAGAATATAGAGAGGAGATGGTTCCTTGTTAAAACTCATCGGTAGGTCCTATGAAGTGAAGGTTATACCAATACCACTATCCATAGGTTGCGCATAGGGGATAGGTTGATGCAGTAAGGATACCATTACACACACTAGATGATACTTTCATAGAGTCCCTAAGGGTTAAAGGGTAAGATATTGACCCAACTAAGGTTTCATTATGCAACACCTTTGGAACCTTCTAGCTACACCAACTAAGGATTATAGGTTGGGTTGTAAGGCAATAGCCTCACAACACTCACACCTACAATGCTCTTAGAGTACAAGGAAAGGGACTATCAATATCTTAAAATGAAACCAAAATGGTTCACGTTAGGTTCACCAAAAATGTAAGAGAGGGGGACCAACCACGTTCAAATCCCCAGGTCACAGAGGTCCAAGAGTGGAAGGCTGCCCTAACTTACCTCAACTTAGCAAGATGTTGTAGAATGCTTGATGAGAATGATGAGGACTATAAAGTCCTTCAATCACCCTATAGACCTAAACTACAAGATGGGGCTAGACAAGCCAGTTTTTGGGTTCAACACTACAACTCAAGAATCTTTCTACCTGAGGACGAAAACGAGGTGTGCTAGCGTCTGTATGACCAAGCAACTAAAGAGACAAGGTTGAACCTAAGAAAAAAAGATAACGACACAACTAACTACTAATAGAGGACCAAAATAACATGATTAAGTAAACAAAATACTCTCTAATGTGGTAAGGAAAAAATGCAAGAGTTCAGGTGGCAAGAAGGATCTCACAAAGAAACTTGTTTGCCAACTAGCTCCTCAAAAGCATGTTCACCTACACACAAAGAGGAGGAAAATGTTGGGTGGTTGTATAGGGGCCTTCCTCAATCAAACCCCCGTTTAGGTGTTTCCACCTCAACAGATAGCCAAGAAAGTGAGATGAAGAAAATAATGTAATTGAAGAACACTAAAGCACTACTACAATAGTAAATGTGCCTACTCTACCAAGTAATAGAGGAGAGGAATGGGAAGCTTATCACCTCTACCAAAAGAACTCAAGGCTAATGGGAGAGAGATTGAGAGTACTCGAGCCTATGCTGCAATGGTTTGGTCCCAAACTTTCTCTACTGAAGTGATGGAGTGAAGATATTTCTGCAATGGAATGCAAAAGTGCTACTAGAATGCTTGAAGTGAGTGCAAGAGAGTGTGAGTGAATTCAGTTGAAAGCTTAGATGATGTTGTAGAAGCTCATGAAGAGATTGTAGAAGATAAAATTCTTGATGAAGGAGTGAATTTGAAGAGGAGATGAAGAAAACAACCATATTTGGGTTGGTTGGCCGAAGAGGGCATTACAACCTAACCACCAATGAGAAGTGTAACACCTCTATAGGTTCAACAACATGAATTTTCTAGGGACTTAGGTGTGTCGCATGGATGTCTATGCACTGCACAAGCATCTCTAACAAAAATTCCCTCATCGACGCTCAAAACAGGCACCAAGTGGAATGAAAGCAGTGGGCTTAGGTGTAATTAAGCCTCCAAACTTGGTTTTCTAAGGTGGAGAAATGAAAAAATGGGAATTTGCATACGAGGTGAAAATTAACTCTTATACAGGATGGTGACATAAATATTCACCACCTCAATTTAACCTTGGATGGAATAATTGCATTGGATGTTGGATACTCAAAATTCATCACGGATAGCAAAGGGTTATTACACAGTAGATGGAAGAGTCACTTGGTCAACACACAAAAATATAGGGGTGAAAATGGCTTCATGCTTACATAGTGTACCAATGGGAGCATACAGATCTATGTCCCCCAAAATAATAGGCCTTGTAGTGAAGTACCAAGCCTTGCATATACTATCATGGAGAGAAAACCTTTCTAGATCTGAATGATCACAGGTACCTTATGATGAGTAACATACTTCTATATCTTGCGAGTGCTCTGGACTTCAACATCTGATCATTTCTCTTCATTTCTCATCTTTCATTGCTTTTATGTAATCATATGTAATCAATGATAATTAAGACTTTTTGATTTATGTTAAAAGTGGGTATCTGAAAAGACACTTTTTGACATGTCAGCCAAGATAAAATTTTGAAACGTATTGTAAAATATTTTTCAAGATCAATAGAATGAATTTATAATTGGTGGTCAAATTCTAGTTTCAACTGTTTGTTGAAGTTAATTAATGAATGCTATCTTGTTGTCTCCAATTTGATCTTTCCTTTTTATTTAAATCAATATATTGAGGGTATATCTGGTTTATCAAAACACATTTGCTATCAAACAATTCATTTTGTACTACATTTTAGTGTCAAATATTTGGTAATTATGGTTAATTTCATTACATTTAAAATTTGAATTCTGGGAAATTATATATAGTACATAGATTGATGGTTGTTTGGATAGTGAAATTATCTCTCTTACAAATTAACTAAAATATCTTATCTTGAAATATCTAGAAGGATTATTTTAATTGACGAGGATTTATTGGTTATTTTTGTAACAAGGATTTTACAATGCAACTAGCTTGCTATTTTCATTCAAGATACAAGTCATAAAAGTCAAGAACATACCAAGAAGATGGTACTCTACTTCAAACCCTCAATCTCACTTAGTTTAGTTTGCTTACATGGGGATATTAAGGAAGTTTCTAAACAATTAATATATATCATTTATTGTTTGTGAAGGAGAATCCTGTGAGATCCAAGATGGTAGTGGATCAATATTCAGTTTCTTAAGTAAAGATGATGTCACAGTTGGGAAACTTGTTGCGAAACATCAGGTTAGTAATTTTTTGAAAAGGCTACAATTTTTTAATTGATTTATCTATCTGCTATGTTTGAAATTACTTTTGTAAACTTGCAATATATAATACACTTTTATTCTTTCTGACTTGAGACTAATAGTAATTTTTTTGGTTGTATTGAGGCACAACTTCATTCATGGTGGAAAAGGTAGCACCCTATTGCTCATATAAGATGGAACATTGCATATAAAGGAGGAAAGATTTTAGGGTTATTGTTGACTACATTGAAGAAGTGAGCTTCATATATGGGACATGATCAACACTCTCCTTCTTGGATTCTACACGTTACAACTTGCTCCAGGAAGATTTCCCATGTTGTTGAAGGGATCCAATCATGCATTTCCATCATTGATTTTTTTTTTTGGAGAGGTTTCTTTCTCATCATTTTTGTGCTTTGTAACTTAGATTTTCATTCTTGTGATTGAAAAATAAAAATTGTAGTACTCTATTTTTAATCATTTTTCAAGCAAGATAGATATTTCAGACTTGTTCAAGCTACAAGAATACCCTTCTTTTAATAAATTTTAGTGATTTTTCCTTCTCAATGGTTGTCTTTGATGCAAGAGTGTTTAGTGGTGTATGGAAATCTTGCATCACCCAAAAAAAATGTTTTTTTTAATTTTCTTTAGTTGTTTTGAGTCCCATGATGACACTTAAGGGGTGTAAGACAATCAAAAGTAAAAAATAATGAGAAACAATCACTTACTATTTTTAGTAAGTCAGCCTAAACAAGCTTTTATGGACCTAAAATTTACCCAAAGGAGCAGAGCTAAAAAACATTTCCGGTCGTGAAAGAATCGCCTCAATACTTTGAATGGTTTGGGAGAAATTAAAGTTTTGGTCCTAAGAAATTTCTCCAATGTAGCTTCAAATTCAATTATAAGACTTTAGAAGACTTGAAACAACTCGAAAAAGTGGACAAACGAACCTATGGTGGGTTCACACTTTGTAGATCTCTTTGAGAGCTTTCCAATGATATGCAATAATAGAAAATCGAACACTTGGATCAAAATTTATGGCCCCATGAAGTAGCCCCTCTAAAAAGTGAATTTCATTAAAAAATTCTTCCTAGGCTAGAAATCAAACGGTGGAACTTTTGGTGCCAAAAAAAAGGGAAAGTTACACTTTCTAGAACATTCTAGGGCGGTTATTGGGTAAAATAAAAGGGATATGAGGGGGTTGTAGAAGGTGGCTCCATTAGTGCAGATTATGGCTCTAAATAATAGTTTTTGTTTTAGAAGTGATTTTGTTGTAATGAGTCAAGCCCATAAGGTTGTAGCATGTAAGTTTGAATCTATAATTTCATTTTCTAAAAATAATTGAAAGTGGGTTATTTTTTGTCTTGCATCTTTTGTGTTGGGATCTATTGTTGTGCTTTGTGGGTTTGAGCGGTGTAACCCTCATCAAGTGGTATCAGAGTAGGGGTTCTTAAGTGTGTAGAAGAAAGTCAAACATGAGGCAATTTACACTAGGACTTTTGGTTGTGGGTCTGTGAGAAAAGATGCCTCCATGAAGAAACTGTGGTGGAAGAAATTTTGGGATAATAGAAGAGGGTTTTAGATCCCTCTAGAGACAAGTTCAAGCATTGCAAGAGGAGCCACATAGAGGAGATAATTTTAGAAGAGATGAAAGTGAGGATGAGGCTAAAGATGAGGAGCCATTCAAAGAGGAAGCACTAGATGTAATGGATCCTAGAAAAGTTAGACTGATTAGGGCCATTTCCAAGATTGGAAAGAGGCCAAAGATAGAAGTTTCTAATTTTTCTAGAAACCTAAATCCAAAGGAGTTGATTGATTGGAGCAATGACATGGAAGATTATTTTGAGTATGAGGAAATGGAAGACCCAGTTAGGGTCACATTTGGAAAGGCAAAATTTAAAGGATATGCTAGCATATGGTGGAAAGAAGTCCAATTAGAAGAAATAGAAGAGGAAAATAGAAAATAACAAGATGGGATCAGATGGTGGAAAAATTGAAGAGACGGTTCATTCTTGGGGACTATCAGTTGGATTTGTTGAAGAAGATGCAAGGGTTGAAACAAAAAAGAAAATATGTTAAGGAGTATACAAAATAATTCTACCAAGTTTTGATCAGAACAGGTCATTTTGAGACTAATAAGAAGAAAGTTTTCGGTTACATAAATGGATTGAACTCAAGCATTCAAGAAGAGTTGAGTCTAGTAAGAATGTATACCATTGAATATGCATATCAATTTGCTTTGAAGGTAGAAGAAAAGTTAAATAGAAGATTTGAAAGCAAGCAAAGAGGTGGGAGTTGTCGTGGAAAGACTAGTGGTCGAAATGAAGATCAAAAGAAAGGTGAAGGATCTAGTAGCAACCACAACCAGAAAGGAGATAACACCTACCATCCTCATGATCAGAAAAATGGAGATCAAAGAGGAAGAGGAAGATCTAGATGACGAATGGAAAGAGGAGGCTTTCATGGAACTTGTTTCTAGTGTGGAGAAGAAAGAAATAGAGCCTATGAGTGTCCTCAACATCAAGGAAGGACAAATAGAATACCTAAGGATAATGCATGAGTTGCACATGTAGGTAAAGATGTTGAGTATTCAAATTCTGAGGATGTAGAAAGAGGAGAGGTTTATGTTACCAAAAGAGCCTTGTTGAATGAGGAGAAGGAACCAAGTCAAAGGAAGAATTTGTTTCACACCAAATGTAAGTGTGAAGGTAAAGTTTGCAATGTTATTATTAAAGGAACCAAGTTAAAGGAACCTTGTTTCAGAAGAGATGGTTAGTAAGTTGCAGTTAGGAGAAGAAGGAATTTGAATTCATACTAAATTGCTTGGTTGCAAGAACATAAAGCTTTGGTAAATGAACAATGTATGGTAAGGTTCAAGATTGGAATTTACCATGATGAGGTATTGTGTGATATTATGCCTATGGATGCTTGTCATATGTTGTTAGGAAAACTATGATAGTTTGATTAGTGAGCAGTACATGGTGGACATGCCAACACCTATTCTTTGACAAAGGCTGAATTTCATCATAAGTTGAAGCCCTTAAAAGATGTAGAGGAAAATTTATGCAATAATGCAAGAATTTGTTTGGTTGATGGAAGAAAGTTCCTAGAAGGTATGAGGAATGAGCATATGTGTTTTGGATTGATCCCTAGAGTTGATAAAGGAGATACTAATGAGGTACCTATAGAGGTTTAAGATTTGTTGAATGAGTTTCAAGCTATTATTTTTTATAAGGTTCCTAAAGGATTGCCTCCAGTAAGAAAGATTAGTCATCAAATGGACCCATGATTCCTAAAGCCAATTTTTTGAATAAGGTAGCTCATCATATGACTCCAACAAAGAGTGAAGAGTTGAATAGACAAGTGAAATTTTTTTTGCAGAAGGGATTGATTAGAGATAGTTTGAGTCCATGTGTAGTACCTATAGTACTAGCACCAAAGAAGGATGGGGAATGGCAGATGTGTACAGATTCTAGAGACATCAACAAGAACACCATCTAGTATAGATTTCCCTTGCCGAGAATGGATGACATTATGGATTGTTTGAGTGGAGTTGAGTACTTCAAGAAGATATATTTGAAGATCAAATATCACCAGATTTGGATTAGAGAAGGAGATGAATGGAAGACAAACTTTAAAACCAAGAAGGGCTATACGAGTGGTTAGTCATGCCTTTTGGGACAACCAATGCATCAAGCACATTTATGCAACTTATGAATGAGGTATTGAAATAATTTTTAGGAAATTTTTTTATTGTTTATTTGGATGATATTTTTAATTTTAGTAAGACATTGGAGGAGCACTTGATGCATATCTGAAGAGTCTTTGAGAATCTAAGGGAGAAGAAGCTATTGATTAATTTGAAGAAATGCAGGTTTGTGAAGAGAGAGTTGGTGTATCTAGGATTTTTTTCTCAATAGAGGGTATTAAAATGGATCCATAGAAGGTGAGAGCTATCATTGAATGGCCTACACTGAGGAGTGTTACAGAGGTAAGATCATTTCATGGTGTGGAAAGTTTTATAGAAAGTTTATTAAGAATTTTAGTAGTATTTGTCCACCTCTAACTGAAGTAATGAGAGGGGATAGAAAAGAGTTTAAGTGGACTACAGGAGTAGCAAAAAGTTTTGATATGTTGAAGAATAAATTTATAGAGCAACCTATTTTGGAACTTTCATATTTCAATAAGGTATTTTAGGTAAATTGTGATGCTAGTGGCACTACCATAGGAGTTTTTTTTAGTTAAGAAGGTAAGTCAGTTGCCTATTTTAGTGAGAATTTGAATGATGCTAAGAAGAAATATTATGTTTATGATCAAGCGTTTTATGCTATAGTTCGGGATTTGAAGAAATAGAGACACCATTTGTTTCCAAAGGAATTTGTCTTATATACTCATCACCAGGATTTGCAATATCTAGTCAAGGAAAGTTGAATCAAAGACACTTAAAATGGGTTGAAATTTTGTAGAGTTATACTTTTCTTTTCAAGCATAGGAGTGGAAGGTCAAATAGAGTTGAAGATGCCTTTAGTAGAAGGAAAAATTTCTTGATAGAGATGAATGTAGAGGTTGTTGGGTTCAATGAACTTGTTGGATCTCAAAAATGTAGGTTACAAATCCTAAGATGATGTCAGGCTCTATGATCAGACTTGCAACATTTTTGAACTAATGAATGGAGTAACCTATGTGGTTGATAACTCCATTCACTTCAGGCTTTGCTGGACCTAGGCGGGTAGACCTTGATTGCTGAAGCATATTGAGAACAGTGTGATTTAATTAGGCTTAAAGATCTATCTACAATGGCATAAAGTGTGGAATAGATGAAAGCTTGATAACTAATCTACTTCTAATGTGACAATTAATATTTTATGATGTAAAATTGGATAGTAATATATGAATGAGATGGAATAGTGCTCTATTGGGTATGCAGAGTCAATGAAGTTCTATATCAGTTGGCTGATATTGGTTAAAATTATAATTTTTTGGCACTTAATTTTTTTAATACCTTGTATAAACATGCAATGATGTGATTTACAGACTCTTCTTAATGATCCAATTGATCCTATTACGTTACTATGATAATTTAAAAGGATTTTTAATCCTTCCTTGAAGGAACCAATTAACAGAATCACATAACGATAGCAAATGTGTATTAACAAAATAAAGCATTCCTTTAATTTGAATAACAAGATAACATCAATGTGGAGACAATATGACACTCATATCAATTACCTAACTCTTTTATTGATCCAATTATTACCCCCAAGTTACTATAATCAATTAAAAGGGTTTTAATTCCTTGACAAAAACCAATTAACTTGATTACACAATAAAAACAAAAGTGTCTTGATGAAATTGAAATATCAACTTAGATATACAACTTCAAATAAAAGAGAAGTAGTAATGTGGAGACAGCCAGATAATTGCTTCAAATTAAAAAACTATGGACACCAATATTGAACCATACAGAATTAAATATCTTCCATTGATTTTAGCCAAAATTTATGCATGCATCATGGTCCATACAATAAAATCTTTATGATAAAAATTTTGAAAGCATTTCTTCTATATCTCCTATATTCTTCCTACTCGCTCTTTCTTTCCTATAACTACATATCCAACTTATATACCAATGTTTTGAAGAGGAAACACCCCTTCATTAATGTCTTTTGAAATTAACAACAATTAAACCTAAACAATTAAGCTATAGTGATCCATAAATAAACTTTTGTTATGTGATCTAAATAATCCTTTGTCAAATGTGTATCAATATCTTCAAAAGCATTCCTTGCAGCTATCTCCATGATCACCATTTTCTCCAAATGTTCACATGCCTCGTCTACTGATGAATCCTCACTTTTGGATACTTCCAAGGCTCCATGCAATATCAACCTATATTACATTATCCATTTGTTCTAGTATTTCAACTCTCCATCATTTTTTGAATAGTGCAGGTACCCCTTCCTTTGCAACATTAGTGAATTCCTTTGCATCTCCTTGAAGCTCCTCATAGTAACCTTGGTGTTCTCTCATAATATCCTTAGCAGCAGTGATGGCTCCATTATCAAAAGTATCTTTCTTTTGTATTTCTAGGATTTTCTCTTGAATTTTTTCACTTATCCTTTTATGCTCCTGGATTGTAGTATAACTCTTGGAATGGATCCCCCAGAACTTGTTCATCCAAACCATCAAGTTGGTGTACCTTTTCTGGAATGTTACAAAGAGTGCATCAAATTTGGCTTTTCTCACTTGAACTTGTATATTTGATTCTTCACTCTTATGCTTGGATTGGGAACCTTCTCCTTGAGTTAGTAATTTGGTAGGTCCCTTCAATGTACCCTTGACCATGTCCTTTAGGAAATCATTTTCTTTGAGGATCTTCTCATTATTCGTTTTGTACATGTCTCTTTCCTTTATCAAAATTTGAATTTGTGCTATATTTAATTTGGCAACATTTATGCCAATATCAGCAGTAGCCATAGGATCAGTTTCTACTCCCTTCAATGTCATTACATGGCCAAATTCCTTCTCAGTGTCGATCAAAAATTTCTTGTGTGGAGGATACAGGGCCCAAATCATGAGAGAATTCTCATCAGGATTATATTTTGATCATGTATACACTTATGTAACTCCTTCCAAACTTAGCTTATGTTTAGCACCATTATTATGCAAGAAACTATAAAAAACAAGAGCTAAATTTAAATCCAAACCAGGGAAAATCATTACACTAGATTCCTCTAATAATTTCCTCTCTCTCTAGATTCATATCCTTCATCTCATTTTTGACATCTGATTTCAAAGTTTTCAGTATTTGGGCTTCATTGCTAGGTGTAACATCCACGACAAACTCCCTTATTGCTTTCCCCTTTTTCTTGTATAAAAATGATCTAAATTCAAAAGGCTTTATAAATTCATCATCAGAAACAAAAGACTTATAGGCTAATTGCCTAGTATCTATATCAGATGTTTCTTCAGCTTCTTTCTCTCTATTAGGAGGTTGATACTCCTCTAATCTCAATTTTGAAATTTTATCCATTTGACCTTGATGTTCCTTTTACCTAGTAGACTCTTCACTTCTAGAAGACAACATTTTGCTTCTTCTATTTCCTTCATTCTCTGCTCCATCTTCCTGTTATATTCATCAATGGCCAATTCTACTTCCCTCTCTTCCGTGTTTCTGATTATATCATTGTGTGGATAGGGTATATGAGTATATCCACCCAGGTTTACTTTTTTTCAAGAAAAATCAATGTAGGCTTCATGATCAAATCATTTTCTTGGTGGTGCCTTCTTTAGATTGAAATGAGATAACTTATTTAAGATTAATCATACCCTTCTTTAGACACCATAGTAAAGTCTCCAAAACACAAAGTACTAAGCATGAATGATTGTTTCTCATAAGCACTCAGATTCATAACACTTGAATAATCCATTTTTCTAAAAATTCACAAATATGTAATTCTATCTAGTATTGTTTTTGGGTAGAAGAAAAGGTGTATCCTCAAAACCATACACCCTAATCATGGTGGCATCAATATAACAGTACCAATCACCCCAATTGTGACCAATAGTTGTAGGTCCATTGAAATCTTTAGGCCTTATAAATATTTTAATCTTCTCAGTCAAAGAATAATCACAAGGGTGGTTAAAAAATTTATACAATATCTTGAAAAAATATTCCTCAAAATGAATATAACTAGAACTCACAAATCTACTATCCCAAATAGTAGTCCATAGTTGCACTGGAAATGGCTGATCTCCCTTGTCAAATGGTGAATTCTTTTAGTTCTTATAGCCACATCCCTATCTCTTGTCCATAATACAATATCATATGCATAAAGATAGAATAATGCTTGAAGTGTAGTGTGGGATATCCATTTTTGATTTCCATTAACCCAAAATCAATCCCCTTGAAAATATGTGAGACATAATCAAATGGCCTTGCATTGTGGCACTGGATATCTGCTACAATCACCATTGGAGCTATTGTCATGAATTTAGAGGCTTCAATCCCTAATATCTGACACACCAAGGAATATGTGTGTTTTAAGTAGGGTTCAAATAAGTCCACATGAAAAGGAGGCCCATCATTGTCTTCGAATGGAACAAGATCTCCATCCTTTCTTGGTTTGTGTAGTGGCAATATCCATCCCTTATAGGTTGTGTCCATTCTCCAATATTCCCTTTCCAAAATTCATGTACAATAGGCTCATTGCATGAGTCACTTAGGTTAAAGACTTCATAGAGTGCAGTCTTAGACACATGTATAAAGGGTTCACCCTGCAAGTTGTAGATGGATTTTAGGTCTGGGTTATAATTCTTAGCTAGAAGCTTCACAAGTTCTACATTCACAAATACATTTGGAATGAACAATTTCCCCAAATTGAAACTAAAGGGATTGGACACTAGTTCAAACCTATTTCTTTGGTGATAGTGGAACATGAATAATTCATAACCTCTAATAGGGGTCCATGCATTTCCTATGTTTCTCCATTTGTCTTCAAATCTATCTACACCGAACCTTAGTTCTGTAGACATTCTGGCCTTTGGCCCTGAACCAGGTAATTGATTGATAAGGTCTTGGTTTAGTTTTCTTTCTTTTGTTTTGGGCTCCTCACCTGTTTCATTTTTTTAGTTTTTTACCTCTAGGTTTACTACTTTCACCTTGTTGTTTTCTTCCCTTTATTTTCCCAGATCTTGAACTTTCCATGATTTTCTAAGGTGACAAAACTGAATTATAATTTCAATTGCAAAGAAACTTTGTAAGCTTACTTGTGAGTCTCTGTTTGTACTTAATTCTTTGGCTTTTGTCTGACCTCCTATCCTTCTCACTGTGAATTTTGGAAATCCCTTTTGTTCATTCTTCTTTCAATTAGAGAATATTTACATAATGTACATTCGTGTGACCATTAATGTCTACTTTTGAGAATGAATGAAAGCAATTTTTTTGAATTTCACAATGTCAAAACGAAAAAAGATTATATCATTGATACTTCTTTAGTTTTTGGCCAATCTATGTGTCCAACTTGTCACCACCTTTGTTTTATATATTCACATTTGATTTCCAAGAAATAACTGAATGTATTTTCGATGTGGATTTTCATTTTGATTTATCATTCTTGGCTAGAAAGACTAAATAATTCTCTTACCAATGCTATATAACTAGATTTCTTCATGTTTTTCAAATCATAATACTTCGAGGAGAAAATTATGGAGTTTCTCTAATTTCTAGACCACTAGAAGTCCTTTCGATCATCGCCTAGTGCCACTTTGATGAATTTTGATCCTTTCTCATTACCATCGGTATGACAAGAATCATTGTTAAGAGAATGGAATGTTCCTCCAATGTATTTTGGTCTCCCCGTTATGCTCAATCTATCACTTTACTAGGTTGGCAAGAATCCTCCCAAAATTTCCTTCATTGGTGTAACCAATATGGTCGGTGAAATATGAGTGATTCATTCTGATTATACAAGTCACCCCAATAGTTGTTCTCTTGTTTTTTTTGAAAAATAAAATGTGTCTCACCAATGAGGCTTCCATTGGCATGAGTGAAGAGCTCATCCTGATCTAACAACTTCACTCCAATCACTTTGTTTTTTCCAATAAGCCTCCATTGGTGAGATGAAAAGCATTGTCTTCTTGATAGTGTATTCTCTAGGGTTTTTTATCATTGTGACTTGGCTCATCCTTTTCCAATGTGTAGAAAATGTTTAAACTAAAAAGCTATGACCTTTTTGATCAAAAAGACTTTCCCTGATCTTTTCGATATGGACCAGTTTAAAATATCTTTCTCACTGATGACCAGAGGAATGCTTATGTATCAAAGTATAAATTAATTAGATCATTGATGAACATGGATTGTGAAATGGATCTTGTTACAAAAATTTCAACAATTTGTATTATTTATGAAATTGAGATGTGGAAAATTTTTGGGATACATAAGTGAAGGTTAGTAAAAAAGATGATATTTTTTATAGTCCCAACAGTGGCTCCATCTGAGATGTATACCCCCTATGGGTATAACAAGAATCCATGTCCTTGGGGAAGTAGACCAAGTGTCTTTTGATATGAGATGGAAATGGAGGTAAATTTAAAAATGGTGGGGAGTGGAAGTGATATGGAGTCCAATACTACTGTGCATGGAAACTGATTTATTTTTAGAAGGTTATTCAAGAATTGTCCATGCACTAGAAATCCTTGACCCTCACCTAGACTACTGTGCATGGAAAATTTAAGAAAAGAAATGCTTCAAGAATTTTCCATGAACTAGCAATTAATGTTCTTCTCCTATCATGTTCTAGAGATAATATGAATCTTCTCTAGCCTTTCCAACAATGACAAAGGGTCCTAACCATAGGGCCTCAAATTTTCCATGCTTTCCTTTATCTTGACTCCTAGCATTCCACATGAGAACCATGTCATTCATTTCAATTTTTTTTCTTTTTTCCTTTTTATCATACAAGTATTTCATCTATAGCTGCATCTTCATATTCTATCGTTGAGCTTTATTTCTAACCTCATCAAGTTCCATCAACTCTTCCATCCTCTCCTCCATAGGTTCAAGAATATCCAAGTATTCTTGCAAGATGAACTTACATATTGGTAACAAATTATGCAAAGGAAGCCTAGCTTGAGCCCCATACAAAAGTTCAAAAGGTGAATTTCCAATGGCCTTCTTTATAGTAATTCTATCTGCCCATAAAGCCAGTCTTAACTTGGAGTCCCAAGCCTTTTTTTTATTATCTAGAATTCTCTTGATATTCTTCAAGATTCTCTTGTTGCTGGATTCAACTAGCCCATTCGCCTATGGATGATATGGTGAGGAGTATGAGATCACTATACCATAAGATTGGCAGAATCTCTTGAATTCATCTGATCTAAAGCACATCCCATTATCAGTTACAATTTTTGTAGGCACTTTGAATTTGGTGATAATGTTTTCCAATAAGAAATTTATTACCACCCTGCTAAGTTTCTTTTTTAGTAGGTACAAATTCTACCCATTTTGTAAAGTAGTATGTGGCCACTAATATCCATCAATTTCCTCTACTATATTTTTCTACAATTTCTCCTATGAAACCAATTCCCCATTGGTGAAAAGGAGCTTCAACTTACATAGGTATCAAAGGCAATGCCCCTTGATACTTTAGTTTCCCAAAAAACTTTTGACACGCTTCACATTTTCTAGTGTAATTATAAGTATCATTGAAAACTCTAGGCCAATAGTAGCCTTCCCTTCACACCTTATGTGCAGTGGTTTTTGCTAAAAAATTCCCTCCACACACTCCTTCATGCATTTCCTTGAGAATATGTCTAGCTTGATCTTCATCTAGGCACAACAATAGAACACCATTTGTATTCTTCCAATAGAGGTACCCTTTCATGAATACATACTTGGAAGCATGTAACTTGAGTGTCCTCTTTTTGTTATCACTAAATCCTTCAAGATATTTCACGTGCTTGAGATAATACACAATATTAGTGTACCATTGTTCGGAACTCAATGCCAAATTCTTGAATTATATTTATTAACCTGCATATATGGCTTGAAACTTCTGATTGTACAAATACATCTTTCATTGCAGCATTAGGTACATAGGCTATCACTTTTTCTCCTACCAAATGCGATCTAAATGATTTGACAGCTCTTACTAATGCATACACCTATTTCTCTACAATATCATATTTTAATTTTGCATTCTAGAGGGATTTACTGAAGAAAGAAATAGGTTGTTAATGTCCTTCATTTTTCTATAATAGGACTGTTGTAACTGTGTGAAAGGATGAAAATGAAAATATTTGAAAGGGCTTGTTGAAATTAGGGGACTTCAATACTAGGGATTCTTTTATTTCTCTCTTGATAGATATGAATGCATCTATGGCTTCAGCTGTCCAATCACTCTTTGCACCTTTCTTCAACATTCTTGATATAGGTTTTACTATTTCAGCAAAGTTTGATATGAACCTTCTCACAAATTTGATTTTCCTAAAGAAGGACTGGATAGCTTTAACTATCTTAGGAATGGGAATTTCTATGGCTTCCACCCTTTTTGGATCAATCCTTATGCCTTCTTTGGATACTATATGGCCTACTAACTTGCCTTCTGTTACTGCAAAATGACATTTTTTAGGATTTAAAGAAATTCCATACTCAATGGCTTTGATAAAATTCTTCTCCAGATGCTCAACATGGTCTTCTACCTTCTTTTAATATGCAATTAAGTTATCCTGGTACACCACCATTATTACATTGATCAAATCAGCAAATGCAACATCCACAGCCCTTTGGAAATTTGCATCAGCATTTGTGAGTTCGAATGGCATTCTAACATACACATATGTTCCCCATGGTGTGGTAAAGGCTATTTTGTATTAGTCTGATTCCTTAACTTTCACCTAATTATAACCAGAAAATCCATCCATCATAGATAACAGTTCACATCCAGTGACCCTTTGTAACATGGCCTCCATATTTGGGAGTGGGTAATTATCCTTAAGATATGACACATTCGAGTTTCTAAAATGTACACAAAGCCTTATATCTCCATTTTTCTTTTTGATAGGTACTAAATTAGAAACCCAAGATGAATGTCTGATAGGCTTGATGATACCCCGTTCCCTAAGCTTCATAAGTTTTTCATGCATTTTAGGTTCTAAGGTAGGATTTATGGGCCTTTTCTTTTGTCTAAAAGGTTTAGCATCTGGTTTCAATGGGATCTCATGTTGGAATAGATCCTCTCTATATGATTTGAGATCATCATAAGGCCATGCAAATACATGCTTGTATTTCTTCAATAATGCAACCAACATCCTCCTAATTGTTGGACTTATCTTTTTCCCAATATACACCCTTTTATGGGCAAGTTCATTCCCAAGGTCGATCTCTTCAAAATCCTCCCATTTTATTGGTGTTTTCTTCATGAGGGCTTAGTAATTTCCATCAAACACTCTCTCTAATGCTACAAGTCCCTTATGAATCTTATTAGTCTTAAGTTGGATGACCTCTTTTCCAAACACAGTTTTTTTCCCATCTATCTCTTCCACAAATGCATTAAAATCAATTTCTTGTGCTTCATATTGATCAATACAATGTAAGAATTTGATTAGATCAGTGTCATCATTAAAAAATTTCCAATTGTAAATATTATTAGGGATTTTAGGTCTTTTTTTGAGTTCAAATTTTGAAATTCCCACCAAGGTGACATCATCTCTTTTCAAGGCTACATTCGCTAAGAAGTATGCCATCAAATTTTGGTCCTATCTATCCAATCAATGGAGAAAGCATCAAACAACTCAATAGTGTCCTATACAAAATTTTTGTACTATTTTAGCCTTTTGTTCTTTGCAACATATTTTGATCTCACTTGTGAAATGACCAACTCAAAGTACCCAAGAACAATCAATAGTTTGATTTTGTGTTTGACAACCATGTTTAGTCCAATCAGCAGGGCCTCATACTCTGCTATGTTATTTGTACACTCAAATACCAATAAAAATTAATTTTTGAATGTAGTACCTTCAGGTGAGATGAAGACCACTCCTGCTCCATTACCTTCTCTGCTACATGCTCCATCAAAATATATTTGCCACACACCATGCTCATTCTTGGAGACATCCTTATCAATCAGATCAATGTTCGTTAATTCAGGTTGTGAAGCCTCTATTATGAAACTTCCCAAGTCCACATCACAGAAGTAATTCATCTGATTCTGGTCAACATACTCCACAATTTGGTTCACTCTTGGTTCTCTGTACAATTTAACTTAATCACCATTTATTGGTATTGTGGCATAGGAAAAATCAAATTGCACATTCCCTCCCACTGAAGTAGTTCATTGTCTTGACTAAAGCATTCCAAAATGAAGGGGAGTTTCTATCACAGTGATGTGAATTGTATATGCTACTTGTGGGTAAGCAACCAACTTTACTTCTACATATTTCATTATTTCTACCACTAGGATAGGCCTACTATCCATTGCATAACATTTTCCACCCATGGTATTCACCCACATGCCAAGTTGTTTCATGACCCCTACTAGCATGATATTAATAGCAGCACCTGAATCAATCATACAATTCCTCACCAACTTGTTGTTTATGAGAAAAGTAGTAAAGAATGGATCAACCTGTGGAGGGTTCATTAGTGTATCCCCTAGACAGACTTTAGGGACCTTCACATCTCCTTGTTTTTTACCACTAATTTTAGTGATTTCTCTTCTCTCCATGTTTGTGCTTTTATTAGTTCCATTGGATATTAGCTGAATAGCACTATCTCTTTATTCCTTTATCTTCATCATCTCCAAGAGTGGCACAAACATCTTTACCTAAGACAATGTTTTTGTGAAATCAAATGAGGAAGCATTTTCTTCTTTAACAATCTTCCTTTGTTCTAGTGGTTCTCCTTTTTCCTCTTTTTCCTTTTTGTTTGTCTCATCATGTCTTTTTTTTTTATATAATTCTTTACCTTCTTCTCTTGGGACATGCTTTTTCTCCTTTTTGTTGGGTTCTTTTACTTCCACCTTCTTGGGTTTCTCCTGCGTTGTCTCCTTGTATTTCAAAAACAATCCTCTAGGAGTGCCATCATTTGCATTTGTCATTCTATTTCTCAGCCTATAATCACTTTTTTCTTGCTCTACTACAGTAATGGTTAACTCGTTGATTTCTTCCTCCATTGGACTCCTCAATTTATATTTACTTGGTCTGGGTGGTGTATAAGGAGGTTGTGATTCATCATTGCTTTCATTTTCTTGGTTTGAGAAGACTTGTTGTTCTGCCATGTGAATATTGTATCTCTAATTGGTTGCATCATATTCATAACCTTCATACCTTGAGGATGAATAATCTTGTTCAACTAGATGTAGGGTATGTGAAGTTAGATATGTTGTAGATCTTCTTCTTCATTGTCATATGGAAGCTCTTCTTCTTGTATTGATTGTGCTACAACACAATGATCTTGGGAATGGGGCAAATTGCAAACTTGACACCAAGGGATGTTATTAACCATGTAGGCTCCTTTCTTGTTTGAAGGACCAAGGGTTTCCTTATACTTAGGTTTTCCAGTTATGGGTTTTCCATCTTTCCAGTTTTTGTTGTATGGAATATCATGCAACCTTGGTCTTTCATTTCTGTATGAATTCTCTTGCTTATTCTGGAAATTATTAAAGTTTTGGGGAACTCTAAGGTTGTCCCTTTTTCCAATCATCCCTGCAAGTTTTTTGTTGTTTTCAATTGTCAATGTTGTCTTTTGTGCTTCAGCCAAACTCCTATGACACCTATTTCTAAGTTCATATCCTATTTTTGGATCAAAGGATTTCAAATAAATACTTAAGGTTGTAGGATCATTGAGTTTGGATCCATGTGGTATTTTATTGTACAATTTGGAGAGCCTCTGATTGAAATCATAAACTGACTCATTTTGATATTTTTGAATACTTAGTAGTTCATGGAGGGAATATTCAAGGGCACACTGGTTCCCATATTGTTCTAGAAACTAATTGTGAAAGTTTGCTATAGAATCAATTGAAGCATAAGGTAAACTATTGAACCAATCTCTTGCTTCTTCAATTAGTGACATCATGAACAATCTCATTTGTATATCCTCATATTCCATTGAAATATCTTGTATGAAGGCATTAAAATTTTTGATATGTTCTTCAACTAATATCACATTATTCCTAGTGAATTTGGGTACCATATTTCTCCAATTGTTGTCCACTAGGTATTGATATATTTGGTGTCCTGTTAGATCAAATTGCCTACATGTGCTCATGGGGTTTTGTGGGTGCAAGTTCAAAGGTGGATTGGGTGGGTATTGATATCCATATTGAGGATGATGGTAGACATTTTGTTCGATATGTTGTTGAGGATATAAATTTTGATGGGACACATGTTGCTGATGTGGTGGGGCATATTATTGGCCTAGTGGTGGATAGTGTTGAGGGACATTGCAGGTATTTGGAGGCTGGGATCTTTGTGATAGTACAATATGTTGGGTATGTTGTCTTGGATTTCCACCTGCATTGTGAGGTACTTTTTAAGTTCTTGGAGCACCTGTGTTATGAGATGTTCCCTATGGATTGAAATTACCACCTTGTTTATGTGGAGGAACATACTTTAGTGGTTTTGGTGCCTGGATATTTAATTGTGCATTTGTTGGTCTATCTCTTGAGCCTCTTGTATCATTTGTTGCTTCTCTCTAATTTTCTATTTTTTCCATTCTAAATGTATTTGAAATTCTTGGTTATTCATGCCCTCAAAATCACCAGTATTGTAATAAAAAAATCCCTCATGGTTTTTTTCTTCTTGTTGTGATGACTTTTTGTAATCATATTCATTTTGTACTTGATTTTGTTCTGCTTCAAATCGGGCTTTGAATTCCTCTGTTTTCATTGCATCTTCTTTCCATCGAAAAGTAGGTCTACTAGTGTTTTCTTGTTCAAAAGGAGTACAACAATCTCTATTTGAGTCATCACCATGGGATTTTGATCCATGCAGTGGATCAAAACTATTATTTATTGTAAGGAATTGTTTTGCCAAGTTCTCCCTATTTTCATTAGTTATATCTGTTACTTTACCTCTGCTCTTATTTGCACCAGTCTTTGAAGTGGAGGACCCATTTTTATCTGTCTACCTACCATTGTTCTTCTTTGGGTTTTCTTGGTGTAAATATCTACTACCATTCATCTCGTAAGATGTTTTAATACTTTGACTTCTAGGGTTTTTATTTATTGATGTGTATTTATACTTCCCAATGATGCACCTTTTCTTATAGAGTCGTCACTAGCCTTTTGGAAAAGTGAGAAAAAAATATAGTTTATTATTCCCAACAGAGTCTAAGGTATTGATTCTATGATGAAGGTTTGAATTCAAAATTAACTTGTCCCCAGTAGAGTCACCAATCTATTGGATCTCAAAAATGTAGGTTACAAATCCTAAGAGGATGTCAGGCTCTATGATCAGACTTGCAAAATTTTTGAACCAATGAATGGAGTAACCTATGTGGTTGATAACTCCTTGCACTTCAAGCTCTGCTAGACCTAGGTGGGTAGACCTTGACTACTGAAGGAGATTGAGAACTGTGTGATTTAATTGGCCTTAAAAATCTATCTTAGTGGCATAAAGTGTGGAATAGATGAAAGCTTGATAAATAATCTAATTCTAATGTGACAATTATTGGTAGTTTATGATTTGAAATTGGATAGTAATGTATGAATGAGATGGACCAGTGCTCTATTGGGTATGAGGAGTCAGTGAAGTTCTATAATAAGTGGTTGGTATTGGTTATAATTTTAATTTTTTGGCACTTAATTTTTTTTATACCTTGTATAAACATGAAAGGATGTGATTGAAAAACTCTTCTTAATGATCCAATTGATCCTATTAGGTTACTGTGATTTATTAAAAGGATTTTTAATCCTTCCTTGAAGGAACCAATTAACAGAATCACATAATGACAACAAATTTGTATTGAAAAAATAAAGTATTCGTTTAATTTGAATAACAAGATAACATCAATGTGGAGAGAGTATGGAAATAATATCAATTACCTTACTCTACTTATTGATCCAATTATTACCCCTAAGTTACTGTAATCAATTAAAAGGGTTTTAATTCCTTGACATAAACCAATTAAATTGATTACACAATAACAACAAATGTGTCTTGATGAAATTGAAATATCAACTTTGATATACAAATTCAAATAACAAAGAAGTAGTAATGTGGAGATAGCTAGATAATTGCTTCAAATTAACAAACAATGAACACCAATATTGAACCATACAAAATTAAATATCTTCCATTGATTTCAGCCAAAATTTATGCATGCATCATGGTCCATACAGTAAAATCTATATGATAAATTTTTTGAAAGTATTTCTTCTATATCTATTTTATTCTTCCTATTCACTTTGTTTTTCCTATCACTACATATCCAACTTATATACCAATGTTTTGAAGAGGACACACCCCTTCATTAATGTCTTTTGAAATTAGCAACAATTAAACCTAAACAATTAATCTCTAGTGAGCCATAAATGAACTTTTGTTATGTGATCTAAATAATCCTATCTCAAATGTGTCTTAGTATCTTTAGAAGAATTTCTTGCAGCTATCTCCATAATCACCATTTTCTCCAAATGTTCAAATGCCTTGTCTAGTGATGAATCCTCTCTTTTGGCTACTTCCAAGGCTCCATGCAATATCAACCTGCATTCCTTTATCCATTCATTCAGGTCTTTCAACTCTCCATCATTTCTGAATAGTGTAGGTACCCCTTCCTTTGGAGCATCAATGAATTCCTTTGCATCTCCTTGAAGCTCCTCATAGTAACCTTGGTGTTTTCTCATAATATGCCTAGTAGTGGCAATGGCTCCATTGTCAAAAGTATCTTTATTTTGTATTTCCTTGATTTTATCCTAAATTTAGTCATTTATCCTTTTATGCTCATGGATTGTAGTATAACTCTAAGAATGGGTCCCCCAGAACTTGTTCATCCAAACCATCAAGTTGGTGTGCCTTTTCTAGAATGTTGCAGAGAGTGCATCAAATATGGCTTTTCTCACTTGAACTTGTATATTTGATTCTTCACTCTTATCCTTGGATTGGGAACCTTCTCCTTGAGTTGGTAATTTGGTAGGTCCCTTCAGTGTACCCTTGACCATGTCCTTAAGGAAATCATTTTCTTTGAGGATCTTCTCATTTTTCATTTTGTACATGTCTCTTTCCTTGATCAACATCTTAATTTGTGCTTTATTTAATTTGGAAACATTTATGCCAATATCATTAGTAGCCATAGGACCAACTCCTACCTTCAAAGTCATTACATGGAAAAATGTCTTCTCAGTGTCAATGATCACATACTTCTTGTGTGGAGGATATAGGGCCCAAATCATGAGAGAATTCTCATCAGGATTATATTTTGATCCTATATACACTTTTGTAACTCCTTCCAAACTTAGATTATGTGTAGCACCATTATTATCCAAGAATCTATCAAAAACAAGAGCTGAGTTTAAATCCAAACTAGGGAAAATCATTACACGAGATTCCTCTAACAATTTCCTCCCTCTCTCTGGAGTCATATCCTTCATCTCATTTTCGACATCTAATTTCAAAGTTTTCAGTAATTGGACTTTATTGTTAGGTGTAACATCCGTGACAAACTACCTTATCGCTTTCCCCTTTTGCTTGTATAAAAATGATGAAAATTTAGAAGACTTTATAAATTCATCATCATAAACAAATACTTATAGGTTAACTACCTAATATATGTATCAAATGTTTCTTCAGCTTCTTGCTCTCTATTAGGATGTTGATACTTCTCTACTCTCAATTTAGAAATTTTATCCATTTGACATTTGTTTCTTTTCCCCAATAGACTCTTCACTTGCAAAAGACAACATTTTTGCTTCTTCTATTTCCTTCATTCTGATGTAGGAGAATCCTTGGTTCTTGGAAATCTTGCATCAACCAAAAAAATATTTTCTTTTAGTTTTGTTCTTGTTCAATTCTTGTTTAGTTCATGTTGGTGGATTCATCATAAAATCTCACTAGACCTTTTGGATCTATGTGTACATCATGAACATGTTCATTTTCCTTATTCCAAGATTTGATTGCGATTGGATCATTTTTTGGCAAGTTATCACTTCTAGATTTAATGGTTGTTTCTTGAACCAACACTAGAATAATTTTCAAGACTAATGGTTAGTTTGATTGCTTGTGGATCTTTCCCATAACTTTTGGATCTCGATGGTGTGATTCAAATTTTTTTGTGGAGTGTCCCTAACATTAATTATAGGTCCACACTTCATCCTAAGCATTCACTAAGGAGTAATTAAAATTTGAGGTCGACCTATTCATGCACATGTTACATTTTTTTTCATTGGAGATTGTAATAATCTTTGGCTAATGCGGATGATTCTAGATTTGCGAATATGATATAAAGCTTGTAATAGATCATTAGAAGTGCAAAGTTTATTATATTAGAGAAAGATAAGTTTGATATGTAAGATTTTCACTTGCATTAAGGATCATATAGTAATGTTGTATTTTTGAACATGTTATATTAGGCCCATGAGTTGAATCTGTAAGCCCGAATGTTGTCGACTGCTTGTAATTAAGATTGTTAATGAGAATGATTGAATATGCATTTTCCTCCATATTCCATGTTGCTTTTGTTGTGTGATGCATTGTCTAAATTGTTCTCTTTGGGGACCCTCCCACTGTGGCTGCACCAGATTGGTATTAAAGTGAGGTTCGATCCATGAGAGATCACCAAAATTTGTGGAGTCCTGTTGAAATTTTTTTGTGGGGTGGCAGACTGAGGATATGACCTGTAGCTATAGAGGACTTGTGTATGGCGGGAAGAAGAAATGTTAGAGGAAATGGAGTGCGTGGAAATGTAGACCCAGCTTTAATGAAGATGTTGAGAGGAATTGCTGCTAGATTAGATGTAGTTGAAATAGCCCAGAGGAGAGGTTGACTAGTTGATGATGTGAGTGATGAAGAGGTAGAAATATAGGAAGAAAGGGGAGGAGAAGATCAACCTGGCCTGGATCAGGGAGAAGAGAGGTTCATAAGAGCCCTAACTAGAGAAAATAGAAAACCACATTTCAATTCACTAGATTATAGAGGTAAGTTGGATTCAAAGGAATTGCTTGATTGGATAATAGAGATGGAAAAGCAGTTTGATTTTGAAGGTACCAATGAAGATAAGAAGGTGAAATTTTCTTGTACAAAGTTGAAATTACATACATCCCTTTGGTGGGAACTATTGGACACTAGGAACACTGAGAGGGGGGTGAATCAGTGTTCGACAATATTTGATTTTCAAACTAGATCTTAAACCATCAACAACAATAATTAAACCCACAATAGCATTCACAACATATAAACAGAAGGAAACATGCATACACATTAAAGAACACCATAAAACCATGATTTTTATGTGGAAACCCTATTAGGGGAAAAACCATGGTGGAGATTAATCCATAAAGTATACTTTGTTAAAAGTATGATAAAAGGAGAATGTAGTTGCATTCAGGTGCACTGCCTAGAGCTCACTACTCAAGAGAGAAATGATCACTACCTTACAAAGTATAATTGAAATTACAAAAAAAATTTGAACTAAGAATACAACATCTATGAATACTTGGAATCAGTTCCAATAAAGTGCACAATTAGATTCTAGATCTTTTGACTAGTTTGCACTTTTGCTCTGCTCTATTCTACTCTACTTAGCATTAAAAAACCTTTTTCTACCCTCAAATAACTGATCTATCCTTTTTCGTTCTCTTCTTGATACACATACACGTCTATCTCTACCACAACTACTTCCACCTTCAAAATTATTTTTTGATCTCCTTTATATACCAACTAAGCAAGAATTCATTGTATGTCAACTTCACAACAAAATATATATTCTTTCCCATCTCGGCTCAAATCATTAATTGAAATTGATGTGTACCCTCACAAGTTGGATAAAATATAGTAGGGACCCAAAAAAAAGTTCCAAACATAAGAAATAGCTAAATACATACTCCACATACATCCACGATACACCATATAAAATATGTCGGCCAAGGTGAGAAAATAAACCATGAACCATATTATCGAAACTCTTAACTCAAACTCCGACTAATGCAACACCACAAAACTCACCAGTAGGATAGTATACATACTAGCAAGGCATAAAATAGTGATCCGGTGAAGCAATTAGATCAACTTATCAATTGGATGTTTTTCTCTTCATTCTTTTTGTCGGTAGATTACAAAATCTTACTTCCCTTGATGATAGGAGCAATACTAACACTGTGGGTCATACTGTTGACTCCAATTTCCATCAATGATAGCACAAGTAGCCAAAAACAATCTCTCAAATCCATATGCCAACAATATCCACCTTTGGCATTGATGGAAATACTTAGCAAAAAATGACTATGTTTCAAAACTCAAAAACCAAAATTACTACTCCTCCTTAGGATGTCGAGGAATTTTTCATTCAATTCTCTCCCCCTTTCACATCAATGACAAAGCTTCTACTACATTTGCTATAGTTCTTTCCTTCAAAAATTTTCTATTCTCCCCCCTTTAAAAAAAAGAGAATTGGATCAAAATTTGAGAAACTATTGCAAAAATCAGAAGATTATTTTATACTTAGCTTTAATTTTTGGAAGGAATTTCTTCCAAGATTCCACCACAATCCCAATAGCTATGATCAAGTTGTTATTTTTTGATGTCCTATTGATAATCTAGAGAAGAGATTCAAGAATGGTGATTGCTTCTTCTAGTTTTTCTCCTGTCTTAAGCACTTCAATCATTTACTCTAGTTTTCCTTCAATTAGGTCTTTTACTCTCCAGAAGGCATCCATGAGAGTATTTCTAGCAAAGTGAACCTTTGCATGCTTAGCCTGCAGATCATGAACCTTCTTCTTAACCTTTCCATCCTTATCTAAAAACATACTGTAGTCCTGTCCAATTATGAAAAGCTCTTTTTCAATTTCCTCCAACTTATCCATGTACTTTCCAACCACATGAGGCCACTTTAGACAGTAATTGAAGACATTATTGGTTGAATCAATGCACTTTCTTAGCATATTAATTTTCTTCTTTTTCTTAGCAAGAGATAGCCTAAATTGCATCTTCAAATGGGAAATTATTTCCTTCTCTTTCCTATCCAGAGGCACAGATTCCATAGCCTCCTTAACACACTCACTCAGTTCTTCTGGGAGAACATCTTGCAGACTCTCCAATTCAATATTATTATCAACAAAGTATGTTCCAAAGTTTTCTCAATGAGATCCTACTCATAAGATGGTCCATTCAACCATATGTTAGATATATTTTGCATCCCATCTTCATCCTAAATAATTTGAATTATCTTTGATTTGAACAGAGCACCTTCTTCATCACTGTCTTCAAATATTATTATTTTCGGTTCACTTGGTTTTGGTTGATCTCTATGAGTATATTCATCCACTAAATCCACAACCAACTGTCCTTTCCCTTTTTCTTCAACTTTTTCTAACTTGGATGTCGGAGGAGTGACAACTTCCAAATCTCTTCCTCTCTTCTATTTTTTCTCTATCTTTCCAGAGGATGATCCAACTTCAGTTATTTTTACCAAAAGAGGGAAAACACTTACACCAAAATTTTCTAACACATTTCTAAAGAAATTTTCATAAAATTGATCCCCATTTTCAAAAGAGTTGTAATGCTCAAATATTTTCTTGTAGACCAGTATATTTTCCTTCCACACCACATTGTTATTTAGAGGAAAGAAATTTAGAAAATACATCATATTGTATATTGCAAGGGTGCCAAACTTGAAGGAGTAGTCAATATCCTTTGTTAATTTTACATTCTCCATTAGTTGATCCTTTATCAGACTACATAGGTCAAAGTCTTCATTTTCTATTATCATTTTATGAGTGATATATACAGTACCTGCCAAGGTTGATCCTTCTATGTTGTTGAAGAAGATCTTATATGAGATTCCATGTGCAACATACCTTGTCAATGGGCCTTTAATCGATGCAATTATCAGAGCTCTCTGATCTTCCCTTATTTCGGTTAGGGATTTGACCTCAACATTTCAAATCAATTTCTTCTTTGGAATATTACCAACATTGCATAGACTTGTTAGATTCTTGATTACATCCTCAAATATTTGATAGGGTTTATCCAAAGTAAGGATATCACCATCCAATGTTTTCAAGATAAAACTAATTACTTCCACATTGACGAAATGAGGGAATTCGTTCCAGATATCCAAATTCTTATGATTCAATCCTTCAAGCTTCCTTAATTTAGTTAGAGACAACAAATTTCTTTAATCCCTAACTTTTTGACTACTATACCCATCCATAGTTACTGTTTCTTTTATTTGTTTCATTTCATGCTGAACAGGGTTCTACCAATCACCAAATAGATATGAAATTAATAAGCAACAAAAATACCTAAAGAATTTAACGCTAAATTAACCTTTCACACCTTTGTAATTTTGCTAAAAGGGCTCTTCAACTATTCTCTTTCAATGCATGATGAATAATTAGGGTTCCAAATTCCCTTTTATAACTTAAGTTTTTGTCGCATTAAATGTGTTGCCCTAGAAGTTTCGGTTACTTTGCAAGCTCAGACAGTAAATGAAGAATCTGACTTCAGTCCTTCAACATTTCATTTGACACAACAAATGATTGCAAATGCATTTTTCAAAGAATAACATAATTGTTGATGGCATCCAGTGATTCAGAGCCAACTACACATAGGGAGACAAGGATTTTTCATGAGAAAATCCCTCTAGGCCTCTAGCTTGAAGTCAATTGTTGGAAGAGTTACTGGTGGGAGCTTCCAATACAACCTTGTTTCCTTCATCATATTCACTTTTCTTTACCCATATTTTCTTCATCTAATCTTTTATCTCTTCCAAAAATGCTTTTTCTTTTCCTTTGTTGTCTTTTTGTGAATTTCTTCATTGATAAACTGGACCTCTTTTATTCATGTTTTTATTCCTGTAGAACTTTGCAATGTGCCTAAAGTTGTTAAAATTGTAGTATATTGAATTTTTCAGTCTATACCATCCATTCCACATATTTCTTCCTAACTTGCATTGATTAGAAACATGTCCAAATCTTCCATAGGTATAGCATTTAATGTTACTTACACTGACAGACATACTTCTGCATTCTAATGCATTATGAACAAAAAATTTTCATTTAAAACACTGACCAAAAAATGATGGAATACTAGGGTTTATCTTTCTTCTACACTGAGAAGCCATATGTCCAAATTTATTGCAAGCAAAAAAATATCCATTAAATTTTTAAGCATTGGGTTTTCTTACCAAATGTCTTCTTCCTTTGTTCTTCTTTGCAAGGTTCTTCGGTTCAAATTCAAAACTTTCACCCTTCTCATATCCAAGACCTTGCTTGTCATTTGTATCCTTTTTTCCTTTGGTTATCTCATCAAGCCTAGCAGAGCTTCTCCTAAATTTCTCCTTGAATTCATTTGCAGTAGCAAGCTCATTTATGAGGATAACTACCTATCTCTCAATCTCTTGTTCATTGTTTCTAGATTGTTGAAGTTCAATTTCTAACTGAATGAATCCACTATTAATTATGTTTCATTCTTCAAATTTTTCTTTCAAGGACTGGGCCAAAGTATCCTCATTTTATTTTTCTCTTCAATCTCTTTGGTAAACTTCATCACCACAGATTCCATTTCAAGCTTTAGAGTTGTATTGTCCTTAGCAATTTTTTCACATTCTTCTATTATTTCCCTTAGGGTTTGATTCGGATGGACATAGTTTGGACCTTTGCTTTCTTTTTGCTTCAATTGATCATATAGTTCATTCCTCTTTTCCCTTGACTCATTTATCTTATCCTTCAGTGATTGAATGAATTTTTTGGCAACCACAAGATTTTCTTTTAGTTCCATGACCTCTGCTTTGGACTGATCAAGATCATCAATTGCCACCATAAGCTGTTGTTGAAGAGCACCACTATCCATTGTAATTCAAGATCCACCTCAAGCTATTAAACTCTAGAAGAGGAATCAACTCTGATACCAATTTTTGGACACTAGGAACACTGAGAGGGGGGCTGAATCAGTGTTCGACAATATTTGATTTTCAAACCAGATCTTAAACCATCAACAACAATAATTAAACACATAATAGCATTCACAACATATAAACAAAATGAAACATGCATACACATTAATGAACACCATAACACCAGGATTTTTACATGGAAACCCTGTTAGGGGAAAAACCATGGTGGAGATTAATCCATAAAGTATACTCAATTAAAAGTATGATAAAAGGAGAATGCACTTGCATTTAGACACACTACCTAGAGCTCACTACTCAAGAGAGAAAGGATCACTTCCTTACAAAGTATAATTGAAATTAAAAAAACAAATTGTACTGAGAATACAACATCTACAAATTCTTTGAATCGGTTCCAATAAAGAACACAATCAGATTCTAGATCTTTTGACCAATTCGCACTTCTCTGCTCTACTTAGCATACAAAAAACCTTTTCTTCCCTGAAATAACTGATCTATCCTTTTTCTCTCTCTTCTTGATACACTTCCACTTCTATCTATACCACAACTACTTACTCCTTCAAAATGATTTTACGATCTCCTTTATATACCTGCTAATCAGGAATTCATTGTATATCAGCTTCACAACAAAATATAATATTATTGCCCATGTCAGCTCAAATCATTAATTGAAATTGATCCATACCCTCACAAGTCGGCTAGACTATAGTAGGGACCCAAAACAAAGTTCCAAACATAAGAAATAGATAAATACATACTCAACATACATCCACGATACGCCATATAAAATATGTTGGCCAAGGTGAGAAAATAAACCATGAACCATATTACCAAACCTCTTAACTCTAACTCCAACAAATGAAACACCAAAAAAATCACCAGTAGGATAGTATACATACTAGGAAAGCTTCCATGGAGATCCACACCATAAAATAGTGATCTGGTGAAATGATCAGATCAACTTATCAACCAAATTTTTTGCTCTTCATTCTTTTTGTCGGTAGATTATAGAATCTTACTACCCTTGCTAGTAGGAGCAATACTAACAATGCAGATCATAATACTAACTCTAGTTTCCATCAATGAAAATACAAGTATCCAAAAATGATCTCTCAAAGCCACATTCCAACAGGAACATTTGCAAACAAATAGGAAAAGAAGAGGAAAAGAAAAGATAAAATCATGGGATCAGATGGTGAATAAGTTGAAAACAAAGTTTATGATAGTAGACTATCAGATCAATTTGTTCTGGAAGTTGTATAATTTCAAGTAGGAGTTAAGTGTGACAGAGTATACTGAGGATTTTTGCAAGTTTAATATCAGTTCTAGACATTCAAAGGATGAGATTGAGCAAGTAGCTAGATATGTGAATGGCTTGAGGTCATCTATATAGGATGAGATTAGTTTGTTTAAGTTACAAAGTTTGGAAGAGGCACATCAATGTGCCCTAAAAGCATAAGAAAAAGTTAAATAAAAGACATGAGCAGAGACAAAGAGGAAGAGGAGGAAGATCTCAGAGAGGAAGAATTTTTACTAGAGGAGGAAGAGGAACTTTTGCAGATCAAAATAAGGATAAGGAAGTTAGTAAGAATGATAATTCATATCGTACAAATGATGGAAATTCTTACCAAAGAGGAGGATGTGGTGGTTACTGGAATGAAGGTTATAGAAGAGATGATAAGGAGAAAATAGTATTCAAGGGAACTTATTTTAAGTGTGGTGGAGGACATAGAGCATTTGAATGTAATCAAGGGGAGACAAGTAGAAAGATAGAAAAAAATAGAAGAAAAACCTTTATTGAGGAAGATCATGTTGGATCATCTAATAAATCAGAAGATGGAGAAGTGTTGGTGAATAGAAGAGTATTGTGTCAAAGTGAGATGGAGCAAAAATCATTGCAGAGAAAGAATTTATTTTGGACTAGATGCAAGGTAGTTGGTAAATGTTGTAAGGTCATTGTTGATAGTGGAAGTTATGAGAACCTAGTTTTTGAAGAAATGGTGACCAAATTGAAGTTGGAAATATTGAAACACTCGAAGCCCTATCAGATAGCTTAGATTCAAGATAAGAATAAGATACTGGTAAGTGAACAATGTTTGGTGAAATTGAAGATAGGAAATTATCATGATGAAGTTTTGTGTGATATCATGCCTATGGATGTATGCCATGTAGGCCTTTGCAGTATGATAGACAAGCTATCCATGATGGAAAGAAGAATACATATACCATTGTTTCTAATGGGATGAAGCAAAATTTGTTGCCATTGGAGGATTTCCTAGAGTTGAGGTTTGTACGAGTGCTAGAATTTATTTGGTTGATGGAAGGAGATTTCTAGATGGATTGAGACATAAGAACATGTGTTATGCCTTGGTTCATAAGAAGGTTGAATACTTGAAGCATGTGGAAGAACAACCAGAAGAGATAAAGGAGATAATAATAGAGTATGAAGAGATCATTTTAGATACTGTACCTGATGGAATACCACCTGTGAGGAGTATTAGTCATTGCATGGATCTAATTCCTAGAGCTAGTTTGCCTAATAAAGTGGCACACTGGATGACACCTATAGAGAATGAATAATTGAATAGACAAGTGCAAGAGTTGTTGAGGAAGGGTTTGATCAGAGAAAGCTTAAGTCCTTATGTATTACACATTGTGCTAGCACCTAAGAAGGATGGAGAATGGAGGATGTGTACAAACTCTAGAGCCATCAACAAGATCATGGTGAAGTATAGATTTCCTTTGCTCTGGATGGATGACATTATGGATTGTTTGAGTGGAGCTAGATAATTTACAAAGATATATTTGAAAAGTGGATATCATCATATCATAATTAGAGAAGGGGATGAGTGGAAGACAACATTCAAGAAAAATGAAGGATTGTATGAGTGGTTGTCATGCCTTTTGGACTAAAAAATGCACCAAGTACTTTCATGAGGTTAATGAATGAGGTATTGAAGAAATTCTTAGGTAAGTTTGTGATTTGTTACTTGGATGACATCTTGATTTTTAGTAAGACTAGAGAAGAACATTTGTTGCATATAAGACAAGTTTTGTAGAGGTTGAAAGAAGAACATTTGCTGATAAACATTAAGAAGTGTAGTTTCATGAAGGAAGAATTGGTATATTTGGGATTTGTGATATACGTGGATGGATTGAAGATGGATCCTGAGAAGGTAAGATCAATTATGGAATGGCCTACATCGGATAGCATTGGAGAGGTAAGATCATTACATGGATTGGCTAGTTTCTACCAAAAGTTCATTAGGAATTTAAGTTCTATTTGTAGTCCTATGACAAAAATAATGAGAGGAGATAAGAAGGATTTTAGGTGGACATTTGGAGCAGATAAAATTTTTGAGTTGTTGAAATAGAAGGTGATTGAGCAGCCTATGTTCAATTACCAGATTTTAATAAGGTATTTCAAGTAGATTGTAATGTAAGTGGAAATGCAATTGGAGCAGTATTAAGTTAAGAAGGGAGACCTACAACTTATTTTAGTGATAAATTGAATGATGCTAGGAGAAGATATTCAGTGTATGATCAAAAGTTTTATTCCATAGTTCAAGCCTTGAAGAAGTGGAGACATTACTTGTTTCCTATGGATTTTGTGTTGTATATAGATCATCAGGCTTTGGAATATTTGAACAGTCAGGGTAAGTTGAATTAGAGGCACATGAGATGGGTAGAATTCTTGCAGTTACACTTTTGTTTTGAAGCATAGGAGTGGAAAGTCAAATAGAGTTGCTAATGCTTTGAGTAGGAGAAGGAATTTACTGGAAAAGATTAGAGTGGAGGTATTAGGCTTTGATGAATTGAAGAATTTGTATGAGGAAGACCCATATTTTGTAGAACATTGGAGACATTGTACAGGAATAGTTTTGGGGGATAGAAGTTAGTGATTGAATTATTTCATTTAGGAGGATATGTTGTTAAGAGGGAATCAGATGTGTATACCCCAAAGTTCAATGAGGGATAACTTGGTGAAAGAAAAACATAGTGGAGGATTGTCAGGACACTTTGGGATTGATAAGACAATGACATTGGTAAGTGAGAACTACTTTTGGCCATAGATTCATAAGGATGTTAGGAAATTTGTGCAGGGTTGTAGATTTTGTCAAGTTATAAAGGGGAGTAGTCAAAATGTTGGATTGTATAAGCCTTTGAAAGTTCCAGAGAGACCTTGGGAGGATATCAACATGGATTTCATACTTGGTTTACCAAAGACACAAAGATATAATGATTCTATATTTGTGGTGGTGGATAGATTTTATAAATGGCACATTTCCTACCTTGTAAGAAGACAATAGACGCAATACATGTAGTAGACTTATTTTTCAAGGAATTAGTTAGATTGCATGGATTACCTAGGAGTATTATTTCAAACAAAGATACAAAGTTTGTTGGTTACTTTTGGAGGACACTTTGGAAAAAGTTAAAGATAGATTTGAAGTTTAGTTCTAATTTTCACCCATAGATTGATGGCTAGAAAAAAGTAGTAAACAAGAGTTTGGAGAATTTTTTGAGATGCTTGGTTGGAGAGAAGACCAAAATTTGGGATTTAGTACTTGCACAAGTAGAGTTTGCTTACAATAATTCAGTGAAAGGGAGTACCGGAAAGAAACCTTTTGAGATTGCTACTAAAGTTCATCCTAGAGGTATATCAAAGTTGAGAGACATTAGTATGGAATATAAAAGGAGTGCAGAAGTAGAGGAATTTGTAGAACATATGAAGAAAGTGCATACTCAAGTGAAGGAACAATTGGAATATATGAATTGAAAGTATAAGGAGAAAGTAGATGAAAAGAGGAGACATAAGGAGTTTGAAGTTGGAGATGAAGTGATGGTGTATTTGAGGAAGGAAAGATTTCCAGTTGGAACATACAATAAGATGAAGATGAGGAAGTTTGGACCCTGTAAGATTTTGAAGAAATATGATTCAGGAAATGCATATGAAGTGGAGTTACCAAATGACATGGGTATATCACCTATATTCAACATTGCAGATCTACATCAATACTATGAAATAAAATTCAGTGGAGGAAGTGAAGAAAAATTGGAGAAAAAGTTTCCTAAACAAAAAATAGATGAGATAGAAGAGATTCTGGATATCATAGATGGAAGGAAAACTCATGGAAGACAATACAAAGAATATCTTATGAAGTGGAAAGGAAGACCAGTGGAGGATTATTCTTGGATTTCTCAAGTTGAGGTAGAATGTTTTGGTTTCCCTTTAGCCCTAGCAAAGTGAGGGACTCACTTTTCAAAAAACCTCGGATGTCTGATGCAGGAGCATCCTTGGTTCTTGGCAATATTGCATCAACCAAAAGAATATTTTCTTTTAGTTTTGTTCTTGTTTAGTTCTAGTTTAGTTCATGTTGGTGGATTCATCATATTTTCTCACCAGACCTTGTGGATCTATGTGTACATTTTGGACATGTTCATTTTCCTTATTCCAATATTTGAGCGCGATTGTATTTTTTTTCGACAAGTTATCACTTCCAAATTTGATGGTAGTTTCTTGAACCTACACTAGAATAATTTTCAAGCCTAATGTTTGGTTCGATTGCTTGTGGATCTTTCCTATAACTTTTACATCTCAATGGTGTGATTTGAATTGTTTCATGGAGTTTCCTCGACATTAATTATAGGTCCACACTTCATCCTAAGCATTCACCGAGGAGTAATTAAAATTTGAGGCTGACCTATTCAAGCACACACTACATTTTCTTTCATTGGAGATTGTAATAATCTTTGGCCAATGTAGATGATTCTAGATCTATGGATATGATATAAAGCCTGTAATATATCATTAGAAGGGAAAAGTTGATTATATTAGAGAAAGATAAGTTTGATATGTAATAATTTCGCTCACATTAAGGAGCATATAGGAATGTTGTATTTTTGAACATGTTATATCAAGCCCGTGAGTCCAATCTATAAACCTGAATCTTTTCGGTTGTTTGTAATAAAGATTCATGTTAATGAGAATGATTGAATCTACATTTTCCTCTATATTTCATGTTGCTTTTTTTGTGTGACTCTTGCTGCATGGTCTGGATCTTTCTCTTTGGATACCCTCCTATCGTGGCTACACCACATTCTCTACTTCACCTTCATGTTATATTCATCAATGTCCAATTTTGCTTCCCTCTCTTCATGTTTTTGATTATATCATCGTATGGATAGGGTATAAGAGTATATCCACCCAAGTTTACTTTCTTTCTAGAAAAATCAATGTAGCCTTTAGGATAGAATCCTTTTCTTGGCAGTTCCTTCTTTAGATTGAAATGAGATAACTTATTTAAGATTAAATCATAGCCTTCTTTAGACAACACAGTAAAGTCTCCAAAACACAAAGTACTTGGCATGAATGATTGTTTCTCATAAGCACTTAGATTCATAACACTTGAATAATCCATTTATCTAAAAATTTCCAAATATGCAATTCTATTTGGTACTATTTTTGGGAGAAGAAAAGGTGTATCCTCAAAAGCATACACCCTAATCATGGTGGCCTCAATATAATAGTACCAATCACCCCAATTGTGACCAACAATTGTAGGTCCATTGAAATCTTTAGGCTTGAGAAATATTTTAATCTCCTTAGTCAAAGAATAATCACAAGGGTGGTTAAAAAATTTATACAATATCTTGACAAAATATTCCTCAAAATGAATATAAATAGAACTCACAAATCTGTTGTCCAAAATAGTAGACCACAGTTGCACTGGCAGTGGCTGATCTTCCTTATCAAATTGTGAAATTTTTAGTTCTTATAGCCACGTCCCTATCTCCTTTCCATAATACAATATCATATGTATGAAGATAGAATAATGCTTGAAGTGTAGTGTGGGAGATCCATTTTTGATTGCCATTAACACCAAATCAATCCCTTTGAAAATATGTGAGGCATAATCAAATGGCCTTGCATTATGGCATTAGATATCTGCTACAATCACCAGTGGACCTAATATCATGAATTCAGAGGCTTCAGTCCCTAATACCTAACACACTGAGAAATATGTGTGTTTTAAGTAGGGTTCAAATAAGTCCACATGAAAAGGAGACCCATCATTGTCTTCAAGTGGAACAAGGTCTCCATCCTTTCTTGGTCTATGTAGTGGAAATCTCCATCCTTTATAGGTTGTCCATTCTCCAATATTCCCTTTCCAAATATTCATGTACAATAGGCTCATCACATGAGTCACTTAGGTTACAGACTTCAAAGCACAGTCTTGGACACATGTATAAAGGGTTCACCCTGTAAGTTACAGATGGATTTTAGGTTTGGGTTATAAAATTCTTAGCTAGAATCTTCACAAGTTATACATTCACAAATACATTTGGAATGACTAGTTTTCCCAAATTGAAACACTAGGGATCGCACACTGGTTCAAACATATTTCTCTTGTGATAGTGGAAAATGAAAAATTCATAACCTCTAACAGGGGTTGTTGATGTATCCGTTTGGCACAACAACATGTAAACAAAATATTACTATTTTGTTTCTCCTAAAAGAGAAAGACAACACATGGATATCTTAGCTCCCAAGGTCTTTGTAGTTGGTTCTCAATTGTTCTAATTTCACTCAATGGTTGATGTGAACTATAATGTTCAAGGGGCCTGCTGGTATTGAGCTTCTGGATAGTTCTAAGATCAAGCATAAACTTAAACCTACTCTAGCTAGGGTTTCAAAGAAATAGAAAAAGATAGATCAAAGCTTTGGAACCAAAAAGAATGATAATTCATCTAACTTAACCAGACTTGTTACCTTTCAAGGAATTCCTAACTAAAGCTACAAGCAAAATCAACTTGTGATTAAACATAGTTTCATTCATTCTCAGTGCTGATTTCAATAATAGATTTGAATTCACCATTAAAAAAAAAAACACAAAATAAGATCTCATTCCTTGAAAAACTTCTCAAATAAAATGATTAAGTCAAGATAAACACCATTCTGGAACACAATATGAAGTAGATTTTTAATCTGATTGCTTCTACTATTAGTGAAATAGATAAGCAATATTTACAAATCTGGCACAATCACCAGTGTATAGAAAATCCATGACTCTAGATTGTTTCCATCTATACTAAGAAAATTGGAAAGATACATTATTATCTATGATAAATCTAACTCTTACTCTAAGAAGACAAGAGAAACTCCCATTACAAAGAATCAGGATGCAGCTCTGTCCCCTCTATCCTTCGGAAAATTCCTACTCTTGAAAATCTATTTCTAGACCTATCTACCCTATTATCTCCTCTAACTATATCTATTCTTCTTAACTTCTTCTAGCTCTTTCTTCTAACTTTTATTTATTTGTTTTTTTTGCAAAGAGGACATAATTCCATACATATAGAGTGTACCAAAAGAATGCGTTGGCCCTTGCTTTAGGGTTTACAAAATATCTCACTCCAGAAAAGGTCGGCTCTCAATTCTTCCTGAAGAGAGTTAATGTTGCGTTTAATGGCATCCACACTGTCCATGTTGGTGAAAGATTTTCATCCTTGGGAGAAGTCTTTAGATCTTTTGTTATTACAGCATTAACTTCATGTCTTCATGTCCATACTCGAACTCCCTTGAAGGGTTGCCTTGAATGCTCCAAAGCATTGTCATCAATGCGGATCTGCCTCTGCTAGTAAACCTCATAGCTGTCCTTTGGACTCATAGCTTCTTCCTCTTTTCTACCTTTCTCCTCGCTCTAGATCCTTCTGCACGTTGATCCCCCTCTTCTGGAAATAGTTTTTAGCCTTCCTTGTTAGATCCAAATACCATCACTCTCATGCCACTTCATTTCGGTGCATTCATAGAGTAAGCTCATGTCATTTGCATTCTGTTGATTTCCTTCACAGAGGCAGTCAATCAGTCAAACCGTCAGTGGTCAACCCCCTGAGCTCCTTCTAATTGGTGGAAGATAAGCCATGCCAAATTCCTAGGCAGTCAAAAGTTGTTCAAGAAAAATCACATGTTGGTGAAACACTCATCGTGTCTCCCCAATGCAATTATACCTCTCTTAGCAGTTATCGATGAAACACACAATGGTCGACATGACATTACAATGAGTGACTAGAGTAATATCAAAATCAGAAAAACCATTAGCAAGATAATTGCTATCAGTCAACAGTCATAGCGAGCTCCATTGGTCACACCGACATCCTTTTCATATTTGCAAATCCATTGCTATCGGCAAGACTGCATTCCCTCTACAAGACCTCTCAGCGAGCCTTTCTTTCTTTGGTGAGCACACCCATGTCGGGAAGACCTCACCCAAAACTTATGCCCCTTTTGCCAAGACATCCCTAGGTCTGCAAGACCTTTCATCGAGCACACTTCATTACACCAAAGGGAGAAATCATGTCGGTGAGACCATTGCTAGTTGGAATGACCTTATGTCGAACCCCTTCATTCTCCTTGAGCTCATTTTGTATTAGCAGGACTCCCTCAACTGGCAGGACATCATGGCGAGTTCCCCTCAGTCATACCGATATCCCCTTCTATTGGTAAATCCATCGTTGTTGGCAAGAGATAAGACAGTCAAGAAGACCTTATATTGAGAACACTGTTTCACCGAGACATCTCGCAGTTGCCTAGACATCACACCGAAGGGAGAACCTTCGGCGAGACCTTTACAATTCATCTAGACTTCATGGTGAATACATCTTTCTCCTTGAAGGCAGAACCTGTTGGTGAGACACCACTTAGTCGCTGAGACCACTCCTCTATCACCCAGACTTCATACTGAAGGAAAAATCCTTGGGCAATCTAGAACCACTTCGATGAGACTCCATCAGGTCAGTGAGACATTACACCGATATCATGCCCTATCGGAAAGACTTTCCCCAGTCAAAAAGACCTTTCAGTGAGCTCCAAACATTACACTGAAGGGAGAACCCCCCTTTTGGTGAGACTTTTCTCTTTCGGCTAGACCTTGTGCCGAACACAAATCCTCTGCTTGATGTCGTTCCATTTTGGCAAGAGTTCACCCTATCGGTGATACTTCTTGCCGATGCTAACCGTTGTTGCCAAGACCTCCCTCGATTGGTGAGACATTACATCGACCAAGCCTTCCTTTCACTGAACTAAGAGCACCTCGGGGAGACCCTAGCATTTCGGCCAGACCTTATGGTGAAGGGATAACCCTTTTACTAAGACTTCATTGTATCAGTAGGACATCACCACGAAAGGGGAACATTACCCCGAAACCACTCGACCTTGGCAAGACCTCACCCCGTCGGTGAGACTTCTTGACCAGAGTAAATCCTTCTCGGCGAGATCCTCCGATAGCATCCTCATTTTGCTGAGACTCTGATGGATCAGCGAGAGCTTATGCCGATATTACCTCATGTCGGTGAGACTTTCCTCCTTCGCTAATACCTTATGCTGAACGCAAAATATTTTGGTGAGGGCTCCTCCGGTCAGTGAGACACATAAGGACTCTCAGTGATAGGGATGTTTGGGCAACCGATGAGCCTCTTTTGAATAGAATGCACTACTAGTTAGCAAGACAACTACAAGGTCTTGCCGACTTTCCTCTCAAAGGAACTTTATGCCAAACTGGATTGGGAGATGCTTTCCAATTGAGCTCTTTGAGAAATATCATCATGTGCACGATCTAATCCTATGAAACAAGGTCTCCATTAGTCCTTAGAAGCATATAAAATATATCATAATAAAATACACTATTGCTTATGATTATTACATTCAATTTTTTTTTTTAGCAAGAAGAAAACTAACTCAAGCTAAGACAGAACTAAAATTTGACAAAACAAGAAGGAAAACTCAGGAAGAAAACAGAAGAACTCCGAAGAGTAAAGAAAATAACCAAAGGAAATGAAAGCAAGAGAAAAGGGGGACCAATTTTGTTCCAGAATAAAATGGGGAGGTTATGCAAGGCATAACAAATGGCGACTTGGTTGGGAAAATGGTTTAACCATTTTCAAGAAACTGAAGGATTCAGCTACCCAGAATATCTAGTTTATGAACATCACAACTCCAATTGGGTCAGTTTTAACAACCAAGGTTGAGGTAGAATCTCAAATGTAAATAAACATTGGCTAGCCCTAAATCTATGTGTGTGCTTGATCATGTATCATCCCTCTATAAAGTTTTCCTCATCTTTTATACGGAAATGTGCAAGATTTGAACTACATAAGTTGATTCCAATTGGTTGTTGTGCAATGATATCCTAGGCATTGCTCCACTACCAGTCAAGCATCCATAGCCCTGATGGAGATACCTCTAGTTTTCTCACAACATTTCTCTATTGCTAGCCAGGCATCCATAGCCTTGGTAGAGATACTGGAATCACCCATTCATATTGAGTTCTCTTCTTTTCGTTTAGATTATTCTTTTCTCTTTTTTTTTTCTTTGAGTTTCAGATATTTCAGAGACCCCCTTTTTTTTTCAATATTTCAGATGCTTAACATCTGTTCTGGGTTGAAAACTACCATGGACCTCACAACAACACTTGGGAGATTGGATTTTTCACTCAAATCCTACAACACTATCATCTTAGGACAAATATACCATTACAAAAGAGATGATCTTAATGATTTGTGAAAGATTCAAAGGAGCTAATGAAGGTTATTTACTTTGCACCTTGTTTTCAAGACTTTCCACAACTCTTATTGACAATAAACATAAAACAATGAGTTTAGGACAAAATCACCCAATCAGAAAACCTGAAAAAATATCTAAACCACTTCTCTCCAATGGCCAAAGTATGCTTCAGATAACAACCCACCATTTAGAGGCAGAATGAACAAATAAACCTCAAAGAAGAAAATGAGACATAAACCAAACAACAAAGGAAATGAAAGGATAGAAGGAGAGAACAAAAAAACAACAGCAGAACCTCCCACACACAAAAAAAACAAATTATTTACATAAAGAGTAGAAAACTATTCACAGAAAGAAAAACATTATTTACACATGGAGATTACTTACAAGCAGAAATGCATAAGCTATTTACACAAATGCACTGCCCAGCAGAAATACCAACCTCATGATTCAAAATAGTGTTTAAGAAATTGTCCATTGACAGGAAATGGAACAGGTTCTCCCATTATACTACTTAGCTAGAAGGCATTTTCCCCTAGGATCTCTACAATCTGGTAGGGACCCAACCAGAGCTTATCAAATTTATAGTGGCTACCCTTCTTTTCACTAGATTTATCCCATAGCAACACAAGGTTAAATATTCTGAAGGCCTTGATTTTGGCTCTTTTGTCAAACCAACATTTGACAACAACCTGGTGTTTAAAGAATTGTTGCAAGGCGACATCCCTCTGTTCTTCTAATTTTAACAAGGCAGCTAATCGTATTTCTATCCTATCATCACTAGAGTAGAATTTCTACATGAGCTCAAGGATAGGTATTTGTAGGTGAATGGGGAACGTAGGCTCTTTTCCATACACTAGTTTAAATGGCGAGGCTTTTAAAGCAGCCTTGATCCTAGTCCTATCTGCCCATAATGCAAACCCTAGCTGGGTGTGCCAGTCCCTAGGATTGTTCTCTAATAGTTTCTTAATTACCCCTAAAATTCTTATTGGTTGACTCTGTGACTCCATTTCCTTGTGGGTAATAGTTGAAGAATACTTTAAAACAACTTTGTGATCATATGCCCATGAAATGAACTCAACAGAAGAAAAGGAAGAGCCATTGTCACATACCAACATGAAGGGTACTCCATTTCTAGTTGTGATGCATTCAGTGAGGAACTTGATCACTACCTCTTTTGTCCTATTCTTGCAGGGTATGGCCTCTGTCCATCTTGTGTAGTAATCAGTGGTAGTCAAAATGAACTTATGTCTTGTAGAAGAGTTTGGGTTAATTACCCCAATAAAGTCCAGCGCCCATTAGGAAAATGGTCTTACCTTGTAGACAGGCTGCAAGGGCATAGCTAAATGGCATTCCCTTGATGCAGAGATCTTACATATGTGACATGTTCTTACATGTTGATGGGAATATTTGAACACACAGGGCCAATAATAACCAGATCAAAGGATCTAATGTGCTAGTGAATCTGCAAAACCATGATCAGTGTCGTATTTCCCATCAAATTTAGTGATCACATGTTTGGCCTCTTTGTGATCAAGGCATTGTAGGTACACTCCCTTGAAATTATTCCTATATAGTAATCCTCCTTTGAGCATATAATGAGAGATTTTCATTCTCAGCGCTCTCCTCTAAGTTGTACTCATTTCGTCTGGGCATCGATTATTAAGCATCAAGTGGATGATATCGTCATACCAAGGGTCATTGGAAAAGGACTGAGTGGTGTATTGCTGACAAATGATGTTGTCACCATCATCCGCCATGGATTTAGATAGGCCTATACCTTTGACAAGTTTCATAGGGCGTATCTCCAGATTGAACTCTTGCAAAATGTCCATCCATTTCCCTCTTCTTTCTCCTAGATCGCTCTACATAAGCAAAGACTTCACAGCTGCATCGAGAACTACATCAACATTCTGACTTCGGAGGATGTAATGTCTGAACTTCTTGATAGCTCTAACCAACACAAAAGCTTTTTTTTCAAGAGGCAGATATTTAATTTCAGTATTCTTGAATGGAGAACTCATGAAAGCGATTGGCCTCTCCTCTGCCTCTTCTCTTCGTTGAGTTAGTACCGCTGCATAGGAATGTACAGAAGCGAAGGAACAAATGTAGAATGGCTTCATATAGTCAGGGCTGGTAAGAATCAATGCTTCTAAAATGGATCGCTTGACTTTTGAAAACATGGCCTTTGCCTCATCAGTCCACTCTATCTTGGCATCTTTCTTCATCATTTCATTTAGTGGTTTTATGATTTCTGCAAAGCCCGTGATAAAATTTCTCACAAAGTTGATCTTTCCAAAGAAAGATCTCATTTCTTTCTTGCTTCCTAGCATAGCTATCTTTAGGATGGACTCAACTTGATCGGGATCGATCGATATTCCCCTTTCTAAGATTATGTGTCCCAAAATTTTCCCTTCAGAAACCTCGAACACACATTTTTTAGGGTTCAAGGAGACGCCATACTAGATACATCTTTCAAGAACTTTAGCCAAGTCTGCAGCATGGTTTAGTCGATCTTTGGAGAATACTGTCAGGTTGTCCATGCAAACAATAATACATTTACCAATTAGATCTTTGAATGCCATGTCCATGGCATGCTGAAAGGTCGCTCCAATGTTTATTAGACCGAATGGCATCCTCCTGTAAGAAAATGTTCCCCACTTGGTACTGAAGGTTGTCTTCATCCTGTCTTCACGATTGACCATCACCTGGTTGCATCCAGAATAACCATCCAGGAATGATATCATCTGAGATTTGTTGACAGTCTGCAACACCTCATTCAGTGAAGAGAGTGGGTAGTTGTCCTTTTCTGAAGCTCTGTTTAGATTCCTAAAGTCCACACATAACCTAATCTCTCTGTTTTTCTTATGGACTAGAACTAAGTTTTCCACCCATGTTGAATGGTGTACAGGTAAGATTATCCTTGCAGAAAGCAATTTCTAAACTTCTTTAAAGATCAATGGTTCAATCAAGGCATTGACAGGGCGTTGTTTTCTATCGAAATGGCTTAATTTTAGGTTTCAAAGGAATAGTATGAGTCATTATAGAAGTATCAAATATCTTTAGGTCTTCATATCCCCAGGCTATTACAGCAATATCTTTCTTAAGTTCCATCAATATGTCTTTCCTAATTGCTTCAGAGCAGGCTTTCCCTATGTAGACATTCCTTTCAGGGCCAAAATAAACTAGGTTAATAGTTTCATATTCACCTCCTTTATCTTTAGCTAATAACTTCTCTTGAGCCCTTGGGTCTGAATCAAAAATTATTTCTAGGGCCACCATTCCCTTGGGAATGTTACTTTTTAAATTGAGGACCCCCTCTGTATCAAAATCTTCAAGGTTCCAATCTCCTTGATCCCTGTTGGACTCATCAATGATCTACCCTTCAAAAACATCTGAGCTTGCTAAGAAAGCAAGGATATGTTGATCACCCTGCAAAAACCTAAAATTTCTTGATATTATCAGGAACAGCTAGGGTGGATACCAATTCTACTAAGAATCTTTTGAGTTTGGATCCCTACATGGGTCCTAGGCTACTTGCTGCAATAGCTAACGCATCAGCTATCTGATTTTGTTCTCTAGAGATTAAACTAATCCTAAAAGCATCGAAGTCCTCAATTAGGTTCCATACCCAATTTCTATAAGCTGCCAACCTTATGTTGTGATGGGTGTATTGGTTGTGCACTTGTTTGATAACTATTTCTAAATCTCCTTTAACCATCAAAGTAGTGACTTTCTCCTTATGTGCAAACATTAGCCCCTGAGCTAGAGCTTCATATTTCACTACGTTGTTAGTGCATCCAAACTGCAACCTGTAAGAAGCAAAGAAAGTTTTCCCTTTTGGGCTAGTTAATTCAATCCCAACACCACAACTAGTTTTGGACTTGGATCCATCAAAGGTGAGGATCCACAACTGATCATGAATTGGGGTCAATCCTTTGGAAATTATTGTGGGCATTGGTGCAGGATGATCTAGAGGTGGGGCTACTTGATCTTTTGCATCAGATATAGGGAATGGGCGCTCAACCGGTTCCTTAGGTGTAATTTCCAATTCCTGCATAGATATATCATATAATATGTGGCTATCCTTTTGATAGTCACTTGCACCTTCGGTTAACCCCTTGGATTTTGGTGTGCTCATGAGTACAAGAGTGTCAGGAAAATCTTGGAGTTTCTCCTCATCAATATGCTGATTCAGAAATGTGTTTGAGGTAGGTTCAATTGGAGAAGGAACTTACTTTGAAAGTATCTTATCCCTGATTAACATTATTGCTTCCCTGGCTTCGAATGAGAAGTGATCTGCAATGGCCTCAGGGTGACTTAAGCTAGCTTCCTCAGCTTGGGAAACATGATTCAAAATTTCAATGCAAGGTTGGCAAGTCCATTCAGAATGATTTAGGTAATGCACCCTGCACCAATTAGGGATTAGAAGACTTTGCAAATCTACATCTTCCCCTAAGACTAGCTGATCTTGTTGTAGCTTCCTGATTAATTCCTACTGATTTTTATTAATCATGGGATTAGGGAACTTTTGTATTGACATGTCTTTAGAATCAAGAATTGAAAGGGTCAGAATTTCCTCTCTTTTATAAACCCCTATCCTGACTTTGAAATAGGCTACCTCATTGGAGCAATCATATTCAATGATGACATGCTTGAGGTGAGGCTCACTTTCAATTCTAATCTATGTAGGGATTCCTCTCCATGGTAGCCACATGTGTGAAAAGTCAAGGGAGAGATACCCCCTATACCTTTCATCAAATCTTTGCTCAACAGTATACCATAAGTCTCAGGAATATCTGCCACTTGAACATCTATATTGGTTTGAATCCTAGGGTCTAACCCTACTTGCACATGTATGTTTCTCAATTCTCCCACTACATTAACCTCTATTTTTTCAAGTTGGATGACCTTCTTATTTGTTTGGAGAGGGTTCAACCCCAATTTCTTGCATATAGAAAATGGCATAACATTTCCTGAAACTCCTGAATCTAACAAACAATTGTGTAGATTCTTCCCATTGATTCTTAAACTCAAGAGAAATGGTGGATTACCTACCTTGTTTCTATACAAAGCTGCATTCATATCTGCAATAGGTGCCACCTTGGTTTTCCCTTTTGATTTATCAGCTTCCTCCAGAGCTTTCAACACCATTTCTTGTTGAGCGGGGCACCACTTTAAGATATCAAAATAAGACAAAGAGGTTTTTTATTTCTGCATCTCAGAAACAATATCAAATTCTATGTTATAACTTGCATTATTTTTGAAAACAACATATGAATTACCTTTGTTGTGGAAGTCAAGCAGACCTTTTGGTGGAGGAGGGTTATTATCAACACTTTGATTTGGAGGCACCATGTGATTAGGTGGCACCGATGTAGTGAATGAACCCTTATTCTAATTTCTTAGGAAGTGTCCTCCCTTTTTCTGAAAGGCTTGGGAATCATACATATCTTCCTTTGGTTCATTCTCACTCTGCATCGGGAATAAAGGTTCTTCCTCAAAGAGGTCATAAGTCATTGTTGTATCTACCAAGTCACCTCCTTTGTTTGAATTCCCTTTGAATGTTTAGGCATCTGCCTATGCCATCTTGACCATCTTTTCCATTTCAGGGTAGTTTACCTTAGAATGGGTTGTAGTATCAAGCAACCTACACCATTTAGTCATCAAATTAAGGTCAGCCACATTTGCAGTGTGTGACCTATCCTCACTAGCTTGATAATTGTGAGAAACTCCACCATTGTTGGGCCTTGTATTCCATTGTCAATTGTTATTTGGCCTTTGGTTGTATCCTCTATTTTGATTTTGATAGCCTTGGTTAGAGGAGTCTTGGCCATGATAACCCCTTGGGTTGTAATTGTTATGATTCAGATAATTATCCTGGTTGTTATTGCCCTAGTTAGGATAATTACCTTAGTTTTGGGAAAGGTTCAATCTAAGCTGAGCCATGTCATTTGTAACTTGAGACAGCTTTTTCTTCAAGGTCTCTACCTTGTTTGTGAGTTGAACTGTCTTTTCACTTTCAACAGCCTTAGCAACTAGTGGTTGATCGACATGACTTGGTGTTCCAATTCAGTTATGATGACCATGGGGACCTTGAGGGACCTGTGGTTGTTGAAAAAAGTCAGGAGTCCCACTAGCGAAGAATGGAATAGGAGGTTGATTCTGCAACTCAGACATAGGTCCATAATGGGAAGGAGACATTCCTAGGATAGTATTGAACAGAGGGGTTGAGCTATGCATCTGATATCCTATTGAAGGGAAACCTCCTCCCAAGCTTCCTTGTTGAGAACTAATATGTTGTTGCAACTTGATAGCCAAATGATAAACTTTGGATAGAGAATCAATATCAACTGGTTGATAAGTCCTTTATAGGAACAAGCCAAGCAAGGGGTCTATAACTCTAAAGTAAGCTTGAATGGCACTATTCTCAGTGACTAAGTAGGGGTCTTGTAGTCTCCTATACATTCGTTGGAACCTAGTATTAAACAAGGGCAGAGGTTCACTCGGCTCCTTCCTAATGGTAGCGAATTGATGAAACAAAATGGCTGGATCCACGTAGACTCTGAACTGATTGATGAAAGCATTTTCCAGGTCTATCTAGCTTAGAATAGAATGTTGAGGGAGATTCAGGTACCAGTTGTATGCCATATCCACTAAAAATCATGGTGAGCTATCTGAGCTCTGGTACAAGCATCCTTAAAATCTTGTATGTGCTCCTCAGCACTCTGTGATTCACCATGAATGTACTTAGGACAAAATTTCTCAGGATTCTTAGGCATATCATGAAAGCCTCCAGGAATAGTCCCCAATGGAGAGGGATTATTCTGAAAGAACGCCATTGGTGGTGGTGGTGGTGGTGGTTGAGCCAGCTGTTGGATGGGTTGAACTAGTTGCAATGGTACTTGAGATGGGTTCGACAATGGGTTGATGGGAATCCACTGGGGTATTGGTGAAAATCCTAGTGGAGTGAGCGGAGCTGACAAGGGTGGTATGATGGTTGCCGCAGTTCTATGAACCTTGTGCCTTATTGGGGTCTTGAGTTCTATCAAGGGTGGTGGGTTTTCGGTTGATCGAAGAACTCTGCAAGGCCTTTTTGAAGAGGATAACCCAGCTTTATCCAGCTTGCTCTCCCAGTCCCTCCTTCTAGTGCCGGATCTGTTGATGTGTCCATTTGGCACAACAACATGTAAACAAAATATTACTATTCTATTTCTCCTAAAAGAGAAAGACAACACATGGATATCTTAGCTCCCAAGGTTTTTGTAGTTGGTTCTCAACTGTGTTGATTTCACTCAACGGTTGATGTGAACTATAATGTTCAAGGGGCCTGCTAGTGTTGACCTTCTGGATAGTTCTGAGATCAAGCATAAACTTAAACCTACTCTACCCAGGGTTTCAAAGAAATAGCAAAAGATAGATCAAAGCTTTAGAACTAAAAAGAATGATAATTCATCTAACTTAACCAGACTTGTTACCTTTCAAGGAATTCCTAACTAAAACTGCAAAGCAAAGTCAACTTGTGATTAACACATAGTTTCATTCATTCTCATTGTTGATTTCAATAATAGATTTGAAGTCACCATTTAAAAAAAACAAAAAATAAGATCTCATTCCTTGAAAATCTTCTCAAATCAAATGATTAAGTCAAGATAAACACCATTTTGGAACACAATATGAAGTATATTTTTAATTTGGTTGCTTCTACTATTAGTGAAACAAATAAGCAACATTTACAAATCTGGCACAATCACCAGTGTATAGAAAATCCATGACTCCAGATTGTTTCCATCTATACTAAGAAAAATGGAAAGATACATTATTATCTATAATAAATCTAACTCTTACTCTAAGAAGACAAAAGAAACTCCCATTACAAAGAATCAGGATGCAGCTCTATCTCCTCTATCCTTCAAAAAATTCCTACTCTTGAAAATCTATTTCTAGACCTATCTACCCTATTATCTCCTCTAACCGTATCTATTCTTCTTAACTTCTTCTAACTCTTTCTTCTAACTTTTTTGTTTTTTGCAAAGAGGCTAGAATGCCATACATACAGAGTGAATCAAAAGAATGCACTGGTCATTACTTTAGGGTTTACAAAATATCTCACTTCGGAAAGGTCGGCTCTTAGATCTTTTTGAAGAGAGTTAATGTTGTGTTTAATGGCATCCCCGCTATCCATGTTGGTGAAATATTTTTGTCCTTGGGAGAAGTCTTTAGATCTTTTGTTATTACAACATTAACTTCATGTCTCTGTGTCCATACTCAAACTACCTTGAAGGGCTGCCTTGAATGATCCAAAGCATTGTCATCAATGTGGATCTGCTTCTACCAGTAAACCTCACAACTATCCTTGTGACTCATAGCTTCTTCCTCTTTTCTACCTTTCTCCCTGCTCTAGATCCTTCTGCACGTTGACCCCCCCTCTTCTAGAAACATTTTTTGGCCTCCCCTGTTAGATCCAAATACCATTGCTCTTGTGCCACTCCATTTTGGGGCATTCATAGAGTAAGCTCATGTCGTTTGCATTCTATTGTTTTCCTTCATAGAGGTAGTCAATCAGTTAAACCATCAGTGGTCAACCCCCTGAGCTCCTTCTGATTGGTGGAACACAAGCCACGCTAGATTCTTGGGAAGTCAAAAGTTGTTCAAGAAAAATTGCATGTCGGTGAGACACTCATCGTGTCTCCCCAATGTGATTATACCTCTCTCAGTAATTATTGGCGAAACACATGACAGTTGGCAGGACGTTATAATGAGCGACCAGAGTCATATTGAAATCACAAAAACCATTGGCAAGACAATCACTATCAGTCAGTAGTCACAGTGAGCTCCATTGGTCACACCGACATCCTTTTCCTATTTTCAAATCCATCTCTATCGGCAAGACTGCATTCCCTCGGCAAAACCTCTCTGTGAGCCTTTCTTTCTTTGGTGAGCACACCCATGTCGGGAAGACCTCACCCCGAACTCACACCCCTTTCACTGAGACATCCCTGTGTTGGCAAGACCTTTCATCAAGTGCACTTCATTACACCAAAGGGAGAAATCATGTCGGCGAGACCATTGCTAGTTGGCATGAACTTATGTCAAACCCCTTAATTCTCCCTGAGCTCATTCTGTATCAGCAAGACTCCTTCAATCGACAAGACATCATGGCAAGTTCCCCTTGCTCATACTGATATCCCCTTCTATTGGTAAATCCATCGCTATAGGAAAGAGATAAGATGGTTGAGAAGACCTTATATCGAGAACACTCTATTTCACCAATACATCTCGCAGTCGCCCAGACATCACACCGAAGGGAGAACCTTCAATGAGACATTTACCATTCGGCCACACTTCATTGCGAATACATCTTTCTCCCCGAAGGCACAACCTATCAGTGAGACACCACTTAGTCACTGAGACCTCATAGTGATGATATCTTCTTTCTTCGAGACCACTCCTCTGTCGCCCATACTTCATACCAGAAGCAAAATCCTTGGGCGATCTAGAACTACTTCGGTGAGACTCCATCAGGTCGGTGAGACATTACACCGATATTATGCCATATTGGTAAGACTTTCCTCAATTGGAAAGGCCTGTTGGCGAGCTCCAAACATTACACCGAAGGGAGAACCCCCCTTTTGGTGAGACTTTTCTCTTTCGGCCTGACCTTGTGCCAAACACAAATCCTCTGCTCGATACCGCTCCATTTCGGAAAGAGTTCAACCTTTCAGTGAGACTTCTTGCTGATGCTAACTGTTGTTGCCAAGACCTCCCTCGATTGGTGAGACATTACATTGATCGAGCCTTCCTTTTGCAGAACTAAGAGCACCTTGGGGAGACCCTAGCATGTCGGCCAGACCTTATGGTGAAGGGATAACCCTTTCACTGAGACTTCACTGTATCAGCAGGACATCATGACGAAAGGGGAACTTTACCCTAAAACCACTCCATCTTGGCAAGACCTCACCTCGTCGGTGAGACTTCTTGCCGAGAGTAAATCCTTCCTGGAAAGATCCCTTTATAGCATCCTCATTTCGCTGAGACTCTGATGGATTGGAAAGAGCTTATGTCGATATTACTTCATGTCGGTGAGACTTTCCTCCTTCACCAAGACCTTATGCCAAATGTAGAATATTTTAGCAAGGGTTCCTCCGGTCGGTGAGACACATAAGGAATCTCGGCAACAGGGATGTTTAGGTGACCGGTGAGCCTCTTTTGAGTAGAACGCACTATCAGTCGGCAAGACAACTGCAGGGTCTTGTCGACTTTATGCCAAAATAGATTGGGAGATGCTTTCCAACTGAGCTCTTTGAGAAATATTATCATGTGCACGATCTAATCCTGTGAAACAAGGTCTCCATTAGTCCTCAGAAGCATATAAAATATATCATAATAAAATACACTTTTGCTTATGATTATTCCATTCTTTTTTTTTTAGCAAGAAGAAAACCAACTCAAGCTGAGACAAAACAAAAATTTGACAAAACAAGAAGGAAAACTCAGGAAGAAAATAGAAGAACTCCAAAGAGTAAAGCAAATAACTAAAGGAAACAAAAGCAAGAGAAAAGGGGGACCCATTTTGTTCCAGAATAAAATGGGGTGGTTATGCAAGGCATAACAGGGGTCCATGCATCTCATATGTGTCTGCATTTTTCTTCAAATATTTCTACATTGGCCCTTAGTTGTGCAGACCTTCTGGCCTTTGGCCCTGAACTAGGTAACTAATCGATAAGTTCTTGGTTTAGTTTTCTTTCTTTTTTTTTGGGCTCCTCCCCTGTTTTAGTTTTTTGTTTTTTACCTCTAGGTTGACTACTTTCACCTTGTTGTTTTCTTCCCTTTATTTTCCCAAAACTTGAACTTTCCATGATTTTCTAAGGTGATAGAACTAAATTATAGTTTCAATTGCAAATAAAATTTGTAAGCTTACTTTTGAGTCTTTGTCTGCACTAAATTCTTTGGCTTCTGTCTGACCTCCCATCCTTTTCACTGCGAATTCTAGAAATACCTTTTAATCATCCTTCTTTCAATCAAAGAATATTAACATAATGTACATTTGTGTGACCATTAATTTCTACTTCTATGCATGAATGCAAGCAATTTTTTTGAATTTTGCAATGTCAGAACGAAAATATTATATCAGTGAGATTTCTTCAATTTTTTCTGATCTATGTGTCCAACTTGTTGCCACATTTGTTTTATATATTCACATTTGATCGCTAAGACATAATTGAATGTCTTTTAGATGTGGAGTGTCCTTTTGATTTATCATTCTTAGTCAAGAACACTAAATAATTCTCTTAGTGATGCTATATAACTAGCTTTCTTCATGTTTTTCAACTCATACTACTTCGGGGAGAAAATTGTGGAGTTTCTCTGATTTTTGCAACACTAGAAGTCCTTTTGATGATTTCCCAGTGTCTAATGAATTTTGATCCTTTCTAATTATAATCGGTATGACAAGAATGGAATGTTGCTTCGATATATTTTGGTCTCCCCGATATGCTCAATCTATCACTTTACTAGGTCAGTGAGACTCCTCCCAAAATTTCCTTCATTGGTGTAACCAATATGGTTAGTGAGATTTGAGTGATTCATTCTGATTATACAAGTCTCCTTGATATTTTTTCTCTTATTTTTTTAGAAAAATAAAATATATGTCTCACCAATGAGGCTTCCATCGGCTTGAGTGAAGAGCTTGACATGGTTTAAACAACTTCACTCCAATAACTTTATTCTTTCTCATAAGCCTCCATTGGCTAGATGACAAGAATTGTCTTCCCAATAGTGTAATCTCTAGGGTTTTTGATTGTTGTGACTGTAGAAGTTGAAAAACCAACTTCACAGTCCCCAAGAATCACCTGCAAGAAATCACCTATCACATGCAACAAATATTCAGAACAAAAATAAGAGATGTTTTGTAAACCCTTAGAGCAAAATTGTGCAAGCAAAAAAATCATATAATTAGTTATTGAAAGTAATTGTTTTACAAATAATACAAAAGCCTTCAAAAAGGAAATGATGCAATAAAGCAAGAAAAAACAACCCTAATCTTATCTTGAGCAAAAAGACAACAAGATAAGGATAAGAATTAACCTAGGAAATAAAATATGTCTAAGTAAACTTATGTTTAAGTGTAATTAAATAATTAATTACACCAAAATCCCCCCATAAGTGCAACTTAGGGAGAAGCAAATTATTATGCAAAGATGAGTCCCGACAATAAGGCCTAATCAGGTACTCATTTACAAATGCAATCTCTGTAAAGTGGAGAAAGGGAGAAAACCACATGGGAACAAAACTCCCCCCCAAAAGAGAGAAAAGAAAAGAATGAAATGCACTAATGAAAGAAGGATAGGAGGTGGATTACATGATACCCCCCATAGATAGCTTCTATCATATAAGTACATATACAATGGTCTCCATAGGAGAGATATAAAGAGACAAGAAGGCCCCCCCACAATGAAGAAACTCTTGTCACAATGGTAGATGCCTGATGTAGAATCCAAAAGGAGATACTGAAGTGGAAAATGATATTCCTCCCCTTGGGAAGAAATGGATCCAAAGGATGATATCGAAGAAACCCTATGAAGAGTGATGAACCAATCTGTCTCAAGATGGGTGCCATGAGAGGATGTTAAAGAATCTCTTTGTCTGAACTGAAACAAATGATGCCAAATCCAAACTAATGTGGAGAATCCTAAAATGAAACCTTTGAATGCATAGATAATGGTGGGAATATAGTGATAACTTGACTATCAAGGTAGAGGAGATGAATGTCCTTAAAATAATCCTAAGATCTGTAGTGTGAGACTCAACAAACAAGAATGTGTCTGCAAGATAAGAATCCCATGATGCAGTAGTTAATGAATGACCAAGATGGTCATGATGCTGAACTGAATCCATAGGGGCCAATGTGGAGATACTGATGTCATCAGGAACAATGGATGATACATGCATAATCTCAGTTTGAAGAGTAGGAACTATGAGACAAGCTTCTGATCCATCAGCACATGTAAGGGTGTCTAAATAATCAAGCTCCTCTAAAGTATCATAATCAAAGGGTGTATTATCTCTCCAAGCAATGGGTAAGAGACAATCTAAAGTAGGATCCTTTGGGAATGGAGAGAGATTGGGGTCTCCATAGATCTCCCAAAGACGTGTCCAAAAGTGGGTGGGGACAATCAATGTCCAATATAGCCCACACAATATCATCATCAACACTAGACAATATAAGTCCTACTATATGATCTCTAATGATATCCCAAGCTGGTTTTCCCTCTAAAGTGGTTGGTTTAAGTATGAGATCATACAAATAAGGAAAAATATTAAGCCACCTACAATGTGTAAGTATGCCCTTTTCCCATGACTCATAATTACCCCGTTCCAGAATTACAACTAAAGGGTGAGTAGAAAACCCATGATAACTCTTCAAATTAAAAAATATGAGAAAATTGACCTTACAACATGTATGTCAAATGAAATAGAGCCTAATGAAGCAAACAGGAGGTTCCCAAGTGCTAAATCGTCCAAGTAATTAAGCAAACTGTGAAAACACAAAACGCTAAATAAAATATACCTAGGGAAGAATCTAGGAAAATAAGTCTGATCATTGTGCAGAGCACTGAACCAGCTTTTCGACACCTATTCATTTGCGAAAAATGGAGCTCAGATGCAAAAGATACGCCCCTCGGAGTGCAAAAACCAAGATCTAAATTTGAATGGATAAAAATCCTATACCATTAGATAGATGCCGGAATCAGCTTTCCATCGGTATCTCATTTTTGAAAAATAGAGACCATATACCCATTTTATGCTTGATTTATTGAAAGCAACTCCAAAGTGCATAATATGGCCTCCAGAGCCCTTAGGGGCAAAAAAAAAAAAGAACCAGGTCCTATGTAGGACCAGCCGCTTGGATAGGGACTAAAGCCGCGGGCCCCTGGTCACTCATGTGACTACTGCAGGGGCTAAATGGCCTGTGCGGGGCTGAGCGTCGGGTGGTTGGTCCTCCAAAGGTCCTCCGACCAAGTTTTATAGCCCATGGGGGTTGTAGGGGAGTGGTAGACCAGGTGGAGGAGGCCTCTAGGCGGTGTTGCGATGGCCACCGGGCAGCGCTGAGGCGGCCACTTGGTGGCACTGCTCTTTTAAACTTGGCATGATTTTTTAAGCACTTTTTAAATATTTTTTTGAATTTTTTTCCACATTTTTTGAGAAATTTTTCCTTGGGAAGCAAGTTGGGGAGGCCGTACGGCCTCTCTAGCTAATTATTTTTCCTATTTTTCAAATTTTCCCAAAATCAATGAAACAAAAGGCATTTTTAGGTTTTTTGGATGCTCTGATCACGATGGCGACATCTGTTTAGCGCGAAAATGCACAAAAAATTAGGCTACCCATAGATCTACAAAAAATCAACTTGGCTTGAAACCCTTGCATAGAAAAAGATGCTATGAGAGAATATCTTCAAATCATGAATAGGCAGCAATAGGTCTGGAGCTCTGATACCACGTGGAAGTTGAAAAACCAACTTCACAATCCCTAAGAATCACCTGCAAGCAATCACCTATCACATGCAACAGATATTTTGAACAAAAATAAGAGATGTTTTGTAAACCCTCAAAGCAAAATTGTGCAAGCAAAAAAATTGAATAATTAATTATTGAAAGTAATTGTTTTGCAAATAATACAAAAGCCTTCAAAAAGGCAATGATGCAATAAAGCAAGAAAAACCAACCATAATCTTATCTTGAGCAAAAAGACAGCTCAACAAGATAAGGATAAGAATTAACCTAGGAAATAAAATATGCGTAAGTAAACTTATTCTAAAGTGTAATTAAATAATTAATTACACCAATAGTGACTTGTCTCATCCTTTTTTGATATGTAGAAAATGTTCAAACTGAAAAGCTATGAACTTTTTGATTGGAAAGACTTTCCCTGATCTTGTCGATATGGACCAGTTGTTTAAAAAATCTTGCTCAGTGATGATGAGAGGAATGCTTATTTATCAAAGGCTAAATTAATGGGATCATTGATGAACATGGATTGTGAAATGGATCTTGTTACACAAATTTTAACAATTTTTATTGTTTATGAAATTGAGATGTGAAAAATTTTTGGGGTACATGAGTGAAGGCCAGTAAAAAATGATATATTTATAGTCCCAATAGAACTCAAGAGTTTGTAACTATAAGATCCATAATTTACAAAAGCTTGGAAGGCTTGTTTGGAACCTATTACATTGGATAGGACAAGATGGTTGGATTTCTTAATCCAAGAGGGGATGTTGTTTAGAGGAAGCCAATTGTGCATTCCAAGGAGTTTTATTAGAGAGAATCTAATCAAGGAGAAGCATAGTGGAGTGTTAGTTGGACATTTCAGTCGAGCTAAGACCGTTGCTCTTGTTAGTGAGAATTATTATTGATCGTGGTTACAAAAAGATGTGAAGAATTTTTTACAAAGTTGTAGAGTATGTCAGATGGCGAAAGGAACAAGTCAGAATATTGGATTGTATTAGCCATTGCCTGTACTTGAGAGGCCATGGGAGGATGTTAGCATGGATTTTGTTCTTGGATTTCCAAGGACACAAAGAGGGCATGATTCCATATTTGTGGTGGTGGATATATTTTCAAAAATGGCACATTTCATTCTATGTCATATGACTAGTGATGTTAATATTGCAGAGTTATTTTTTTAGAGAGGTGGTGAGACTACATGGTCTACCGAAGAGTATAGCTTCAGATAGAGACTAATTTTTTTGGTTATTTTTGGAGGACATTATGGAAGAAGTTGAAGACAGATTTGAAGTTTAGTTTTGCACACCATCCATAGACTAATGGAAAAACAAAGGTGGTGAACAAGAGTTTGGGTAACCTACTAAGATGCTTAATAGGAGATAATCCCAAGGGATGGGATTTTATTATACCATAGGAAAAAATTGCTTACAACAATTATGACAATAGGAGCATTGGTAAATAACCATTCTAGATTGTGTATGGGAGTAGTCCAAGAAATTATTCTAAACTGAGAAATATGGATAAGGGGGAGAAGAGTAGTGATGAGGCCAAAGATTTTGTTGAGCACCTAAAGAATTTGCATGAAGAGGTGAAGAAACATATCAATAAGATGAAATCACAATATAAGGCTAAGGAAGATCAAAAAAGGAGGTATAAGGAGTTCCAAATAGGAGATGAAGTCATGGTTCATTTGTGAAAGGAGAGGTTTCCAATTGGTGCATACAACAAGTTAAAGATGAATTTAGGACCATGCAAGATCCTGAAGAAGCATGATTCAGGAAATGCATATGAGGTACAATTGCCCGATGAAATTCATACTTCACCTGTGTTCAATATTTTAGCTTGAACAAAATATCATGAAGGAGGAATTGATGAAGAAACAATAGAAGCACAGTGGAATATTCTAGCACCTACTTTAGAAAAAGGATGAGATAGAAGAAATTTTGGATAGTCATGTGGGTAGAAGCATAAGAAATAGGAAATATGCCAAGTACTTGGTGAAATGGAGAAGAAGGCCTATTGAAGATTCATCAAGGTTGTTTGAGGCTAAGGTTAACCGTCTTGGTTTCCCTCTAACTCTTGAGAAGTGACAGGGCCACTTTTCAAATTACCCTGGGTGTCTAATGTAGGAGCATCTAGTGGTGTAGGGCAATCTTGCATCACCCAAAAAAAATATTTTCTTTATTTTCTTTAGTTTTTTTTAGTCCCATGATGGAACTTAAGGGGTATAAGATAGTAAGAAGTCAAAAATATTGAAAAACATTCACTTACTATTTTTAGTAAGTCAACCTAAACAGGCTCATATGGACCTGAAAATTTACCCAAAGGAGCAGAGTTGAAAAAAAATTTTGGTTGCAAAAGAATCACCTTAATACCTTAAACGGTTTGTGAGAAATTAAAGTTTTTGTCTAAAGAAATTTCTCCAATGCAGCTTCAAATTCAAATATAAAAATTTAGAGGCCTTGAAACAACTTGAAAAGTGGACAAAACGACCTATGGTGGGTTCATGCATTGTAGATCTCTTTGAGAGCTTTCCAACAATGCAATAATAGCAAATTGGACACTCGAATCAAAACTTAGAGTTGCCCCTCTAAAAAGTTAATTTCATTAAAAATTTCTTCCTAGGCCAAAAATCAAATGATAGAACTTTTGGTGCCAAAACAAAAGGGAAAGTTGTACTTTTTAGAACATTCTAGGGAGGTTATTGGGTAAAATAAAAAGGGAAATGAGGGGGTTGTAGAAGGTAGTTCCATAAGTGTAGATTATGGCTCCAAATAATAGTTTTTCTTCCAAAATTGATTTTGTTGTAATGAATCAATCCCATGAGGCTGTAGCATGTAAGTTTGAATCTGTAATTTAATTTTTTGAAAATAATTGAAAGTGGGTCATTTTTTGTCTCGCATCTTGTGTTGGAATCTATTATTGTGTTTTGCAGGTTTGAGCAGTGTAGCCCTCATTAGTCTTATTGTTTGCAATTGATGATTGATGTGTATTTTTGAGTTTTATGTTTAAATCCTCAAATATCAGTCAATTAAAATGACTAAATTTACTACTAATTGACATCAATTAATAATTAAATTGACTAAATATACTACCAATTGACAGAGATAAGTGAACAATGAATAAATATGACTAAATATATGACCAATGAATTTGGAGAATAAAAATGACTAAATATACTATCAAATTGATCAACATGATGTTTAAAATTAATTGCTAAATACACTACCAATGCATAGAAATTAGTGAATAAAAATGACTAAATAAGTGACCAATTAACAACAATCAATGACTAAATTAACAACTAAATATATTAGTGAATAAAAAATGACTGAATAAGTGACTAGATTACAACAATTAATGACTAAATTAATGACTAAATAAGTGACTAGATTATAACAATCAATGACTAAGTATACTAACAAATCGACCAATCAAAACAACCAATAAATGAATAAAAATGGTTTAGTCATCAATTCAACCACATTATAAGTGATTGGCAATAAACTGCTAATGGTCACATGATCATGTTTGGTCATTTATATGGAGTTTTTAGTAGTGTTTTTAATCATATATTGTTGTTTCTATACTAGTGTTTATAGGATATGGCTAGCTATATGATTCAACCACATGATATATGCGTTCTTATTTGTGGGAAGAGGTAGTTAATTGTACCAATCATATTCAAAATTGTATGCCTCACAAGGCATTGTGACATATGACTCTTGAGGAGGCTTGGTTCCATGTCAATCTTGATGCATCTTCATTCAAAGTATTTGGTAATGAGGATTGGGCATTCATTCTTAAATATTAGTGAAAATCCATGGAGAGGAAAATCCAACCACTCATATTTGTTGGCTATTGTGAGGATGTTAAGGAATATAGGTTATTTGATCATGATTCCAGAGATGTCTTGTTTTGATGGGATGTATGATTTGATGAGCAATTTTCTCAAATGGATTATTCATCATCAACTTCTCCCTAATTAATTATCACTCTCTCTTCAACTTTTAAGGATGATGATTATGCTCCAACTACCCTCCACCTCCAAATATTCAGCCTTTACCCAAATGGGCCCACAATACTATTGATGCAGCTAGATATTTGGAAAGTGATCCTCTAGAATCCCATCATACTTGTGCACAAATATTTGGTGTTATTATTTTCATTCATACCATTTTAGATGATCCTCAGAAGTTTTTATAAGTGGTTGGTCTTTTTGAATGGGATAATTCTATGGTAGATGATTATTCTTCACTAATGAAAAAATCAGACTTGAGCTCGTGGTTCCTCTTCCTAAAGGAAGAAAGTTGGTTTGGTGCAAGTGGGTGTATCATACAAAATATTTTGTAGATTGTTCCATTGATAATTTTAAGGCTCACTTGCTGCAAATGGTTTCTCTTAGGTCGAAATAATTGATTATTATGAGACCTTTTCCCCTATTTCCAAGATGAATTCTATTCTCCTTATACTTTCACTTATAGATTCATATGGATAGATAGTATTCCAGATGGATGTAAAGAGTGTATTACTTCATGGTGTTCTTCATGAGGAGATTTATATGGATTATTCACATGATTTTATTAAGGACTCTTCATTGGTTTTCAACCTTCATCATTCATTATATTATCTCAAATAGGCTCCTTAGGCTTGGTATGAGAGGAACACTTTTTTGTTTTCTTTTGGCTTCACACAATGTCATTTTGATCCCACATTGTACATTCAGTTATAGGAGGGTGATATTTTAATCCTTGTACTATATGTGGATGATTTGATCCTTCCAAATAGTTTTTCCTCCATGATTTAGAGTGTTTAGTGAGCTTTGATTGATTTGTTTGAGATGACAAATCTTGACCTTCTGCACTACTTTCTTGATTTACAAGTTATTCAATCTTCAGAAGGGATTTTCATATTTCAATAGAAATATTCTCTTGACATGCATAAAAGATTTGGTATGCTTGATTGCAATCCTACCCCAACACCATTTCATTTAGGTGTTGTATTCTCTTCCACTTGTACTACTCCTTCAATGAATGCTACATTATACAGGTAGTTGGTTGGTAGTCTTTTGTACTTGATACATTAACTTCTTGATCTTTCTTTTTCTAGTTGATCGTGTCTCTCAGTTCTCACATGATCCACATGAGAGTCATTGGAAAGCTTCCAAACATATTTTGAGATATATTCATGGAACCCCACATTATGGTATTCATTATAATTAGGATATCTTTAGATTGTTGGCTTCACTGGCTTAGATTGGGTTGGTGATGTTAGATAAGAAGTCCACTTTTGGATTTGTATTTTTCCTTGAATCTAACCCATTACATGTCTTGCAAGAAGAAATCTTATATTATGTTACCATCCATGGAGGCTAAGTATTGTGTAGTGATTTTGGCTAGCTAGGAGGTTTTTGTGGCTTCATCAATCATTGACTGAGTTTGGTTTTCCTCCTGATAGTCCCACTATTCTTTAATGTGACAATTAGAGTGACATTCATATTTCTAGCAACCCAATGAAGCATCAGTGTACAAAGCACATCAAGGTCAACATCCACTTCATACAACAATTGATTCAACATGGTTTTCTCACTTTGGAGTACATGCCTATAGATGAGTAGGTTGCAAATATCTTCACAAATCCTTTGGTATTGCCTTGTTATGTCCAATTGTGATCAATGCTTGGGGTGAAGGAATTTTTCCTTTGAGGGTCTTCATGAGGCCCCTTCATTCATGTTTTATATGCATGCTTTCATCTATCTATAGAAGAGTTTTTCCCATGAGGCTTTCTACCTTTCTCTAGTTATGAGAGATTTCTTTGATTGTACATGGGTACCTCATCAGACCTAGTTTTTGGGACCCATTCATTCTTCTTTTTATGCGTTGGATTTTTAGAGTTTGTTAGCTACTCTTAAGCTACACCTAAGGGGGGTGTTAGAGTAATCATGCATTAGCTAATAATTAATTAATCTTTAATTGATTATTAGGCTAATTTATTCTCATGTACTTATGCTAAATTTAGAAGTATTTTTTCTATTAACTAGAGAGATATTATTAGATCATTATGTCTCATCACACAAGATGAGAACACTTATCATGATCTAATCCCTTTATCATTTAGGGTTGCTCTTATAAATCACTCTCTTTTTTTGTATTATTTCATTTCATAAGTATTTTCATGTTGAGGATATAACAAATCATGATTTGCATGGAAGGTGTTTTTATTCGTTGTTTGATCTTGCATCTCATATTTTTCACAATTCTAACAACTATCATGGTGAGAAGTTTGTTGTCAATGTTCTAGAAGGGAGCTCCAGATGGTTAAAGATTACATCAAATGGTATTCCTAAATGAAAAGAATAGGGCTTGACTTGGTGAATCAATATGCATAAATCACTACTAGCTTATCTAGTTCCTTATAATAACATTTCATCATGAAAATATGAAGAATAATGGTTCAGAGACACTTGAGCTAGACACTCAATTCTTGGAGTGGTAGATGTTAACCTACAATTAATCTTATTGTAAGCATTATGAATAGTCATTATGATTAGAAGAATAAAACAATGTGTATAATCAATGATGTAATGAATAACAATTGTTAGAGAGTGAATGCATTTCATAGTTTTCACAAGGGAAATCATGAACACCTCCTACAAACATTCTTTGACCCTTTATATGGCCTCAACCTTTCATTCATTTTCCACAATTATTGTTAGAGTTGAAAGCTTGATAGTGACATCCCATGCTTCCTCGCTCAAACAACCCAGAAAATTCATCCCAAAGGTGTTTCATGAGGCAAGTCCCTTGACCCACCTTTAGATATTGTTCTTTGACTTCCAAAGTTTGATGAATCTTGCAAATGTCTTGACAATTTCACTCTTGTCAGATATTTTTGTGGGTAGGCACCCCTTGAAAGTGTGCTTCATGAATTGGTTAACAAATCTTAGATCCCACGTGGGATTTGGTTTATTTTTGTACAAAACCTCATTATGGATTTTTTGTTTTTTGTTTTGTTGAATCCAATTATGCCACATATTTTCTCACTGTAGGCCCATAACTTTTTCAATCCTCTCCTCATGTTTGAACCTTGGACTTGTGACTTTTTATTCATTAATGAAAATTATCTCTTTGTCCTAATTTGGATTGAATTCTTAGGTTTACCTTTGGATTTTTGGAATTTTCTTACCTATATTTCCTCATCCATTGGCTCTATTGTTTGTGTAGATATTGAGAAGTTTTATTCCACTCACCCTAATCGTCGTGTCTATGTTGAGGTTGACCTATCCAAATACCTCAAGGAGGTAGTGGATATCCAAATTAGCTAGACTCATTACTCCCAATGAATCCATTATATTATTCTCTTGAATACTTGTTGATGGGTCCATATAATAGTTAGCTTTTATAGCTTTTATACATGCTTATAGACATTAACAAGATATTTATCATATACATGGTCATATATTATGCTATCTTTGATACCTATTATGCAAACCCTAAGCTTGGTTAAGTATATGGAAATATAATTATGATGTGATGGTTAATGCATGATCTATGTGTGAATATGTATTAATTTTATTGCATATCTATTCTTAGTTATGGTTGTTAGTATTGTGGTGCAGGGGCATCAAGAGCCTCATTTAGCTTACTTTTTGTTATGTTTGGATCTTAGGTTTTTTGTGTGTTTTGGTGTCCAATAAGGTCATTTATGACCATTTGGAATCATATGGATCCATTTTGGAGTGATTAATTGGGTTTTTATTTAAAAAGTGAAAAGTTTTCAAATGTTGCTAGGTATGTGTAGGATCATCATGGGAAAAATAGGCCCTTAAGTTGCAAAAAAATTAGAAAAATCAGAGTTAGGCAACTTGATGTAAAAATTTGAATAAGTTATCTATAATATTTAAAAAATATGTAAGAATATAATCTATAGAAAATTGAATGTAGTTTCTAAACTACTAAGTTTATTTAAAAAAAATAAATCTATTTGGTGAAAATTTGAAATTTCAATACAGTAGTACTTAAATTTTAGGGAAAAAATAAGTAGGTGTCTATTTGACCACCCTAACCATAATAAAATGATAATATTTTTTTATAAGATTTTAGATATAAGTAGAGGACTCATGTCTCGATGTGATGCTTATTTTTTTGTAATTTTTTTCCAAGTAAATAAATCATTATGAATTTTTTATTACAAATTTTAAAAAATATAAAAACTTGTATGTCTAACCACCTTAACTTGATCAAAACTTTATAAAATTCAATTTTAGTTTTTTAAATCCTATATTATGTGAAGCATACAATGTGACACATGTTTCAAATTTAAAAAATGTAATACCTTTTGAAAGCTATAGATTTTTTTCAATTAGCCTATCAATCAGGACTTCAGTCATAATTCAAATAGAGAATGAATAATAATAATTTATTAAATTCAAAGTAAAACACAATTTATATTGGTGGAAAGTTGAGAATCTTCTTTAAAAACTATTTTCATTTCATCAATTTTGGGTTAAAAAAAACTTGTTAGCCATATGGGCCATCATATTAGTCACATATCTCTACTTTTTGGCCCATCATGATCCTACACATACCTTGCTAAAAGTTGTCATGCAACTTTGGGAAAGTGTCAAAAATCAAGAAACAGTTACAAACAAAGCAAGAAATAGTTACATATGTGTGTAATGTTTTTACCCCATCTTAAATGTAAGAAATAAACTCAATCAAAAGGATAAAAACAAAAAAAAACACTCAAGATTAGGGCTTAAAGTTGAAACTCAAACTTGTAAATAAAATACCAAAATATTACCTTGTTTGAGCTTGATGAATTTTCTTACCCTTTTTGATGGCTTGATATGTGTGCTCTAGGATGATTTTTGTAGCATAACAACTTGATTTTTCTTGATTTGGATGTAAGGGTTGTGGATTTGGCTATGGATGTAAGATGGTAGTGCATGATTGAGAGATTGAGAGGGTGAATGTACTTGAATATGGTTGAATGCTTGAGTGCTTAAGAATGGTTGAGAATGCAAAAATGGCTAAGTGTTAGTCATTTAGCCAAGGGAGATGGAATGAATGGTGAATATTGAAATAGGAAGGAAGATCAAGGGTTGATATCAAGAGTTGACCAAAGGAATTAAAAATTCCTTTTTAATGTGCATGGAAAAGATAAAAGGAATTTAATATTCCTTGGGAAAGAGAAAAGGAATTTAATATTCCTTGGGAGATGGAAGAGGAATTAAAAATTCCTCAAAAGGACCTTGGGAAGACAAAAAGGAATTAAAAATTCCTTGGGGCATGGGGAGAGTTGACCAAAGGGTAGGTTGGGATAGTTAATCAATGATTAGGTTATGTAAGTGAGGGATTAGGCAAATTATTAGCTGGGTAATGAGGATTAATGATCCACTTGCATTTTATGGAGGATGTGACACCTCCCTAATCAAGGATTAGGAATGTGCACATCCTTAATCTAGGATTATGCAAATTAATTAGGATTAGAAAAAGGTTATGGAGGATGTGACATGAGGGGAATTAAATAAATAGATTTATTTAATTCTTTAGAGGAAAAGGGATAAGGGATTAGAGTAAATAATTAAAGGTAATTATTTACTTTAGGGTAGGATTTAAAGATGATAGAAGAAATAAATTAGGATGAAAGGATAAGGGATAATTAATATTAATTAAATAATAAGGTATTATTTAATTAATATAAAGGATATGACAGTTGAATTGGGGGTAAATTGACCAAACTAAAGTGGTCAATTTTCAGTGTCTACAACATGCAAGAAAGAAACCATTACTAATCATTGGGATCGGTTGTAAATTAAAAATAGACACCTTCCAAAGTCGGATGGAGAGTTGGCAAACTGATTTTTGAAGTTTTGGAAGTGAATGAAAGCAAATTTTTCTTGTTTTCTTAATGTTGTAGCTGATTCTATCATTTGATATGGCTAGTATAGACCATTTAGTGATATAAAACCAACTAGATAGTGTGGGAATGTGAATCCCCTTCCTTTTGGTTTTTGTGGCATTGAATTTAATTGAGTATTTTGCAAGTTATTGTATTTTTTTTAAAGTTGCCAAAAACCTACTTAAGGTAACCCGAGAAGAGAGAGAAAGGTGCAATTCGACCTTCCACCAATGGAAAATATCCATAATGGGTGGAAAGCTATATATTTATGTATTTTACCTCTTTTCAGGTTTTCATGTGCTCAAGAAGAATTTTGTGCATGCTTTTGATCAGTAGGGAGTCTATATTTTGTATGTATTAGATTGTGAAGGTAGTGAAAGGTAGTTTGTATTCCTTCAATGCAAATTTATTGTGTTTTGTGATTAGGAAAAGTTATGGAGAGTGTGTATGAGGTCTTGCAGACCTATCCAAGGAGTTGGGTGATCATTGGTGACAAATTTGTAAACTTTTCTTGAGTTGGTTGAATGCTCATGTTGAAACATGTTTTGGGGAAGCAAATTACAAGATGGTGGAATATGATTCCTACAAGTTTGAGTCTTAAGACTTTGAGAGACATTTTCTTATGTCAAATCCAGCTCAAGACAACCCCAAATAGTCCCTTGTTACACTGCCCCTCGCTTTTTGTGTTGGTAGGTTGTAGTATGGTTGAGTACAAGCCATGGTTAGGGTGTTATCATTGTGGCATGGTGCATGGAGTCAACTAGTGTGGTGAAGGGTATTGAAGTAGTGATGTCCCATGATTTTGTGTTGTCCTACCTTTTATTGGTGTGTTTTCCTTCCTATGAATACCCTAGAAACCAAGTCATCAATTGAAACAAAGTGTACTAAGATGCTCCATATGTTGTTTCCCATGAAGTCCTTAAGGGAATACTTTGAAACAATCAATTTTTATTATGTCCTTCCTCTTCATCAAATTGGTATCAGAGCAACAAAGATTAGTAAGAGGTAACAAAATAAGTTGAGTTTGAAGACTAGCCAAGATGCCTCCTAAGTTGAATGTGGAAAGAATAATCAGAGAGGTGAAAGATGCTCTTTCCCTAGAATTGAAATCCATAAAGGACAACCTTGATGCAAGATTCACATTAGTTGGGACCAACCAAAGAAGAGGATTGGTCACAAGAGATTTGAATGACCAAGAAGAAGAAGAAGAAGAAGTGGGAGAAGAAGAATAGGTAGAAGAAAGAAATGTTGGAGAGATTGCTAAAAGCAGTTAAGAATGATGGTTCCAAGGTAAAAGTAGAACTTCTAGTATATTCAGGTTTGAATGGATAATAACTCCTAGATTGGATAGGAGAATTGGATAAGTATTTTGAGTTTGAAGAGATACCTAAGGGGCAGTAACAAAAATTGGCAAGAACAAAACTAAAAGGACATGCATCCTGATGGTGGGATTATGTACAAGAAGAGAGGAAAAGGAAAGGAAAAGTAAAAATTACATCTTGGGATAAAATGGTGAAAAAAATGAAAGGTAAATTCTTACCTAGTGATTATGCTACTCAGCTATATAGAAGGTTGCAAAATTTGAAGCAAAAAGGATATAGATGTGAAGACCTACATAGAAGATTTATAAAAACTAAGAATAAGGTCAAGCCATATGGAAGAAGATGTTGAAAAGTTGCAAGGTATTTGAATGGGCTAAAGTATAACCTTCAAGATGAACTCAGTCTCACAAGCCCAAGAACTATAGAAGAGTGATATTAGTTGGCCATAAAGGCTAAATACAAGTTGAAAAGGAGACAAGAAAAATAAAGTTGAGGTAGGGGAAGGAAAAATTTCAGAGGAAGAGGGACTTTTGTTGATAGAGGACAGTCCCAAAGGTCTCAAGGAGAGACAAGTAACTCACAAGAACAAACATTAGATTCAATGGGTAGCTTTAGTGGAAGAAGATTGAATTTTAGAGGAAATTTTGGAAATAGAGGAGGCTCAAGTGGATTCACTGGAAAGTGTTACAAATGCAATAAATTTTCAAGTCATCAAGCATGACAGTTCCCTGAGAAGCATCCATCTACTTATTTTAAAGGTGAGAGGAGAAATCAAATTGCACAAGCTAGAGATGATGTTGAAAGTGTTAATTCACCATCACAAAATGTAGAACCAAAAGTTGGAGAGTCCTTACTGATGAGAAGAACCTTCATTAAATTTTCCATGGAGAAAGAACCACCTCAAAGAAAGTCACTTTTCATAACTACATGCAAATGTCAAGGTAAGTGTTGCAAAGTTGTCATTGACTCTAGAAGTATTGAAAATTTGGTTTTAGTTGAAATGGTAGAGAAGTTAAAGTTGAAAAGATTGCCTCATGCCACTCCATACAAATTTTCTTGGTTAAACAAAGAGAAACAAGTGTTATTGAATGAACAAACTTGGGTAGAATTCCATATAGGGGGTTATAAGGACAAGGTCTTATGTGACATCATTCCAATGGATGTTTGTCATGTGCTTCTTGGTAGACCATGGAAATATGATAGAAATTCCAAGCATGATGGTAGAAAGAACACGTATGTCAGATAAGGATGGAGTCTCATATAGCCTAACACCATTGAAAGATGAGGATAAAGCACCAAAAATGGAATCCAATGTAATGTTGGTAGGAGAGAAGGAATTCATAAAATCCATGGAAGAGGATAAGATGGCTTTTTCCATCATAGTCAAGCCTAGGTCTATTGGGACAACAACAAAGAAAGAAGAGTTGCCTTTGGAAATTCAAAACTTGCTAAAGAACTATGTTGATATAGTAGTGAATGAACTCCCAAACACATTACCTCCTATGAGGGATATTAGTCACCGCATTGATTTCATACCAAGGGATAGTTTTCCTAATAAGGTAGAATATAAGATGACACCACAACAAAATGAGGAGATTAAGGGACAAGACCAAGAATTTCTTGATAAGGGGCTAATCAAAGAAATACTTAGTCCTTGTTTGGTTTCCATTGTCCTAACACTAAAGAAGGTAAGTGAATGGAGGTTGTGAATTGATTCTATGACCATCAATAATATTACAATCAGATATAGATTCCCCATTCCATGGATGGAAGAATTGATGCAATGTCTTGGTGGAGCATGCTACTTTTCCAAAATAGACCTCAAAAGTGGGTATCATCAAATCAAGATCAGACTAGGGGATGAATGGAAGACATAATTTAAGAAAAATGAAGGGCTTTATGAGTGGATTTTAATTTCTTTTGGTCTCTCAAATGCACCCCAACACCTTCATGAGTTTGATGAATGAAGTTCTCAAGCCTTTTATTGGTAAGTTTGTTGTGGTTTACCTTGATGACATTCTTGTTTTTAGTAAAACTAAGGAAGAGCATCTGCATCATTTGGATTTGGTCTTAAGAGGATTGAATGAAGAGAAACTAATGATTAATTTGAAGAAATGTGAGTTTATAAATACATAATTTCTATATCTTGGTTTTGTGGTTACAAAAGAAACCTTGAAAATGGATCCAAGCAAGGTTGAAGCTATTCTAAGTTGGCCTCCACCCAAATCAGTTATCGAGGTAAGGAGTTTCCATGGGTTGGAAAGTTTTTATAGAAATCTTATTAAGGGTTTCAATCATGTTTGTGCTCCAATCATTGATACCATAAAGGGGGGCAAGAGGAAAATTTTTGTTTGGACTAGTGAATCTAGAAAAAGTTTTGAGTATTTGAAAAAGAGGGTAGCAGAGTAGCCCATATTAGCCTTAACAGATTTCAATATGGTGCTTACTATTGAGTGTGATGAAAGTGGCTATGCCATAGGGGTGGTGTTGAGCCAGGAGGGAAAACCCATATCCTTTTGTTGGCATATGGCTCATGTGGATGTAGTTGTTGGGTTCCTGTGTTGTCATTGATTGCAACTATAGTCATCATTTTGGTCCATAGTTATGCATTCAGTCACACTGGAAGTTAAAGTGGAAAATTGTGTGTTACAGGAAGAATAGGGTATCTGGTATAATACCTTCATCAGATCATTACTTTGTGTTGTGGATCAATCAGATTGTTCATCAAGCATGTGGAACACCTTATCATTGAATCTTGTATTTCTGTCTTGTTGGCTACATGGTTTTAGATGTCTGGTAGGACATTTTCAAGTTTATTTGCTCATTGGAGTTGACTCAGTAAAAGGGTGTACAATGGTTGTATAAAGTTGAACTATCTTAATTAGATGTTTAATTATGGGTCTTAGCTATTGTGTAGCTTAATTTCTTGGATACGCATTGAAATTATTTATTTTTTGGGCCAACTAATTGCAAATATTATTAAGTTTTGTTGAGCTGATCTGTGGTGGTTAATTCTTTGTGAGAGGATATATTTAGATGTTCAGTCACATCATTTTCAATGATGAAGAAAATGTGTTTGTGTATGTTGTGAATATATAAGGTGTATTTGAGTGATATCATGCACAATTTCATTTGCGCATAGAGATTTTGTGTGTGAACTTGAGAACATAGCAGAAGTTCATTACTAGTCATCAGGACTATAAGTTCAACATTAGATATAAACCAGAACTACAATAAAGCATTGGTAGATGCTATTTATTTAGTTCAATTTCTTTTGGATCTATTCCAAACTATTGTAAGGACAGTGAGCCCCCATCTTCTGAGCAATGAGCTCTAGGCACTGAGCCTGAATGCAAGTGCATTCTCATTTTGTAATTCCTCTTTTGAGTATACTTAGAACATATTGTGGATTGGCCATCCACCATGGTTTTTCCCCTTATAAGGTTTCCACATAAAATTCCTTGTGTTATGGTTGTGTGGAATATTGTTTCCTGTATCTACATAGTGTTTTTGATTACATGTCTTAAGTGGAATAAATAACAGGACAAAATAAATAATTTTTGCAGAACACTGATTCACCCCCCCTCTTAGTGTTGCTTGTTTCCAACAATTGGTATCATATAAAGTTCCTCTAAAGAATTATGACAACTTGAGGAGATCTTGGAAATTCATGGATACAAGTAGTCTTCAACAACTCATGGTGGCCTTGGATGATCTTGACCAGTCAAAGTTTGACATTCGAGAACTGCAAGAGAATCTTTAAAATGCAAAAAAAAATCATCTATCCATTGAAAGATAAGATTGGTGAATCAAGAGAGAAAAGAAAAGAATTATGTGGTCAGCTTAACTCAAAGAAAAAAACTAGTGAAGATGAACAAATCAGTCAAGTTCTAAAAGAAAAAATAGAAGAATTTGAAAAGTTTGCTCAAGAGAATGTTGTCTTGAAGCGTGAAACATAATCCATCATGATGAAGATGACTAAAGAATTGTAGGACAAGAAGAGAAATGAAGAAAAATCTTGCATAATCATTGAAAGAAAAGTTAGAACAATGTAGTCGATTAGAGAATAAATCGGAGCAAACTAAGAATAATAAAGAAGATCTTGAAAAGAAACTTGATGATCTCAAGGATGAACTTGCTATAGAAAATGAGTTCAAAGAGAAATTCAAAGAAAGCTCAACCAAATTTGATGAGTTAATCAAGGGACAAAGAATTGATGGTGACAAATGAGGTCTTGGATATGAGGAAGGAGAAAGCTCCAAATCTGCACAAAGGAACTCTGGACAAAAGAATCCCAAACAAATAAATTTTGGACAATCCGACCAGATGAGTAGACCCAATAGAAATCCGGTAAGGAAACCTAATGCTTAAATATTTAATGGTTATTGTTATACCTACAATAAATTTGGTCATATGGCTTCTCATTGTAGGGGTAGGGTAAACACGAATAGACCATCATTCTTAGGACAATGCTTTAATTGTTACAAGTATCGTTACAAGTCAAGTGAATGTAGAACTATGATGCATATCCCTCATAGAGATGTCAAATGTTATGAATACAATATATTTGGACATGTTGCTAACCAATGCAGGTGTAGAAAAATTCAGTGGAACAATTGGCCTAAGCAGAGAAGTGTTGTTTGCTACAACTGCAACAAATATGGCCACACCTCTAGATTCTGTCAGAACAGAAAAGGTCTAGTAGAAAAAAATAATCAACTGGATGTTAAGGGAAAAGGAAAGATAACTACTGATGAGATTAAGAAGAAAATGTAGATGAAATGGGTGAAAAAGGAACCTTCTATAGAAGGAATTGGATCTACACCAGAAGCCTCTTCTTGTAATACCCTTGGAAACTAATTGTAGATCTCTACATTAGGGGGAGTTGTCAAAGAAATTCTCTAAACCCCCCATTAAAAGTGATTGGTATTGAAATTCAGATGAATACAGTAGGAAGTGGATAGTCTTCATTCATTGTGAAATGAATCTAAGGTATCAATAAAGATTGTTGTAGATTCACGCAAAAATTGTTTGGCCCGAAATGCTAAAAGTCAAAAAATTTGCTAAATTAGGGCAAGAGAATTTATTGCAAAAAGTAAGGTGTCAGGTTCAAGAAAAATAAAAGGAACCATTTTCAGTCTCATTTGTCACATTTCATTTGAGCTAAAGAAGTAAGAAGTGCTCTGAATTGATTTTTTCCAAAAACGAAGAAGAGATTGATGAGTTTCAGCGATTGATCTTCCATTTCATCTCCAAAAGGTATTTATAAGCAAATCCATAAATTTGTGTATTCACAATTATATCTACCCCTCTCTTAGTTGAAGTTAATGATAGGCTATGCCCTAAGTTCAAATGGAATCCATATACATAGGTAGACATTAAGCCCTTGGGAGCATTTTCTTCCATGTCGTACGATATTCTGCACATAGAGGATATTAAAGCTTATGTGCATGTGAATATTGAATATTTGGGTAGTGCACACCTATTGGTATTGTATTCTAATCACATAGCGCAAGAAGATTTCTCTATGAAACTTGAATTCAAAAACCTAGTGGACAAGAAATTTTCTCAATTCATGAGGTTTCCCATATTTGAGGAGGATGAGTGGGTTCAATACATTCTGAGCCAAGTAAATGATGAATTTATGTGGCTTGGTTACCCATTTTAAAATACCAAGGAAGATATTTGTGCTATATTACTGGGTTAAATTATTTCAGCAACTTCTAGTATTAAAGTTGATAAAGAATGATGTCACAAAAGCAACAGGCTCACACTGGGAAAAAAGGGCAATGATTGTAAGTCGCATTGTCGAGATCGATGTGAGATTTGCATCCATGATCATAGGGTATAAGATTACCATTTGAGTTGGTAAAATTTTGTATCTAGAACTGCCATCTACACAACATATGAGATGATAAAAAAAAATGTAGAATATGGTCTATGTGAAGTGCTCAGTGGGCAACTCTTTGAAAATCTAAAGAAAATCAAGAAGGATAAAAAGAATGTGTTGAAATTCAGCAACTTGTTAATCTGCCTATATTTTTACTTCTCAAGTGAGGTACTAGGTATTGGTAAAGTTCAATGGAGAAATGATGTTCCAGTGCTATATAGATTTCAGACATGCTATGCAGTCTTGCTGATCGAGAAACCCATAACTCAATCCTTTGAGGCCATTTCAAAACCTTTAAAAAAAAAATGCATGCAAGAGAGAGGATTCCTAAAGCTATAGTGGAACAGTATAAGGACTCTATATGCTTCATGGTGGACATTGAGCAATGTCACATGGAAGTGACTGATCCAACAACTGTTTGGATCATGCTTATGAGCTATGAAGTGGATGAAGATATACTGAGGATGTATGCAAAACATCTACTGAATTCTCCACTAGATCCTAATGTTGAAAGATTCAACGCCTATGTAGAGAAGAGCCTTCAAGTTCATTATGAACTGAAACATACTAAGTCAACTAGGAAAGTAAGAAAGAAACAGAAATCATTGCAGATAAACTAGGTCTTCCAATTGGGAAAATGAAAGAAATGAGAAGGAAAAGAGATGAAGTCGACGTAGCTCAAAAGAAGGAAAATGCAGCAATAGCTGGTTTAGGAACATCTGCTCCTAACACCAAATCAACTAGGAGCTCCCCTACTACACAAAAAACTAAGACCGAAGCCTCCAGAAGAGGGAAGAAAAATAAAAGCTCAAGGACCTATAAAGCTACATCTAAACATGAAGTAGAAGAGACAGATTTAGAAGAAATAGTAAGAGAATTAAAGGCAACTGGGAGTCAAGCATTCAAAATGAATAAAAGGAAGCCTTCAGACAAAAATGAAGAAGCTCAAAAGAATCCCAAAATTGTCAATTCCATCCCGTCAGTAGAAGAAGTTGAGAATGCAACAGTAGCTAATGGTAATCTCAAACCACTATGTGATCTATATGAATTCTTTGATGATTCTAGTAAGTTGATTCTTGAGGAAGTTGTCAAAAATTTGAATTTTTTCCATAGAATTTTTTTTGAAATCATGCCTGGCTTGCCCACAAGTCTATACAAAGTTTTGGAATCAAGAAGAGTGAATGCTAGGATAGAGGAATATAACATGAGGAAAAGAGTTATTGTTGACTTGTGCTTGGAAATGGGAATTGAGGAATTGGATTCACTCCTAAAAGTTAAAAATAAATTCAAAAGCAATTCAAGAGTCAATAAAATCATGATTGGTGACACTGATATTGTTGTGAGTGAAACCAAAACTATTGTAGAAGAATTCTTGTCAAGAGAAAAAGTAAATGTTGAGGAAGTCAATATTGGACCTGCTCAAATTCATGAGGAAGTGAATGTGGAAGAGAGTAAGTCAAAAGGAGGAAATTAAAATGAGGAGAATATTAATATATCCAATCCTCCAACATTTTAGGATACTCTGACTTTCCCCATTGATGTATGCGCTGAGACACGTATTGTGACTAGGTCCAAGGTGAAGAGATAGCCGAAGAGAAAGAAGTGTCTAGTGAAGAAAGGGTTTTTCCAGAAGTCACTTCGGAAGCTCAATCTAAGATTGAAAAAGGAAAGAATATTGAAATTAGTCTAGAAAAGGTAAAGGAATCTCTATTGGAGCAAAAGGAAGAATCAGATTCAGAACTTGCTGAGAGTTCAATCAACTTATCTACATTGTCTCCAATCCAGATGTTGAAAGTTGCTAAGATTTCTCAAGATAAAACCAATGAGAAAATACTAAAATCTCATATTGACGATAGTGAGTTGTTAAAACTTACATTTGAAGCTTTACAAAAGATGATGCCTACCCATGTTATGGATCCATCTAGATCCCACTCTTGTGAGTTGAAGAGATTAATAAGCTCTGTGAATTCTCATTTCAAGTCTTTTGAGGCTTCATTTCAGGTTCAAGTTCAAAAGGAATTTAAGCAAGCAAGAATTGGAAGCCTAATCAATCTTATTACCAAAGACAAGAAACTTCTAGCAACTTGTATATAGAATATCAAAGGGGCTATACCTAAAGGAGAGAATATGTACAAACCCTGCCAAAACTTGTCAAAATTTATTGTGGCAAATGAGAAAAAGATCAAAGATATTGAGTAACAATTGGCCAATATTTCCAACACCTTTGAGCCTTTGACTAGTTGTATGTGCCAGCAAGATAGTCAAGTAATATCCTTGCTTGACCAATTATAGAGTCTGAAGTTTGAAAATGAAAGAGTTATTAGCAGAGTGAGTGAACTTGGGAAGCTGATAAGTCCAAAAATTGAGATAATGGAAAACACTCTGAAAGAAGAAAAAAGTGCTATGACCGCTCCTAATACTATAAGTTTGGAAGCTGTTGAAACCATGACTTATCTTCTCTGTGGTCATATTACCATTCTAGAGAGTTTGAGTATCTAGGACTCAAAATTACAAGGACTGAAGAATGTCTTTGCAAACATCTTCACATGTTTGTAAGTCTTTGGATATACTTATACAGTTTTGCAATTTTGTTTTCCCTAAATTATGTCATTGATGTCAAAGGGGAAGAGTGTATGTGAAAAATTCAAACATATTCCAAGGGGGAGTAATAATTTGCAGTGGTGCAATATTTTGTATTTTGGCAGAATGTTTATATGTTTCGACACTTAATCATTTTTCACTAAGTGTTGCCATCAATGACCAAGGGGGAGATTGTTGGCATATCACTCATGTGGATGTAGTTTTTGGGTTCCTTTGTTGTCATTGATGGCAACTATAGTCATCATTTTGGTTCATAGTTATGCATTCAGTCACACTGGTAGTTAAAGTGGAGAACTATGTATTACAGACAGAACAAGGTATCTGGTCTACTACCTTCACCGAATCATTACTTTGTGTTGTAGATCAATCAGATTGTTTATCAAGCATGTGGAACATCTTATCATTGAATCTTGTATTGTTGTATTTTTGGCTACATGGTTTTAGAGGTCCAGTAGGACATTTTCAGTTTATTTTCTCATTGGAGCTGACTCAATACAATGATGTACAACAATTGTATAAAGTTGAACTATCTTAATTAGATGTTTAATTATGGGTCTTAGCTATTGTGTAGCTGACTTTCTTGGATACATATTGAAATTATTTATGTTTTTGGGCTGACTAATTGCAAATATTATTATGTTTTGTTGAGCCAACTTGTGGCAGTTGATTCTTGGTGAGCGGATATATTTAGATGTTCGGTCACATCATTTTGAATGATGAAGAAGATGTGTGTGTGTGTATTTTGTGAATATCTATAGTGTATTTGAGTGATATCTTGTGCAAAAGAAATATTTTTTGTAGAACACTAATTCACCCCCCCTCTTAGTGTTGCTTTTTTCCAACACCTTCTTTAGTGAAAAATTCAATGAGGCTAAGAACAAATACTCTTCCTATGAACTAGAGATGTATGCTTTGGTTCAGTCCCTGAAAAAGTGGAGACATTACCTCCTTTCCAAAGAGTTCATAGTCTATATTGATAACCATTCCTTCCAATTTTTTAATAGTCAAGAGAATCTCAGTCATAGGCATGTTAAATGGGTGGAATATTTGCAAGGTTTTACTTTCACCATTATATATAAGAAGGGGTAGTCCAATAAAGTAGTAGATGCTTTGAGTAGAAGGGCTCTAATAGTGCAGGAAATTCAATTGCAAAGCATGGTAGTTAAATCCTTGAGAGGTATGTATCTTGAAGATGTAGATTTCAAAGAAATATATACATGTTGTAAGCAACCTTGTAGCAGCAATAATGATAAGTGGGTTGAATTTCTAATTCAAGATAGTTTATTCTTCAAGGGAGAACAACTTTGTGTCCCTCAATGTTCCATGAGAGATAATTTAATAAAAGAGAAGCATAGTGGTAGTCTTGGAGGTCATTTTGGTCTTGATAATACCTTGGAGTAACTAAGAAGACACTATTTTTGGCCTAAAATGCAAACTTATGTAAGGAAATTTGTTGAGAAATTTTTTATTTGTCAAAAGGAAAAGGGGTGTAGCACAAATTTAGGTTTGTATGAGCCTCTTCCTATTCAAGATCACAAAGGATGCCTCTAAAACCATGTAGCTCAAAGGATCCAATTTTTTGTTTGTCAAAAGGAAATGGATTTTGTAATGGGTTTACCAAAAACACCTAGAGGTTTTGATTCCATCATGTTGTAGTAGACTGGTTCTCCAAGATGGAACATTTCATCCCATTCAAGAGCACAAAGGATGCCTCTTATGTTGCAGGTTTTTTCTTCAAAGAAGTGGTAAGGATTCATGGTTTTCCTTTGAATATTGTTTTAGACAGAGATAGTAAGTTTGTTGAGCATTTTTGGAGAACTTTGTGGAAGAAACTTGGCACTAACCTAAGTTTTAGTTTTTCCTATCACCCTCAAACTAATGGGTAGAATGAAGTGGTTAATAGGAGCCTTTCTAAGCTCTTACAATGTCTTACAAAAGAGTGTTCTACTCAGTGGGATCTGATCTTGCGTCAGGAAAATTTTTCATATAATGATTCAGTGAATAGAATTGTGGATAAGAGTCCTATAGGGGTCTTTGTATTGAGGGATATCAATGGAATTGAGAGGATGAGTGCTGAGGATGAGAAATTTTTTGTGGCTTTGAAGGAGACTCACCAACAATTCAAGGATCACCTACAAAGAAGTATGGAAAAATACAAACAACAAGTTGATATGAAGAAGAGAGAAGTCAATTTCAAGGTTGGGGATTTGGTTCTATCCCATCTCATAAAGAAAATATTTCCTAAGTGATAGTACTTCAAATTGTAGGTGAAGAAGAGTGGTCCTTGCAGGGTTGTTCAAAAGTTTGGTCCTAACACATATGAGATTGAATTACCAAGTGGGATTGGCATTGCACCTATATTTAATGTATTTAACTTGTACCATTTCAAATGGAATGTTGTTGTAGGTAATGAAGTAGGTTCCCAAGAATTTGTAGATGATGAATTGATTTGAGACCTTTCTCCCAACAAACCTCTAGAGTTGGAGTGCATCCTTGATACAAATGAACTCAAGAAGACAAGAAAGATAACTTATTTTCAATAGTAAATAAATTGGAGGGGTCTTCCTATGGAAGATGCTACTTGGATGTTTGAAGCTGATATTATCAAGCATGGATATTTGGTTGTAGACTTGCACTCAAGTGGGACTTGAGTTTTCTTCCCCTTAGGTGTATGGTGTAGGGGCATCAAGAGCCTCATTTAGCTTAATTTTTCTTATGTTTGACTCTTAGGTTGTTTGTGTGTTTTGGTTCCCAATAAGGTCACTTATGACCATTCAGAATCATATGGATTCATTTTGGAGTGATTAATTAGGTTTTTGTTTAAAAAGTAAAAAGTTTCCAAAAGTTGCTAAAAGTTGTCATGCAACTTTGGAAAAGTGTCAAAAATCAAGAAACAATTACAAAAAAAGAAAGAAATAAACCATTAATAATGATTGGTATCAGTTGTGAATGAAAAAAATACACCTTCCAGAGTCGAATGGAGAGTTAGAAAACTAATTTTTAAAGTTTTGGAAGTGAATGAAAGCAAGTTTTTGTGTTTTCTTAATTTTTTAGATGATTATGTTATTTGGTATGGCTTGTATGGCCTATTTAATGATCTAAAACTGACTGGATAGTGTGGGAATGTGAATCCCCTTCCTTTTGGTTTTTGTGGCATTGAATTTCATTGAGTATTTTGCAAGTTATTGTAGTTTTTCTGAAAGTTGTCAAAACCCTACTTAGGGTAACCCAAGAAGAGAAAAAAGATGTAATTCGACCTTCCACCAATAGGAAATCTCCACAATGGGTGGAAAGATCTATATTTATGTATTTTACTTCTTTTTCAGGTTTGTAGGGGCTCAAGAAGAATTTTTCATGTGCTTTTGATCAGTAGGAAGTCTGATATTATGTATGTATCAAACTGTGAAGGTAGTGAAAGGTAATTTGTATGCCTTCAATGCAAATTTAGTGTGTTTTGTGATTATGAAAAGTTGTGGAGAGTGTGTATGAGGTCTTACAGACCTATCTAAGGAGTTGGGTGATCATTGGTGAAAAATTTGTAAGCCTTTCTTGAGTTGGTTGAATGCTCATGTTGAAACATGTTTTAGGTTAACAAATTACAAGTTGGAGTATGATTCCTACAATTTTGAGTCTTAAGACTTTGAGAACCATTTCCTTGTGTCAAATACAGCTTGATACAACCCCAAAGAGTTCCTTGTTACACTATCCCTTTCTTGTTGTGTTGATAGGTTGTAGTATGGTTGAGTACAAGCCATGGTTAGGGTGTTATCATTGTAGCATGGTGCATGGAGTCAACTAGTGTGGTGAAGGGTATTGAAGTAGTGTTCTCCCTTCTTTTTTTTTTGACCTATCTTGTATTGGTGTGTTTTCCTTCCTATGAATACCCTAGAAACCAAGTCATCAATTGTAACAAGGTGTACTAAGATGTTCCATATGTTTTTTCCCATGAAGTCCTTAAGGGAATACTTTGAAACAATCAAGTTTTATTAAGTTTTGTCCTTCCTCGACATCATATTGTGTACATGTTTTGTGAACTAACCCCTTTCAACCAAAGGAGATATTGTAGTCTACAACAACTATAGGATGTATCCCACAATTGAAGGAGTTTCCAAATAGAAAAACATGGGATGTCCCAGAATAAACTGAACACGATGACTAGAACATGGAGACATTTAATGAAGGAGATAGTGCATCATTATGGTGTTCAATAAAGACACTAGAGAAGGAAGAACCCTGCTATGATTGGAATTCTAAGATAACTGATTTTAAGCATTCCATGTTTCAATTTTTTACAACAAATTCATAATCCAACTTGAACTCTTCTTCTTTTCTAGTTGCATTTAGAGTCAACTAAATCTTTGTCACCCTCTAAAATCCAGGGAGTGGTAATCAATAGTTTCAATTTAGAGTCCAATTTTGAATAAGCTCCCCCATGCCTATATGTACAACTCAATGGTTGAATCTTAAGTCAGCAAGTTCACCATTTTTTAGCAGTTATCAAATAATCTTTTACTTTTCAGTTGTTATACAAACTATGTTTATTGTGAAATAATGATTTCATGAATAAGTTCTTTCATCAAAATATTATGTCATATTATGGATTTGTGCAATGAATGAATTTGAGTTACTATGATTGTGTTGGATTTAAGGAGTTGATTTGGTTTTATATTAGTGAAGACAACTACTTAAGCAAGGGCCACTCAAGGTATTTGTCCTTCACTCCTTTATTTTTAGTTATTTCATTTATATTTTTAGTTGTTACTTTCTAATGCAGTTTGTGTTAAACAAATTATTTATGTTTCATTCATTGATGAATGCATGAACAATTCATGTTTCATAATTATCTGTAATTGTTAGAATTTTTTGTACTCTAGAGTATAGTATAGGTTTTATTAATATTTCAATCAATTTCTAGCATTCACTTTTGAATAGTAGTTAGCTACAATCTTATACTATAGGTACCCGTAGCCATAGAAACAACTTTACTTTCCTTATTGTTTTACAATTTTATGATTTTCTACCAAGTGTAATATCTTTACTAGAATGATTTAAGTAGTTTCTATTCTTTACAAGCACATACAGTGCTAGTACCATACAAGCCTACTAGCCCTGGCCAATAATTCAATAAAGGTCTTTCCAAATGTTAAGTGGATTGTTCAACTAGGCGATACCTTTGAATTGTTTGATTTGCACCAAGTTTACTAGACACTAGTAAGGAATCTACAATTTTGGCACCATTGTCAAAGATGGTGCTACTTTCAAATATTAGTTTCTTTCATTTCCAAGATTTCCTAGTTTAGAATTTTCTTTTAGTATTAAGACTATTAGGTTTAATATTCTTAAAATACTATATCATTTCACTAACATTGTGTAGGATCCATTTCCATACAAAGTTATATCTATTGTATATGGAGGTAGGGAGACTCTTTGGGAAGATTCCTCCCCTTAATCCAACAAGCTAGAGAAAATATTGGTGACTACATTGATCAGAGTGAGGGTAATACTAAAGAAGAATATACCCATTCACCAACATCTACTGAAAATAAAGAGGGGACCTTCCAAACAATGGGTGATGTAGTAGTGGATGATCCACCTAACATGTGACCTTTGAATTTCCAATAACTAACCAAGAAAGGGCTACTGTGTTGAAGAATATCCATCCTTCAACATTACCAATCTTCTATGGGTTGGTGACTGAAGATATAGACACATTCTTGTTTGAATTTGATTCCCTAATCAGGAGATATGACTATACAATTGATTCTCATAAGCTCAAGTTATTCCTTGCCACTCTAAAAGATGATGCCCTGAGATGGTTTATGGGATTAGGAAAAGATGTTGTTCCAAATTGGGAAACCATGAAAACAAAATTCTTGGAGAAATACAAAGATTATTGCAAAGGATTTGATAGAAGAGATGATATTTTTAGAATGAAGTTGAAAGAGGATGAACCATTGGAAGAGTGTGTAGAAAGGTTTTTATTTTTCTTGAAGAAAAACCCACAACATAATCTCTCAGAAGAATCATTGAAACTCTTGTTCTTAAGAGGATTTAATCAAGATTTAATGGATTCCCTCAATATTATTGGGTAAGGGATGTGTCTCAATTATGATGCAGATCCAGGAGGCCAAAATTCATTCACAATGTCAACTTGCCTTTAAGAGGCATCTAACAAGATTAAAAGAGCTTGTCAAACCTTTCAAAATACAATCAAGTGGATATCAATCAATCTCCAAAGAAAATTCAAAAGGTCTCATCCAATTTCACCTTTAAAGCATGCTTTCCTTAGTAATAGTGGAAACTCTTTTGGACTAGATCAGAGATCCAATACACCTAGTATGGAAAATGCTACTGTATTAGCCCACTTTTACAAAGAGAGTACCCTCTAAACTCTACCAAACCCTCTAAAACCTTGGAGTAGAAATTCAAATGCCCAAAAACCACTAAGTCCACCTTTATTTTCTAGAGATGACTTCCAATATAGAAAACTATAAAACCCTTGATTTTAGGCCCTTAAAAGGAGGGTTTATTACAAATCATACCTCCAAGCCTCCCCATACCTTGCCACCTATCATTAAAAAATCATTACATAGGTTATTCCTTCAACAAAACTCATATACCACCCCTTAGTTACTCACTTTCATAAGGAAAACCACCCAAATTCAACATAGCGCAACACCCAAAACCCGCATACATACTCCCTCAGACCTCCACAACATTTGAAATCCTATAATAGATAAAATGGGGTCATTCCACGAAGTTACAATGGCTATATTAGGTGGAATTCCCTAAAAAATCATTTTATTACTCTTAAACCACCAACTTGCACCAAAACAAAGCAGTTTCAGAAAAAACGGAGATAACTCACGCCAAAATTAATGATCTTCAATCAAACCTAAAGTATTTGAAAGTAGAATCAATTCCCTACCATTCCATTCCAACCTTCAACCAAAATATGAAGTACAAACTATTCTAGCTAAACAGAATACATAAAATGCAAGGAAACCATGTAAACTCAATACAAAACTAAAATATTTCATTCAAAATCTTCAAATTTGTGTTTAAAATGATGGAATCAACTACATATAGCTTCAATAACCTCCTCCAATTCCTATAATCACCTAATCACCTTGTTTTAAAATGCTATTAGCCCTCTACATTGCTAATTATGCATTATTCACTAATGACAACTCAATATCTGCAACTTCGACTCCCAAAATTCCTTCTAAAGACTCAAAACTACATTAAATGTATCATGTGAACCTTATTACAACATGAAGGGTCTCATGGACCTCATTTAACACAAAATGACTCATTCTACCACTAACTCCTAGACCAATCCTCATATAGTACATTTTTGCAATTACATGGTTAGGTGCTCCTACACCATACTCCCCGGGTACAAAAAATTTATGCCCCATAAATCACTCCATAGGTCTGCTCCTACCTTCTACACAATCTCTTCAAACCTGCTTCTAGTCACTTGCATGGAAATAATCCTCCAAGGTACTTTATACCCTTCATACTTTGCTTGGTTTTGGTTTTTCCATGCTTGATCCACATCAAATGGATCTTCTTGTTGCCTTTTGTCTTCATTGACACCTGTGAACAAAAAGTAAATACACAAAACTAAACATCCATGCATTAGTATCTCTTTTTCATTCTCTTCCATGAGCCTTTGCCAACTACACATGTATCTCTTCCCTTCAACTCCATTCTCTGCAATATAACCTAAAATTTGTCCTTCCACTTTCACTTTAACCCTTGGTCTGACCTTTGTTAGAAGAATGAACAAATCAAGGAGGTAACCAATGATTCCTTTCACTCTCAACCTCTTATCCTTCCACTTCACATCCATTCTCATATTCAATATTCTTTGATCCCCTGTCTCAATAGTATACAACTGCCCCATTACTAAACTTAGCAACCAAGGACAACTCACTGTCCCAATCTCATACTTTCCTCTCTTCTCCATCTCATTTGGAGACCACACACACTATCTTATCTTAGCCATTCCCAGGCCCAACACTGTCAAATTTTTAGTCTTATTTTCTTTCTTTATTGAAACCCTCTATGAAATATTTACCATCTTTCCTTCACCTCTCATGGTGACTACACATTCCAACCTTTTCTCAACTTTTATACACTTTTTCTCAGACTCTCAAAACTCTTCCACTTCTTCATGGCTTACTATCTTTTCCTTGAATTCTACAACCTCTTCATCACTTATTCTCAAGTCTTGTATTAAATCCTTAGCTTCTACCATCACTACCTTCATGGCATGCATTGTATTCTCAAACTCATTACCTTCTTGTCTGTCTACCTCAAACCATCAAGATTCCATTCCAAGGACCTTGTTCCTATCAACTTTAGGAACACAATCCATTTGTACTTTATCTCCTTTGATTACTATTCTCTCATATTGATTTTCCTCAACCAACTTGCTCTTCATCACTTGCATCAAACTTGTTGTCTCAATTGCCTCTGTACCTTTTTCCTCATAACTCACTTGCATCTACCCTTAAGGGACACTTCACTTCCCCAATGGTAATCTGCTCATCATCTCCAATCCTTTCAACCATCTTATCATTTTTCTCTTTATACACTTCCTCCTTCATTTTCTCAATTTTCAAGACCTCTTTGTCCTTAGGTCTTCCATCCTCACCTTACACCTTTTGTTGTACCTTGTGCTTTTTCCGAAATAGTGGACAATTCTCTTCTTCCCTAGTGGATCCATTATGTCAAAATTGCTTTTGTTCAAGTAACTCACCTTCATTCTTCATGATCTCATCTTCTCTTCTTAAGACCTCTATCCCAAGTACCTTCTTCTCACAATACTTTGTCTCAACTTTATGTACCATTGTACTCTTCATGGGTTTCTGCCCTAGAACACCACAAAATTCTACCTATCTTTTACCTTTGACACAACCTTCAAGCTTACCTTGCTCTCTCAAGTTCATTTCACTCTTGCCTCTTTCTTTCTCATCATCCAACTTTGAATCTTCCTCTACTCTTGTTGTCTCAGTAATCTTTTCACATGTGGTGGATGCAACTTTGTCTTTGCCTTCATCACATTCTCCATCCTCATCTCGTGCCTTCAAGGTATTTTCACCTCTGGCCTTAACCTCCTTTGTTTCCCTTGTGTCTTCAAGCTGCTCTATTTTCCTCCATTCTTATTCATATTGTTTTACTCCCTCCATGGCACCTACACTATGTTGCTCTTTTTCTTCCTTGTCACCTTGTTCCTTTTGTTCTAGAAACTCTCTTTTTCCACACATGCCTATCCTCTTTTGTGCCCCATCATCTTGTAAATATCTCAAGGTATACTTTTTCCCATTTATTTCAATCTCATACACATTAATTCTTCCATCATGTATAGCAAAACTATCATATTTCCAATCTCTACCTAGTATCATGTGACAATCTCTTATAGGCATAATATCACACAGTACAACATGTTTGTAAGGACCAATCTTAAAATCTACAAATGATTGCTCTCTAACCACAACATGTTGACTATCATTTACCCAATATTCCTTATAAGGTGATTCATGGATTATCCTTGTCAAATGTAACTTTTAAACCATTTCTTCTGAAACAACATTATCCAATGACCCTAAATCAATCATTACTTTACATACCTTGCATTTTCATTTGTACCTAGTCTTGAAAATAGCATTCCTCATTTGTCCCTCTTTCTAATCCAACCTTTTGATATCCATTATACTTCTCCTTCAATCTTCAAGAGATCGACTTCCTCGCTCTAATACCACTTTGATGTAGATCAAGGAGGCCCAAATTCATTCACAATGTCAACCTTCCTTTAAAAGGCATCTAAAAAGATAAAAAGATCTTGTAAAACCATTCAAAATACAATCAAGTGGATATCAATAAATCTCCAAAGCAAATTCAAAAGATCTCATCCAATTTCACCTTTCAAGCATGTTTTCCTTAGTAATAGAGGCAACCTGGTTTTAGGTATTTTTTCATCAATATTTTCCAAAACGCCTAAAAAAATTCGAGCTGATTAAGATACCCTTTTGCAAGTTATAAAACATACATGAAAACCAACATCAACTCTTTTGGACCAAATCAGAGATCCAATACACCTACTATGGAAAAGGCTAGTGGATTATCCCACTTTTACAAAGATAGTACCCTCTAAAACCTTCGAGCAGCAATTCAAATGCCCAAAAACCACTAATTTCACCTTTAGTTTCCAAAGATGACTCTTCCAACATAGCAAACTATAAAACCCTTGATTTTAGGCCCTCAAAAGGAGGGTTTATTGCAAATCATACCTCCAGGCCTCCCCATACCTTTCCACCTATTCAAAAACTCTTGATTATACCTACACAAGCTTCAAAATTCATTACATAGGTTATTCCTTCAACAAAACTCATATACCACCCCTTAGTTACTCACATTCATAAGGAAAACCACCCAAATTCAACCTAGGACAACACCCAAAACCCACATACACACTCTCTCAGACATCCACAACATTTAAAATCCCATAATACATCAAATTGGGTCATTCCACCGAGTTACAATGGCTACAGTAGGTGGAATTCCCTAAAAACTCATTTTATTACTCTCAAACCACCAACTTGCACCAAAAAAAAGTAGTTTAAAAAAAATAGAGATAACTCACACAAAACTTAATGATTTTCAATAAAACATAAATAATTTGAAAGTAGACTCAATTCCCTACCATTCCATTCCAACCTTCAACCAAAATATGAAGTTGTACAGACTATTCCAGCCAAACAAAATACAGAAAATGCAAGGAAACTGTGTAAACTCAATACAAAACTAAAATCTTTCATTCAAAATCTTCAAATCTATGTTTACAATGATGGAATCAAATAAATATAGCTTCAATGACCTCCTCCAATTCCTATAACGACCTAAACACCTTGTTTTAAAAGGCTATTAACCCTCTACATTGCTAATTATGCATTATTCACTATTGACAACTCAATATCTACAACTTAGACTCCCAAAGTTCCTTCTAAAGACTCAAAACTACATTAAATGGCTCATGTGAACCTTATTACAACATGAAGGGTCTCATGGACCTCATTTAACATAAAATGACTCATTCTACCACTAAATCCTAGACCAACCCTCATATAGTGCATTTTTGCAATTACATGGTTAGGTGCTCCTGCACCAAATTACCCTTTGAAGAGATATGTAGGGTCTACAAAAACTACTCTAGGACCTTCACTAAAAGGTAAAGAGGAGAAAGAACATCAAGTATTGGAAAGAAATCTAATGGGGTTTCAAGATTGGAGTTAAGTAACCTACTATCCAAAATGAAGAAGGATATCATAAGTCATCTAGCTACTTATTTGGACAAAAGAAGAAACAGGAAGAGGTTGAAGCAATGCTCACCAAGTACTACCCTAATTGCAGATAAAGGAGAGCAAACTACAAGTGCAAGAGGGTTGCTAGTATTATATAAGACAAATTAGAAAAACTTGATTTTCAACCACTAGAAGGAGAATATGGACAACTATTTTACATTTCTCAAAGAAGGCCATGGAAGCCAAGACAAGGTATGTCGTAACACCCTCTAAATTTCAATACATATTTTCCAATTGGTAATCACAATTTCTCTTCTTGAAATTCTCAGCCTTGGTCAAATAACGAAAACCAATGGAAAAACCCTCAGCAATGGTAAAACCCTCAATGGCCAAATGCATGGCCCCAACCAAATTTTCAAGGTGTCAATTATAACCCCCAATGGCCATTACAACAAAATTAGTGGCAACCATAATGGAAAAAAGGTCAACAACAGTAGAAACAAAATGGCTATCATGCCTAATCCCCCAAACACAACATCTCATCCACCTAGAGAACCACAATTACTTTCCTAGTTTGCACCTAACCCTAACAACAATCCTATCCAAGAAGTTTATACTAATGAGGCTATACAATACCCCACTTATGGGGTAGAGGTGAGTGATTTCCACCTCAGGTCAGGGAAGACACTAGTTAGATCTTCATCCCCCCAAATCATTTAGATGGAGGATGACGAAATTGTAGCTAAAGCTTTAGAAAATTCACCTCTAAAACCTAGGTCAAATCAAGTAAACCAAACTACCTCAAGTCTAGAGCCTCCTTTGCCTGATTTTTTAGCCATTCAAAAACATCATACCCAAGCTGAAATAGACCTATTAGGTCAGTTTAAGGATGTCAGTATCAAGATTCCCCTCATCCAAGCTATCAAAGATATCCCAATCTATACCAAGACAGTAAGGGATCTATGTCTTAAGAAACTAGGGAGAAAGAGGAAGGACCCTCAAACAGTTCATGTCTTGGGAAACCTTGTTGATATTATGCTAGGGAATATAACTATCCCTAAATACATAGACCCTTGGAGTCCAATAGTTGATGTTAAGATTAATGGGACCCTTATCAAGAATACCTTGATTGATCTAGGGGCAAAAATTAATGTCATGACTAAGGAGACAATACAACTACTTCAGCTAGCTAACCTTAGACCTACACCAACTATTTGACAATTAGAAAATAGGTCAATAGTAAAGCTCGAGGGAATTATTGAGGATTTAATCATTGCATTACATTCATGGGAGTATCCTACGTATTTTATAGTCTTGCAGCCAAAGGTCAACCTTGTAGGATATCCACTCATTTTAGGTATACCATGGCTAACTATAGCTAATGCATTCATAATTTGTAGGTCTGGGAACATGATAATATCCAGTGGGATTGTAACCAAGAATTTGGTTCTCTATCCACCAGCCCAACCTCATGAAAACTTAGAGCAAACTATATGGCCTTCCTTGGATGAAGAAGATAACTATTCCCTATAAACTCTCATGACAATAGAACACAACCTCCTATTATGAACCCAAGATGAGAATGAATTAATTGACCATATCATATAGAACAACTATGGTAGGGACCCACAACAAAAATAATGTCTTTCATGTTTGCAAGATCCACTACAAAACATTATACTTTTAAATTCATCAGAAGAGGTATCCCAACCAATCCATTTCCTTTTACCAAAATAGTGTGTTCCCAACATTAGTGGCCTTGATCTCTCATCTATGCAATCAGAACCCAAAACTTGGGAAATCATGCCAGGTAAAACCTTGAACATCAACAATGGATTAAATAAAGAACAAAAAAATTCCTTGAACACTGTGTTGTAGGCATATGCAACAACTTTTGCATGGGACTATCATGATATGAAGGGAATTGATCTAGAACTTTGCATGTATAGGATCTACATAAATGATGATTTCAAGCCAATTTCATAGCCCCAAAGGAGAATGAACCCTGCCTTTAGAGAAATAGTTAAGATTGAGTTGCAAAAGCTACTTGATGTAGGCTTCATTTATCCCATTTCTAATATCCAATGGGTGTCACCATTAGTGGCGTATTCACATTAGAAATTGGTGTCACCATTTATGGCTTATTCACATAGATCATACAACCATAAGATACTTGATGAACAAACTTCTAGTTGGGGGGGACTAGTCAGATGGCTACTCTTACTATAGGAGTTTGACATAACAATAGTGGATAAGTTGGGGAAAGCTAATGTGGTGGAAGAGTTTTTGTCTAGGTTGCCTACACAAATAGAAGGTGTTGTGGATGAATCTTTTCTAGATGATCATTTTTTTTCTCTTACTATACACACACCATGGTTTGTTGATATTACAAATCACCTAGTGGTAGGGCAGATTCCATCACATTTCTCTCCTAGAGAAAAGAGATAGTTAGTGCATAAAATCTTTTCATATTCTTTGGTAGCTGGTTACTAATTTTAAACTGGTCTAGATAATATCATGAGAAGATATATAAGAGAAGATGAAGTCTTTGACATTCTAAAGGTTGTCATGATGAGCCCTATGGGGGTCACTTTGCAGCCAAAATGACAACATTTTATATCTTGATAGCATGTTACTATTGGCCAACTCTCCACAAGGATTCAATGAAGTATACTAGAAGCTACGGTAGATGTCAAAGAATGGGAAAACCAACAAGGACAAATTAAATTCCTTTTTAGCCATAGATAACACTAGCACCATTTGAAAAATGGGGGCTTGACTTCGTTGGCCCAATTTCAACAACCTCTAATAACAAAGAATATATATTGGTTTGTACAAACTATTTGACAAAATGGGTTGAAGCCAAGGCATTAAAATTTGCAAGAGATGGGAATGTAGCTAAGTTCTTGTAAGAAGACATCTTTACCAGGTATGGAGTACCTAGAGAAATTATCATTGATCAAGGTCCTTAGTTTACTTTTGACCTTATTTATCAATTGGTTAAAGAATATTCAATAAGACATAGAAGATCAACACCTTATCATCCCCAAGCTAATGGGTAGGTGGAGGTTACAAACAAAGAGATTGAGAATATTCCAACCAAAAAAGTGCAAATTCATAGAAAATATTGGGCCTCAAGATTTAGGAATGGATTTAGGAATGGATTTGACAAAAGAACATCAAGAAAGGTTACACAATCTAAATAGATTGGATGAAATTAGAATGGAGGCCATGCAATATATAAAGATTATTCAGATTTAGAGAAGTAAATGGCATAATCAGTTTATAAAGGCCAAGGAGATCAATGTTGGTGACTGGGATTTACTATATGATTCCAGGTTCAAATACCACAAGGGTAAGATACAGTCAAGATGGTTGGGACCCTATGAAATTAACAAGTATATCCCAATGGAGTAGTCAAGTTACAAACTATAGATGTGGATAGATTTACATTTCTAGTGAATGGACATAAATTGAAGATATATACACAATCAATTCAGAAAGTTGATATTCTTCTTTCACCGATGCATCTATATGTTTAAAACAATGTTTTAGATATAGACAATCAATCATAGGATAACACCTCAGCAATAGATACTACCAGTTCTCATAGTTCCTCATTAGATGACCTACACAATTAATCTTTTTAGGCTACTCAAGTATAAATTACTATCCCACACTTTTTTGCACACACAACATAATTACTATGATTCACAATCCTCTTCCAAGAATGCTTCATACTACTAAAGGGACTTGTAGCTTAATGTATCAAAGCTACTATAATTTGATTTGGGTCTTGTTGCAATAGGGACTTGTAGCTTAATACATGTGAATTTTCATAGTTCAATTTGGGACCTGTTGCAGAAGGTACCCACAATTCTATCTATCAATACGTTTAAAATTTTGTGCTACATTAACTACAATTCATCACCTTTCATTTCACTTTTTCTCACACATGCAACATTAATCCTATCATATTAAGTACATGTAGCATACTCATTCTATTCAATGTTGTCACTTCATATCCCATCATCCTTACATTATGCTTCATTTCATTACACCTATCACCCTATCATTCATTTAACTATATACTGCAATTAACTCTTATCAAATCAATCTCATACTTTGGATACTCTTCAATCAACCTCACACTTGCAATGTTCTGTTAATCACATCTGACAGGTACACATACTACACTACCATCATTATCATAGATTTACAAAAGATTTCATATATATTTGCATTAAATTTAGCATGCTCTCTATTCATCACATTTATTTCCATATTTTACAATCATACCCTTCACCTATTTCACATGAAATGAAGTGAGCTCACTTCAAAACTTAAGTTGGGGGAGGGGGATAATATATCAACCGAATTTGAATTTCAAGCATTCGAATTGTCACTTCATATCCCATCATCTATACATTCTACTTCATTTCATTACATGTGTCACCTTGTCATTCATTTAACTATACATTGCACTTAACTTTTGTCAAATCAATCTCATACTATGGATACTCTTCATTCAGCCTCACACATGCGATGTCAACTTTTCCAATTCAAATTTCAAGCATTCAAATAGTCACTGCATATCCCACCATCTGTACATTTTGCTTCATTTCTTCACACACGCCACCCTATCATTCATTTCACTATACATTGCAATTAAATCTTGTCAAATCAATCTCATACTATGGATACGCTTCAATCAGCCTCACATGTGTGGCATTGTGTTAATCACATCTGATAGGTACGCATACTACACTACCATTATTATCATATATTTCCAAAAGATTTCAATATGTATTTGCATTAAATTTAGCATTCTATATATTCATCACATTTATTTCCATATTTTACAATCATACCCTTCGCCTATTTCACATGAAATGAAGTGAGGTCACTTCAAAACTTAAGTTGGGGGAGGGGCTAATATATCAACCAAATTTTTAGTTTTTCACCACCAAAAGAAAAATGCAAAAATAGATATACAAATCCTTTTTTTATTAATACTTTTTTTACTTGCAACCTTTTTTTTTCAATTTAGTGGTCAATTCCCTAGATTCTGAGCTAATTTGAACCCAATTCAATGCAAAATTAAGCTGATACAGAGGACTAATGTAAGAGTTTTAGTTATAGTGAAAAGTGCATGCAAGTGTAGCAGAATAGAGAGGATTTGAAGGTTACTCAATTAAAATTGAGTTGAATTTCTAGAGCATTGATCAAAGGAAAAGTATTTCACCATGGGAGGGTACATTATCTAAAGAGATTCATAAACCCACAAATAGATATTAGAGGACATATTATGTCTACCCATTTTTACAAGGGTTGGATGGTTGGACTACTTTCTAAATTTGACATAGTACAATGAAGAAATGATGAGGAAATTTGAAGCCACATTAGAATTTGATGAGACCATGGGCAAAGGGTTGAAATTGGATGCTTCAAAAGTCACAATTGCACAAGTTTTGGGTCTATTGAGGGATGGAGCTAAGTTCCTACTCGAGAAAATGTAGTTGTGACTAGAGATGAGTTTAGCAAGCCAAGAGAAAACCTTGACTCCTCATTACAAGGTACCAAAAGACTATCATTGCCATGGGTATGGGCCTCATGTGCCTCTTATATCATTAAGTGCATTACATGCGATGGTAGGATATCTCTTTTGAATACTATTCATTTTAAGTTGTTAAGTCATCTTCATAAAAATCTATTGGTCAATCTAACCAATTATCTTTACAATTTTCTCAAAAGGATAGGGTCAAAATATCATAGCAAGAAAAATGAGTCAGCTTTATTACATTATTATTTGATAACATTTTTAGTAAAAACGAGTCTTAGAATTCAACACCACATGTGTCTTGGGAGAATTTTGTAGTTTTTCAAGAAATTAATCATATCCTTGAGGAACCTGCAGTTCTAGAAACCCTAGAATCACTTGTTACATCTGTAAGAGAAATCCCTTCTATTTCACTTGTGGCTTCACCTACCTACAACCAAGGCAAACCTTAGGAACAAAATGTGCAATATTTACCACATGTATCCTCTAGCCAACCTATAGCAAAAGAGACTCCATCTTCCTCTAAAACACCTAGGACCGGGAAAAAGAGAGGTATTTCTTCCACACCTTCTAAGGTATAGAAGAAAAAGAAGGATACACAGGAAAGGAAATCTACCCCACCTATGCATTCAAGCTATTTGAAGAAGAAAGGTGTTATGAGAAGAAGTGTAGAGAAATTAGAAGATAAAACAAGGGACAAAGGAAAATAAGAAGAAGAAGATGTTATGATGGTTGGCACTAATTCATAAATGAAAGGAAATGCCTCTAAGAATTTACATGTTCCTATAAAGAGAAAGTGGTATATACCTACCACCTCGAAGTTAGATTCAAAGGATGTATTTGTTTCCAAAAAAACAAGAAAGAAAACCTGAATTATCACTAGTAATGAGGGTTATGATTATACATGGGGTTATGATGAGCAACTTTTAGAAGAGGAAATATTTTTGGAAGACATAAATGTTAAGAAGGAGCTATAGGAAGCTCTAGAAAGGATTAAACAGTTAGAGGAATTGGTTGAGACTTATGAGAAAAAGGATAAAGAAAGGGAGATAAAGATACATGAGTTGGAGGAAAAGATACAAAAATATGGACATGGAGAAAAATTGTACCTATTGGTGCAACTTTCCATGGTCACAATAGGGAATAAAGAACTTGTAGCTCAAAATAAAAGACCCCCTACTACAAAAACACCAACTTATCATACAACTATATCAACTTTGGAAGGTTACTCAAGAATTTTCTCAACAAAAGTAAAATTGGAAAAAGGAAAAGGAAGAAATGATGGAAAAGCATACAAAGATACTGGAGGGAAAGGACATTGAATTAAGAAAGTTATCAATTAAAATTGAAGAGGTATCTGCATAACTATGTAGTGCTAGAGGAGATAGAATGGAACCCCTTAATGTTTTTGGGGGATTTACAAGTGAGGGCACTAGCATCCTACTTTAGAAATGCAAAATTTTGGTGCAACCACGATAGGAGGGTCCTCAAAGAGAAAAATTTGGATCATGCAACCACAACTACACAACAAAAGCAACATGAAATATGGAGGAAAATGCAGATTCAAACATTCTTATTATCAAAAATTTTAATTACAAACAACCGACAACATCTAGGCTTATAGATTCGGCTCACAGGCCTAATACAACATGCTCAAAATACAGTATTCCTATATGCTCCTTAATTTGAGATGAAATATTACATATCAAAACCTATCTTTCTAAAATCTACCTTTCTAATGGTCTATTACAATGATTTATATCACATCCAAAGATCTAGAATCATTCATGTCGGCCAAGGATCATTACAATCCCCAATGAAAGAAAATGTAATGTATGCATGAATAGGCTAGCCTCAAATTTGAATTACTCCTTGTTGAATGCATAGGATGAAGTGTGGACCTATAATTAAGGTTTGGGACACTCCACGGAACAATTTGAATCACACCGTCAAGATCCACAAGTTACGGGAAAGATCCACAAGCGATCAACTAGTCGTTAGGCCTGAAAATTATTCTAGTGTCAGTTCAAGAAACTACCATTAAATCTGGATGTGATAACTTGATGGAAAAAGATCCAATCATGCTCAAATATTGGAATAAGGGAAATGAACATTTCCATGATGTAAACATCAATCCATAGAGTCTGGTGAGAAAATATGATGAATCCGCCAACTTGAATTGAACAAGAACAAAAACTGAAAAAAATATTTTTGGTTGATGCACTATTGCCAAGAACCAAGGATGCTCCTGCATCAGACATCTAAGGTTATTTTAAAATTGGGTCCCTCACTTTGTTGGGGCTAAAGGAAAACCAATATGTTCTACCTTACCCTGAGAAATCCAAGAAGAATCCTCCATTGGTTTGCCTTTCCACTTCACAAGATATTCTTTGTATTGTCTTCCACAAGTTTTCCTCCCATATTTGATATCCAAAATCTCTTCAATCTCATCTAATTGTTGCTTAGGAAACTGATTCTCATATTTTTCTTTACTTTCTTCACTAAATTATGCTTCATGGTACTGATGTAGATCTACAATGTTGAATATAGGTGATATACCCATGTCATCCGGTAACTCCACTTCATATGCATTTATTGAATCAAATTTCTTCAAAATATTACAGGGTCCAAACTTCCTCATCTTGATCTTATTGTATGTGCCAACTAGAAATCTTTCCTTTCTCAAATACACCATCACTTCATCTCCAACTTTGAACTCCTTATGTCTCTTCTTTTCATTTTCTTTCTCCTTATACCTTTGGTTCATATCTTCCAATTGCTCCTTCACTTGAGTGTGCACTTTCCTCATATGTTTTGAAAATTTCTCTGCTTCTACACTCCTTTTATCTTCCATATTGATGTCTCTCAACTTTGATATACCTCTAGGATGAACTCTAGTAACAATCTCAAAAGGTGTCTTTTTGGTACTCCTGTTCACTAAATTATTGTAATAAAACTCTGCTTGTGCAAGAACAAAATCCCAACATCTGTTCTTCTCTCCAACCAAGCATCTCAAGAAATTCCCCAAACTCTTGTTTACTACCTTTGTCTGTCCATCTGTCTATGGGTAAAAATTAGAAATAAACTTCAAATCATTCTTTCACTTCTTCCAAAGTGTCCTCCAAAAGTAGCCAACAAACTTTGTATCTCTTTTTGAAACAAAACTCCTAGGTAATCCATGCAATCTGACTACTTTGAAAAAAAAGTTTACTACATGTAATGCATCTATTGTCTTCTTACAAGGTATGAAATGTGTCATTTTAGAAAATCTATCCACCACCACAAATATAGTATCATTACCTCTTTGCGTCTTTAACAAACCAAGTACGAAATCCATACTGATATCCTCCCAAGGTCTCTCTAGAACTATCAAAGGCTTATACAATCCAACATTCTAACTATTCCCTTTTGCAACTTGAAAAAATATACAACTCTATATGAATTTCTTGACATCCTTATGAGTCTATGGCCAAAAGTAATTCTCACTTACCAATGCTATTGTCTTCTCAACTCCAAAGTGTCCTGACAATCCTCCACTATGTTTTTCTTTCACTAGGTTATCCTTCATTGAAATCTAGGGTATACACAACTAATTTTCTTTGAACAACATATCCCCATGAATGAAATAATCCAACCACTGACTCCTATTCTCCAAAACTGGTTCTTTACAAGCTCTCTAAGGTTCTGCAAAATTCAGGTCTTCCTCATACAAGTTATTCAATTCATCAAAGCCTAATATTTCCACTCTCATTTCTATTAGTAAATTCCTTCTCCTACTCAAGGCATCAACAATGTCTCTATTTGACTTTCCACTCCTATGTTTCAAAACAAAAGTATAACTCTACAAGAATTCCATCCATCTCATGTGTCTCTGATTCAACTTACCTTGACTATTCAAATATTGCAAAGCCTGATGATCCGTATAAAACACAAGATCCTTAGGCAACAAGTAATGTCTCCACTTCTTCAAGGCTTGAACTATGGCATAAAACTCCTGATCATACACTGAATATATTCTCTTATCTTTTGTGGTTCCTTCAAAATCAAAATACTTCTTCATTTCTGTTATCCAATCAAGCAATTCATTTGAATCCAACTTACCACTATAATCTGATAGATTGAAATGTGGCTTAGTATTTTCTCTAGTTAGGGCTCTTATGAACCTCTCGTCTCCCTAATCCAGGATAGATTGACCTTCTCTTTCCCTTTCTCCCTATTCTTCTACTTCTTCATCACTCACATCATCAACTAGTCAACCTCTCCTTTGGGCCATTTTGACTGCTTCTAATCTAGCAGCAATTCCTCTCAACATATCCATCATAGTTGGGTCTACATTTCCATGCGCTCCATGTCCTCTACCATTTCTTCTTACCGCCATATTTACACAAGTCCTTTGTAGATGTAGGTCAGATCCTCAGTCTGCCACCCCACAACAAATCATCAATAGGACTTTGCAAATTTTGGTGATTTCTCACGAATTGAATCTCGCTCTGATACCAATCTAGTGTAGCCATGGTAGGAGTGTCCTCAAGCAGAACAATCTAGACTGTGTAGCTAGAGCCACACAACAAAAGAAACATAGAATATGGAGGCAAATTCAGATTCAAATATTCTTATTATCAAAAAATTCAATTACAAACAACCGACAACATCTGAGCTTGTGGATTCAGCTCACAGGCCTAATACAACATGCTCAAAATAAAATATTCCTATATGCTCCTTAATTTGAGCTGAAATATTACATATCAAAACCTATATTTCTAAAATCTACCTTTCTAATGGTATATTACAATGATTTATATCACATCCAGAGACCTAGAATCATCTGCATCAACCAAAGATCATTACAATCTCTAATGAAAGAAAATGTAATGTATGCATGAATAGGTTGGACTCAAATTTGAATTACTCCTCAATTAATGCATAGAATGAAGTGTGGACCTATAATTAAGGTTGGGGACACTCCAAAGAACAATTTCAATCACACCATCAAGATCCACAAGTTACGAAAAAGATCCACAAGTGATCAACTAGCAGTTAGGCTTGAAAATTATTCTGGTGTTGGTTCAAGAAACTTCCATTAAATCCGAAAGTGATAACTTTTTGAAAAAGATCCAATCATGCTAAAATATTGGAATAAGGGAAATGAACATTTCCATGATGTAAACATTGATCCATAGAGTTTGGTGAGAAAACATGATGAATCTGCCAACTTGAACTAAACAAGAACAAAAACTGAAAGAAAATATTTTTGGTTGATGCAAGATTGCCAATAACCAAGGATGCTCCTACATCAAATTTAGGGGTGAACTCAAGGAGTATGAGGAGAGAGAAAAATTAGTTTCTCTCCTAGTGAGAAAAGAATCCAAGGACCCTAATGCAATCATAAATTAATGGTTACAACTTCTCGATCACAAGCTTGTAGGAGGACATATCATGAAAGTAAGGATATAGGATTACAACATAATGCAAACATTGAAAATTGGATTGGTTCATCATTCTTACAAGTATGTGTAGGAGAGATGGGATAGTTTGACTCCAGAATTATAGAGGAAAGAGCCACATTCAGTCTATAACTTCATGGACATAATTCAAAGAGTGTGCAGGTACATGGATATTGTTGTTGACAAAGCACTGAAATGTGTGCCACTTACATTCTAGCCACCAATACTCCTTTATTTAGTGCACATTAGATAGGAGATAAAATGGAGGAATGTGAATAGGTTGAACTTACCAGAATGAGGAGAATTTCATGCTATAGAGGCTTTTACCTAAAGCGGATCAAAGGAGTGAACATTGTCATGAATCTCAGAGAAATTATAATGCACTACAACCTCCAACCCTAGTTGATTTTCTTGAGGGAAAGCAAAAGGGTAGTTGGGGGGAAATTACGAGCCTAGATAATAGTTAGTTTTTATATCTTTTATACATGCTTATAGAAATTACCAAGACATTTATCTTATACATGTTCATACATTATGTTCTCTTTGATACCTCTTATGCAAACCATGAACATGGTTTAACTATATGGAAATATAATTATGATGTGATGGTTAATGCATGAATTATGTGTGAATATGTATGAATTGTGATTGGATGTCTATGCTTAGTCATGGTTGTTAGTATTGTGTATATTTTTTTTGAACTAACCCCTTGTAGCCAGGGGAGGTATTGTAGCTTGCAACAACTATAGGACATAGTCTGCAGTCAAAGGAGTTCCTAGACAATGAAACAAGGGATGTCCTAGAATAAATTGAAAATGATGACTACAACATGGAGACATTTAATGAAGGAGATAGTGCATCATTATGGTGTTCAATAAAGACACTGGAGAAGAAAGAACCTTGTTGCGATCAGAATTCTAATATAATTGATTTTGAATTCAAGCATTCCACATTTTAGTCTGTTACAACAGAGTCATAATCCAACTTAGACTCTTCTTATTTTCCAATTACATTTTGAGTTAACTAAATCTTTTTCACCCTCTGAAATAAAAGGAATGGTAATTAATAGTTTTAGTTTAGAGTCATGTTTTGAGTAAGCTACCCCATTCCTACATGTACAACTCAATGGTTGAGTCTTAAGTTAGCTAGTTTACCAGTTTTTAGCAGTTATTAGATACTCTTTTAGTTTTTAGTTGTTATATAGACTATGTTTATTGTGCAATTATGATTTCATGAATACGATCTTTTATCATAATTTTATGTGATATCGTAGATTTTTGCAATGAATGAATTTGAGTTACTATGATTTTGTTGGATCTAAGGAGTTAGATTTGGTTTTAGATTAGTGAAGACAACTACTTGAGAAAGGGCCACTCAAGGTAACTATCCTTCACTCCTTTCTTTTCAGTTATTTCATTTTTTTTAGTTGATACTTTGTAAATACAATTTGTGTTAAACAAATTCTTTGTATTCAAATCATTGATGAATGCATGAACAGTTCATTTTTCATAATTATACTATAGTTGTTAGAATTTATTGTACTCCATAGTGTAGTATAGATTTGATTAATAGTTTAGTCAATTTCCAGCATTCACTTTTGAATAGTAGTTAGATACAGTCTTATACTATAGGTACTCATAGCAATAGAAATAGCTTTACTTTCCTTAGTATTTTGAAGTTTTATGGTTTTCTTGCAAGTTTAATATCTTTACTAGAATGATTTAGGTATTTTCCAATCTTTGAAAGCACATACAGTGCTAGTATAATCACAAGCCTACTAGCCCTAGTTAATAATTCAATGAAGGTCTTTCCAAATGTTAAGTGAATTTTTTAGCTAGGTTATCCCTTTGAATTGTGTGATTTCCACCAAGTTTACTAGACACTAGTAGGGACTCTACACTTTCTATCAACAACAAGTTTTCAACCATAAGATTAAGGATTTTCCACTCGATTCTCAATATCCTAAACCCACTACTCATTCCTTTGTTGGGATGACATCTCTTGCAAAGGAAAAGGATGGTTGGTCTCCAATGGTTAACCAAAAAGCTAAGAGAACTAGGAAATCCAAACCTCCCCTCAAACCCTTAGGGCAAGGAGTTTCAATTTTGCAAGTTTTAAAGCCTATCAACATAATCATGTTAGATAATAATTTCTAGAACCTAGCTTGCTTTAGCTGCTTTGCAACCTTCGGTTCGCCAAGCTTGACACACTTCCCACCTATGGTGGATCAAAAAATATCTCAATCTGTTTGGGAATTTTGGAGAATGTGTGTTTGTGTCATGAAACAAACAATTAAGACAACTTAATGTTCAAAATTGGAAGTTATGTAGCACTTGACACCATGGTTCAAAATTTTTGTTCGACCCTTGATGGGATGGATAATGAGGGAATATATATTTATTTTTAAATGAATTTTATTTCTTGGAATGTGAGGGGTCTCATAGACCTCACTTGGAAATAATCTATTCATGATTTTTGTGCTAAGTTTCCAAAACTAAACATTCTTTGCCTTTAGGATGTTAAAGTGTTAGGGTTTTTTCTTTCTACTGCATGTCATGTCATTTGGTCTTCCTATATTTTTCTCTATATTGACCATAAGGCTAGCCAAGGTAGAGTTATCACATTTTTATTGCATATGTGACATCAACTTTTGGTTGATCATGAATGTGACCCCACTAATCGAGTAGTGTAGACTCTTTTCAATGTGAATAATCATTCCTTTGTGTTGATTAATGTTTATGCTTCCAATGATGTTGTTGAAATATCTTGTCTCTACCATTGGATCACCAATTTAACATTGACCATCACTTGCATTTTGTGTTGGTATTTCAACATGATCAATATGTTACTTGATAAATGTGAAACTTTTCCCATGTGTTGGAAAACTATTGAGAGAGAGGCTTGATTTTTTATGCACAATAAATTGAGTCTTTTAAACCCCAATTATAGTCATCATCCTAATTATTTACCTTGGTGCACATGGACCAACTTGTGGTTTGGTCCTTAAATTTTTTTAAAGTGGTTTGATCGTACCATGATTTTGACACAATATTTTTTTACTTTTACTAGTTGTCACTCCTTGCTTGTTGAACTATTGATTGAAGTTGTCTTTTCTGACCACTTTCATATATAGTTTTACATTGAATGGAAAATTCCAGCTCCTAAATTTATGAAGAGTCAATTCTTCCCTATCACATCTCTTCTTAACCATAAGGCCATAGTGTCACATATCCAATATGTCTAGAATCTTGATTCATGTCCCTCACAAAGCATTAGATGGATTAATTGGTGGAATGACACCATAAATTATATATCCCAATTTATTTACATCTATAGGCACCAATTGGCTATTTTTTTTCGTTGCTCATATGAGGCCACAACTTGAGAGCTTCACCTTTCCACTGCCACCCTAGAAGCTCAATTGTTTGATTCCATTGCTCAACCTCAGCTAGCCTAGCTATGAAAGTAGAATAAAATTGTAGATTATTATGATACATGTGGTTCCTAGATCAAAACCATATTGCATTGGATAAAAAAATAGAGACAAGGTGTCAAAGGAATTTTTCAAGCCTTGTGGGCTTGATAGCCCTCTCATACTAGCAAGAGAATTCATGAAGGTCATCAACTCTTCCATGAGTTACTTGATATTCTTCAAGATTTTATTCACCATTATGAGAAAGTGTTTGTTTCCCAAGAATACATTTTTGTAATTTGTAGAGTGAGCTTCTGGATTCAACTATGTTTTTTTTTTTATCGATGTTTCGAATCATACTCAGTGATCCATCATCATAATTTCCTCTTCCTAATGGTGGAACGTTGTGTGTGATATGGAACATCAATCAAAAAACATACATAGTTGAATCTGAAATCTCACTCTACAAACTTCATGGACTGTGGAAAACTCATACCAACTACATTTTTGCAAGAAAATTTTTCTTACAACAATGTCTTGAAGCTATACCTTGCCAATTTTTGAATGCTCAATGCATTCTTTGTGAATAGCTCCTCACAAAAGGAAATCTTAAGCAACTATTTTTTCCTATGGCCAATAATAAATCCCCTCACCTTGATGGTTTCCCTTGTGAATTCTACAAAGCCTTTTGGGATATGATCGACAGTGATCTATACAATGTGTATCTCAAAGCTATGGAACTGAGTTCTTTATTTAATACAATAAACAAGGAAATATTAAGTTCATACTTAAGATTGGTGATCTACAGGACATTAAAAATTGGTGACCAATCACTTTGTTAAAGTTATCATACAAGATCATTGCCAAAGCATTGGTTCTCAAGTTGTAGTCAATGTTGCTGCTTATTGCCAAAATTGAGAAGATTGGTATTATTAAGCTCATATTTATTTTGTACAATATCATCGTAGTTTGGGAAGGGATATAATGTGCTCAAAAATCTCAATAGTTATTTGTTTTCATCAAAATTGGCTTTGTTAAGGCTTATTATCACTTTGAATGACCTTTCATTTTGGCTACGCTTTAGGAACTCAATTTTGGTCCTCATTTCATTCAATTGGTTTAGATATTTTTCACATATAACTCTGCTTGTATTACCATCTTCAATAAACAATATCCTTCTTTCAAACTCTTTCAGTCCATTAGACAAGGTTGCCCTCTTGCTCCATTTCTATGTTTTGGCCATATAAGGTTTTGGATACCTCCTTACTCAAGTTTTTTCTCAATCCCATGTCAAGGGTATTTTCCTTCCTAATTCCTTGCAACAACTTATTAATGGTCATTTTTTTGAAAATTCTTTTATCTCTTTTTCATGAGGAAGAAAATAATATCAATTAGGCTCTCCAATACCTTGATTTTTTTTCTCAAGTCTCCAAATCTAGTATTTAATGAAATAAAACCTTTTGTTACAAACAATCCTTTCTTCCCAAGCTAGCCTCGATGGAATCTTTCAATTTTAAATTGATTAATCATAGGGAAATATTTTGGTTCTTGGGCATCCCTTTTTCTTTTCATGTCAATCCTTTAAGATTTTGAAAGATGTGATTGTGACAATTGAGAAGAAACTTCAATATTGGATCACTAAGCCCCTCAGGCTAGCTAGGAAATTTCATATTTGTTCCAAGATATTGGTGACCACTCATGTTTACTATTCCTCATGTTGGGTCCCTTTTAAGAATTCCTATCTAAAGGTTGAAAAGCTCCTCAAAGATTTTCTTTAGACCTCTAACAATGGGCATCATGACTTTCACTAGGTGGCCTAGGAATTTTTCTAACTTTTGTGTGAGGTTGAAGGTCTTAGATTGATATCCATATGCCAACAAGGGTGAACCCACAATATTGGTTTACAATTTTTTGCCAAATTGAACACTAAACTGGTTTTTTCTAACTAAATCTTCACATTAAGGCACCTATAGCGGCTAAACTATGAGGAATTTCAAGATGATGCAAACTAGTGATTTGTGAGGTTTTGTTTGTAGATTCTAAATATATTTTTTTCAAAATTTTTGGAATCAGATTGATGCTCACTATATACAACATAACTATTTTTCCATGAAGGATAAATTTTTTATTTTTTTTGAATTTAGATTTGTACCTACAATATCTAGTGCTTTCATTTGGTTTCATAGTGTTTTATTGAATATTTTTTCCTTAATCAAGTTTCAAAGTCAAACCAATTACAATTTAGACATAGGCGTACTGTATACAACATAACTTTTTTTGTATGTATCGAAATTCTTTTTTTTTGTTGGATCAAGGGCTTCATTATCTAATGCACTGATATTTTTCAAATTTTTTTGATAATTTTCTATTTTTCCACATGTATAAAAGTCGAGAGCTTTATTTTCAGTGAAAAATCTACATTCACAAGAAATAAAAAATAAATATAATAATAAAAAAAAAAAATTATTTAAAATTATACTTTTTAGGAAGCTTATAATAAGGGTGAAATATGCCAAAAAAAAAGGACTACATAATTACAAAAAATAAATTTTAAATGAATTCATTTGATCCTCCAAAAGCTAAATCAAATATGGTTTTTTATCAGCATTTTGATAGGTGTAAAGGAGACTCCATTATAGGTATGGTTTAAAACTAGTAGGTTTCTATCCAAGGGGATTTGATCTAAGGTGGTTTGATCAAACCCCCTTCAATTGGAATCCTTTAGCTGGAACTTTTCAGGGCTTAAATCATTATATTTTCTAAAAATATGTGATTTCAGCAAAAAATAGGATCTCTCAGAAATTGTAAACCAGTATTGTGGGATCACCCACAAGGCCATTACCTTGTGTGCTAAGCAAATAATTAGAACACTCACTGAACATGAGGCTTGGAAAATTCTTGTTTTCCATTGTATTGGCATGAGAATTCCTCAAGGTCATCTATCTTGGAAGGGCTTGGATATAGGAACTCTTCTCACTATGAATGAATTGATTCTCATTCAAGGCACCTTTGTCATTAAAAGTATTTGGAAAGCTAGGGAAGATATCAAAACCCAGATTCACTAAGTTGGAGATGACTTTCATAATGGTTTATCCATTAATAAATACTCCATTTGGAGGTCCCCTCTCCTCAATTCTCAAGGGATGCCATTGGATCTCTTACATTGGAATCGTTCCTTAAAAAAAATTAAAAGAGGGGAGAGAAATTTGCTATATTTCATCCACTTGGCTACCAAAAATTTTCTTCATTGGCCCGATTTCAAGTTTTAGTACAAACTTTTAGTCAAGACTGAGAGACTTTCTATACTTTTCTCAATGTCATACCTTCGCAATTGCTTCATAATAAAGAACTGTACAAAAGCACATCAATAGGTCACAAAATGCTCAAGAGAAGTGCAAGACTATGCAGAAGAAGCAAGGAACATACTATCATATTGAATGAAATGGCCAAACATCAATCAAAGTATGAAGGATGACATGAGTACACTTGAAACCAAAATAAACATGGCTACATATTCTTATGATCTACTGTAAGATAAGGATGATCAAACTTGGATCTCTATAATGGAGCTTCATGACAAATTATTTACCCTTCAAATTCAAAGAGATGAAATGATCAAGAAAATTATAAAGTTAATGGAATTAGTAAATCAAAGTATATACCGGTGTCGAATTCTCTTGGCAGCACAGATAAACTCTCAGAGGTAAACCTTGATCCCAGTACTCATGAAGAAGGAGAATAAGCTTTGTACTGGAACTTGAGCTTCTATACAGGATTCTTACTACAACAAAGAAACAATGGAAAGAAGGAAATTCTTAGTGGAAAGACATTTTTCAAAAGCTTCAAGGTTCTACATCCTCAGGGTAACTATTTATCATGATTCAACAAGTTTTTCATATATATATATATATAGAAGGAAAACAAATTTTGGGTTGAACTCCTAAGGGGGAGCATACAAATTTTGGCCCATCCTTTTACATTGATCTCAAAGGGGGAGAGAAGTGAAAAGGGGAGTGATGGTAATGAAGAGGTGAGATCTCATATTCTTATTATGTAAGTTTCCATCAATGAAAAAGGGGGAGATTGTTGGAAGTTTTGGAAAGTCTATCATTGATGATACAGGTTGGTAACATGAGCATGAGTTACATAATATTAATTGATCCAGTGTTTTCATTGATGTCAACATTGTTATGATTAGCCTAGTATGATTTGGAAGTGCTATTGAAGATTTGTGTACAAAATAAGTTGGTTTGGTAAATATGGTTGTACAAGAAATTTTCTAAGTGCTTTTATTGACTATTTTGTGGTTCAATGTGTTAGTTTTTGGGTCCACACTCCACTGTACTAAGTGATCTCACTCTGTGTTTTTAACCATGGTTTGTATTCTATCATATTTAGGTAAAATCAAGATTTTGTGATGTGTTGTGAAATATCCTAGAAGTTATGCATGCCAGAGTTTAGCTCTATGTATCACAATCACTAGTAGAATTTGGAAAATAAATGACTATGTGACTAAAAATTTTAGTCACGTGACTAACACTAGTAGTATTTGGAAAATAAATGACTAATTTGGTCATTTATAAGTTACAAATTTGGTCATCGGGTAAAATCACAACTAAATAAATAAATAAATGACTAATATCAGACGAATAAAAATGACTAAATAAATAAATAATATCAGACAAACAAAAATGACTAAATAAATGAATAATATCAAACAAACAAAAATGACTAAATAAATGTGCTCATTATTAAAATCTTGGCCATAATTTTCATTTTAATAAACATACTCTAAAACCTTCGTCAAGACCTTATTTTCAATCGTAGCCCGCCATAATTAATAATAAAATATTACAAATAAAATTATTAATAAATATTTTTTGTGGAATAAATATTGTTTTTTTGGTGTCATCATATGAACACCAAAGTTTCTTCTAAATTGACGAAAAACCACCAAATTATAAAAATTAATGAAAACCATAAGAGAACCTAAAAAACTAAAACCCAAAAACCTTGAAAAACAAAAAAATAAGCAAAAGGAAGAGAAAAAACAAAAGATAAGAATAAGCAACCAAATAATAAGAGGAAGAAGGACCAATTTTGGATTGCGACCTCTACCCATTTTTTCACATCTAATGCGATTTGTGCAGAATCTGTACGCGGCCAGGCCATATGATCCATATGATCCATTCTTTTTAATAATTTTACCAACTGCTTGTTGACTAACAGTGATTATGTTCTTTTTTAGGCTAATTATGGAAAAGCATATCCATCTTGTGTTGCAGAAGTTAAGGATTTATATAAAGAACTTGATATCAAGGTTTGTTTATTCTTTTATTTTTCATTATGAGATGTTAAAATTGATCTTTTCTTTTTGAAGTTTCCACTATCAAATTGCATAGTTCATAGGAGAACTTACTTTTATCTATAAAAATGATATTTAAGGGACATGTAGATTGAGTTGTCTATACAAATTTTAGAATTTGAACTCTTAAAATTAGCTTCCACTTTCTGAGGGGGCATGCTAATCACTTTTGAAGTTGAGTGTAAAAAATAGAGTAGCACGTAAACAAAAATGATGAACAATAATAAAACGAAAATTGGCTCTTCTATCAACCATGTAGAGTATAATGAAAGGAGTGCAAGGATGGTAGGGGTTTAACATTTATAGTGTAGTAAACCAGTAGTTTAGTTGTATAGTAGATGTCATCCTATTTTATTTGAGAACTCTTACTAAATTCCGAAAAAAGGAGTTCCCAAATGATGTCAATAGATATTATAAATAGAAAGTAAACAACAATATTTTCATATAAAAACAACAAGAGTTGATTCATAGGCCCTATGAAAATATCTAACATTTCGGCTCCCCTTTGATACTTTTCTACATACTTATAGATTCATCTCCATGATTAATATGGACTGGAAGGGTTGAAAGGGCACATGTTAGTCTTTTCCATTTATTGGGCAATAAAGAGTTTCAAGTGACTAAAAGAATCAAATGTATCTCTTTACTCTAGATGCTTTATTTTCATTTGGTTATTAATATATCCAGATATAAACCATGATTACTTAAATAAAAACTAGAAGAAATCTCATGAAAACTACAAGAAGAGATTAGTGATTAGATGAATCATGGAAATGAAACCAACTCCATAAGCCACAACAAACAAAATATGCAATGCAAATGAGAATACAAGCCTTCAAAGGAGTTTTCATGGATAAAGAATATCCTCCCTTAGATCTCTTGTGAGAATGCCTGAAAGCTCTTTAGTTATCCACAATATCCACATGCTATGAGCTTTGATACAAAGATTGTGCCTAGTTCTTCAAATTTTATTCAATTTTGTGCTATTATTTTTATCCTATGATTTAGGATTCAAACCAACTCCTCTCATTAGTATTTGTCTTCCAGAATTGTCTAGAAGAGGGCAATCAAAATTAGTATTGGAATATCTAAAAGTCGAAGATCCTTTCCCTCAAACTGAAGCTTTGTTCTCAACAAACTAGAGCTAAGACAAGGCAAGAACTAGTGGAAGGGAAGTTGAATGAAAACTAAGAGAAACTAAAAGCCTTCCTAAGAAAAGTTCCCTTTCCATTATAAATGTCGGTTCTAGTGTCTCCTTGTTCATTTTTTCTGGCATCTCCTCATTTTTCATTTCTTGATAGAGAGCTTCTAAAACATGTGCAAGATGTTCTTCAATATCAACAATCAATGTTGAGATAAAATGGAAGCATTGCTCTTGCAAATAAGGCGCTAAATCATTTATCCTTGAAGGAGATTTATGTGCATGAAGAGAACTTAGGAGGTCTTCCAAAATATTCTTGGACCCCTCATATATGGTATCCTTTATTTGACTAACCTCAGTTCCAAAATAAGCATTAAGGCAACCAAACCAATCTTCATCATTTGTCATCATAAATATAAAATTCAACCCAGGTAAATTGACACTTTTTAGGTCCCCTCTCTTGACAAGCCAACCCTCACTAGTAGTTAATATGTGCAAATGGGTTTCAACATGTTTGTAACTTGCCAGAGATGTAACTATGGCTACAAGGAATTTACCAACTTTAACTCTAGTTAATCTCCACCCTCATGCTCTTGTTTCAATTCAGTTTCTCCCCACCCTACAAATCACAAACTTATAAATGGTGAGCCTTGAAATCATGGAACAAAAAACTACAAGAGACGGAGCAAGCATACAACATTAAAAATGTGACTTGTAGCAGTAAAAGAAAAGAAGTAGTAGGCAATTTGATATACAATCATAAAATGGCATTTTATGAGGCTACCTTAAGGAAGTAAATTAAAAATTAAATAAAATCATGCTTCAAATTCCATTTAAATGTTCAATTGTACAGTAGATGTCATCCTACTTTGTTTGAGAACTCTTACTGAATTCCCAAAAATAGGAGTTCCTAAATGACACCAATAGATATTATAAATAGAAAACAAACAACAATATTTTTATATAAAAATAACATGAGTTGATTCATAGACCCTATGAAAATCTCTAACTTTTTGGCTCCCCTTTGATACTTTTTTGCATACTTACAGATTATATCTCCATGATTAATATGGACTGGAAGGGTTGAAAGGGCACATGTTAGTCTTTTCCATTTAGTGGGCAATAAAGAGTTTGAAGTGACTAAAAGAATCAAATTTAGCTCTTTACTCTAGATGCTTTATTCTCATTTGGTTATTAATGTATCCAGATATAAACCATGATGACTTAAATCGGAACTAGAATAAATCTCATGAAAAATGCAAAAAGAGATTAGTTATTAGATGAATCATGGAAATGAAACCAACTCCGTGAATATGGGCCGTCAAAGGAGTTTTCATGGATAAAGAATCATCCTCCCTTAGATCTCTTGTGAGAATGCTTGAAATCTCTTCAGTTGTCCACAATATCCACATGTTATGAGCTTTGATACAAAGATTGTGCATAGTTCTTCTCAGTTTATTCAATTTGGTGCTATTATTTTTATCCTATGATTCAAGCTTCAAACCAAACCCTCTCATTATTATTTGTCTTCCAAAATTGTCTAGAAGAGGATAATCAAATTCAGTACTGGAATATCTAAAATTCAAAGATCCTTTCCCTCAAACTGAAGCTTTGTTCTTGACAAACCAAAGTTGAGACGAGCCAAGAACTAGTGGAAGGGAAGTTGAATGAAAACTAAGAGCAACTAAAACCTTTCCTAATAAAAGTACCCTTTCCACTATAACTATCAGTTCTAGTGTCTCCTTGTTCATTTTTTCTGGCATCTCCTCATTTTTCATTTCTTGATAGAGAGCTTCTAAAATATATGCAAGATGTTCTTCAATCTCAACAATCAATGTTGAGATAAAATGGAAGCATTGCTCTTACAAATAAGGTGCCAAATCATTTATCCTTGAAGGAGATTTATGTGCATGAAGAGAACTTAGGTCTTCCAGAATATTCTTGGACCCCTCATCTATGGTATCTTTTATTTGACTAACCTCAGTTCCAAAATAAGCATTAAGGTGACCAAACCAGTCTTCATCATTTGTCATGATAAATCTAAAACTCAATCCAGGTAAATTGACACTTTTTAGGTCCCCTTTCTTGACAAGCTAGCCCTCACTAGTAGTTAATTTGTGCAAATGGATTTCAACATCTTTGTAACTTTCCAAAGATGTAACTATCGCTTCAAGTCATTTACCAACCTTAACTCTCTCACATAAATCTACAAATCCTTTAGCTATTATTTGTTTCATCCTACTAACAAGCAAGCTAATAAGTAGGAGGTATTTTTCCACAGCGTGTCAAATTATGATATTGCTATCAGGATTCAATCGTGTAGTTTCGAGTCAAACTCATTGAGCCATGTTTCATGAGTAGTGGTTCAACAAGAACCCATCTCTCATGATATCAAATGGTCCACTTAGCACTCATTGCATCTAGGTGATGCTCACAGAGGTGAAGCACTGGTCCGTCCCGGGAGGTCACCCATCCCAGTACTGCTCCAGCTCAAGCGCGCTTAACCAGGGAGTTTTCTCCAAGGTTTAGCCACTCCAAGCTCCCTTTAAATGCATCCAGACTGTCTAATGTTTCTCTTATCAATGTCTCATTCTGTGCAGGTTCCTTACCACTTTTCACAAGATCAAGCAAATACTTTCCCCCAACCCTATCTATAGAGAGAATATAATCCACACATGTCTTAAGCCACACTAAGTAAGACTCTGATATAAATTTTCTTGGAAAAATAATCATGGTAACTTGTAGCTTCTCTCTGTCAGATTTCTACAACTGCACCTCATTGTCTGGGTTTGGAATCCCACCAAACAACTATGATTCAGGTGGCACTACCAACACAGTCTTATAAAAAAGAGGAAAATCATTTAGAACCTACAAGAAGAGTTCCCCAGTCTAACATAACATTACCTATATGACTCTTACCACATTACAAAAAATGGAATTGATTGCCCTCACCTTATTGGTCTATCATTCAGACGTGTCTTCTGGTTCCAATGATGCGTCGACTATTTTTTTTCATTGGCATGAGGATCTTCTATTGGTGAGACAAGGTCTCTTGTTCCTACGATGGTCCGATGGGGATTTCTCCACTGACGACATCCCCATTGGACCATCACAGGAACATGAAACATCCTCCTGTTGATAGAAGATCCTCACACCAATGAAAAAATAGAACCATTCCACCGACGACATCCCCATTGGACCATCATAGGAACATGATACCTTATCCCGCCGATAGAAGATCATCATGCCAATGAAAAAATAGAACTGTCGATGCATCGTTGGAACCAGAAGACACGTCCAACCGATAAAACCCTTGTTGTGTGAAGTCTTCTAGCCATTTCTGTTAGAATGAAGTAGATGGAGTTTATGGGTTTTGTTTCAGATGATATGGAAAAAAAAATTGGAATCAAATAGAGGTTAATGGGTGTGTCAAACTCAATCAGATCTTGTTTAAAACAACCCAACATGAAGACAAGTGTACTTAGAAGATTGGGATTTCTTTTCTGATCATCATGATTTGTTTTTCAACATCTTTGTAACTTGCCAGAGATGTAACTATGGCTTCAAGGAATTTACCAACCTTAACTGTAGTTGACCTCCGCCCTCATGCTCTTGTTTCAATTTAGTTTCTTCCCAACCCCAAAAATCACAGATTAATAAATTGTAAGCCTTAAAATCATGGAACAAAAAATTACAAGAGACAGAGCAAGCATACAACATTAAAATTGTGACTTGCAACAGTAAAAGAAAAGAAGCAGTAGGTAGTTTGATATACAATCAAAAAAGGGCATTTTATGAGGTTGCCTTAAGGAATCAAATTAAAAATTAAATAAAATCATGCTTCAAATTCCATTTAAATGTTCATTTGTATAATAGATGTCATCCTACTTTGTTTGAGAACTCTTACTGAATTCCCAAAAATAGGAGTTCCCAAATGACACCAAGAGATATTAAAATAGAAAACAAACAATAGTATTTTCATATAAAAACAACAAGAGTTGATTGATAGGCCCTATGAAAATCTCTAACTTTTTGGCTCCCCTTTGATAGTTTTCTACATACTTACAAATTACATCTCCATGATTAATATGTATTGGAAGGGTTGAAAGGGAACATGTTAGTCTTTTCCATTTATTGGGAAATAAAGAGTTTGAAGTGACTGAAAGAATCAAATGTACCTCTTTACTCTAGATGCTTTATTCTCATTCGGTTATTAATATATCCAGATATAAACCATGATGACTTAAATCAGAACTAGAATAAATCTCATGAAAATTATAAGAAGAGATTAGTGATTAGATGAATCATGGAAATGAAACCAACTCCATAAGCCACAACAAAAAAAATATGCAATGCAAATGAGAATATAGGCCTTTAAAGGAGTTGTCATGGATAAAGAATCATCCTTCCTTAGATCTCTTGTGAGAATGCCTGAAATCTCTTCAGTTATCCACAATATCCACATGTTATGATCTTTGATACAAAGATTGTGCATAGTTCTTCTCAGTTTATTCAATTTGGTGATATTATTTTTATCCTATGATTTAGGCTTCAAACCAACCCCTATCATTAGTATTTGTCTTCCAGAACTATCTAGAAGAGGGTAATAAAAATAAATAATAGAATATCTAAAAGTCGAAGATCCTTTCACTCAAATTGAACCTTTTTTCTTGAAAAACTAGAGCTAAGTTGAGCCAAGAACTAGTGGAAGGGAAGTTGAATGAAAATAGAGAGCAACTAAAAGCCTTCCTAAGAAAAGTGCCCTTTCCACTATAACTATCAGTTCTAGTGTCTCCTTTTTCATTTTTTTTGGCATCTCCTCATTTTTCATTTCTTGATAGAGAGCTTCTGAAATATGTGCAAGATGTTCTTCAATCTCAACAATCAATTTTGAGATAAAATGGAAGCATTGCTCTTGCAAATAAGGTGCTAAATCATTTATCCTTGAAGGAGATTTATGTGCATGAAGAAAACTTAGGAGGTCTTCCAGAATATTCTTGGACCCCTCATCTATGGTATCTTTTATTTGACTAACCTCAGTTCCAAAATAAGAGTTAAGGTGACCAAACCAGTCATCATAAATCTAAAACTCAATCCAAGTAAATTGACACTTTTTAGGTCCCCTCTATTGACAAGCCAACCCTCACTAGTAATTAATTTGTGCAAATGGGTTTTAACATCTTTGTAACTTTCCAGAGATTTAACTTTAAGGAATTTATCAACCTTAACTCTCTCACACAGATCTACAAATCCATCAACTATTATTTGTTTCATCCTACTAACAAACAGGCTTTCAAAAATTTCATCTCACAGACTCTTTGAGTGCTTCAAAAAAATATCACACACGCATTGGAATGGAAACTCAACATTTGAACCAAAAACCATTTTTAGCCACTCCAAGCTCCCTTCAAATGCATCCAGACTGTCCAATGTTTCTCTAATCAATGTGTCATTCTCTACAAGTTCCTTGCCACCTTTCACAAGATCAAGCAAATACTTTCTCCCAACCCTATTTGTAGAGAGAATATCATTTGCACATGTCTTAAGCCATGCTAAGTAAGACTTTGATATAAATTTTCTCATCAAAATCATCATCGTAGCTTGTAGCTTCTCTCTATGATATTTCCACAACTGCACCTCATTTTTTTGGGTTTTGAATCCCACCAAACAATTGTGATCCAGGTGGCACTACCAACACAGTCTTATAAAAAAGAGGAAAATCATTTAGAACCTCCAAGAAGAGTTCCCCAACCTAACATAGTGTTATTTGTATGACTCTTACCACATTACGAAAAATGGAACCGACTGCCCCAACCTTATTTTGCATAAGCTTTATCTAGTACAATGTGCTCCCACTTGTTATGTGGTTGGCTAAATCCTTTTCCAAAGCATTGGTTCTTTGCCCCCATTGTATTTTTAATTCTTTTCTACCTTGGTTGAGTTCTTGAGTTGCATTAATGGAAAATTGGTTCATCAAATTTATGTGAAGGCCAAGAAATTTGCCTCTACCTTCACCTTTCTATTATATTATTTCATTGACTTGTTATAGGTTGAGGTTATATTTCATTTAAGTGACTTGATCTTGTTTTTTTGATGATTGGATAATGGTACCATAATCTTGGTAGACAAGCATGGTGGGTTCAATATCTATATATTGATCTACCAAAAAGGTCTCTATTGTTAGCATGGGCATCTCCAACATGGAGCTTGATAGCAATCAGAAGCACCATTCAACCTCACTTAGATAAATTTCACAAAAAATAGGCTTCAATCTCTCAATTCCTTTAATCCTCAAGCTTTTTAGACAAGATATAAAACAATTTTCAGATACCCTTTAATGAATTCTAAAACATATCCCAAATTCACCATAGGTTGTTTTGGAACAACCTGCAAATTGCATTTGCTTTAAAGTTTCTAAAGCCTTTTCAATAGATCTAATTTTGTGTATGTCCTGCAATTATTGTAGTCCATGAGACCCCATTTCTTTGAGGAATTTTTTCAAACACTTCAAGTTCCTTTACTATGATCCCACATTTAGCATACATATTGGTGCGGGAGCACCTAAGCTTCCATTTTCAAATTTGAAGGCCATTTCATCTTTTAGGTCATTTTATCATTTGAGGAGGTAATTTTATGTTAATTAGGTCTTATGAGACCATTCACTATGAATTAGGATGATTTTAGAGTCAATTGGGTAAAAGAGACAAAGTTGCAAAGAAGTTGTAAAATTGCAAACTATCAAAAGTTGTTGTGAGTCATTTTTGTCAAGTTTTGCATAATTGCTAAATATAGTGCAACATGACAAATTTTTCATGTTTGAGGAAAATAGATGCTCCTCAATCGAACAACAAATTTCCATTGATAAATTGAATATATACTTGATATACCAATTTAAATAATAAGTAAATATTAAAATGGAGACAACCAAATAATTGAATATTTTCAACAAACAATTGATACCAATCTAAAGCCACAAAATCAAAGATCTTTCATTGATTTCCTCAAAATTATATCTACAACATAGTCTTTTGAAATGGAAATATTGTGGAAGTTTTCTACTGTCTATCTATCCCTATTAACCTACTATCTTCTCCTATATCCTTATTTTGGTCTTGGTCTCTCTTATATACACGAGAGGCAACAAGCTTCAGACCAAAAGACATGACTCTTGATAACAAAACATGATTTTGAACTTAATTTAAGAAACTAACACAATCATAAACATGTGTACCAATCCGTTAATCTCTAAGTAAAAGCCGTGGTCATCTAAGACCTGTTCAAAGCTTTTACTGTATGATAGGGTCCACATCATTACCACCGACCAATTTTGATTGTTGCTCAATTGTGCTCGGATTATCCACTACCGATTTATAAACAGATTGAAAGCTGAGAGGTGATCAATGTACCCCTATTCTGCATGAGTGTCGGCATTGGATATGACCACCTTCATATCATACTCTATGTGCATGAATTTCTCAATTTGTTTATGAGTATTCTGCAAGACCATATCCTCATCGTTGATCTCCTGCAATGCAATTGTTAGAAACTCTGTAAATTATGCTTTCCAATCATCCCTTTCTCAAAGATTCCCCATGTATCATCATGGAGTGCAGGAACCAAATTAAAACAATTGAGGTCTTCTTTGAGTCTTTCTTGATATTGGTTGTGGGATCTCACCAAGTCATTATATCTTTGTAGTGTTTGGTCTTTCAGGATCTGTTTACCCAGAAGTTCCTTCTTTTTATCAATCATTCTTCCTTGTAATCGAACATTCTCCTCTAGTGTTGATTGTATTTGCTTAAATACACCCCAATAATCATCAGCTTGCTTTATCAGCTTATTGAACCTCTCTTTGATTATCTCAGACACAACATTGTACTTAATGATTTTCACCTCCTTTTCCAGTGTTTTACACTTTTCTTGGGCTTTCAAATGGGAGTTTTTCCAATAGGTTGCATCAGCTAATGCATCTAACACTCTCTTATCCTTTTCGAGCCATGGAGCATACAATTCTGGAGCAGAAGAGGAAGATGACTTCTCCATTTGATGTGATAACTACTTTTTCAATTTGTCATTCTCTTTGACCAATTTTTCAATTTGTGCTCTAGTGAATTTTTCCACATTGACATTCAGCTCTGTAGTTTCTAAGGGATTAGTGTTCGCAACTCTTTTGACCAAAAGGTGTCCAAATACTTGATTAGGATTTTCAATCATTGTCGGCCTCTTCTCATGAGGGTATAGTGACCAAATAAGCAAGGCATCCTCATCTGGATTGTATCCATACCCTGAATATATCTTATCACTAGCTTCCTCTGATAAGTTCATTGTTGTATCCCCTCTTTTTTTGAAACTATCAAACACAATTGTTGAGCTCATGTCCCATCCTGGTAGAAGTAGTACCCCAGCCTCTTGAAGTAATTCTCTACCTCTTTTAGGAGTGATGGATTGCATTTCCCTATCAACTTCCTTTTTCAATTCTTCTAAGGCATCAACTTCCTTTTCAAGAGTAATGTCTTGCTCCTTTTGTCTTATTTTCTTCCCCTTATACTCATAGACAAATGATTTGAACTTAGGAGTCTTAACAAAATAATTATTAGAAATGAATTCATAACCAGCCTTGACCCTAATGTCATCAAATAACTCATCTGATGTTTCAAATTTTAAAAGTTCCTGAGGGAGTTCATATTGTGTAATCACAGGGGCCTTTAATTGTTCCACTGGTTGCTCCTCTCCATCACTCTCCTCATCACTTCCATCCTCTTCACTATTGTTAGTGGAGAAACATACATCAGGGGTGGGTCATGAGGGTATGTGATCCAAAGGCTCCACATCCTCATCCTACATTCTTGTGTAACTTGTATGAGATGTATCAAAAACATATGAGGACGTATATTTTACTATTTCATTCATATGTGCAATAAGCTACTCAATCCTAGCTAAGGGATCTTGTATATCATCAAATGCTTCTCTATATGATGGGACATTCTTTCTCTTCCATTCCTTTGCAAGAAAAAATTTATTATATGAATCCATTCTCTCACCAGTGGAAGCTTCATCTCGGTTCTTGATCACATCATCGATTGAAAACCAATGCTCATACCCTGAAAAATTCTAAGTTAATCTTGCTTGATGAATAAATCCCTTTGCATCAAATTTCTTTCTTTCATACCCAAGAGGAAGGTTGTAATGAGCTAATTTAGCATCAATTTCTTCATATCCTTCAATGGCACATATTGTGAAATCTCCGAAATAAAGAGTGTTAGACAAGAATGATTGTTTATTATGACTCTTAAGATATTTAGTATCAAACCTTGCTAATTGTTGTACTATTTCCAAATAAGCAACTTTGTTAGGAACCACTCGGGGTAGCAAATGTGGAACCCCTTCAAATCCATAAACCCTTATTACTATGCAATCAGAGAAGGCATGCCAGTCTCCCCAATTATGGTTCACCTTGCCTCTCGGGCTATTTTCCTTTGGTCTCAAAAATCTTTGCACCTCAGGGGATAAATTGTGATCATATGAATATCCTAGCAACTTCTTTAGTGGTTTAACAAAATATTCTTCAAATTATAAATAGTGAGACATCTCACATCAACTATCCCATAGTGCAGTCCACATTTGTACAGGTTAAAAGTTTCCATCTTTATCTATGTCTTTGATTCTTAATTCTTTACCCCACACATTTCTAGCATGTCCCTCATATAAAAGTAAATGCATTAACAAGGAATAGTGTTTGAAATATATGCAATCACTATTGTTTTTTATTCTTTCAAGCCCTTGATTTAGGGAATTCACAAAATAGTTTGCATAGTTGAATGACCTAGCATCTTTTCTTTGTATATCAGCTACTAGAACCATTGGTCCAATAGACATAAGTGGTGGAACCTCAATTCCCAAGACTTGACTAGTTAAGTAGTAGGTATATTGGAAGTATTCTTCAAACAAATCTATATGAAATGGAGGGTTTTCATTGCTCAATTTTTTTTTGAGTTGACCTTGCTCATTCTTAGGTTTGTACAAAGCTAGCTTCCATCTCTTGTAACTAGCACTAATACATTTGACTGCAAAATTTGACGAAATTGTCCGACGAAATATGTAAAATTTGATGTTCATCGGGTGCGTGTAAAATTTGATGTGTAATTTTCAATTTTTGAAAGTTTATCCCAGACGTTCATCAAAATTTCGATGAACATGGGGCTCATCAAAATGTTGGCTACCATTTTTGTTGAATTTTAGACAAACATGAAAAATAGAAAAAAAAAATTGTGGCTGAATAAAGAAAAGTGAGTTAGCGCCTGATTTATTGCGACAGTGTTTTGCTCTACTTGAGATAGTTTGTGGAGAACTAAGGATGATTTTCTTGGAAAAAATTAAAAAAAATTCAAGAAGATATCACCAAGTTGAGGGTAGTCATTGTCTTTTTGCAGAATTTAGTTGTGAAGTCAGATTTGTAGTTCTAGGTTTAAAAATCATATTTTAAAGTAACATCTCATCAGATTTAATTTTTAGAGGTTAAGGGTTTTGAGAATTTCATGTCTAGATTTTGTTGTGTGGAATCACCATAAGATCACAACCAAGAAACAGATTCTTGTGACTGTAATTATGTGATCCATAACTCTATTGGTCATGTGGCACAGTTGTGCTATAACAAATACAAGATGCAATCATGTGTGACCCAAGTTCTAAATAGTCAAGCTTGGTAAAGAAAAATCATGTCAGATAATATTAGTCCAAAACAAAATGAAGAGACTTGATAGATTGTGGACTAGATTGAAAAGAAAGGGTGATGGGAAATATTATTGTCCTTGCAATAATTGTAAGGGCTTAAAGACGAGATGACTTTTAATCACAACAGCTGAGAAACATTGTAGGCAGCATGGTCACAATGAAGGGGGGCATGATTATCAGCCATTGGTAAGTTGTTCATTATATGTGTTTATATTGATTGAATTTGTAAATGTTTATATCATTTTAACATTTTATATATATATATAATCACTTGATCATGATCATGATTTATTTGTGTCAATCATTATTATAAAGGTTAGGTGCCATAGGGAAGATGATATGGATTATCACGGCCCGGAGAATGTGGTTTTGCAAGCGGATGAACATAGAGCTGTGAATATCGAAGATGAAGTTAATGATCCTATGGAAGAAGATGATCATGCACTAGAAAACACTGTTGAAGATGATGGTACAAATACATTGATCCATGACACATTTAGTGGCATAGTTGATCATGATGATCAAGATGACTTTGATGATGTTCATGATTTACCTATACTTGAGAAGGCATACGGACCCCTTTATTAAGGCTTTAAAACAACTCTTTTCTATGTTGTATTGTTATTTTTAAACTTGAAGGTTATGAATGGTTTATCAAACATAGCAATCTCACAGATGTTAAGGTATGTCATATATGTCATCTTTTTTCATCTATTTTAATTGTTGTTAGTTCATCACTAGTAAATAAAGGATGAAATATGTATCATTAATATTCTTTATATGAACAAATTATTTTTTGTTGTAGATTGATTGGTGGATTTTTGTTACCACCATCAAATATTTTATCTCACTCATACCGAGATTTATATGCCATTATGAAAGATATCAGAATGGAGTATCAAGCAATAGATGCATGTCCCAATGATCATATTATATATCATAAACAACAGGAATTTGCAACAGAATGCCCTGAATGTCATATAAGTAGATATCAAACAGATCAACTAACAAAAAAGGTGTCTCACAAGATTCTTCGTTATATTCCCATTATTCCACGTATGCAACAATTATTTAGGTGCAAAAGCTTAGCGCAATTTATGGATTACCATGCATAGAATAGAAGTGGATATGACATCCTTCAAATGCCTACAGATGGTTCTGCATTTAGGGACATGGAGGAAAAATGGCCACACTTTAAAGAACCTTGTAATCTCAAGCTTTCATTGGGAGCGGATGGTGCCAATCCATTTGGAGAGCTACGATCTATTTACTTAGTGTGGCCTATTTTTGTTATCAACAATAACATTCCTCCATGGATGTCAATAAAGAGGGAGCACAAAATGTTGTCAATGATTGTTCCAAGTATTTGTTTACATCAACTTTCTTTAACGTAGTAGCATCTCATTTGTCTTATTTGTTGCATAATGACTTATATTTTTTTCATTCAATAGTCATGTACATTAATTTATATATATTGTAGTAAAATGGTTATAATAATTATGTAATGTCTATGTTGATTCAACTAGGTAAGTACCAAGTTAAAGATATGAATGTATATATCGAGCCTCTTTTCGATGAGTTACTAAAGTTATGGAATGGCGTCACTATGCATAACATCTCCAGACCAATAGGACAAAGACAATTTCAATTACATGCAATGCTTGTATGGACAATTCATGATGCCTTAGGGCTAACACATTTTTTTGGTATGTTATAACGTTCAACTACACTTTAACAATATTTAATTTGATGAAGTAGATATCATGCATGTTTTTAAAATAATCTATTCATTATATATAATGAAAAAAATTGACATATTTAATTCAATTATATATCATCTTGCAGGTCTTCAAACAAAGGGAAAATTTGCATGTCCAATTTGTGGTCCAAAGATGAAATCTCGTCATTCAACAAGTTTAGGAAAGCAGGTGTTTGATGAGTATAGACACTTCTTCCATAGAAATCATAAGTATTGAACTACTAAACAACATCTTTTCAATGGGAAAGAGGAGACTACATCAAAACCACAAAGAATGTCACCTCGCCTATGAAAATAATAGAATTAATCCTCAAAGTTATACATTGGATCAAATTGTTTATCTATCATATATGATATGTTTTGAATTTATATTTTTATATTGTGTTGTGTTTACTCATGTTGTAATTGACAATGATTATCATTGTTAATTTGTTTAACTTATATGCTTCATGAAGGTCGTCAAGACATTAATGGTCAGCTTCCATAGGGACTGAAAAGTTATCCTAGACAATTTAGTAGGTTGCCCTACTATAAACAACTACAAATTGTGCATTTTTTTTATACAATGCATATCCGAAAGAATATAATAGAAATGTTATGGAAAATATTGGATGGAAGGCATGCCAAAGAAAAAATTGTCAAAATTTGTAATGACATTCAATAAGCCAATCATACAATGAAAAATATCATTCAATTAAATAGCGATGGTGACCAAATTAATATAAGTGTCCTTCCTTGGTTATTAATAGAGCAGCAAAGCAATACTATAAAAGAAGTCATACAAAAAATTTGATTTCCCATAGGATTTCCTATGAACATAAACAATATAATAACAAAGAAAGGTGAATTTGGGTCAGGGATAAAAATACATGATTGGCATACCTTCATTAAGGTAATTATTCTGGTATATTATATACACTTGTATAATGCATGTACTTTTCAATGTATTGTGTTTACTTGATGAGGGCGTAGCCCGAGACACAAAAAATAACCCACAAACAAGAGAATAATTTTATTATTTAGAAAATAGAGCTTCTTACATGCAGAGGATCTCAAATCCCCAAGTTCTACAACACATGCAAGTTACGGAAAGCTACAGAATAACCCTTTTGCAATATGCAAGCTTGTCCCCCAAAATGCTACCCAAAAATTAGAAATCCACCCATAAATAGAGCTCCTCATTAGTTTGGAGCCAAAACAACATTCAAAATTGAGTTTAGGCGGTTTGGCCCTAAAAATTTACAACATGAAGTTCAAATTTCAAAAGAGCATTTGCAATTGTATCTTCTAGAAAGTGTGCCAACTTCCCGAGGCCATAACTTTTGATCTGGGACTCCGATTCGGCTGTTTGGCTTGCGTTGGAAGGTCACAAAGTCAGCCGCGTGCTTGTAATCTACTCACCTTTTTGGCAGAGTTTAGGGCTATTCTAAGAACTCCAGAGTGCCTCAAATCTAACTCGAAGATTTTTGAGTGCAAATTTAGGAAACTAAAATTGCAATATCTTCAACCCAAGAATAGAAAATAAAAACCATAAATTGAGAATTTCATTATGACAAAAAGGGTATCCAAAATTTAAAAATATTTAAAAGTGAGAAACTTGAAATTTAACTATTTTTGGGTGATGCAAGATTGCCTTTACACCACTGGATACTCCTGCATCATTCCTACTTTTGAAAAAAAAAAATGAAAAGATCATTATATAATTTTTGTAGTACGTTCTACCTCTATCTCTCCTAGACAACTTTGAAAACAATGTCAAACAAGCTATATATGATCCTGGAAAATACATGAGGTAAGTAGCGAGATTTTTTCAATTCATTGTATACATCTTATAATTGCCATTTTTTTTTACTTGTTATGTAATATATTGTATATTTTTGTTAAATCTCATTAATATATTTTCACCTTGAATCACTTGTAGATGGTTGTCATCTAAAGAAATTCATCTAGAAGATATAAATTATTGGAAGAGAAAAATTCCTCGTCTAATGTGTGAAATGCAAAAGTGTCTACCTTCAGCATTTTTCAATGCACAAGAACACTACCTTATACACCAAGTTGAGGAGATTGAATTGTGTGGACCTGTACACACAAGGTCAATGTGGATGGTTGAGAGGAACTTGAAATTTTTGAAGGCTTTGGTTAGATGAAGAGCACATCCTGAGGGTTCTATGGTGGAGGGATATATGGTATACCAGACCATGGTGTACATTAATGAATATCTTCCTAAGTTTGTAGCAAAGATCCATGTAGATCGCATTTGGGATCCCAACTCCATTAACAATTTCGAAGGGGAGTACCTGTTGGGGAAAGGTAGATTGAGGAAAGTGAGAGGTAATTATAAGATGGTAATGCAAATTAATTAGAATACATTTTACATATGGTTTTTATGTATATTGTACTTATTTACCTTTTAATCTTCAATATAAATCAATTATAAATTAAGGTCGTATATTGTGGTATTTAACTAATTATACGTCGTTTGTGAATTTCAATTTTTTTTGGTACAGTTGGTCGAGAGTGGGATGGACTACATTTGTACATCGCCAATAATCTTGATTGGATGATGGTATGGATTGAACGATGTCAACAATCTAGTCGCGCATTAACATGGGAAGGTGTGGCTTCATTGGTTAAAGAAGCTCATTGTAATGGAGATTCCAATGTTACACAAAGGGAAATTGATTTAGCATATGGTTTAAAAGATAAACAGGTACGTATAAATATATTAATCACCCATATTATTTAATTATTTTCAAGTATATTGTTGTATATGTATCTTGAGATTTTT
>VDFB02270651.1:402798522-402929491 GCA_007258455.2 Sequoia sempervirens | reverse complement strand
AGACATTTTGGTTGGGATAAGACCATTACCATTATCAATGAGCATTATTATTCACCTCAGTTGTCACAGGATGTGAAGAAGTTTGTACAAACTTGCAGGGTATGTCAGATGGCTAAAGGAGTGAGTTAGAATATAGGCTATATCAGCTCCCCACCTGTTCGCAGAGGCCATGGGAGGATATAAGTATGGACTTTGTTCTTTGATTTACCAAGGACACAATGAGGGAACAGTGATTCACTTTGTGCGGTTGATAGGTTTTCGAAGATGGCACATTTCATTCCGTATGTCGTTATTATTCCATGATACCCACATTGTTGACTTGTTCTTCAAAGAGATGGTCAGCGGTCTCACAAAGAGTATTACGTTTCGTGATCGCGGACACCAAATTTGTGGGTACTTTGGAGACCTGTAATAGTCAAGACAAAGTTGAAGTTCGGGCCTCGCACCATCCACAAAACGATGGATACAAAGGTTGTTAATAGAGTCCTGGCAACTCTAATCGAGATGTTTGGTAGAGATAAACCCAGTGATGTGACTCGATCTTACCCTAGGCAAAAATTTTCTTATAAATAATTCTATCAACGTAAGTAATCGGGTAGATCACCATTCCAGATTGTGTATGGAGGTAGCCCCAGAAGAGCTCCATAATTGAGGAAGATGGACCAAGAAAAGAAAATAAGTGTTGAAGCCGAAGATTTTGCAGAACACATCAAGGATATACATGAGAAGGTAAGAGAACATATTAACAAGATGAATATGCAGTATAAGGCTAAGGCAGATCAGAAGAGGAGGTATAAGGAGTTTCAGATTGGTAATGAAGTGATGGTCCACTTGAGGAAAGAAAGCACTTCTAGTGGAAACATATAACAAATTGAAGATGAAGAAGTTTCGTCCCTATAAAATTTTAAAGAAGCATGATTCAAGGAATGCATATGAGGTAGAGTTGCCATATGGATTCAACATTTCCCCTGTGTTCAACATTTCCAATTTGACAGAGTATCAGCGAAAAGTATATGTAAAGGAAAAATGCCCATGGGAACAAGCAGGGGATTCCAACACCTACTTCAAAAAAGGAGGAGATTTATTTGCAAAACCTCGATAATCGCGGTGAGGAGTACCGTGAATGTAGTATGAAGAATATCTCGGCAGGAAATAGAAAGGATGGCCTATTGAAGATTCATCCCGGTTGCCTAAGGCGAGGTTGACTGCTTGAGTTTTCTTCTCCACCATCTGAGACGCGACTCCGGTCACTCAAATTGGCCTTCTAGGTGTTTGATGTGAGCATCTAGTGTAAGGGCAATTGCATCACCCAAAAATAGTTAAATTTCAAGTTTCAGTTTTTAGATATTTTTACATTTTTGACACTTTTCGGCCATAATGAAATTCCCAATTTATGGTTTTTATTTTCTGTTCCTGGGTTGAAAGATATTGCAGTTTTAGTTTCCATATTTGCACCTAAAAATCTTTCTGTAGATTTGAGGCACTTAGAGTTCCCGAATGGCTCCCCGGAACTTGCCAAAATAGGCGCAGCCAATTTTAAGCTATTGACTCTCGAGACCTTTCCAACGGTTCAAACGGTTAGCGAATCAGTCCCGATCAAAAGTTATGGCCCCAGAAGTTGGCGACTTTCTAGAAGATACAATTGCAAATGCTCTTTTGAAATTTGAACTTCATGTTGTAAAATTTTGGGCCAAACCACCTAAACTCAAATTTGAATGTTATTTTGGCTCCAAACTAAAGAGGAGCTCTATTTATGGGCGGGTTTCTAGTTTTTGGGTAGCTTTTTGGGGACAAACTCGCATATTGTGAAAGGGTTATTCTGTAGCTTTCTGTAACTTGCATGTGTTGTAGAACTTGGGGATTGAGATCCTCTGCATATAAGAAGCTCCATTTTCTGAATAATAAAATTATTCTCTTGTTTGTGGGTTATTTTCTGGGTCTCGAGCTGTGCCCTCATCATGATCCAAGAGGAAAGTCAGTAAAGTAATGTGGTGGAAGAAGAAGATACCAAAGAACTAGAAGATAATGTAGATGATGATTAGGATCAATAGTTAGTTGATGATGTCCCTGATGAAGATGTCAAAGAGGAGGAACTAGATCATGATGATGTAGGAGTTAATGTTCATGAAGATGATATCCGTGTGGATGATGACATTATTGAAACTCATATCGATGACGATGATGATGATATGACCACTCCTTACAATGTTGAATCTAGATCAGATGATATAGACAAAGAGTTGGATGAAGAATAAGATCAATGACATTGAAATGTATAAGTTATGTGATTATATTATCTATTTGATATTAATTTCTTGATAGAATTATATTTGACTTATGTGGTTACATAATTAGTTCATGATATTTTTAATTTTTATTCCATTACACAATTAATTTAATGATGTACTTTTTAATGTTTGAAAGGTCAAAAAATTAAAACATTTCAATAGTGATGTTAACAACATTGAAATTAGTGTGTTTTATGTTTCATGTGATCATAAAAAATTAAAAAGTCAGTTGTAGAGGTGGTTTTTCAGTGGTTAACATGTATGTTGGTTCTTTTTACAATGTAACCAGGTTTGTCTTCTAATCTACCTATGGAATTACCAATTCCAATCGAAGGCAGCTCAAAGGACCTGGACCAACTGACGAGGACTTTAAAAGCCTCCTACACTTCGGGCTCTGCAAGACCCGAGAGGGTGATCCCTTAATGTGATTACAACCTCTACACCGTTATTATAAACAACATTAACAATAGTAGATGATCTCACTTAATAGCTCAACACGATAAGATAATAATAACTAGAATTGGTTGTTCATAGACAATATCAACTATCTGGGGCGTGAGATAACTAAACACAATCCATTGTTTAAGATAGTCAATGATTTGCAATTTGTAGCAAGCTCTAGGAAGAGAAAAATAAATACTGAACTACACGAATAATTACAACTTAGATCAGTGCCATATATCTATTGCAGGAGTCAAATTCATAAGCATCTAAAGGTTTATAGTAGATTTAATACATCACATATAAGATCCTTGACAATATTGCTTTACAATTTCATTAGTATGCATTCTAACCCTGGACTACTTATCAAATCCTTATACAGCACATATCCGCCTACAATCCCATTCAAGCATTTTAATTAATTCGTTGAATTAAAGCTAAAATAGAATCATACACACCACAACAGTGAGATGAATGAAATAGCCCTTAGTTATTTTATTCAAAGTTCAGATATGTGCATACAATGGAAAGACATGAGCTTGAATTTGTCATTTCAATTCAAATGCTATTACTGCTATGCAACATTAAATCCTCATAAACGCAAAATCTATCACAAAATGACTCAGAATCCTAAATTGTATTTCTCTTTAGAAACATATGACTTTACAATCTGCTCTGTGACTTCGCCTAGACTCGATCAAAATTCTCTAACTTGCTAACCTCGTACTTTTGGCCTTCAAATCCTTCTTATAGAAAATGAAGGAGGAAACAAGCATCGGGCCAGAAAGTACACACGTCACTAGCCAATTCAAACACCTGATGATATTCCAAAAATTGTTACAACAACAATCATCCTAGAGCATATTCCCGTTCATCATGTCGGTGAAGGAAGTTTGATGCAATAACAAAAAACCATGCGAAACCCATGCCAAGAAAGTTATCCATACAAAACTAGAAATGTTGTAACCACGACATCTGATTTGCTACCTGTCGGTAGCCCACTCTTTTTACTCATCATCATTCAAATACTTTTCCACCCACCTCTGGTATTCTTTGTTAGTTGGCCAGTCAAAATTAATCACCTCATTTACCTTTGTACTATAAGGCATATACTTTACCGCTACCTAATTAGCATCTCTTTCAAAAGATTCCAAAAATGAGCTAGTACCAATAATCTTACCCATACAATTTACCAACAAATCATAATCTAAGTCATCACAAATTATTTTAATTTGATTATTGATGACTTCACTTACTTGATCATCCATTGTTGGAGTGTTATTTCCCCCTGCTCATCAGTTATATCAGGTAACAGTGTGTTACCCCAATCATTGAAGTTCTTTACCAATTCCCTAATCTTCCTACTTAGATCATCTGGTAAAGACCGAAAACCTTGCAATGATTTAACTAATATATAAGTAGGCTTCAATGATTGGGGCCTATTATTTACATCAAACCTTGAGGTTTTATTCATAACATCTAGATCATTTTCCCTAGGGATCCAATTTTGAATTATTGGAATCACTATCCCTTGATCCCTATCAATATTCCTTATTGCTTCAAATAGAAAATAATACAAAGAATGTATAGAGGGCAGTTTATTATCCACCTTTTCATTTAAATGCTCCAAAACAGTAGTAACAATTTATTTTTCTTTTGAAAGAAAACCCTCCTCTTTTATCCTTAGTGATGTCTATAATTGATCAATTTTCTGCATAAGTTGCCTCTTTGTTGGATCAACAGAGTACTCTATTTCTTGATCAACTTGTTCTAGAGGAGGGGTAAGAGAAGGATTTTGAATGGGAGACCCTGATGTAGAAACATTTGGAGAAGCAGGAAGCATTGACCCTACTATGGGAGGTGATGTGTTGGTTCCTGGAGCATTGGATGTCTCCCCAGTATGTCTATACTTGAACCTTTCTACTTCAGTTTGCAGCTCAACATTCCTCTGTTGCATTTTACTATATTCCTCAATTAAAATGTTATACTTCTCTATTAGGCTCTTTCTTTCAGCCTCCTCCCTTTCAGCAGTCTTTTGGGCCAACTTGGCCACATTCACAGTTAAACTAGTGGCTTAGGTTGTTGTAGTCTCTGAAGCCCTCTTTATTATTAATCCTCTTTTGAAATTTTGATTAATATCAGCAATGTCTGGCCTTTTCCTCATGGAGCCAATGCCCAAATTGCCAAGGTCTCATATTCTTCACTGAAGGCAAAGTTTTGTAATGCTACCTTAACTTCTTCAGAATCCTGAAAAGGATTCTTGGACTTTATAATGGCATTGAAAACCACTGTATCTACAATGTGCCATTCAGGAAAAATCAAAACACCAGCTTGATTCACTAGTTGTCTTCCTTCTTCAAGAGTGATGTTTTTGAACTCTTCCATTAGTTCAGCTTTCACTTCTTCATCATTCTCCTGATCTGACCTATCAGCCCTTAGTTCTCTTCTCTCCTTGCATTTATTTTGATATTCCTCAAATTTCATCCTCCATGCCAATTACAAGAATATAGTCCTAAGTCTTTACAAAAGCATTGTCATCTAAGAACTCCTTGCAAGCCTCCATTCTTGCATCCTGCACACTCTTACCCTTCATATCCAAATCGGATAGAACCAATTCAGCTAACCTAGGAGGGGATGACATACCAACTTACATGTCTTGATCAATAACAATAATTTCATTTGTGAGATCCTCAAGTAGGTGATCAGTTCTTTGCCTCTTAGGACTTGGATCAGGTGGTGGTGATGGGGGACTACGCTTTGGTGAAGATTTTAATTCAATGATTTTGACAGCCCTAGGTACTTTGAATTTTGGGTTTGTTCGTGAAGGTGCCTTCATTATTTTCTTCCCTTTTATGTCTACTTCTTCCTCATCACTGGTAGTATCCCTTTTCCTCCTATAGATGGTCCGCCTTTCTGTAGGCTGACATACTGGCCTTGTTTCAATTGGCATATCACTTTGTCCTTGCATATCCAAACTTAGCCTTAAATTTATCTTTTTGGTTGTCAAGGTGTCCATTATCTCCTTGAAATTCTTCATTAAAAAATTAATTTTCTTGTGGTATGGAGTGAATTCCATCAATGGATAATACATCGGATCCATTTCATGCACAATATCCAATAGCTTACTATAAGCTATCCACTTTTCCTTGTTCAATTCATGTCTATTTAAATCAAATTCATTCCTGATCAGGTCCTCGGGGAAATTGAACTCATGTGCAAATTTTCCATCTTTTATTCTTTGTCTGAAAATAGCAAAGAAACCTTCAGGATCATGTTGTCGCCTTGGACCAAATCTCAAATGGCAATCAACAAAGAATTTGTCAAAATGTGTCTAGCCTGCCTTTGAAAATGTAAAGTCAGACACTACTGTATAATCAGGGAATAATGTTCCCTTCCCCTTTCCAGTTAGGTTATCTTCATGAATACACCCCATCTGCCACATAACTTCTACAAACCCTAGTCTTGGTGGCACATTGTATGGCAGTATGTGATGGGTTCCTTGAAATCCATATATTCTCAGGATAGTGTTGACTGGATATGGGATAATGTCACCCCAGTTATGTAAAACCATCAATTCTGGTTTCCTCTCCTTTGGCCTAAGGAAATCATGCACTTCCTCAAGTATCTTAGGTACATTTACCAACAATCTAGCCCTCAATCTTGTAGCAAAACAACTATCAAATTGCACATAACTAGTGCTTTCCTTATTATAGGACAAATCTACAACCCATATTTGTACTGGCAATATTTCTCCATTAACTGATTGTCTTAAGTTAATCTTCTTAGCAAAGAAATCAGCATTCCTAAACAAGAACATATGCATCAACATGGAATACCAAAAGAATTGAGTACCAGTATCACCATTTTGTAGCTTTGACAGTCTTTCATCTATCCTCTCCACCAAAAAAGAAGAAAAGTCATCTATTACAGAGAAGTTAGGGTGTTGTATTTGCACCCCCATGAATATGTATGCAACTGGCATTACTGCACCAGGGCTGAAACCCAAAATCTGACATAGTGAATAGAAAGTAGCCAGGAAAGGCTTTCCAAAACAATTCAATCTAAAGGGTTCTTGGTTACTAGGGCTAATGTGAAATTGTGAACCCCCTACCTTAACTAGATGAGGTGGAAGCAGCTTAACCCTAAAAAGAGATTTCAATTTTCTATACTCCTAGTTCATTTCTTCAAGATTAATAGGAACCAAGCCATCACTTGGCTCAGTCAAATCAAAAGTCTGTTGGATAACATCTCTGTTAATTTCTAATAGAACCCCTCCATCATTATCTTTGACTACTCATGTGATAGGGTCATATCTTTTGGCCACTGCTCTAAGTAAGTCCACATCATGGAACACATTTGGAACAACCAGCTTTCCCATGTCGTACATCCATCCATTTGAAAAAGGATGAGGCAAATTCCTCTGTCCATACCATAATCTAAACATTTCTAAGCCTATGAGTGGAACCCTAGCATCAACAGTGTTGGAATTATTACACACCAACCCTTCCCCTAGTATTTTCCCTCGCATCAACAGCAAACCTTTTATTCTATCATTTGTTGATAATGGAAATTGATCTAATAAATCATTATACAAGTTTCTTTTCAAATAATCAATGTGGCCAGAGTGCTGCTTGGTTGGCACCATTTTAGGCAAACTAGGGCCTCACTACAATGTTACACTTCAAGTGGCTATGACTAAGCAGAGATAGGAAATTACAGAGTAAAAATACCACAATTCCTCACAATTTATGATTAAATAATATCCCTAATAAAATATTTTAATGAACTCAATGACAAGCATAGTAGACCCCCCTTCCCAAATTTAGGTGTAGAATGACTGGGAAACAGAGAAAATTAACTCACGACTTTTTTCGCACAAACTCCAATTTCTGGCTGCAGCTAATCGCAATTTCACCTTTGGCTCTGAAACTATTTTCACGAAATACTTGGATGCTTTGTGATACAAATGAGACGAGTAAATTGATTTTATGTCAATCAAATCCTGCCAGTAGATGTCTCATCCGCCATTAAAGCCCACCCGTGGGCTGCACGAAGGGCTCCAACCATAATTTAATACATATTTAAATTTGAGCCGTTGATCCTTTAGTTTGATCATAACATCGAAGGCTATCTTCAAAATAGGCTAAGGTAGGAATGCCACGTGGTGGTTGCCCGTGATATCACAATCCTTTGATTTACCATCATGGGATGGCGGGCACCGTCAATCTTCTTACCATAAATCCTGCTCCTTCAAAAATCGTCGCCATCATTTCCTTTAATTATCGAGCAGCTTTTCCCTTAAAATCATAACATCTGTGTTGAAATAAAACACGTACATCTTACAAGCGCATTAGTAATCTGCCCCGTAATACATTTAAAACCAGCGAACGCTTTCTTCACTCCTTAGGCTTCATTGGATGAGACACATGGCAGACACCTGCAACATCGTGATCCCAAAATTCCTAATCACAGGATGGCGGGCACTGTCAATCTTGAAGAGACATCTCACAATAGTCACATAGATTTCATCCTTTAGGAAGGGCACGTGGCACCCACCCATGATATCGCGATCCCTGTAATCCTTGATCATGGGATAGCAGGTGTCATTGATCTTGTTCCTTTAACATAGTTTCCAGCCATGTCATTAACCTTCGAGTAGCTTTTCCAGCGAGATTATAACATATCTGTCAATTTAGAACATGTGCGTCTCGATAACACTTTAGTAATCCACCCCTTAATACATTTAAAGTTGGCTAGTGTTTCCTTTACTCTTTAGGCTTCATCGGATGAGACACGTGGCACTCACCTGTGATTTTGCGATCAACCCAAGCACCATCGCGGGATAGCGGGGAACGACTTAGATCAAATGGTAGTTGGTTAGCGATAGCTCAAATTTGATCCCCTAGATAGAACACGTGGCGCCCGCCCGTGATTTCGCGATCCTTCAATTCTTGATCACGGGATGGCAGGCACCATTCATATCTATAGGAAATAGATCAACGGCAGCACTAAATCAACCCTTACAAAATAAAACATTCATTAAAAGGAGAAGTGGGCATTACCAGGCGGACGACAAATAAAAAACTTAGATTTATAGAAGAAAAATAAAATAAATTTACAATTTGTTTTATAATTTCACTTTTAACTTTAAATGTATGTTCACTCATTAAGTTGTATTTTTTACAATCACATTTTTATTTTAGATGTTTGTTTATAAAATATAAAGATGCATTAAAAATATATAGAAATATTTTTCTTTATATTATATAGCATTCATAACATTAAATTAACATAGAATAATTTCACAATATCACTTAACCAATCAAGATAAATTTAATCATTACTATGCAACATTATTCTCACATCAAACTAAAAATAAACATTGAAAACAAATTTATCTTTTTATATTATAACATTCATAACTTAAACCTTTTATACACAATATCAAGTTAATTATAAAAAACACAAAATTATTTATAAGCAACTTAAATTTTTTAACAATTTAATAAAATATAATTTAATATAATTAAGAAAATAAAATAAAAATTATAGATATATTTATGAAATATTGATTTACTTATCAAGAAAAAATCAATAATAAATTTACTTATTATAGATAAATTTACTTACCAATCTATTTGAACCATCAAGAAAAAATTAATCATTAGTGATTGCAACATTATTGGCACATCTTTTAAACTAACAAATAAACATTGAAAACACATTTATTTTTTATATTATAACATTCATAACTGAAACCTTTTTATACACAATGTCAAGTTAACTATAAATTGCATAGAGTTTAGATTTGCTATATCTCTCATATATCAACATAGGTAAATTTGAAAATATTTTAAATTATATAATTTCAAAAAAAAATTGAATGAATTTATAGAATATTATTTTTATTAAAGTGATAGAATCTAATTCCAATACTAACATTAATTATAAGTCTAACCATAACCCTGACCCTAAAACTAACACTAATTAACTTCAAACCTAACTCTAATTTTATATCCAACCCTAAACATAACTATGATTCTAAAACTAATATTAATGAAACCCTAATACTAACCCCTGCCGCATTTGAACCCTAATACTAACCCCTACCCCATTTGAACCCTAATCTTTACCCCCAACCCCAAACCTAATCCTAATTGAATCCTATACCTAATTTTAATTAAAGTCTAACCCTATTTGAAACTTAAACTTAATTGAACTCATGTTTAGGGTTAGGGTTCAATTAAGGTTAGGGTTGAATTATGGTTATGATTAGGGTCAAAGTTCAAATAAGATTATGGTTGGAGTTTAATTAAGGTTTCTATTCACTTAGGGTTAAGGTTCAATTAGTATTCAATTTGGGTTAGGGATCAATTAGGGTTATAATTCAATAAGGGTTTAATTAAAGGTCAAGGTTAAGGTTAGTCTTAAATTAGGGCTAGGATTGGAGTTAGGGTTCAATTAAGGTAAGGGATATTGTCTATTTTAGGGATAGGGTTCAATTAGAGTTCTCTAGGGTTTTGATACAATTAGGGTTAGGTTTCAACAATACCTAGGGTTATGATTCAGTTCAATTAGTGTTAGAGTAAGGGTTATAATATGAGTTCAATCAGGTTAGGGTCAAGGTTTAATTAGTGTTAGAGTTAGGGTTGCAATAATAAAATTTTCCATAATGATATGGAAAGGCATTCAATTGGATTCATATACAAATGCACAAATAAGAATTGGTAATTAAGAATTCTCTAGAACTAAAGTTATAACAACAAATACAATCCTTAGCTTAATCATTTGTTCCTTGTTAGGGTTGGGATAAGAATTTAATGGGGCCAACCGAGACTTAGGAAATAAAACCCTGTGGAGGAAATTAAGTATTAAAATCAAAGTTGGGTTTTAATTTTAATCTGGTGACATAAGCCTAAGTCATTAACTCCAGTGGTCATGTCACCGATGGCTTAGCCAAAGCCTTTCATTAAATACTAATCATGCAATGTGTAGGTTTTCTAGATTCAAAGATATGGGAGAAGATCTCGATCGTACCCCACCAACTCGCAGACCTAAGGTGTCACCCTGTTATTTGGCACGAGGACAGCAAAAGGTAGATGTGTGTCCTGTATGGAATGTGGGGCCCAATCTCCACTATTGAGCTCATAACCCATGGTTTTAGATTGACAAACAAGATCAAAAGCTAATGTAAATCTCTGTTGTTCCCTACTAGCTCGCAGGAGGAAGAGGAAGGTTGGTAAAGCATTAATGAATTATTCCTTGCTTGTCTAGTCACATTGATCTCAATCTGTGTGAAGATGTTGTTGGAAATCTTGAAGGGTGATCTTTTCATTCTCATGCAACTATAGTTAAATGGTGACAGTACATACGCCGCCAAATTGCCATGTTTGCACATGCATATTTACTAAGCATTGATGAAGGTTGCCATTACCTCGCACAATAAATACAAGAGGAATTAACTGCTAATAGTGTCATTCTTGTAGTAGTTAGGGTGCTTTGTGGGCTGAGTCTCATCAAGTATGAGTGCTTGTCTGAGAAGATAAAATGAGTAAGTCAATAAGGAGGTCTGTTCATTTGAACTCACAAAAGCTCAGTCCTGCTATTCAAGAAGGTGCTTTGGTTGACAAGCCCAGGCTTGTGCCCACTAGATGTAGTAGAAGGTTGCAATTCCAAGACATTGTTGCTCAACTGGTAGATGACAAAGGCAAGCATTCGGTGTGTTGTGGATGCCAACACTTGCCCATTGACGACCTTACAAGCAACACTTTTGATGATGTAACTAAGACCGACTCGGACTACTGTCGGTATTTAAGTCGCTTCAATCACGGTTTTCCCTCTGATGAGGAAACGATATCTGTGGGCACATCAACTGTTAAAACCCCAAGCAAATGGAGTAGAACCATATTGGGCAAGGACAAGAAAGAAGAGGAGGTTGAGGGTCTATCGTATTGGAATACAACAGATGACAATTTGCGTTCCCTATTCTTTTAGCTTTCCCCAGTTCGTGTGCCACTATGTTTTGCAGATTCAACATGTGGGAAGTTTTGAAATGAAAGTCAAATGCAATGGAGATTTTGTTCAAATGAAAATTTGTGGTGAAATTACATTTGATCCCAAAGCTTGTTGCTCCCTTGTCCTATAAAAGGGAATTCAAGGCTCATTTGTAGGGAGAGAACTAATGAAAGCTCTAGCTAGGTTCTGAGTTGAATATATGGGTAGAAAGATATTTGTCCTCTGATGAGGAAGTGATATCTGTGGTGCCATTGGCTGTTAAAACCCCAAGCGGATGGAATAGAATAGATAGCCTGTTTTGATTTTTGGATGAATATATGCAAATTATCTTAAATTGTATGCAAATATGACTTATAAGCATGAATAAACGTATAATTCTAATATATTTTCTCTCCTTATGTGGACTTGAGTGAATTTTGAATGAAATGTTAATGAAGTTGTTATTCTTCTTTTGAGAATTTCTCCAATTGTGTATCTATTTTTTTGCTTTGATTCAAGAAAATCAATTAAATACTTAAATGGAATCATAAGTTTATAATTATTTACAAAGGATTTGATAAGTAGTAATATATCAGAGAATTGAGCTCCATAATGCAAGGTATTAAATGAGTAGTCCATTCTATTAAATTCTTGGGTCATTTCTGCTAACGGTAAATGGGTAACTAAATATTTAAATGATGAAGAATAAAAGAATAATATGTAAATGGGTCACTCACTCACTCCCTCTATCTCTCCCCCAACCCTAAACCCTTGGCCTTAAACTCTAAACCCTTAATATTAGGTGTGTATTAAAACATTATAAAAGTATAAATTTTTGGAGTTCTATTAGGAATTGAATGATAAATGACGATGAATGGGAAAATCTAAGGCACTTTAATATTTTCAACTATAAAGTTAAGAGTTCAATTAGGATGAGTGTTCACTTAGGGTTAGGTTTAGGGTTCAATTAATGTTCAATTTGGGTTAAGATTGAGGATGAGGTTGGGGTTTAATTAAGGTTATGAATTCAATAAGAGTTCAAATAGGGTCAAGGTTAAGATTAGGGTTGGGGTTAAGGTTCAATTAGGATAAGAATTAGTGTTAGGATTAGGATTAGAGTTCAACTGTAGTTCAAAGTTAGGGTTATGGTACAATTAGGACTATTGTTCAATAAGTGTTCCCTTAGGATTATGATTAGAGTTATGAATCTACAATTAGGGTTCAATTAATGTTCACTTAGGGTTTCTTTCTTGGTAGAAGTTTATTGAATGGTAAGTTTATTTTATAAAATTAATATGTTAAGAATTAATTTTAGATAATACTACATGGGATTTTTCATATGGTATTAAATTGTAGATTAAAATTGATAATAGATTTCCTTCCTTCTTTTGCATTGTACACTACCATAATATATGGCCTTAAAATCCTATTCATATTTTGAGCTTTTCTAAACTATACAACACAACATCCAACAAAAAAATTGTTATGTATTTTTTCCAAGCACAAATCCTTAGAATTCTTCATCTGTTACTTAGGTTAATTCTTTATTGCAATAAATAAATAAACACTAATAATATATGTAAAACACGCCGAGAGTTATCTTTATCAAGATGCCTATAGACTTGAAAAAATGCTTACATTTTCATGAATATGAATTTGGAAAGCAATCAATTTGATTTCATTATTGTTTATGTCATTGTTTATCTCAATTCCTATATATAAGGTACACATTGAAATTTGAAATCATACCAACTTGTCTATAACAAAAATTAACCAAGAACAATAAATTTAAAAGAAAAAATGTTCATCAATCATTAGATTTAGTATTGACAGCATCAAAGAAGTATATCATGACAAAATGGCATTAACTAACGTAGATATATCTGTTGAAAAGTATCTTTTGTATAATGTGTGAAAGCTTAACATCATCTTGTTTTTCATGCTTCAAAATTTTCAATTCTTTTGTTGTTACACCCATAATTTCTTCTGCCACTTCTTCAAAAGTTATAATCCAAGTACTGAATGAAGTATGGTCTTCCACTTTGCATTGAAGTATATATTTATAATCACATTTAGGGAAAGTTTTATCACATCTTCCATAATACCACTGACCATTTTCATTACTGTTTACCTTCTTTTTGTAGTGCCTATCTCCAATTTTCAAGGGGCATGTTGTATAACAAAAAATTTCTATCTTAATGAAAGATAAGGTAGCTTTTATCACTATCCAATAAGGTTTACTAGTGTTGGAAAGGTCTTGATCCTGTATTTGTGAGATACTAGGGTTAGGAACAAATAGGGTTAGGGTTGGGGTTCAATTAGGGCTAGGGATAGAGTTTAATTAGGGTTAGGGTTCAATTAGGGTTAGGGTTTGGGCTAAATCAGGGTTAAGGTTGAATTAGGATAAGTGTTCACTTAGGGTTATTGTTAGGCTTAAGATTGGGCTTAAGATTTACTCATGTAGTATTTTGGATAATAGAAACATTTTTTATTGATTTAATATTTTCTAAATTCATTATTGAATTTAAATCTTATAATTTATTCTCTAAATTCATTATAGAAACAATGTATGAGAATTTATTCTCTTGATTTTGAGGGTGAAAGTGTGGCTACATAGGGTTTCTATAGTACATAGTATTTGTAGGAGAATGGTATCTCTATTTTGAATTATTTTAAACCTTGTTTCTATGTAGTAGTTTTAAAATTCATTTTGCTGTTATACTCTATAATTGGTAGTTTATATATTGTATTTCTCTATACATGATTTTTAGCAAGATTGGGGACACTAATATATAGAACCTTCATTTATTTTTTTAAAAAGAGTAAGAAATGTATGAAATTTTGACAACATGAAAACCATGAAAATAAAAATGAAAATAAAAATTTAACGTAGTAAAAATGGCCAATCATGTGCCAAAAATGAAAAGAACCATTGGTTGTTACTCTAATATTTCAACCACATACTAAATTACCAAGTGCATTTTATAAATGTATCATGCAAGGAGCACAATATTGGGAATCAATGTGAATGATTCTCATCAAGAAATTAGACAAGGTTCGAGATTGAAGGACCCAAGCTCTTTGTAGGTTTTCAATGAAGATCAATTAGCCACTAATAGGAACAATAAGAAAATAGATAAATGTGAAAATAAATCCTAATCTCTAAGAGTGGTGTGCTAAGAATTACATACACATCTCATAAATTTCAATAGAGACATGAGACACATTTATAGAAATAAAGGAAAGAAATAGTTATTTAGATAGTTATTAATCTGGGGTTGGGGCCCTAGCTCGGTTGGCTAAATCTTTCCTATTGCAGGAGGTTGGTCACAAGGTCTAGTCTCCCCCACCCCCGTGGTACCGGAGGGCGTGTCGCGCCAGCGTCGCCGGTCACATTAAAAAGTTTACCAGGCGCACTGCAGTTTATATGGGGTCGTGCTACCCGATTCCTGCAGTCTAAAAAAAAAAAGATAGTTATTAATCTACAAAAGATTAGGACCTACATACTTCAAGAGATTAATAAAAATAAGTTTTTATTTATAATTTTGAAATTATCATAGATGTAAAGTAAAGATAAAATATTTTTCAACAAAACAAATAAAAATGACAAACAAATAATGTGATTAATCAAGAATAACATGATCGATAATATTAAAAAAATATATAATAAATAAAAGAATATGCATAATTGTACATAAGCCATCAAAAGTCTAAATATACCTATCTTTATAAAAAAATAAAAATCTTTAAATGACTAAAAATTATTAAAACTTATTAAGCTCCATGAAAAAACACTATCTTCCATATAAAGAGTATACAACATGATAATTATAGAAAACAAATTGTGTAGGATACCAAAAATTGTTAAAAAGATAAGATAAGATACTATAAATGAAATTAATCATACACTCTCCATAGTTAAAAGATAATTCTCATTGATCTCTTTAAATATATATATATATAATAATCTTTAAATCTCTTTAATTTTTAAAAATATATATATTATATTTTATAAACTTATACTAAATTTTAATATTTGCTATACCTAAAAATCTAAGATGTTCAATATTCATTATTATTTTTAAACTATAATATTGATTAAAGATATATAATTATATTTATAAGATTTAAATTCAATAATGAACTTAGAAAATATTAAATCAATCAAAATTGTTTCTATTATCCAAAATACTATATAAATAAATTATAAACTATTATAATATAATATTTAAATTTTATATTTCAAATGTTAAATAATTTCTAATGTTAATTTTATAATTATAAACTTACTTTTAATGATGTTAGTAAAAGTTTTTAATTAAAATTAGTTTTTCGCTACATACATGGCTCTAGATATATTCACCAAATTCTATTATCTATTATTGATTATGTAATTTTGTATGTATAATATATTTAAAATAAAAATAAAAATATATATTTAAAAAATTAAACAATATATTTTTTAAATTAGAAATATATTACAAATATTTTGAATGTATTCAACTATCAAAATATGATTTTTTTTAATATACCATTAAAATCACTAGTTGCCCTAATTTCTCCGATTTTGCTCATTTTTAATGAATTTCCCCTTGGCCTTGTCAAATATTTCATTTTAAATGTTTTACTTTGGAAGCAATGAAATATTTAAAAAATATCACACAAAAATTTCCTCGGGCCCCACCTTGTACAGTCCACGTGGCACCTGTCTGTGATTTCACAATCAACCAAAGCACTATCACGGGATGGCGGGGAATAACTCAGATCAAATGACAATTGATGAACAGTCATGCAAATTTGATCCCCATATGGGACACATGTCACCCACCTAAAAATATCGCCATCCTACAATTCTCGATCAAGGGATGGTGGGCAACCGTTGATCTTAAAGGAATTTTGATCGACGATAGTGCGAATTTCATCCTTCTGAAAAATAAAACATTCATTAAAGGGAAAGGGGACATTACTAGGCGGATGGACATTACGTGGCAGTCGCTCATGATTTCGCAATCAACTACACCACTGTGGATGGTGGGAACGACTCAAATCAAAGGACATTGATGAATAAATAAGCAAGAAATTTGATAATATAAGGGGACACCGGTCGCCGCCTTCGATATTCCACAATTTTGATCAATTTGACATTAAGGGCAACCGCTGATCTTGAAGGAATTTTGATCGACGACGCTATAAATTTCATCCTTCTAAAAATAAAACATTCATTAAAGGGAAAGGGGACATAACCCATAGGCAGATGGAAAACAACGACATGAGTTTTTTTAAAACCATTCAAAGAAAGGGCCAATCGACTTAGGAAAATAAAACCAGAGGAAATAAAATATTAAGACCAAAGGGACCAAGCCTAGACCGAAAAGATGGGGGCATAAGATGTTTTTAAAACCCTTCAAAAAAGGTAACGGTGAAATAGATCCCCCGACCAAGGCATTAGGTAAACACAAGGGTTTAAGATGAAGCCAAAGCTAAAACCCCAGCCCTAACAAATTTTCCAACACCATGAAAGACCAGCGACATAAGGCGGCATGAGTGAAACATTAGGAACAAAATTTGAAGTTCCATCAAGATAAGCATTGGATAATTTTATATTAATAGTTTGTCCTATTACAAATATAAAAGGTGAGCACAATAAATAACATTTATTTTCCCATTAAATGTGAAGGATTTCAAAAAAATTAGTGTTCAACTTGTGCAGCTTTTGCACACACGCCCACTTGGAGTAGGGACCTCTTTTCACAATGTCTTTTGACCTTTGGGTTTTACTGGATTTGTCTTTCAAGGTCTTGAGATGTTGGTCTTGCTGACTTTGGTCTTTCCCTGAGGATTGAATTGTTAAACTTGGGTTCTTAATGAAAATCCTGTGACCTGGGTCCGGGATTTTCCAGCTGTGGATTTTCTCGCATCCTGGTCTTTGTCTGGCTATTGCTGAGATTTCCGAAGTCTGGGTTTTTGCTTGAATCCGAGATTTTTTGGCTTGGGCAGAATTTCCTGAGCTTCGTTAAAATTTTGAAGGTTGCCTTATCTGTGGAAACCATGCTTGTCTGGATTATCTGTTCAGCTTGGTTTTTTCCAAAATTTCGTTCTAGGCTTGGGTTTCCGGATTTCCTTGATGTGTCTTGTCGCGCATTAATGTTTGAAGTATGTCTTCTCTAGCGCAAGTGCAAGTAGATTTAAAGAACTTTTGGCAACCTTTTGATCTCATTACTCATTTGCTATCTGCTCTGGCGCAAGTGCAGGTAGATTTAAAGAACTTTTGGCAACCTTTTGATCTCATTACTCATTTGCTATCTGCTCTGGCACTTGAGATTCTTCATTTAAGCTTTGATTATTGGATTCGAGTTACTGGCGTCTGGATTGTTTGAGCGCTGGTGTTGAGTTTTCCATTGCTAGGGCACATTGTTTCGTAGTCACCTCCTCGAGTTTGGGCTTCATTCGGAATTGATCTATGGTAAGTCTTTGTTGACTCCTCCTTTTGATTGCTCTTTAATTGAATCTTTCGAGTCGATTGGTAGTCATTTCGGGTCGGCCCTTGCTCATTTATGGTATGTAGTTGGCAAAGTAGGGTTTGAATCGCCTCTTCATGGGGTTTATCACCCACACTATGCATGCTTTCGTTTATTGATAGAATGTTAGGTATACCCCTGTGGGTAGGTGTTTTGAGTAGGACTTACCTTCTAGGTGTGCAATTTTCTATATTTTGTGAAGATTAGGGTTTCAGTTTATTTGCTCGAATTTATCAGGTTTGGTAGGGTTATCGTGCTTTTCATGTTTTGTGTCTAGCCCAGCTCTGCTCATACCCTGAGGGATCTCAACGTACTTTAGCCTGATCATTTCGATGGATAGTGTCTGAAACTTTGAGCTTATCCTAGTTCTCATGGCGAAGGTCTGGTTATCAAATTTAGGGCATCATTGCTTTTCCATGAGGATCGATCATTTGTGGGTTTTGGGAATCCAAATTCATGTGCATTTGAAGTTTTGCTTATTAGGATGGATTTTGAGACCATTGGAATCCAAATAGGGAAGTTTGCATGATCATCCGATTAATGGTTCGCACGATTAATGATCGTCGGGTTTCCAAGGTGTCCGTAGAATTTCTGTGCACTCAGATTTTCCCGGTTTCTACCAAATCTGCAGAGTATGATAAATCCCAAAATTTTGAGCAGTCCGCAGAAGTCTGACCTGTCTGAATTTTTCCGGTTTCCTGCCTAGTTCCATTTCATTTCGATTTCGATGTTAGGGGTGATGAAGTAAATGCTAAATGATGATTTCTTGTTGCTAATAAATGAATTTTATGATAATCACACAGCTCTTTTGTCCATATTAACAATTCATTTGATGAATGATGTTTTGGCCGTAGGAGTCCATCTGGGTCGGATTTCTCCAAATTCTGCCCCGACTGGTTTTTCCTGGTTTACCTCATTTTCCCGGATTGCTTCATTTTGTGGATTTTCAAAGATTGATGATTAATGATGGATATTAATTGTTTTATGTGGTTTCATGCTTACCTTTGATTGAAATATGGATGATCGTTGAATATTCATGAGGCTCTTTTGTAAATGCAGGCTGAATCAAGCAAGGCTGTTGTAGGAAAGTCTAAGGGTGATACTGAAGGGTCTTCAGTTATAGAGGAAAAAAGATTGAGATTGGATACAAAGAGCTAGGTGCCTGACAGTAAGATATCTTCTATATGGTCTGAGGTCTCTAACACTAATGTAGGAGTGTGGAGGTATGAGGAATTTAAGGCAAGAACAGCTCAGAAGGATCTATCATCCCTGACCCAGGGGATGATGAAGTTTGGATTGGTCCATGTGGCAGGATTCCCTCCTACAATCCAATGCTATGAGTTGATACTAGAATGTGCACGGCAATATGACTTTGACACACAGAGGGTCGTAAGCACCGAAGGAAGAGTCTTGGAAAACTTCAATCCAGTTTCTATCGCCCAAGCATTTGATATGCCAGACTTGCAATGTGTGTGTGCCCTGGATCTAGACTTGGCCAAAACTTACTATGAGGATGAGCCCACCAAAGCCCAGCAGATGATCAATTCCTAGTTGGAGAAACCAAAATCTCACTTTTCCAAATTGCCCAAGCAATTACACAGGATCAAATTCAGATCGGACATATATGATGCAATCACATTATTGAGCAGAGTGGCTAGTTTAATGAGTGTTGGAGTGTTGGAAAATTGGATGGTCCATGTGATCAACAAAATTGAGCAAGGTATTTATTACCATTAGGTAGGACTCATTAGTGAAATGATTGATAGACAGATGAGAGATGTGCTGGAAACAAAAAGGTTCACTATGTCCTCCTATGTGATATATGTGTTGGCTAGATTCTACCCATACATGGGGTTTGAATCCAAAGGGGACATTTGGACAAGATATAGTCTATGACATATATTCAGAATTGCACCTTGGACATTAGGATTTTAGAAGGGCAAATGATGCATTCACAATGCATATTACTAGGTTGCTCCAAAATGCAGAGCATGTAAGAATATCTAATGGAGCTAAGGAGCCAATAAAGAAATATGGAGCTTGGTTTATTCAATTTCCCACCTTCTCTTATATCAAAATTTATGGATGTCAAGCTGCTCCATACAGGCTACCCAGATATCCTACTGATCACATTGTGCTATTGGAGGTTACAAGATATATATGTGAGTTTGATGCTATTGTTAAAAAGGAAAATCATAAGACAGGGTTTGGTGGAGATTTCCCTCTGAGAATTGGCATAAGTGAGGTTTGTCCTTCAATTCAATTAGCACATGCATCAGGGGATGAACTAAGTACATATGGTTTCTCTTTTCACTCTAAAAGGACAAACTTTGATATCACTGGAGAAGCGCAGAAGAAGGCCACCAAAGAATACCGTCATAAGGATGACCTAGAAGATTACTGGGCAAACATTAAAGATGACTTTGAGGCGAGGAAGAAAAGATACTCTAGGCTTCCAGTTGATTTGATCAGACTATACAATGTCAAGTTGATCCCTGACCAGTTGGAGGATGACAGGAATCTGGTGCAAGATCATGCATATGAGTCGGTCAAGGATAGATTAATTGGAGAGGTAAATTGGGCTGAAAATGAGGTAACTGAATTGGAAGACCTAATGGCCCCTGTCATGACGTTTTCCAAATCATGGTTGAAGCACAAAATATGGGAACTTGAAAGTGAAAAGGTATCTTGTACCTTCAATCTAATGGGAAACCTGAATCCTCTTTCCACCTCAGAGGAATCCAGGGAAGAAGATCCCAAAAGGAAAACTAAAGTGAGCTCGCCCTTCAAAATTAAAATCAGAGGCCCAAAGGAAAGTGATCTGGAATAGAAAAGGAAACCAAAAGGGAAGAAAAGGAGTCAAACCTTGAGAATAGGTAAGTCTGCAGAGGAGGAAGAACTTGAGAAGATAGAAAAGGAAGATATTCCTCCAGAGCCAAAGAGGGCAAGGACAACTAGAGCTTCAAAGAAGAAGGATCAAGAGACTTCCAAGGATGAGACAAACCCTCCAGTGGTTGATGTGGAAAGCTCGGGAGAGAAAACCAGAGTTTACTCAAGGAGATTAAGGACTCCATCTCCTAAGGAGACCTTGCAGAAAGCAAACCCTCTTCCAGTGGCTTCCACTGTGGAGCAATAAAAGGCTACTTCCCCTTCACCAAGTGTACCTGAGCAGGTGACCCCTGAAGAGCATGAGACTAGTGGAGAGGTTGAACCGTTCAAGGAAGGAGAACTCTTTGGTGTAGCAGCTGAACTTGAGGTTTAAGATGTAGAAAGGCACCCTTCTCCACTAGTGCAATATGAGGATTCTCCAGCGAGCAGCAAAGGTAACGGATCACCTGAGAAGGAGGATGTCCCTGTTAGAACCCCATCACCTTTGCAAGAAGAAGAGCCTGAATTGGGTAACCAAGGTGATCAGTCCCCTGAGAAAGGAAAAGATGAAATAGTAGAACAACATGAAGAGGTAAAGACAGATGAAATCCAGGTGGATCTTGTTGTCCCGGATTGGTTGGAAAAGGAGATTAGAAGAAAAAAGCAATTTATTGTTGAGGACACCCCCCTCGATTGGGATGAGATGTTGGCTAAGATTGGAAAAGGTAAGAAGAAGAAGATGGCCAAGGTAGTTTCGAGGATAGAAAGAGATGAAGCAAGTAACAGGGTTATTCACATTGCCACCCCTGCTGCGGATAAAAGTAAAGATGAGGTCACTAGAAAAGATTACAATGTGTAAACTATTAATCTTGGACCAGCTTCTATGGAGTAGGATATTGAAGAGTATGAAGGGTCCAGTGCAGGAATAATTGGGAGACTTAGGAAAGAAACACAGTCCAAGCATGAGCTTAAAAGGGAGAATGAGAGGCTTAAGAAGTTTCTAGAGGACTTAATGAAGCCTTTGCAATCTCTTCACCCATCTTCTTCTGCTGCAGCTGGTTTCTTGCCTAAGGAAACTATTTCTGAAATTGAAAGGATGAAGACTTCTACCCAGACTACAATGGATTGGTTGAAGGATGTCCAAGTAAAAGGAGATGATGTAATAAAGGAAATCCTTTCGATTGGAAATGATGCAGTAAGAGCCAAGGACTTGTTAGAACATGTTTTATCTCAAGACAAGGAAGATATTGACCTTCTATTGCAGAAATCTAAAGTAATTATGGAGTATGGTAAGGATCAGTTGGTTGTAGATGGAATCCTTCCTTCATCCAGACATAATGAGCCTTGGGAATGGTTTGAGGCCTTGCAAATTCGGCAGAAGGCCATCAGGAAGATCCATAAATGAAAGAAGCAGATGGATGGTGATCTGATTGGAGTCTACGATGGATGTATTGCATTCTTTGAGATAGTGACTAGTAGGAGGAAGATTGCTCCTAAGTATCTGAGCCTAGAACAATTAAGGGAATGGTGGCATGATGTCTATGCCCCTGATTCTGAAAATGTTATAAAAGGGCACCAATTGGATGATGCGGCAACTTACTTGGCTATGATGGACAAGTACCAGGTGCATAAAGGTGATTGGAGTAAAATTTTTAAGCAGTCAAAAGAAGAGATTGGTTCCATTGAATGTCGGCTCAAGATTCTACCCTTGCCACCTGTTGCTGAGCTGGATAGAGTATTTTTAAGGGTTCATGGATCATTGGATCAGAATAAGGATAAGGGGGGCGGTAGTTAATGCCCATTTTGATATTTGTACTTCGCTATTATTATAGGGCATGTGTTGATCTGGGCTACATTGAGGAATGTGTTTGGGCCGACCTTGATGATGTATCAGCATTTAATGTGTGCCTTTTTTTGAAATTTTGAAGGTCGACTTATTTTGGCTATTATATTTTGCAAATGTTTGGTTGGGCTGACATGTTTTAATGATTCTCTATATAAGGCATTCCTGCCTCATTGTAAGGAGTCAGTTAGAAGGATAATAGAGACAAGCCAGATTAAAAAAGAGTTAGAGCATTTTATAGTAGTTATTTCTTGAAGTGAATATTGTAACAGAACAGTGGAATTGTTGCTGCATCTTGGTGATCTAATACAATTGAAGGCATTGTGGTTTCTCTGGTGAATTCTTTTGTGTTGGTTTATCCTGCATGGTTCCTATTATTCTATCTTTGAAATTGCTTAAAGATCTAAGTTTCAGTGTTAGATTTAGAATTAGATTAGTTCGGTGAATAATGATGATGATTTCATATTTAGAATGTTTGTAGCAATCTCTGGTCTATACTTCCAGTAACTATCTGATTGTAGTAGGCTGGTGAAGTCAACCTGGATCATATATCTATCTGTGCTTAGTTCGATTATGGATGAATGTCTATGATTTGAAAATCTATATACCTTAGAATATTGCACCATTCTTGTGATATTGCATTGTGGGTTAAGCAAGAATTGGTTATTTGAGGTTGGTCCATTCCAGATATTTGTCATTTACCTTATTCATCTTAGAAATGGTTTAGATCTCATTATATCTTTGCACCCTTATCTTTTGTTGTTTCTTTATCATTTGGTTTGACTTAGGATCTAAGATCATCATATTGAAAGATTTGATAAATTCAAAAGATACAGTCTACTTGTAGTAAGGTCCGATTGTGATTACCAACATTTTCACATATTATCTTAGTTGTTTATGCATTGTCATGACCTGACACTCGAGAGACCTTGGGGTGATTTTCAGCAATTTATTGTTGAAGATTATCTTTCAAGAGAGATAGAATATCATTTTCTATCTGAGTTGTTGTGCAGAAAACACCATCAACACAACTATTGGTCCATTTTTGTTCAATATAAGTTGTATTTTAAATCATTATGTGTTGTTTTTATAACAATAATTAGATTTTTTGTGTTCAACTATTAGTCCATATGTGTTGTTTTTATAAAATAGAACACAAAGAACACTAAACCATTAACCCTTAACCCTAAAACCCTCTACCCTCTCTCTCTCTCAAGTCTCTCCCTCCTACCCCCTCTCCCTCTTTCAAGTCTCTCCCTCCTACCCCCTCTCCCTCTCTTAGGTCTTTCTTTCACTCACTCAATCCCTCTATCTCTATCCACTCCACCCTTAACCTTAAACCCTTAAACCATCTACCCTCTACCCTTAACCCTCCCTCCCTCTATCTCTCTCCCACTCCCTCCCTCTCTCTATCTCTCAAGTATCTTCAATATCCTACCCCTCTCCCTCTCTTAGATCTCTATCTCACTCACTCACTCCCTCTATCTCTCCCCTTAACCATAAACCCTAAACCCTTAACCCTTATAAACCCTCTACCCTCTACCCTTAAACCCCAAACCCTTAAACCTCTACCCTCTCTCAAGTCTCTCCCTCCTACTCTCTCTCTCTCTCTCACTCACTCCCTTTATCTCTCTCCCCTTAACCCTAAACCCTAAACCCTTAACCCTTAATAAACCCTCTACCCTCTACCCTTAACCCTCCCTTCCTGTATCTCTCTCCCACTCCCTCCCTCTCTCTCTCTCTCAAGTCTCTCCCTCCTACCTCCTCAACCACAAAACCTTAAACCTTCTATTCTCTACCCTCAACACTCTTTCCCTCCCCCTTCTCTCTCTATCTCTATCTCTCCTGTCTCTGCCTCTGCCTCTCCTTCCCCCTCCCTTCCCTCTCCTAATTCTTTCTCTCTATATATATCTCTCTCTCTCCCTTTCCCTCTCTCCCTTTCCTCTCTCTCTCCCTCTCTCTTTCTAAAGTATCTTCAATATCCTACCCCCTCTCCTCCCTTAGGTGTCTCTCTCACTCACTCACTCCCTCTATCTCTCACCCCTTAACCCTAAACCCTAAACCCTTAACCCTTAATAAACCCTCTACCCTTAACCCTCCCTCCCTATATCTCTATCTATTCATCATTATCTCTTTATCTCTCTACCCCTTTCTATCTCTTTGTCTCCCTTTCTATTTGTATGTTTGTCATTATCTCCCTCTCTCTCTATATTTTCTTCCCTATATTTATCTGTCTCCTTAAGTGTGCAATGGGTATATTGAAGAGGTCTTAAAGGAGAACTATCATATCTTTAATCAAATGGCATGCTACCTTGAGCATAACTCCCCAAGGACACATGCCATCCTTGGATTGTTGACATGAAACAACCAATCAAAATTTAGTTTCTCTCTCTCATATTAATATACATTACTATTATATTAAATATATATTATATTAATTATATTTTGTATTATATAAAAATATACTTATTATTAATTATTAATTATAATAATTTTATACGTATTTAATAATTTTGTTAAAGAATATAATATCTAATTATAATAAGTTGAATAATTATATTATTTATTATGTAAAATATAGCTAATATATACTTAACTATATTGTAGAATATTAAAACCTAGCTAAATGGCGCCAAAATTTTGAACTTAATTAACATACTATAAAAGCTAATGAAACCAAGTTGTAGCTCATCAAATTGACAAGTGAAAGGTCAATGATACAGTTTAGGAAGAGTTTGGAGTAGTGAAAACAAGGTCAATGCCAACTGAGGAAGAGTTTGAGTTAAAACAAGGTCAATACCAAAGGAAGAGTTTGGAGGAGGAAAACAAGGTCAATATCAGCACCAGGAAGAGTTTGAGGAGGAAAACAAGGTCAATACCAGCACTGGGGATGAGGTTGAGGGCACTCATAGAAAATCGATGACCAAGGGGCAATGAGTACTGTAAGTTTGGCACCCCCATTCTCTTTAACCTTCAATTTTCATGCCTAGTTTCCAAATATCTTCTCGTGCATTGGCACCCCCATTCTCATAAAATGGTATAAGATAAGACAGAAAAAATAAAATAGCTTAAACAAAACATATCCACCTACAATCCCATTCAAGCATTTTAATTAATCCCTTGAATTAAACCTAAAACAAGAATCATACACACCACAATAGTGAGATGAACGAAAAAACCCTTGATCATTTTATTCAAAATTTAGATATGCTTGTACAATAGAGAGACATGAATTTGAATTAATCATATCAATTCAAATGCCAATACTATCATAAAACATCAAATCCCCATGAATTAAAAACCTACTACAAAATGACTCAAAACCTAAATTGCATTTTCCCTAAAACCATCAGACTTTACAATTTGCTCTACAACTTCATCTAGACTCGACCAAAAATATCTAACTTGCTAACTTGTACTTTTGGCCTTGAAATCCTTCTTATAGAAAAAAGAGGAGCAAACAAGCATCGGGCCAGAAAGTACACGTGTCACTAGCTAATTGGATCACCTTGTACTCTTCATCAGTTGGCCAATCAAAATTGATCACCTCATTCACCTTGACACTATAAGGTTTGTACTTAACTACCACCTGATTTGCTTCTCTTTCAAAAGACTCCAAGAATGAGCTGGTGCTAATGATTTTGTCCATACAGCTCACCAACAAATCATAACTGAAGTTACCCTATTTTTTAGGGTTTTGTAGTCCAAACATGATATAAAGTGGCTCTTACACTTTTTGTGATTACTATAGCTTGTGTAAGAGGCCCCATGGATATTGTTGTAATTGTAGAATGCATGAAAGGTGTAGGATGAGAAATAAAGAAGGTATAGCTACTTATCCTCAATAGTTTTGTGAAGAAAAGCATGTGAAATGAGAGGTTCAAGCCTAGGTTTCAATAAAACATGTATGGGAGATCTGATTTTATGAATTTTTATCCATGTGCAGACCTAATGGGTTGTTTCTGAACACTGAATATAAATGATACACACACACACATATGTATGTATGTATGTATGTATATGCATTTTTAAATGTAAATGTAAATGCAATTACTGGATGCTCTCCTAGAACAATAAATGCAACATGTCATTAAAGAAATCTATATCTATGTGTATAAATGTGTATTTCTAAATACAAAGAGCATATGGTTTTGTAGTGTTATAGATACAACATATCCATAAATTAATGTAATTGAAATTTTAAAGTCTTCAACACATATAATATGAAATCGATCAAACTATTAAACTACATGAGAAATAAATGAAAATAGTAAATACATATGTATGTGTATTTGTAAATGTAGGTGTAAAATAAATAAGAATAATGAAAATTATAAGAGAATACAAGGAAAGGTCTCCTCCCTTCTTGGTAGTGATAACCTCCTCCACACACAACCCTTAAAAATTATGAATAGAGGAATATAATCTTTGAAGAACTCAAAGTTGATTCTCTCCTACCTGATGCAATTAGTCATTTTATCCTTACAAACATTTATAGTGATTACTAGAGGCACATAGACCAATTCTTCATAATAGAAGAATTTGATCATACTTTTCCAATGATGGCATTATGAGAAAACCTTAGGTTAAATGAATAATTCCTAGCTAAGTTCTTTAAATCATGTCCAACCGTATAAGAGAAGACTACTACTATGTGTACCTGGATACCATGGAGAAAGGCTAGTCTTTGGGCTCTTTCATCAATCATCCTACCTTAAAACATACCAAAAATCTCCTAGAAATTAGACATAGGAAGATTTAATGACTTAAAAAAAAATTATTGCCAAAGCGTAAACTTATGATGACTTAACCAGGCCTAGTACACACTCCCTCCCCATTAACCACTTAGACATATGGAAATTAAATATAAATTTGCTACTATTTTTAGTCATGTAGGTGTCCAATAAACCATTTGGTGGTGTTTCCCTTCAAGTTTATTTACTTGAATGAAGAGAAAAAGTCCTTTGATTACAATTAGAGAGTACATTTGAGGCCTTGGTTGTGTAACTGGTGGACCATAGTCACATTTAACACTTGTTACAAAGTTTGGGAGTTAAAACGTTAAGTAAATTTGATTTGTGATGGACACATTTGGATGGTAGTAACAATAGCTTGCAATCTATAAAGACTTGATTACCTTATAACTTGTAAAATTCTAGTGATGAAATGATAGATTAATCATAATGTCACTTTGGGATCACATCACCATGAAAGAACTTCATCTAACATCCTTATGAGTGTAGGTACAACCAAATAGGTATTTGTCAGATTTGTCTTCCTCGAGTGAGGGAAATTCAGGAAGAGAAGAGGAAAGTGAGAAATGTAGTATGTCTAAAAGAAGGAGATCAATTAGAGGTCAAAAGATTAGAATAAAATTCCATAAACGCGTGGAATTTTTTCTTGCTGAAGGGGGATCATGTTCTTATGATGATGAGAGCATAGGCGACGTCGAGGTGCCCTTGAGGTACAAACATCTATGGAAACAATGGGTACCCAAGGAACTTCCTCCAATAAACACCAATTTTTGTGTCAACGAGAGGATATATCGCATAGCACCATCATTACATGGTTTGGGCTTATTTTGCATGGATGGCATAAAGGTCTATTACGAAAAAGTTACTGAATTGATGGAGTATGTTGGACCCTGTTACAGTTACAAAGATTGGATGCAACTGGTTTGATATACACGAAGTATGCATAGGTATGCACTCCAACAAATTATATACAACTAAAAGATAAGGATCAAAATAAAGGAGTGGCTATGTACATTGACAGAAGGCCAAAAGCATCAGGGAATATTGCAGGGTTTATAAATAGTACACGACCTGGGTCAACAAATAAGCAACCCAATTGCATATTTGATGTGTGTGAGGGAAACTGTGTATTCGTATGTGTGATAAAATCAATAACTACATGTAGACACGTAAAATATACTAATTGATCTCATGCACTTGATCTTGATTAACTAACATTGTTTCATCCTGAATCACCTCTTCAGCTTATCATCACTATTCATCCCTTAATTAAATAATCATTTATCTAATTAAGTCATCATCTCCGATTAATTAAATAAATCAATTTTATTTAATTAATTTTGTAATTCCCCTTTTAATTAAATAATACATTTTATTTAATTAAATCTCTAAATCATTCTATTTCCAACATCATCCCTCTTTAATTAAATAAATCAAAATATTTATTTAATTCAATCTAAATCATTATTCCTCTCTTTTTGATTTAAATTAATCCAAAAATATAAGTCAAAAGTCAAAATCAGCTAATCTCCTTTAAATTAATCAAATTCTGATTAATTTAATCATATCACTCAAATCCTCTAGAAAATGCAAGTTGCACATGAAAATAGATTTAATTCATTTATTAAATCTCTATTTTACCTCACATGACATCTTTTGGAATATTTTTTCAATTTGAATTCAAAAATGCCAAGTCAACATGCACATTCAACAAGGCAATAATTTTATAATATGTGTCATTTGCCTTGAGCCAAGTGACATTTATTATGTCTCCTTCCCTCTCACAACTCACTTTCAACAAATTTAAATTTCAAATTTTCCCCCCTCTTGGGCACATTTCCCAAATCTTGCACAACCATCATCCATTCATGGCTTGACAAGTGGCATCATACCATTGGATGAATGTTAGTCCCACATTGCCCAAATTTGGACATTCATCCTTCAATTTCATCCATAAATAAAGAGCTTCTCTCCTCATTTGATCATCCACAATCCAAGCAAAGTTACCATGCTAAAATACTTGGCAATCTTCATCCATTCTTATTGAATCATAGCTAGGTTTTTTGCAGATTTTAGCTTGGAGCATTCAATCTTCATCACCAAAGTGGATCACCATCACCATTCATCATCAAAGCTTGCAAAGGAGTTGGGAAAGGGCCAATTTCCACATCAAATTGGCACCAATTCCCTCAAGAGATCAAGGATTTACATGGATTTCATAGGATTTAATCTCTTTTGTTGATTTCTTATTGTATTGCTTTCATTTTCCTATTTAGAGCATTGATAAATGGATTTCTTGAGGAATTTAGATTCTAACTTGCATTTCAATTTTACTATGTGTTTATCTCTTGTGTTTTGCAGGTTTTAGAGGGATCTAGGTTCACATTTTGGTGCTAGAAGGAAGGCTGATTGAAAAATCTAACACGTTTTTTTAAATTTTCACTATTTTTTACAGTTCTGTTCATAAACCCCCATTTTAGCACTCTTGCAGGTTCTTTTAGCACTTATGTTCACTGTTTTAGCGCCCTTAAATATTTTCGTAGCACCCTTAAAAATTCTTTTAGTGTCCATGATCAATGTTATAGTGCCCATGATCACTGTTATAGTGCCCATGATCATATTATAGTGCCCATGATCACTTTTGTAGCGCCCATGAAGTTTTAGCGCCCATGATCACTGTTTTAGCACTTTTAGAGTCAGTTTTAAAATGACCATATCTTGGTCATACGAAGGTCTTTTTTGATGCTTTTTTTTTTGAAATAGGGTAGAATTCCGTAAGTTATCCAATGGTGTAGGTTTTTTTAACTATAAATTAGTTAAAAAATTTAATTTTTCATCTAAAGTAAAAACACATGATAACTTGGCTAAGTTTTAGGGTGTTTTGGTAAATGATTCATCTAACCCCTATATCCTTTTGTTGTTTTCTTATCTCATCTAATGTTTTGATCACTTTTGTAGGTTGGGAATCAAAATAAAAAGAAAGAGGAGCATGAGAGGATATTTTGTTCAATTAAATTATTTTTAAACACTTTAGTGTTTGTTTAACACTTCTTTAAAAATTTGTTACCTTCTCCTTCTTAGGACACTAGTTTTCGTTTGGGCTTAAAAATAATCTTTTCCGTTTCTTGCAAAGGCTAAAATGAACTTTAGGATCACAACTTACTAGATTTTAATTTGGGCTAAAATTGAACAAGGCAATCTTCATCTTTCCTTTGGTGCTTAAAACGAATCAAACCATTGCTTTGGAGGATAAAATGAAAGTGTACTTTTATTGTTTTGTAATTATTTACACAAAGTAATATCATCAAAATACATATGTGCTTCTCTCACACGTCACGATGATCTTGAGAATCAAAAGGCTTTTGGTGACATTAAGTTGCATAGATAATTGCCCATACACACTTCGATTTGGGTTTAAAATTGAACATCTTGTGCGAGTTTGAGTAAACTTATTGCGTGTGTTCTCCCTTTGTTTCTAAATGAAGGTTGATAAAACTATGAATAAGTTTGCTCATTTTTGTCTATCTTAGAGGGCCTGCCTTGGGAAAAAAGTACTCACCCAAGGGAATGACTCAACCGGTAACACTCTAAAGCCAAAAGTATTTCCAGCCAGGATATAAATGTGGGTATTGGAAGAAACACCAGTATCATGCGGTTGATTCCGACAAGATGGATCCGAAAGGGGACTCTTGTCGTATGGGTCAATCTCCATGAATGTAAAGTCCTTAATAGAACCCATGTGCTATAATTTGCCAAAATCCTTAATCTATTTTTTGGTGCAAGAACAGTCATTCTGAAGCCGCCCCACACTTTTATGGTCTTCTAGTAGAAATGGAAAGCATGCCATGGGAGTTTCATGGGTGTTGATGCTTGGCTACCCCGTATAAGTGAGTGTCATGGAGGGAAGCCAGTGGGGTCAAGCATCTAACCATTCACTAGAGATAAGCGTAGCTGAACTTGTCCAAGTGGAAATCCAACAAATATTGTCTTACACATCCATAGGATTGTACTTATTCTTGGGTTACATAATGAATTGCTTGATCGAAAACATCTCAAAAACAAACACTTAACATTATCCAAATTTCAAACCCTTTTGAAGACAAATACAATTGACTCAATCCACATGCTATTGTTTTCCCTTGGGATTTACATCCTTAGAGGTTTCTAAGCATTGGATTATATCTCAATTTTTCTCCTTAAGTAAACAATAGGAAAATATTTGCCTTAAGTTCTTTAGATTTCCACATAACATATCTTGTGGGGTTTGAAGAAATTAAGACATTGGACATCTTAGTTTGAAAACCTAATTGAAAAAAGTGTTTTTGGTAAAATAAAGACATTAAGCAAAGCTAAGCAAAATGAACTTTCATATGTGTTGAAGACTCCAAAACCCAAAAGCACAAAATAACTGATTAGAAATATGAATGTTCCAATGAAATCATATCTTGGTTACAAAGGTCATTAGGAAGCATTTGCATGCTCTTCAATACCTAGGTCTAAGAAAACAAAGTGTATCTTTTTAGGTTCATCTTAGGATAAAAAACACATCAAAATCAATTTTCTTCATCCATCCTTCAAAACATCAAAACAATTTCCATCTCATCATCACCTTTTGAAAAAATCTTAAAATCATCCTTGATACTAGGCTTTGTGGCAAAACCAAAATCATCAAAATCATTGAGACTAAATCCTTGGGAAAATTTATCAAAACATCTTTGGTTAGGTATGTGTAGATGCATCTTTTTGCATATACTTAGTCAAAGTTATCAAAATCATCTTGTCTAGCTTAGTGTACGTAGATGAATCCTTCTTCATATGCTTAATGAAACAATCATCTTGTTTGAATAGGTGTGGGTAGATGCATCCTTCTCCTCACATGTATTCAAATTATCATCCTTTGAACAAAACTATCCCTTAGATCATCATCCAACATCTTAGGGTCTTTTTGTTCAAAATCTAAACTAAAATCTGAATCGAAATCAAGGACAAAATCTCAAAATCAAGAATCAAAGTCCACAAATCCTAAAAATCCTAGTGTCTCATTCAAGATTTATCAAAAGCCAAAACATCCATATCATCCATCCCTAAAAACATCATTATCATACCATCACCTTTGATCCTCAAATCATCCTAAAAATTTTCACTTTGGAACATAAGGTAAAGATCGATCCAAAGAATCAAGAGATTCATCTCTCATATTCTCGAAGATTGATCCTTGATTTATGGTTCAAACAAGATCTCAATACAAGAAGAGTATGGAAGCCAACAAAGAAACTCCCGCTTTAAGCGATCTTAGCCAAACAAATGTAGAAATGAATCCAGCTGAATCAAGCAATCCATTGATCCCCTCATCATCCCAAAATCCACAAGAAGAAAATCAAGGGGAGGACCTTACCTTTGGAATGTCCCACAAGAAAATGATGAAAATGCTCCAAAATCTAGACAATCATAGAATCATCAACATCATGATGAGACTTAACCCTTCGTTGTACATGCTTATACAAGCAAAACAAGGGGCCAAGTTGCCTTTGGATTTTGATGTGAGCACTATAGTGGATACATCATTTCCTCCAATATCATCCACCATTCCCATTCATCTACACCCCCATCTCAAAACATCACCCAAAACATCCCGCAAATCATGACATTGCCTACTCCAACACAACCCAACGCCAACAAAGGAAACACATTCCTTAATGCTCTTCAATCACATCCCCTTGTTAATAATCAAAAATTGGATGCAAGCATCACCTTGGAACAAAACACACTCAACAACACATCACAAAATAATGTTCCTCTCACTTTCCGCTGCGATCCATCATCATCCTTCTTTCTTGCAACACCTCAGAATCTTCTTCTTACAAATTCACAAGAAGAGGGAGATACATTCGGACTAGGGGGCTCATTTGACACCAGAACATTTTCACAACTCATACCTCTTACATTTCCACCTCTCCCACCACTACCATTATCATCCATACCACTCCTTGGTTTAGGGCTTCCCCCTCTACCAAGCATCAATCAAAATAATATCCAAACCATCAATCAAAGCATTGCACCAAACACACAAAATTTGTCGTTGATATCACAAAAACAAAAGACAAACACACAAGCAATGGAAACATCATCAAACACACCCCTAATATCACAAAACATGGCCTCTCAAGGACCAAACACATTAATACCACTATCAAACACCCAAAACATCAACACAACATCATCATCTACTGCCATTCCAAATCCACCACCACCAATGTTCACCACATCAAACCAATACGACACGGCATTACAAGAAGCTTTCCATAGAGGATACCAACAAGTTCAAAAACAAAAAGTTGTACAACCTACTCAAGCCACACAAAATATCACCCAAGCTGCACAATCCACATTACAAGCACAACAAGCTCAACAAGCACAAGCATTGTTACAACAACAACAAGAAGCTTCTCAAGCATCGCAAGCACAAAAAATCACTCAAGCGCAACTCTTATTACAACAACAAGTAGTACAAGTGCAAGTACAAGCACAACTTCTTGCACAAGCAACATAATTGCAAGCATACCAACAAGCACTAAAACAATATCAAGAACACTAAGAAGCAACAGAACTGGCAGCCCAACAACAAGTGTTGTGGGAACAATAGCAAGCACAACAACAAGCACAAAAACAAGCACAAATCCTAGCGCAACAACAACAAGATGAACAACAAGTGTTGTTCATACAAAAGCAAGTAGAAGCCTACTTTTCCCGCCAGAACATATTGATAAACAATGCACCAAACAACCCATCCATCCAACCAACGACTCAAACACCCCAAAACACTTTTATCCCACCCCTTGATATACAGAATGATGTAACGACACAACTCAGGTTGCTCTCGCAACAAGTGCTCGACCTTCAATCAGGGCAAATGAACAAAACACTAAGAAACTTGTGTCCCTATCCATTTGATAGGAGCTTAGAAATGAAACCATTCCCTAAGGGATTTGAAATCCCTAAATTTGACAAATACCGAGGGATGGGAAACCCTGAAGATCACATTAGGGAATTCCAGGTTCATTGTATGGAGGTCGCATATGATGACACGTATCTGATGTGGCTATTCCCTAGGAGCTTGGTAGGCCACGCTATAGAATGGTTCTCTACTTACCTTCAGGCATTAGAACATTCCAGGAAATCAGGGATGCATTCATTAAAAACTATGCATGTAACATTACAATGGATGTTAGTCTTGAAGAACTATACGCTCTAAAACAGGGAAAGAATGAATCTTTTGCTTCATTCCTTCATCGATGGCGATCCAAAGCCAATCGGAGCAAGTGGACCATGCCAAAAGAACAAGTCTACACCATCATAGCCAACCTTGAAGGTCGCTTGTCATTTCATGTCAAGGTTCAAGGAATCACCACATATGATCAATTGATCCCCAAAGCGCTTAGCATCAAAAGAGCCCTTGTGACTCAACCTGCAGAATCAACATCATATCACGAGCAGCAAAACAACCTCCCATCATCCAATTATAATGATAAACCTCACACATGGGCAAGGAACAAGAACGTTACTAATGATGGTGTTGTAGATGCCAAGGTGGTCATTAGTGGTCCATGCCAAAACACACCCACATTGCAAATCCAAAATCAACACCAAAACACCCATCACACAACATATCAACCCAATAACAATCCTACTATCAATAACCTTAATGATCAAAGAGGACCACCCCAACGCAAGAGTTATCCAGAACAAAAATACATTACTTTGGGGGAACCACTCGAAGACATCATGAAAAAGCTCATCGATGAAAAACTCATCCAAGCACCTACATTTGAAAATTACCAAGAACCTGACATCAAACCCCCTTGGTATAATGAAAATCAACTCTGTGAATTTCGTAAGATCAAAGGTCACACCACAAATAATTGTATGAGACTTAAAAACATCATTCAAGATCTCATTGACAAAAGGATCATCAATGTGGAACAACCTACAGGCAATCAGGACCTTAAAATCTACACGAATCTGATGCCAAATCATGGCAACAAGGGGAATAGCAACAACAAAGATAAAGGAAAAGGCAATGTAAATCATGTATATGAAATAGTTGTCGCCTCCCTAAATGAAGACTGCATGGTCATTACCATCAAGGGCCCCCATGCCGAAGATTGTGGAGTCACCACAAGAGGCGGCAAAGTCACCATTGCAGGCTCATCCCAACCAACCAAAGCCCTGTCCCCTAGGTCCACTCCTAATGGTTACAGTGTAGTAGATCAGATCAAGAGAACACCAGTACACATCTCCATTATGGAGTTGTTAAAAATCTCATCCACACATAAGAAGATCCTTGAGCAAGCATTAGCCTCATCCACCATCCCCGTAGATCTTGATGCGGAACAATTCCAAGTTATGGTCGAAAACATCATAACACCTAATCTCCTTACATTTTCTGACCAAGATTTTCCCTCCCAACCATCTCACAATCGTACACATCACTTGGAGGTCATTGTGAACAAGAGAAAAATCAAAAGGGTTTTGGTGGATGGAGGTGCAGGTTTGAACATATGTTCCCTCAGCCTTATCAAGCAACTAAAAATAACAGAAGATTCCATTGACAAACGTAAATGAATCACAATAAGAGCATACGACGACCAAGAAAGAGTGTCTCAGGGCACAATCAAACTCCATATTCAAGTAGGGTCGACGCTCATGGAAACTACCTATTAGGTCTTGGACCTCGACTTGCCATATAACATCCTCTTGGGCTGCCCATGGATCCATGCAATGAAAGCCATAGCATCAACCTTGCACCAATGTGTGAAATTTACACATCATGGACAAGAGGTTACCATTCATGGGGATCCCGAACCATTTTCATATTGCAAAAATCTTGAGGCTAAGTACTACAAAATCCCCCAAGTGCCAAAGAACGATGAGGGCCCATCCACGTCATACATTGATCCTGCCACCCTCACATCCACTTCTGAGACAGAGACACCCGCCATTCCTACCATATCTAACATCAAACTCATTATCCAAGAGGATGGTTGTGGAAGCTATAGGCTCCCTAATAATGCTTTTGTGATAGGAGAGTTACCACAATCTCCTAGATCACGAGGATGCCCACAACAAAATTAAGCTCCCACATCTCAAACATCTCCCGAAGACTATCCTAAATTCACAAGCTGGGGAGATCTTGGCCAAGAGGACATTGAGGCAGACCCATCTCACATGCTATACCAAGATGAAAGACCAACAACTAATTTACCAATGGATGAAAGAAGCAAAGGTTTCCAAATGATGCTTGCAATGGGTTACGACAGAAACCAACAATTGGGACAAAATGACAATGGGCTTATGATACCTATCATACCAGAGATGCGACCCATAACAAATCTTGGCCTTGGATGTACCCCTCCGAGAATAACCATACGTGGCCAAAGTCCTCCAGTTAGAGCTGCCAATGCCTCTCCTCAGCCAATGCTAGTATGAGTACACTCACCAATAGTCATAGGTAGCAACACACATAACTTCATAACCGAGCCCTATATTAGTAGTGATGATGAAGATATCATATCCAATCTCCCTAGGTTATTTGAAGATACCACTCTGTGTATGATTAGTACCCTCTCCTTCAAATCCAATCATCAAAACCATGAAATCTGCTTAGTGTACCCCCAACTGATCGACTATGACCAACGAGGACCACCAGTTCTTAATACATTCAAAAATGATGAGAAGCTCTTAGAATTCATGGGATTGAGGGATAATATTCCAGATGGGGATCATAAGGCATGCATTATAATGGAATTAAACACACAAGCTTATTATGGTGAAACGATTGAATCCTTTAGTCGCAAAAGTGAGAAACTAAGAATCATATCCAAGTCCTTGAGTGAAAACCACACTATGGCACTCTCTGACAAGAAAATAGTAAAAAGAAAGGATGTATCCAGCAGTGAAAACCTCTTTGAGGTGCCCGAGGATGAACGATTCAATCTTCCCTTAAGAGCTATTCATCAGGAGAAATCAGCAGTCTTGGCTGAAAAGTGAAATCCGGTCAACATAGGAACAGAGGAGGCCCCACATATCACATTCTATGCAGAATCACTATTAACAGAAGAACAAGAACTCCTAGCAGCATTCCTAAAGGAAAGACAAATAAACTTCACATGGAGTTATGCTGACATGCCAGGGCTTGATCCAGAGACTATGGTTCATCACCTAGTAGTGTACCCAGATGCAAAACCTGTCAGACAAAAACTTTGAAAAATGCATCCTCAAATTGCCTTATTGGTCAAAATGGAACTCAAAAAGTTGCTAGATGCAGGATTTATCTGACCAATTGATTACCCAGAATGGGTGTCCAATTTGGTACCTATTTCAAAACCTGACAGAGCCATCAGAATCTGTATGGATTTCAGAGATTTAAACAAAGCATGTCCCAAGGATGACTTTCCACTTCCCAATATCGATATGATAGTGGACATGACAACAGGGCATGAGATGCTATCACTAATGGATGGATTTTCAGGATACAACCAGATTATGATAGCAAAAGAAGATCAACACAAGACAGCTTTTACTTGTCCATGGGGGACCTATTGCTGGAACATGATGCCATTCAACGTAAAAAATGTAGGAGCAACATGTCAAAGGGCCATGACATTAATCTTCCATGACATGACTCACAAAACAGTCGAAGACTATGTTGATGACATCCTAGCTAAGTCATGAAAGAGAAAAGATCATATAGCAACCCTAAGTGCTATCTTTGACAGATTAGAGGAATACAAGGTCAGACTAAATCCCAAGAAGTACGTCTTTGGCATATAATCAGGAAAATTACTAGGATACATAGTCTCCATGAGGGGTATCGAGGTGGATCCTGCAAAAGTCAAAGCAATTCTTGAAATGGAAGCACCAAGGAATTTAAAACAACTGAGAGGTCTCCAAGGAAGGCTCCAATCCATTAGAAGGTTCATAGCACAACTGGCAGATAAGCAGAACCCATACTCTCACCTACTCCACAAGGGAGTAGCGTACAAATGGGATACCAAGTGTGATGAAGCATTCAACAAAATAAAGGAATATCTACTGACATCGCCAGTATTAATGTCACCCATTCCAAAGAATCCATTGATCCTATATGTGTCAGCAACAATAGCAGCCCTTGGGGCTCTATTAGCCCAGCATGATGAAAATGGAACCGAAAGGGCTATCTACTATATCAACAGAACAATGGTTGGTCATGAGCTGAACTACTCATTCATTGAAAAAGCATGCCTCACAGTAGTGTTTGCATTCCAAAAATTCAGACATTACATGTTGGCACATAAGATAAAGCTCATTGCAAAAATTGATCCCCTCAAGTATCTCTTATCCAAGGCAATGCTCACAGGCAGAATGGAAAAATGGGTAATGATACTGTCAGAGTATGACATAAAGTATGTGGAGAGGAAAGCAATCAAGGGATACATCATCGCAAGTCAACTAGCAGAAGCACCTATTTATGCTGAGAACCCTCTTGTCTCAGAGTTTCCAAATGAGTCCATCTTTAACCTCAACATAGCTGACCACTGGAAACTATACTTCGATGGTTCATACACACAACATCGATCAGGAGCTGGTGTCTTCTTCATCACCCCACAAGGAGACTGCATATCGAATTCATATAAATTGGCATTTCCTTGCACTAACAACATAGTAGAATACGAAGCATTGACTATAGGCCTCAGGATAGCGGTACAATGGAACATCATAGCTCTCAAGGTGTATGGAGACTCCTAGTTGATCATAAATTAGGTCAATAACGAATATCAGACTAAGGATGATAAGCTCACTCCATACAAGAAACTGGTGGAGACTTTAAAGGAATCCTTCATTGACATAACATTTGAGCAAATTCCAAGAACCAACAATAGAGCAGCAGATGCCATGGCTACAATTGGGTCCTTATTAGACATCCCTCACAACACGCTGAAATATGAATTTTTGATTGAGCAGCTTCTCGTTCCAGCATTTGAGGTACCAGAATCAAAATATGTGTGTGTAATCATTAGTCCTGGTGATCCTTGGTATCATGATATCTACACTTATCTTTGAATAGGAGTCATACCCGCTGACCTACCATCAAGCCTAAAATGAACCTTTATTAAAAATGCATCTAGATTTGTCATCCTAGGAGATACCTTATACCGTAGAAGCATAAAAGGTACCTTACTGCGTTGTCTAAATGCTAAGGAGGCATTAATCACTCTAACTGAGGTTCATAACGGCATATGTGGCTCACACTTGAGTGGAATGACCATAGCCAAGAAATTGCTGAGGATGGGGTATTATTGGCCCACAATGGAAAGAGAAGCACACGATCATGCCAAAAAGTGTCTACAATGTCAGCAACATGGGGACCTCATCCATGCTCCAACTCAAGAGCTCCATCCTATTGTCACACGATGGCCCTTCTCACAGTGGGGACTCGATCTCACTGGGAAGATCACACCCACCTCATCCAATGGCCACAAATTCATCATAACTGCCACTGAGTACTTCACAAAGTGGGTGGAAGCTATACCCATGACATACATCACTGGAAAGCAGATCTCAAAGTTCATTATGAACTATCTCATATGCCGCTATGGTGTTCCACAAGCCATTATCTCAGATAATGGGACACCATTCAAAAATCAGGAAGTCTGTGACCTATGCGATAAATTCAACATCCAACATTGCTTTTCCAACCCTTATTATCCCCAAGGAAATGGCCAAGCAGAAGCTACAAACAAAACCATATTGAAAATCTTCAAGAAAACAGTCAATGATGCAGGTCGTGACTAGAATTTGCAGCTTAATCCAGCCCTCTTGGCCTATCAAACTAGCATCCGTACACCCACTGGCGCCACCCCCTTTTCCTTGGTCTATGGATCAGAAGCGATACTCCCAATCGAGATCGAGCTCCCATCCCTTAGGATATCACTGCAAAACCTCATCATGGATGAAGAATATCGAGTGTCAAGATTGAATGAGCTAGGGCTATTGGATGAGAGAAGGATAGATGCTTTAAATCATTTGCAAGTCTATCAAAATAGACTCAAACGGAGCTACAACAAGAAAATCAGAAGCAGAACTTTCCAAGTCAAAGAATTGGTCTTAAAAGAGAATCAGAAGAATGTCCCAAACCCAACCAGCAAAGGCAAGTTCAAACCTAATTGGTTAGGACCTTTCATCATCACGACAAGTTACAAATCAGGGGCATATCAGTTATCAACACCCGAAGGGGAACCTCTGTAGGAACCCATGAATAGCTCCCATCTCAAAAAGTTTTATGCCTAAATCTTTCAAGGTATAGAACCAAAAAACCCAAAAAAAATAGAAAATATCCTGAAAAAATGGTTACTTCGACGAAAACCTGGCAAACAGGCGTCTTGGTGACAAAAAAAATCAAAAAAGCAAAAATCCAAAAAAAGAAAAAGGATCAAAAATAGTAAAGAGAAAAATCATCCTCTAGTGAAAACCACTTCGATGGCACTTTGGGCAAGTACCTTGGTGAAAACCTGGCAAATAGGCGCCTTGTGTAAATAAGCACTTTCCATCCACTAGGACCTTTATGACGATCTACATCATCCATCCATTTCTCTTCCATCATCCATCACACATCCACTCACATCCACACCATAGCTTGGTCTTATGTTCGTATCATGATCCTTCCTAGTACTACTCGGCCCATCCTCAAGGTCAGTTTGTCCTGCCTTTATCGGAGTAGTCTATTGCATCACATTGGGGGCACATTCTCATCGAATCAGATTCATGTATGATCTTAAATTTCCTCAAATCATAAAATCCAAAAACATCAAAAAATTAGAAAATCCAAAAAAACATCAAGAAATCAAAAATCTAAAAACATTTAAAAAAATATCAAAAACCAAAAACAAGTCAAAAAGTCATTCAAAAAGTAAAAAATAGAGTCGTCGGTCGAACTACGTCATCTCTGAGCTTGAACGTAGGCAAGGTTGATCTTTGATCATCCCCCGAGACATTTAGGTCAGTCCTATAGGAGTCTATCATAATAAGCTAACATCTCATCATGTATATCATCATCTGTAAATTGGTCAAGTCGTCAGTCGAACTACGTGGTCTCTGCGTGTATAATGTAGGCAAGGCTAATCTATCGATCAACCCCCAAGGCCCCTAGGATAGGTCTTTAGGTCGGTCTCTTGGTCAAAATCAAAAAATCCCAAAAACATTGAAAACATTAAAAATCAAAAACATTTGTAAAACCTCAAAAAATACCAAAAATAGCCTCAAAACATTTCAAAAACATCCAAATATTTGAAAAAAAAACCCATCCATCTCATCTCATTTGCATATGTAATAATCAAATCATTCATAATAAATTGATCATCCTCAATCTTTGGTAAAACAGTTAGAAGCAAGTCTAGCAGATTAAAAGTAGAACTCAAAAGCATCAGGTTTGAAATCTAGGTCAAGTACGTAAGCAGGTTGGTCATCTCTTCGTATTGGTAACATATCATCTGAAATGGTCCCATATCAATCATCCCTTGTAAATGAAATGACATGCCACCATCCACTAACATGTCCTAGGATGAATCCTTCCTACAATGGGCATTATCTTTTGGCAATAAGTTTTGCTTATCATCTTAGAAAACACATCCTCTTTTCGTTAGCGGTATTGAAGATCATCAGTTTGTTTGTTTACTTGGTCTTTATCTTTTAACTTATCTTATTTTACACTCATTCCAAGGACGTCTCGATGATATCCCAAAACAACGGATTTAGAGAAATAGGAATGGGGCAATGATCATTGTCTTTTTGTTTGCTATGCTTGTTGGACAATCTTGTAATATAACTTGGCAAATACTTGCTTTGTTAGGTACGTCCTAGCAAGGTTTCCATATGTCAAGTGTGAACAAGAATACTCCTATATGTTTGTCAAGTCAAAGTCCATCACACTAAGTACCACGCCATCCTGGTTTTCTATATCTTGATGCATCATACCATGTGTGTTATCAAACATAAGGTAATTGGCCCTTTGAAAATCCCAACTCCTTGGCAAGTAATCATCATCATCATCTCATGTCTTGTTGGAATCTCTTATTTTCTTCTATCTCTTGCTTTTTCGTGCTAACATGGTACCATGACAGTTAATCATAATCATCACCATTGCATCTATCTTGCATCCAAAAAAAAAAACCGTCAGAATACTGCATAATGAATATCATATCATATAGAAAGCATTAATCGTACCACATGCACTCATCCCCATCATTGCATAATATAGATTGGTTATTCTAAACATCTCATAAACCATACATTTATCAATCACTCAAGCATCATCATATCATATCATGTGCATCCATATCATCCATGCATCATCATATCATCCATCACATATAAACATCATAATCATCTCATCATCAATAATGTCACTATCATGGTACCAATCAGGATCAAGTGGGCGTAATATATCAAAGTAGGCATGAGGCTACCCATGGCTAATGATTGTCTACATCATCAACTCTATCTACATCAAAAATTCAAGTTGAACTAACCTTGAACCTCTTTATCGAGAATCGACCCTCAAATCAAATATTTTCGCTTGATCTCTCGAGGGGGTAATATACCGGCGTAATTCTTCATTCGTTGGGGCAGCAATGGGGCATCTGAAAAAATCAAAGAATTTTTGAATTTTGATCAAGACAGTTTATTCTTTGAAACAACGCAACAAGTGCATTGCTTCAAAGAGGGGCAAAATGTAGACATGTAAAATATACTAATTGATCTCATGCACTTGATCCCAATTAACTAACATTGTTTCATCCTGAATCACCTCTTTAGCTTATCATCACTATTTGTCCCTTAATTAAATAATCATTTATCTAATTAAGTCGTCATCTCCTATTAATTAAATAAATCAATTTTATTTAATTAATTTTGTAATTCCCCTTTTAATTAAATAATACATTTTATTTAATTAAATCTCTAAATCATTCTATTTCCAACATCATCCCTCTTTAGTTAAATAAATCAAATATTTATTTAATTCAATCTAAATCATTATTCCTCTCTTTTTTATTTAAATTAATCCAAAAATATAAGTCAAAAGTCAAAATCAGCTAATCTCCTTTAAATTAATCAAATCCTAATTAATTTAATCATATCACTCAAATCCTTTAGAAAATGCAAGTTGCACATGAAAATAGATTTAACTCATTTATTAAATCTCTATTTTCCCTCACATGACATCTTTTGGAATATTTTTTCAATTTGAATTCAAAAATGCCAAGTCAACATGCACATTCAACAAGGCAATAATTCTATAATCTGTGTCCTTTGCCTTGAGCCAAGTGACATTTATTATGTCTCCTTCCCTCTCACAACTCACTTTCAACAAATTTGAATTTCAAATTTTCCCCCCTCTTGGGCACATTTCCCAAATCTTGCACAACCATCATCCATTCATGGCTTTACAAGTGACATCATGCCATTGGATGAATGTTAGTCCCACATTGCCCAAATTTGGACATTCATCCATAAATGAAGAGCTCCTCTCCTCATTTGATCATCCACAATCCAAGCAAAGTTACCAGGATAAAATACTTGGCAATCTTCATCCATTCTTATTGAATCATAGCTAGGTTTTTTGCAGATTTTAGCTTGGAGCATTCAATATTCATCACCAAAGTGGATCACCATCACCATTCATCATCAAAGATTGCAAAGGAGTTGGGAAAGGGCCAATTTCCACATCAAATTGGCACCAATTCCCTCAAGAGATCAAGGATTTACATGGATTTCATAGGATTTAATCTCTTTTGTTGATTTCTTATTGTATTGCTTTCATTTTCCTATTTAGAGCATTGATAAATGGATTTCTTGAGGAATTTAGATTCTAACTTGCATTTCAATCTTACTATGTGTTTATCTCTTGTGTTTTGCAGGTTTTAGAGGGATCTAGGTTCACTCTATAGGGAAGAGTTGCTAATTGATTATAATTTGAATCGCTTAGTTACATGGGGGTGGTATGTACTATGTACCATTTTACCCAACCTCCAATTAATGACTCCAATATACCATTTTATTCTTATATTTTTTCATAAGTCTATTGGTTTCATTTTGGTAATGTTTGTTTATACTTAATTTTTGTCACAGGGGGGCATTGATTGTACGGAGAAGGATCTGGCCCAAAGCACAGATCGCGATGTATCTTTAGGCACTTCTACCTGACAGGTTTACCTCATTGTAATTGTACAAATTAGATACGAGAAAAATATTTTTTTCATACGTTTATTGGGTTAATTTTGATAATGTTTTTAATATTCTTGTTGCAGTCGACTGATCGGGGAAAGGCACCAGCAATGGAGGAGAGCATCCATAGTGAGGTGCAATCAATATTTTGTGATGATGACATCGCTTATTCAGCAAACCCTTTCGATACGATAAATAAGCTCATGAAAAAATGCAATGAAGAAATGACTAAGTTGATGTTCAAAAAGCCTCAAACAGATGAGATAAGAGAGAGGGTTAAAGTATTGACAGAGAGATTACAAAACTTGCAAGTAAGCTTTCATGAGGTCTTTAGTTATAACATAAGTTCATTCATGGTTTTATATTTTGTACTTTTTTATGTCATGAACTAAAATGTGTTGTTTTTACAGGGTTATTTTCCTCCTCATGATGCTCCTGGACATGATCAGGGTACTGCAAGTGCTTTCCGAGGAGTAAGGGTTGGTACGAGTGTCCATCCTGATCTTCCTACGCATACATCACATTATCTGACCCCATCATCTATTCCTATATTTTCGTTTGAAATTTCGGAAACACATACCATGCAAGCATTCGTTAATGCACCCTTTGGCAGCGAACATATACTAGAACATGCGTTAGGACATGTACTTGGGGATGCAGAGGCCACTAGTACTGGTGATGTTTTAGCAGCATTTCTTGGATCTTCTCATATTACTAGTATGGGAACATTTCCAGTCACACTTGTGGTGACTGAGGATTTCATTCCCATAAAGATAGAGAAGGTCCTAGGTACTTTAAAAAATTTTAATTATTATTCTATATAATCCAATTGAAATTTACTTATTGATTGCTCTTTTTAGATTATTGATCCCATGATCATTTTGCAAGAAATGATGGTTTTTATAAACATCTAAGTGATATTACATTGGAGCTCTTGGGGCCCACCATATGTACACGGTGGAATTCCCAAAATGAAGATTTAAAAGATGAGCTCATTAACCATTTAGTTGTGTTGTTCGGTGATAAAACATTCAACCGAACCAAGGTCCTTAAGAAAGTTGGTACCTATCTAAAGTATGCAAGGGACCAATATAGGTCACATTTAGAGAAGAACAATAAGTATGAGTGTCCCCCCATGATTTCGGAGAGGGAGTCGAAGCACTTGGTGTCTAATGGAAAGGAGAAGGTTGAAAAGAAAAAAGGAAAGACACTACCGGGCCAAGGAAGGTATGTGATATAGAAGCATAAATCTGCAAAAATCTTGATTAATCGTGATTTTAAAAAAAATTGTAGGTTGGATGATTTTTTCCTTGATTTTTTGAAAAAATCATTGAATTTATGGTCAATGATTTTTTTCCATTTCAAACTGCAAAATCGCCAAAAAAACGGTTTACAACTGCAAAAAAACATGAATAAAATTGAGCTGATTTTCATGCAAAAACCATGAGACCATGGCTTGTTGCTTACTATTATGCTTTGATAGATTTTTTCCAAGCATCCATAGCTTGTTTGAAAGCACTTGTTTTAGGCTTTTAGCCATAGCAGCAAGGCAATGAACTGCTTGATAAAATGCTTTGGTAGACATGTATGAAAATGTGGTAGCATAGACAACTGTCACCATCTGATATTTATGTAGTTGTAGTATGTTTTGTGCAATGTAATTAGCGATATGAATATAACCAACAAAAATCTATTTTCTATAATTCATGGATTGAACTCTGTATTTTATTTGCTCTCAATGTCTGTATGCTATGGAAATGCCATTAATTTTTTAAAAAAAGTAGTATGCTATGTGTGATACTATCAACAATGTAATTATATACTGATTACTCTTTCTTTTTACATAATCTAATGTATTTCAAACTTTTCATAGGCTGCCCAACAGATTGTAGGCAACAAAGGCAAGACTAGAAAAGCACGGGCAACACAAACTTGGCTTTGGTGGTTATATGAAATTAGCCGCACGAACTGTAAGTATCAATAAATGAAATATTGTATCTAAATTATAATAAATTAAAAAAAAAATGGTTTTATCACACCATAGAAGCAAAATTCATGATCTTCTGCAAAAATGTAGGGGTCTAAATTCAACAGAGCTCCCACAGAAGAGGACCTGAAGATTTCCTTCCAGCAAGGCTATGAAGCCGTGGCTGAACGCTTAAGAGTCTTGACTGGGCAAACACAATCTTCCATGTCATCTGACGTGCAGGTAAATAAACTCAATAAAGTTTATTTAAAATTGAATACTTGTGCAATCTATTCAATATTAATTTCCACCATAAGGTAATTACATGCCTATTTGTTTTAAACATTCAAGCAATGATAATACCGCACATGACATTGGAATGTAGCCTGGTGAGGGTGAAGCAGAACGTGCAGATGAAGGTCATGGTGTGCATCTAGGTACTTTAGAGCATATAGAGCATGATCAACATGTTGAGCATGATCAAGCTAGAGAAGATCAAGAATATGATATGGCCCCATCAGGTAAAGATGACCACTCTAAAGTTTTTTTAAACATATTTAATTGCAATTGGTGTATTAATTAATGCAACCTTACGTGTTTCAACTTTAGAGCATGTAGAGTGTGATCAACGTGTTGAGCATGATTAGGCTAGAGAAGATTAGGAACATGATGTGGCCCCATCAGGTAAAGAGGACGACCCTCATGTTCTCTTAAGAATATTTAATTTCAATTGGTGTATTAATTAATGTAACCTTACGTGTTTCAAATGTAGATCAGGATTTAGAGGGTGTTCAACATGTTGAGCATGAGTCTATAACAAAAGTTTAGGAACATGATGTGGACCCATCAGGTAAAGAGAACCACTCTAATGTTCTTTTAATTAATGAAATACTTGTAACAATAATAATAAAACATATCGGTTTAAGATTTCTTTCTTATTGCAGCAGATCCCCCTTGCAGCATCCAAGTCATGAGCAGATGACTAAACATTAAGATCACGAGCAGTAGGGCGAACAACTAAAGGGGGGATAGATATTGATTTAGAAAATGATACTCCACTTCGCTTTATGTAGCTCTCAAAAAGAAAAACAAAAAAAAGTGATTGTAATCATATCATGACAACCATATTTTTGATAATATGTAAAAATGAAAGAATGAATATTATATGTTAATGAATGAATGTGAATATGTTAATTAATGAATGAATGTTATATGTTATTAATGGATGAATGAATGTTATATGTTATTAATTGATGAATGAATGATTAATGTTATATGATTGGGTATGGGGAATTGAGAGTGATGTGAGGAGAGGGGGGAGGGGCCAAATGATCTTCCACTATCACGTGGTTGGCCCTGTTAAGTAGAGAATATTAAACTATTCTTGAAACAAAGAGAAGCTCAATAAGGTAATGCACTTTTCAATATAAGAAATGCATCGTTTGAAGCATCAAACCAATATGTAGTTTGTACGTATGATCACTCGTCAATGTCTGCAATGGTACATTTCCATGAATATTTTTTTAAAAAAAATTGATTCTTCATCGCAATTTCAAAGAAAAACATCGACGAATCAACAAAAAGGTTCGACAAAGTTTCTATAGCTGTGACGAAGGTTTCACCGTAACTCATTGCCAATTTCGTCACAATTGTGATGACCTTTTGGCATTCTTCCAACACTGCTCCTTGCTATTTTCGTCACAAAGTTGACGAACTATTGGTGTTGTTTCGACGCTATTACTTGCCTATTTCATTGCACATTCAATGAATTTTTGGTGTTGTTCTAATGCTACTCCTTTCCCATTTTGTCGAAATGGTGACAAACATCTGTTGTTGTTTCGACGCTACTCCTTGCCCATTTCGTCGAACTGGCGACAAACTCCTGGTGTAATTCATCGATGAATACATAAAGTTTTCATTGCTATTCCGACGAACGTCTGAGCCAATTCACGATGCAGATGACTGAGGATTATTCATCATTATTTTGATGTTCAACTCGTCGTCGGCATTGCGACAAAAAAACAACAACGAAATTTTTGTTGCCATTTCGTCTCTATTCTAACAAATATTTTTCTAACTACCGACAAACGGACATCGGAAAATGGTGTCAAATTTAGTAGTGTAGTATCCATGCAATAGTATTCTATCAAAAAATCTCTAATGGTCAATGGAAAGTTCATGGGACCTTCTAACTTAAATACATTAGAGATTAGGTCTTGGGAGATAACAAGCATATCGACCCCATTTGGTGATTGGATAGTTCTTTTCTTAGCATTATACTGACTGGCTAGAGCTTTCACCAATTCTATGTTGATGAACATGTTTGGCACCACAAGTATTCCTAAGTTTAGTCTCCATGGGTTACAGACTAGTTGAAATCTGAATTGGTTTTTGTAGTGATACATAAAAAGCTCATAGCCCCAGTGTGGCGTCCAAACATCCCAAGACCCCTATGTTTATCTAACAATTTACTTGCTTGAGCACTTCTTCTAGGTCTTTTCCCTAACACTGGACACTAATTTATCAATTCTTGGTTTAAATTCCTCTTTTCAATTTTTTGTTTCTTTGCCTTAGGTTTTTCCACATTTTCTTCCATTGCCAACTCTAAAAAAATGCAATTTTCTAGCTAAGAGTGGAGTACTTATGTGAATTTTTGCTTCTCCTGGCTTCATTGTGTGAGAACTCTAAGTTCTTTCCTTTCTACTTCTACCCTTAGCGTAGCCTTTCTTGAACATTTACTTGCTTGAACACTTCTTTTGGGTCTTTGCCCTGACACCGGACACTAATTTATCAAGTCTTGGTTTAAATTCCTCTTTTCAATTTTTTGTTTCTTTGCCTTAGGTTTTTCCACATTTTCTTCCATTGCCAACTCTAAAAAAATGCAATTTTCTAGCTAAGAGTGGAGTACTTATGTGAATTTTTGCTTCTTTTGGCTTCATTATGTGAGAGCTCTGAGTTCTTTCCTTTCTACTTCTACCCTTAACATAGCCTTTCTGGTTTCTAGAAATTGTATGATTAATTCATGGTGCAATTCACCTCTATGTTGGCTCATTAATATACCACCTGCTTCAGTCTTGTCATTGGGGAGAGCATTTATGTTAAATATCTCAACAATGCTTTTGATGCCACATCAGCTAGTAGTAATCATTCATCATTATATCATTGGGACCTTGGTTCATTTTCCACCGATGGCCACCTTCTCCACCGATAAGTGTTTTTCTTTTGGTCTATCGGTAAGACATCAAACAATGTTACCCCAATGCATCCCAACTTCACCGATAAGTGTTATACTTTGATACCTCGTGATTCTATTGGGCTATCGGGGAAGCTTCATCATTCATTTCGTCGATGCACCAGAGTTGCAATGATGGAAGGATATTATGCCGATGTAAGGATATGAATTGCCCCTATTAGGCTATTAGTGGGGTGGTGATGGGAGTTCCACCGACAAAGTATTGTTAGCCCAATGGTATCAAAGGACTTCAATGGATTTCATGAATGTGATTATTTGGGTATGCTAGTTACAAAAATGGATTTTTTACATGAACCTCAGTAATTTGTCTAGATCATGAAATTGAGTCTGGTGAGATTTTGTAAGGACTAGGAGATAAATGAATAAATTTTAATGCAAATATGTAGGATTATTTTTTTGTCCTAACATAGCTCTTTTGACATTTTTTTGTCTTATACTTATTATGTGATGCATGATCTTTATTTTTCTTTGTTATTTTGTGCATGCATGTGTAGGCTTAATAGTGGGTTATTGACCTCTCACATGAGCCAATATGCTGGTGATCAAGGTTTTCTAAACAAAAGTCCCCCCAATAAAGTAAAGTCCCCCTAATAAAGCAAATTTCCCCCAATAGAATAATATGTAATAATATTTAATTGAGGAAGTATAATATTTCTTAAAGGGATGTATTATCTATGCATTGATGGATGTGATAGAAAGAAATTAGGTAGTATGTCGATTAGTTTGACAATTTAAATCATCTTGAGTTCATAAGTACATAGTGATAAGTTTTGACAAATAATATAATTTTTTGTTGCATTTATCACAGAAATAAAGGCCTCTTTTGATTGTAGTAGAGGATGTAGAGAGTCAAGCATTGACTACTTTGATATTTGAAATTGATGGTTTTTTTACTAAATTGATAATGTTTGAAGTTTCTTTTTCTTTCTTAGATGTTGAGTCTAATTAATAATTTTAATGTTGTGTTGCAACTTGTAGGTGAGTATGTTGATATGATAAAGGCTAGCATTGTTGATCCTCTAAAAGCTATCATAAAGGTAAAACTATTTATCTTTATTACAATTAGTGGAACTTGCAACTACAATATTTGATAAAATCTACTTCCAAATATGCTTTTGATGGATGTTATATCTAATTATGATACATTCACTATATCTAGCACCTAAGTTTAGAGTACCATAGTGGGAAAAGGAAAAGAAAATGTTTGAATTTTATCCTCTATATTATTTGACTTTTTTAAGTTTTTGATGTGCAAATTTTGAAACCTTATTTTAAGGCTGCAACTCCAATTTGGAGAAGTGAAAGGTCATGAATACTAGCAAGGAAAATTTTGGAGGAGCCGAAACCAATAGTGGCGGGAAAGCTGTGGATTTGCAAGGGGATTAAATGGGTCAAGCCCCTATAAGAGGTCGTTGCCCTTCCAAAAGGATTGCAGTTAAGGGGAAAATTGTATAAGTATATGAAAATTGGAGTATTTTGTTTATATAGTGTCTGTAAGTTGTACATTGTCATTGAGACATTGAATGTAACCAATGAGATTTTGATTTGCTAATGAGGCTTAATGAAGTAAATTTTCAGAGTGGTTTTTTCTCCACTCATAAATATTGTGTTGTGGCTCCTCTTGATTTGTAATCTATTTGAGTTTGTGTCTAATCAATCATATTTGTTCAAGCATTTTAGTCTTCATTTCATGGTGTTTTTTAACATTTGAATATCTATGATACTTGAATTTTATATGCATAAATTTGTGAGGATTAATTAAGTTAGATTTTATTTGTAATGACTAAATATATGACTAAAGTAATGACTAAATTAATGATTAAATACATGACTAAATTAATGACTAAATATATGACTAAATTAATGACTAAACAAATCACTACCATGACTAAATAAATGACCAAAATTAATGACTAAATCAATGACCAAATCAATGACTAAATAAATGACTAAAATAGTTTAGTCATAAATTTGGTGGTGTTATAAATGACTACAAATAAACCACTAAAATAGTCACATGATCCTAAAATTAATGACTAAATATATGACTAAATAAATGACTAAATCAATGACAAATCAATGACCAAATTAATGACTAAAATCAATGACTAAATAAATGACAAATTGTTTAGTCATAAATTTAGTGGTTTTATAAATGACTACAAATAAACCACTAAAATAGTCACGTGATCCTAAAATTAATGACTAAATATATGACTAAACAAATGACTAAATCAATAACCAAATCAATGACCAAATTAATGACTAAATAAATGACTAAAATTTTATAGTCATAAATTTAGTAGTGTTATAAATGACTAAAAATAAACCACTAATAGTCACGTGACTAAACTTAGTCATTTATATGCATTTTTTAGTAGTTTATTTAGTCACATATTGTTGTTTGTGTACTAGTGAATCATTTTTTTTGTTTAGTATATTAGTTTGGAAGAATTTTTATTTCCTTGAGAAGAATTGTTTTGTTTTGTAGTTCTAAAGATAAACTCACTAATGTTGATGAAGTGTGAATTTGAAGAAAGATTGAATCTGAAATTCGCTTGTATGGAAAAGTGTATGTATGATTGAATTTTTTGTGATTAGGTCTAATTCCTGGCTGACCAAAGACCTAATACATGATATGTGTTGTGAATATTGAATATACATTGAAAATGTTTTTAGGATCTATTTTAGGTCTATTCTAACCTAAATTATGTATTGCACATTTGGTTTGAGTGAGAAGAAGTTTTTGAATCATGTGTGAAGCCAAAAAAGCTATTTTTGAATTGTTTCGGTTACATCTAATTAGGCTGACCTAATTGATGTATGCGGATGTAATTGGGTATTTATATGTTAGACATTTTTGAGTTGTAAGATGTATGAGGAGATATAAGTGGAAAACCAGGTGTGAAAGGTCTCATATTGTGCAAACATGCAAATTTAGAGTCATGAGATCAGAATAAGAGAAAAATTGTTGAGCGACTGCTAAATAAAGTAGTACTTTGTATTCAGAGCTTCAAGGAAACTAGAATTCAACACAAGGAAGTTGTACTTTTATTAGTTCACATATTTGCTAAGTAGTCATCTTTGTTTTGTATATAATTCTAGCTATGAGCCTTATAAGGACAATGTGTCCTAGTAGTGAGCCTATGTAATATGCTATATCTGGATATAATATATTGTGAGCTAATCCTCACCATGGTTTTTTTTCCTTACTGAGTTTTCCACATAAAAATCTTGGTGTTCATGTGTTATGTGACCTTGTGTATGTTTCACACTTTCATTCTTTATTTATGTTAATATGTTTTTGTGATTGGATAAGTTGTGTTCAAAAGTTTAATAGAATACCGATCACCCCCTCTCAATATTTTGGGTGTTCAACATGCGATATAAGGGTTAGATTTGGCCCAAAGTGCTCTAAAATTTTAAATACCTCCTAGATCTATCAGCTTTAACCCTACTTGAAACCCTTGTATATCTAACAAAATATAAAAAAAATTGACCATATGAAAGGAAAACTTGAATTTCTTTGACACCCTAGATTCAACCACAAGGTCCTTGAAACCCCAAAATACACCCAACAAAATATTAAAGAAAAGATGTGTCCTAATATTTGAGAAGGAATTTGAAACACTAGAGCTTTGATACCATGTAGGAATTAATGGTGAACTCCCAACACCCCAGGAACAAATTAAAGACCAAAATATCTTCCACAAGAGAGAAAATAACAAGAAAAAATTGCTTGATTATGGATGTAAGATTGATTCAATGAATATGAAATGTACATGAGAGGCCTTGCTTATAAAGGAAAGATGAGATATAATATTAAACAAGATTGTTACATGTGTCTTAATCCTATGTTATGAGACAACTAACCTGACAAAAAGTCAAAGAGATGAGATAAGATATGATAAGATAAGATAAGATAGGATCTTATCTAGACAACTAATACTTCTAGAAGATCACATATGACCTAAGTAAACTTAACATGTGAATAAGCCCCCCTACTAGGAATTAGCTAAGTACAAGATCTTATTCACACCAACACCAACTATGTTAAATTACATAAACTTTTCATTAAACCATGATCTAGAGTCTCTCATGAACAAAAGGAAATCTTACACTAGTTTAAAAAATATTTATTCAATAAAATGAAACATACAATGGCATGACCATCTTCAAGATGCTCCATCTTCTCCATTCTATAAGTGTGTTTCATGACTATTTTCTAAAATATAATCAAATATAAAATTCTCACTTTAAGAAAATCTTACACTAGTATAAAAAATCTATATGTCAACAAAATGAAACATACAACCACATTACCATCTTCAAGATGCTCCATCTTCTTAATTCTATAAGTGTTTTTCATGACTATTTTCTAAAATGTGATCAAATATAAAAGTCTCAATTAAACAAGGATTAATACCAAAAGAAAGGAAAACCTTCCCATATAAAAAATCATGGCTCTAATACTAAATGAAGGAAAAATCATCTATACACTAATATTACCAAAAAATTATAAATTAAAATTTGATTCAAGTGTAAAGGAAACCATACCCATGAAGTAGAAATAAGACAAATTTCCTACATCAACCCTATGAGGAGATATTTTTGAGATATTATCTTTAATATTTTTTGTAACATATAACTCAACACTTAGAAATTAACCATAAAAGAACAGTGTCTCATATATACCTTGTAAAAATTATTTTAGAAAAAGCTAGCCTCTAAAGCATCAAACCAATTGTATATTTAGTAAAAATAGTCATAATATAACATTAGGCTTAAAGTATTAAAATTAAGATCAACACCCTATGGTTTTGGATAAAATCCAAAAGCATAGCCTATTGTAATGCGCGGTCTCTCACAATCTTTATCAATCTCAACCCAATCATCCAATATATAGCAAAGCCCAGAAGATAGAAAACCATGAGATATTTTAGAAAACCATGTATCAAATATTTGAGTATGGATTCTAATTTCACATGGCATTACTTCAAATGTTTTGGTTTCATAAAACTTCTCTAGGATAATTTTAGAATAGTCCTCTTACACTTTCCATAAGAATAATTAATTGTTATAACCCACCAACCAACTTGGATGCCCCATTTTACCATTATTGTCCATTTCAAAAATATTTTAAAATAGGTATTAGATTATCATAAAATTGGTCAAGATTTCAATTCCATTTCATAACTCCCTATAATCATGCTCTTACATGTGTCATAGAATCTATCACAAGTAAATACCACATCTTATAGTATCATAATATTCCCTTACCTATTATGCACACAATCCAAGATAGTTGACATGTGACTTAAGTGTCACCTCAAAGTAGGACACCCCATTTCCCTAATGAGGAAAAAAATAATAAATAGAAATAAATAAATAATTTGAGCATCAAGACTTGGAAGGTGTATGACACATCTAATCCAAATATAAATGGATTGAATGAAGGGGGATCAAATTTATATTTCCATGTTAGACTATCTTTAATTTTTCAATAATGAAATAAAAATATAATTCATAATGTTAATTTTGTGTACATAACTCCAACAAGAAATGGCCAATGTAATAAGTTCTTTGCAAAGACACTAGATTATTTGTAAAGTTTATAAGGTTATGACATGGAAAATATACAATAAGTGGCTAAAACTTCCAAAGATGTAAATTTTAGATTCATTCGAAAGATATTTAAGTTAATTCCACAATAGTTTGAGTACATGCACACTTTTGACAAATTCTTTTATCATTTAGTATGAAAAAAATTCAAAAGACTCCACAATAAATGAAATAAATTCACATGATTTCTAAGAAAAATTATAAATCCATTTCAGCTAACATTCTTGTAATATAAATACTCTTACTATACTTCTTTAGTTCGTGGACAACAAAAACAATTATAAACACTAAAAATAAGTAAATAATTATAAATAAACAAATTAGATTTCAAATCAAACTAAACCACTCCAAAAAAATGGTATGTCTGTCTCTCACATATGTAGTCATGTGAGTGTCCTTCCTCACTCTTTTGTACTAGAATGCCACCATGATAACTCATAGTCATTGCTACTTTAAATACTATAAATTAATCAACAAGAAACACAAATAATCAAAGTCACTTTATTCATTTTATTCTCCACATAAAATATACAAAATATTGCTTCAATGCACACCTCTCTTCTTTCATGCCATTCCTTTAGGAATTACATAAGACATGTGGTACATAAAACCATTTAATAAACCATAATTCCTAAATTATTTTTGAGTCTCACACCTCTTCACACAACTATCTTATAAACAAGAAAATCATGAAAATAAATATGTGCTTGACATGGCCAAGTTTGGTAAGCCATGACTAATAATATCTAAAAAAATATTTGAAAATAGTTGTATCTTTCATGATAATAGTTGTATCTCTAATGAAATTAATTTTTTTTTATTGAACTAATTATAGATTATTGACATCAATATGGACAACATGAATATCAACAAGTTCACTTATTTTTGTACACCCACATTTGTAATTTTCTTGCTTGACATTAATTTTATTATAGGAGCTATTATTAGCAATATTTATAACTATATGATGGTACAAATAGTAATAAATACAATCAAATATTTATTTTTTCTTGTTTTACCTAAAAATTTAATTAAATGTATCTTATTTTGATTTAGTCATTAGTGAAAGTGGTGTGAAGGAGGAGATTCACTACTCCCATCCTAAGACAAAAAGGATCTAAAGGGATCAAATTTCCCTCAATCATCTCAATGACATGAACCTAAGTGACGAAGGTTCAAGATGAAAGAGATTACAAAATACATTTAAAGTAGAGTTTCTGGAATGATCATAGACAGAGGACTTCGAGGATTAAAAGAGTAGATTACAGAGATTTCTAAGAAAAGAGGATAAGCTCTCAGCCAAAGGACGACAATGTGTCAAGTTTTTGTCTCAAGGACACACTAGTGTCTCGTACAAATAGAGAACTGAACATTTGCACATAACTCAAGGAATCTATTAACTGTTCAAAATCTAAGGTCTATTTAATCTACTATCTTAACAAAAATCAAGAATGCAAGTAAATGATAAGGAGAGAACCATATTAACTTACAAGAGGTCCTACACTTTGTAACCTCCCACAAAGCTTGAAACAAGCAACCTACACACAAGATGAATGAAGAAAAATGTTGGGGTTGTTTTGGGGCTTTCCTCAGTCAAACCCCTGTTTTGGTTTTCCCACCTTTGTGGACAACTAGATAGATAGAGAGTATAAAAGACAAAGTAAAATAGAGATAGTGAGTGATAAGATAAAACCCCATGATGGAGGAGAAAATGAATCACAAAATATAGACACAATAGATTATTCTAGAAAATAGACAAGAAAGAAAGAAAGCATTGCCAATAATTTGTGGCTCCCTCTTGGCTTGATAGATGTGACATTGAGAACTTACAAGAGAGATTTGGCTATTGGTGACTTCAATTTGATAGAGCTTCACTGTAGAATCATGATGTAGAAGAGAAGAGAAAGAAGAGAGCAAGTTGGAGTTAGTTATAGAGAGAATCCATGCAAATAAGAGTGAAAAGGAGAGATTTGTGAAGTTGCATGGGTGGGAAGAGTCGTTATACTCAGAATTCTACCATAATGACATGTGTCATAGGAAAAGGTTCTCTAGATTCCTCATTTGAACTTGTAAAGCTCGAGGACACTAGTGATTCATGCAAACAACCACACACCGTGCAAATGTCCAACTCATAACTTTGCAAGAAATGAGGTGATAGACTATTGTAACTTTATCATTGCCCCTTATGGAGTTTGAACCATGAATTTTTTACTCATAAGGTTATTTTCATACATGTAGCTAGGCATCATAAATATAGGGGCAAATGCATAAATGTGAAATTGCCATCAGGTGCAATTTCACGATATCACATTTTTCCCCCACTTTAGTGAGCTAATTTTTTATCAAAATTAGTTGCACTAAATTGGAAAACAAAACATTAATGCAAGCATGAAAATTTGAAAATTTCATGGATTTACGTGCCAAAAAGAATAATGTAGAGGTCACAGAGGTTGAGTAGGTGACTATTGATAATGTTCCCAATGAATGAGCTCAACATCAGATACAAAGTTCATTTTGAAAAACTCAGATTTAGGTCAGCTAAAAAATTGGAAGAAGCTACCATAGTGAGAAGAATACTCAAGAAAAATCCAAAGGTTCAGAAAAAAAAAATATGATGAAGAGGTGAGTATATGCCTGTCTTGTTTTTTCCCCCAACTATGTGGGGTGAAAATAGGAAGAATGGAAGGACCACATTCAATGAGAAAAATGGGACAAAAAATACCTATATATACCTAGGAAGGCCCACAGAAGGGTAATTTCACTATTCATCGTGAGTGAACTACTGAATTTTGTGAGAGAAAAGTCAACAAAATACCTTACAATTGCGACTACATAGGCCCTAGGATTGAACAATTGTGCACGACGATAATCGAGGGTGACAAGGTTGATGAGGTATGTTGAATTTGACCCTCTCTATCTAGTTTTAGGAATTTTTAAATGTTTTTCAAATTTGGAGTAGTGCATACATCCAGTTGGCATGAAGGCATCCAACCTGCGTGTTATTGTACCCTAACTCCCCCTATATACACTTGAGTGGTCAAGAGTGATATTAGACAAGGTGATCATCATCATCCAACCATAACAAACATTGTTGTTAGTGATGATGGGTTAGACATTGACAATGAAGATCAACCCTTGATGTTGCTTGTTGATGATGTAGGGGTCACCCACAGCTTTAGGACTTGGTGGGTGATGTGGACCATACCCCAATTTTCCCAACACATGCTCCCATGGGAAATTTTGGTGCACAAGGGCAGCTAGGAGCAGGAGGAGGAGGAGGAGGAGAGGACTGAGGTGATAACGATGATGACTAGCAGGGAGAGGCAACATGCAAAGTGGTAGAGAGGCCTAGACAATAATGGAATCTTTCATCTCCTTTGTCTAGTGTACCAGTCTTAGTGGTGCCACCTTTTATAGTTGTTATCCCCCAGTCATAGTAGTAACAATATCATGTGTCGGTCCTATCATCATACCCCCTCTAGATCTACACTAGCAATGTGAGGATCTAGGTATAAGAGTGATTCATGTTATTTCCTTTTAGTATTTCAACTTTATCTCATATATATATATAGAAATGTGAGGATCTAGGTATAAGAGTGATTCATGTACTTATTTCCTTTTAGTATTTCAACTTTATCTCATATATATATATATATATATATATATTCATTTTGATATATCATCTAGTTCTAATAGCATCTACTACTCTATGGTTGTAGTGGACACATAGGATTGGATCGCTTTCATCAGGTGGTGTATCTTTGAGGTGGCCCCAGGTGTTCCAATTGAGGGGAGCATCCTCAATGCATATAGACTAGCTTCAACAGGGTGACACACCCACCTATTTGAGCTTATTGCACATATGAGAACCATGTACGAGGAGGCATGGGTCGAAGTTGTTCATAGGAGAATCAATGTCACCATTATGACTAGGCAATGGGATCAGTAAGTGATCAAGCTTCGTATTTCCCTCACCAAGTGAGACCAATCCAAGATGCAAGAAGAGAGTGTTGAGAGGGTACATGATTCTTTGTAGAGATAGCTTAATGAACTTGGTGGGTAAGCAATAGTTATGAGGCTATCTATGGATCCCCAGCTACAACAACTTCAAGAGGAGTTGTAGCAGTCCTAAGAGTGAGAGGAACAACTATAGATGGAGGTTGTAGAGCTATGTGAGGAGATATGAGGATTGCAAGCAAGTCTATTTATGTCATGATCACATCAATTGTGATGCATCGTGTTAGTCCAGCCTAGACCTCCACCATCGCCAAGACCAGAGGGCTAAGGGAGCCATGCATTGAGGCTAGAGGTGTGTTTTGTATATGTTCCATTTTGTATACCGATGATATCATTTTGTACATTATTTTGATTTATAGACATATATAGATATATAGGCACCACATTTTGATATAGTGGTGTGATACATGTACATGATACACATTTTGATATATATATATATGAGATTTTGGTCTGATATCATGGTGTTCTTATGTGTATGCTTTTACTTTCATATATGATTATGTGATGGATGTTATACATATGGATGTATGTTTAGATTAGATTCTATCATGATCTAATAAACACACATAGATGTATGTTAATTAAGTATAATGACGATCTAGTTTCCTAACTAAAAGATTTAATCAAATACAATACACAGATACATAACATAATAAAACACATGTTAAAGAAATTAATCACATACAAATGTTCACATCATAACACAAAATATTAGGATAATGTGTTAACATAGAAATGTCATAGCATAACAAACTACAATCCACAAGGGATGAGTGTTACGCATATGCCACATAGATACTATGAATAGTATCAATGAAGATGCATCACATTAACAAGTTCTTTTAGAGGTGTTCCATCCATATATGATAGTCCATAATCACTAGAACTATACACAAAGATGATATTGTAAGGGCCTAAATAATTAGGGCTAATATTCCCATTTTGATCAAGTAGTGCATTTACATTTCTTTAATTCTCATAGAGAACCAGATCACCTATCTTGAAAGTTCTAGAAAGAACACCTTGATTATAATGCTTAGAAAGTGATCATTGATAAGATTGAAGATGGTTGAGGGCCTGTAATCGGTGCTCATCGAGCAACTCAAGCTAATAAAAATGATTAGCATGATAAGTGTCATCATTAATTAACCCTTCAAGGGAAACTTGCAAGGATGTAATTTCCAACTCTAAAGGCTTGATAACCTCAACAAAATACATAAGGTTATACGGTATTGTGCTAGTCACTATACGAATACTCATGTGATAGGCTCATAAGGTGTGTGTTAACTAAGTATGCCAATATTTTCCATGTTTATTTATTACTTTTCAGAGAATCAATTCAAGAGTTTTATTAGATGCTTCAGCTTGGCCATTAGACTGAAGATAGTATGGTGTAGAAAATTGATGCTAAATGTAAAAATTCTATAGGAATTGCTTCAGCTCTTTGTTCTTAAATGAAGTACCATTATCACAAAAAAGGGTGGAAGGCAATCCAAAACAAGCAATTATATTGTTTAGAAGAAAGCTACAGATTGCTTTAGTGTTTGTGGATTGAATTGGAACAAATTTGACCCATTTTGTTATGTAATATGAAGTAGTAATGATGAAGATATTTCTTTTAGAAGAAGGAGGTGATATCTTGCCAATAATATCCAACCCCCATTTTACAAATGGACAAGGAGAGGTCTAATTTTGAAGCTCTTGAATAGGATCTTGAATAAGGTTGCTATGAAGTTGGCATTACAAGCACTTCCTGACAAATGCAAAGGAATCTTGCTCCATTATTTTCCAAAAATATTCCATTTGAATTAGTTTACACACCAGGGATTTACCACCGAGATGTCCACCCCCAAATCCTAAATGGGCTTTGTGAAGGGAAAGGGGTATTTCATCTTTAATGAGACACAGAAGAAGACCATTATAATATTTTTGATCTAGAGAACATTTGATAATATAATGTATTAGACTAAAAGCTTTTGTATCTGAGTGTGAATGTTCTTCATCACATCATCGAAAAAATTTCCAGCCTTCAGATAATTATAAATATTAGAATACCATTCCTCTGAGTCCATGTGAGAACACACTAGAACATCAAAGTCAAGTTGATCTAAGACAATAGGAGAGTAGAGAACATAAACCACAAAGTGGTATTCTTCTATTCCAACATCTGAAGACACAAGGAATGCATCACTTTCCATTGCATCTACGTGTTGATTTTCTCTCCTAGGGACACTAACTACCATGAAAGAGAAGTGATCAAGCAAGGATAAGGCTAAATATTGATATTAAGATAGCCTATTTTGCTTGGTTTGACATGTTCCCATAATTTTATTTACGATAATTTCAAAATCAACATGTATGTGAATATGCTTAATGTTCAAAGAAATCACAACACACAAGCTAGCTATAAGGGCTTCAGACTCAATGATGTTGTTAGTGCAATGAAATTCCAATCGAAAGGAAAGATGAATTGGCTTTCCTTTAGGTGAGATTAAAACTATACCTACTATGGATCCATCTTGACATCTCAATCCATTGAAGTACATCTCCCATACAAGTTCATGGTTTGTTGCAAAAAAGGTCTTCATCTATAAATAAATCCAGATTAGGGAAGGAGTGAGATGAGGGAGCTTCTACCAATTGATCAACAACAACTTGACCCTTAATTAATTTTTGAGTTATGAACTTGATGGAAAACTCAAAAAGAAACATTACCCATTTTTTTATCCTTCCCGAAAGATTGGGTCTAATGATCAGATGCTTTCAAAGATCACTTTTTACAATAACATGAGTTTCAACATGAAGAAGATAATGTCATAACTTTTGTGTCACAAAGACAAGAGAAAGACATTGTTTCTTGATGGAAAAACAAAGAGTTTCATAATCAACAAGAATACAACTAATGTAGTAGATTGCTCTTGGGCTAATGCAAGAAGTTGGGTCCATAAAAAGCTCAAAAAGTGGAAGTATTTTTGTTGTTTTTCAGAATTTGCGCACTTGGACTAAAAATTTGAAACACTTACACATTAAATCTTACAAATTTTTTATATTAAATTTAGTATTTTGAATCTAGTTTCCAAATATGTAATTTATTCTAATACCCAGATCATACAAATTAATTTTTAATAGGCATGTATAAAAACCACTTTTTAAAAGTCATTTTTTTACCATACCTTGCACATGTACGAACAACATAATTTGAACTAAATAAAAGTATTTTTCTAATTCCTTTTGGGGAAATATATGTAAAAACTTAAAAATTGATGAGGATATATTTTTGTATTTTTTTATAAATATTTGTTTTTATTGAATTTTTATTAGCCCTAATTGTTGTTTTTAAAAATCAACATGTACGGACAACATAATTGGACCTAAAATAAATATTTTTTTAATTTTTTTCATTGTGTTGAGAATTTTCTGAAGATTGATTTCATATAATGTTTTTGCAAAAAAAATAACAAATAAAAAGTTATTAAAAAACAAAAAATCCCTGATATTTCAAGTTTATGGACTAGTTTGCTTAAAATTAATTAAAAAACAGAAAACATAATCAAATCTTCAAAAAACTTATATATTTAAAAACTAGACATTATGGTCTATAATGGGTTTTAATTTCATAGATTAATTCTAAAAAAAAATTCCATCAACTATATTGCCAAAGTTGGACATTTCTCTTGAATTTGCTTTAGTTTTTTAGTTGCAGGTCAAAAGTTAAGGTTCGGGTTGCCAAACCTTTTTTGAACCTAAAACCCAAGAAAGGAGTGGCTTGGAGATTCTAGCTTTAAAGAATGAGTACCCATTTTAAAATGGGGACCATTCTAAAATTTTCCAAAAATAGGATTTTTTAGAATGGGTATCCGTTCTAAAAAAATCTATTTATGGAAATTTTGAAATGGGTACCTGTTCTCAAACATTTATATTTTTAGAAATTTTTAGAATAATACCTGTAGACATCCAAATTTTACTACTTCCATATGGTCAAAGTAGTCTCCTTATTCATCCCTTTACTCATCTATTTTGTCGGTATTAATTAAATCATTCATTTAATTCATATCTCATCATTTGCATAAGGTTCCTAAAGTATTTAATTTAATAATTAAATACTTTTACCTTCTTTCCTCTATAAATTAAATAAATATACCACTTGATTTAATTTAGTCATGTAACCTCTTTGAATTTAAGCCAATTTTTAATTCTTCTTTTTCTCTCTCATTGTCACATCCTCCAACTTTTGTAAGTTGGCCTTTAATTCCTCTTAGCCATCTAACCCTCTTCTAATCATAAATAATTTAAATAATTTATGGTTAGGATGTGTCACATCCTTCAGCATTTACCACTTGTTTCTAATATTTAGTTAATTATCTTAATCATGTGTTTGCATAACCTTAATCAAAGTCATTAGCCACATTTAGCATGCCTTTTTAGTCAACCTTTTCATTTGTCTTTCTTGGTATTGACCCTCTTTTCCATGTGAATTTTAAATTCATATTTATTCCTCCTAGAATCTCCTCTTCCCATGCATCTTCTGTAATTTTTTGACAAGTCACATCAAGTCACATGTGGACAAAGGCTTCCCTTTTTGGAACCTTGTCTTGTCTATAAGATTCTTTCAAGCATGTGAATTTTTAATTCACATTTATTTCTCCAACTACTTTCCCTTTTCCCATGGAGATTTTTGAAGAATTCTAAATTTTTTCAAAAGTCACTTTCATTCCCACTTGAGGACAAGAAGTCATTTTTTGAGGAAATCTTCCCATTCCCCAAGGTACTTGCAAAGTATTTGTCCTTCTTCCACCTCATGTACCCTCTTTCTACCTTATTTACACATCAATATCCCTAAGCCATCTCACATTCCACATATCAAGATGTGAGGGCTTGTGAGTCCTCAACTCACCATAGTCCTTCATCTTGACCTTGTTGGATGAATCTCAACCAATGAATTCTTTAGAGAATTCAACTTCCTTTATAAATACCCCTTATTTTCTCTCATTTAGGGGGTTGATCATTGTGCTAACCAAACTCTTCCAAAAAATTTATTTGATCATACTTAGCTAAAAACTTGCATTCCTTGCATCCATTGTACCATTTTCATTCATTTCTCATCCATCTTGCATCTCATATCAATATCTTTTGTCATCCAAGGAGCATACACAAAATCAACCATCAAGGGCCAACCAAATGATCGATTCAAGACAAGGTAAATCTGTTGTTTGTTATCTTATTTTGTTTTGAATCCAACTAGGCTAATCTTGAGGTGTTAGGTGTTTTTATTGTTTCTTGCACATTTCTTGTTGTTGCTCGTTTCTGGAACAATATTTTTTCCTGGTCACATTTTTGGCACATCCTGTGGGACCCACAGATGGTTCATGTTCTTTCATGTTTTCTATTTCTTTTACTATTTGTAGGTGCAAGTTGCAGAGGGGTGAACCCGACCTATCAGACAGGCGTACCTAACCTCTAGAGGTGAACTTGACCTATTTAGAGACATATTTGACCTTCAAGGGTGAACCTGACCTAGCAGACAGGTGAACCTGACCTCTACAGAGACCTGAATTTTGTAGTTTTCATAGAGGGGAAAACCTGCCCTATCCAGGGGCATACCTGACCTATCCAGGGGTGAACTGACCTATCCAAGGATGAGTATGACTTGTCTAGGGGTGTACTTGACCTCCATGGGCGTACCTAACCCAACAAACAGGCGAACCTAACCAAAATTAGTTTTTTCCAGAATGTAAAAAGTGAAATTTAAGCACTATTTTTTACTATTGAGTGTTTCTGACCCCCTAATGTGTCTTATTTGTGTCTATGCAAGCATCTAATTAGCATTTGGTAAAGAACAAGAAGAAAAACCACTAACAAGTTTCCTTGCAGGCCTATTTATTTATCAATTATTGCTTGTTGTTTCTTAATAACTTAGGCACATAGCTTAACTAGGGGTGTCAATTTACCTTGTGTGTTGCACTTGATGGTAAGCTATTTGATGTATCCAATTCCCTTGCGTCATTTGGAAATCTTGGGTGATGAGAAATCATAGCTTACCAAGTCCTTTGAGTCACCCTTTTAATTTCTTAGCAGGGTCTACTTGGGGATTTCATCACCCCAAGGGACGATTCCAACCATGCATACCGATGGGGTATATAAAGAGGGGAGAGAGAAATTTGTACCTCAATCCAACCGCATCATAATGGGCTAAGCATCAAGATGATGTGAAGAGTTGGTTCGAGCCTTTAGTATTTCACTAAGGTTCCCGACTCACGCTTGTGATGGGTTGGTGTTCATGGTTTGGGCCTCATGTCCTAAGTGTATATCGAGGACTCCCTATCAACCATGTTCATCCTAGAATAGAAGACTCTGTTGGTCATACCTATTTCTGCTAGACTTAGGATCATGTTGTCTGAACTATTTTCTTTGTGTGAAACTAGTAATTTTCTATTTAGTTAAGTCATTCTTATCCTATGAATGTTGTTTATTGTGTTTTGGGTCCTTTGCCTTAGTCTTTTGTCCAAAAAAAAAAAAGTTTATATTTTTCCACAAGCATACTTGACCTCCAGGGAAAAACCTAACCTCTTGCAGGGGCGTACCTGACCTTTGAACCAGCCTCTTTCTAGCCTATTTCAGTCAATTTTGATCAATCTTCAGTCCACAGGCATACCTGGCCTCTTGCACAGGTGTACCTAACCTCTAAACCAGCCCCTTTTTCAGTCTATTTTAGTTAGTATTGATCAGCCTTTAGTCAGACAGGTGAACCTGACCTTTACGAGTGAACCTGACCTCTTGCAAGGGTGTACTTGACCTCTAGGGGTAGACCTAACCCTTGAACAGTTAGTTGTGTCACCCTATTTCATCATTCTAAACTCTTGTTTCATCATTTCGAGCACTCATTTTGCCACTCTGAGTGACTATTCACCCATTCTAAGCATTTATCTCCCCATTCTGAAGGCCTATTTCCCTCGATTGAACATCCATTTATTTGTTTAGATTCATTGTTTATCTAATTCGAGTATCTGTTCATTCTTTTAGACTGTCGCTCACCCATAGTCATTCTTTCATTTCAATAGTTGTTCTTTTGTTCCAATAACCGTTCCTCTATTTTGGGTTGTTGTTTCTCTATTATGAGTTGTCATCTACCTAGTTTGGGACTCCATCCATTTGTCTCGATATTCATTCTCTCATTTTGAGCTCTTGTTTCCTTGTTCCAAAAGGCCACTCATCCGTTTCAGATTGTCATTTCCCTCATTTTGGAAATCATTCTCCCATTCTACTAAACTTCGTTTGAAGTAGTTATCCGAATTGACCTAGGTGTCTAAGCTTGATCATCATCCTTCAAAACCAGCTAAGAATTTTTATCCATCCTAATTCAGTCCTCCTTATTGGCCCTATCAATCCACTTCCATCTCAAGTTGGATTCGGCATCGTCATCATACATCCATCTCTTAATCGATCAATTAACACCTTACGTTACCAAGGATAATTTCTAAACTTGGTTTAGAACCCCTTCACCATCCTAGTCTTATCAATCGCTTATCAATCAAATCCAATCTTGTCATCAATACAATCCAACCCTATCTCATCAATCATCTTATTAGTCAATTCAGTCCAATCCGATTTCACCAACCATTTCATCAATCAATCCAATTTGATCCCATTAATCGTTTATCGAAACGAATGCTTTATCAATCATCCACTCTAATCCTATCAAAGCAAACAATCCACTCTGATCTAATCAAATCAAATCTATTATCAATCATCCAATCCAATCCTATCAAGCCACATCCTTGTTAGCTAATCCATCATCTAATCAAATCAATCCAGATCAACCTAGCATCCTAGTCCATTTTGTTGTCTTGCATGTCGGTTCAGACCCGATCATAGACAAGGAAAATGGCCAAGCAACAAGCCCAAAATTCCAAACTGAATATCCCTCAATATTCCAACAACACAACAAACATCTCACAAGATCCCAATAATGGTATGAATATCATGTGAGATCCCTAGAATGGTACATCATCATAGTCCAACACTAACGGTCAAAACACATCACCACCCGAAGATGAGAACATGGTCAATCAGCCCAAACTCACACTTGAGGAACATTTTAGTAACCCCACCAATGTGCAAATGATAGATCGCCTGTTTGAAAAAATAGGGGAAGAAATCTTGGCCCACCTAATTGAAAAAGGTGTCAAACCTCCATCAAGTGTCGACCTATCCAAGTATAGCAGTTCCACATCTAACACACCCCAAGGTTCACAAAATGCACTAGGTAGTTCATACATCCCCAATGTTCCTCCAATGGAGGGTTGGCATCAACCTGAATTTGACAACATTGTTCTTTATCGCATTAATAATTCCCCACATGCCACAATCTCAGTCATGGGGGCTCCTCAAGTATTTGATCCCAATAATCCTTTCGCCTATGACATGCCACAAAATGTTATGTAGCCTCTTCTATTAATGCTGACAGCACCACCCCTTTCAAGTCAACCTCCATTCAACACTGGGGAAACCCTTTTACTACATTTCCTCCACCTCCTGGGGCCAAAAATTTACCACCGCCTTCGTACACATCTCAACAGCCTCTCCAATCTAACATACCACCTCAATTACCTCCACAAGGTACATCCCAACCAAATGTTCCCATTGGTACCCAACAACCTCCTTTATAGAATGCCTCTATATTATCTCAGCCACCTCATTAGCAACAATCCCTGCATAATCCTTTAATTTCCTCACAGCAACCACCACACCAATCACAAGGCAATCCATCTCGACCTCTCGCCCAAACCATAACCCCATTCCTCACATCCATTTTACGTCCACAAGTTCAATCACAACACAACATCCCATCTCGGCCCACACAACAGTCGACATCACATTAGCAACCTCCCCAACACTATTACTATCATAACCAACAACAATTCTAGCAAACACCCTATGTTGCCTCCCAACAGTCGTAGTAGTACCTTCACTACTAGCAAACTAATCCACAACACCCAATTCAAGCTCCTCAGCATTCTTTCACACATTCTTATCAAAACAAATATGTACTATACCTTGCAACAACAACCCCAATACCAACAAGCTCCCTCGACATACCAGCAAGGGATATCATCTTACTATCAAAATCCATACGTCAACCTTCAGACACTATCTCAACAAGATCCTTCGTCGTCCTACCACCTATATCCATCCAACCCATTTGTCTCAACTCTTACGCCACCAATCAATGCAGATTTGTTGGAAATCAAAGCTACTTTGAAAGATCTCCAAGCTGGTACTAGTAAACAATCCTTCAAATTTGAAGATATATGTCCCTATCCATTCGATCCATCCATCTCACTAATTCCCTTCCTAAAGCACTTTGAGATACCAAAGTTTGACAGATACAAGGGAAATAAAGATCCTAAAGCCCACCTCCAATATTTTTACTCCCAATGTCAAGAGGTTATGCATAATGACAACTACCTCTTGAGCCTATTCCTATGAAGCCTGACAGGATACGCCTTGGATTAGTTCATGGGTCTGGAACGGGGGTCCATCAAATCCTTCATAGATCTTTCAAAAAAAATTGTTTCTTACTTCTCCTTCAATCTAGAAAAAGACACTAATACCTTGGACCTTCTTAAGGAGAAGCAGTGTGACGGTGAAACCTTTATCAGCTACGTCCAAAAGTAGTGTGTGTTGGCAAGCTGAATGAAAACCCCTATCAAGGAGAAAGACATGGTCACTCTCTTTGTGGAGAACTCACATCCTGACATGGCTCATAATTTCAAGTTACACTGTGTCACCACTTTCGCTAAAATAGTGGAAAAAGGACCCATCCTTGAATGTGCCCTTATTTCTAAAGGGCGCATCAAGATACACAACCATGACAAAGAAAGGCCATCTGGCGATAAGTCACGCTTTTGGAACAAGAACAAAAATGAGGTGAATGATGGTGTCACTAACACTAAACATGTTTAGGTGGCCAATACATCCCAAAGGCAACAACCATCTATACCTAATGCCATATTCATGCCACAAGGGGAATCTCATTCTCCTCAATAGTCAAACCAAAATAGTTAAGGGAACGACAAATTCCAGTATACTCAATTAAGAGAATCCTTGAGTGTCATTTTCAATAAGTTGTTATAGGTCAACTATCTAATCACATATCCTATCACCAAACCACTTGATGAATCTAAGCCCAAATCAGCCTAGTTTAGGGATAATGAATATTGTGAATTCCATAAGATTAAAGGGCACACTCTGAATAAGTGTCAAGGTCTCAAAAACTATGTCCAAGATCTTATCGATCAAGAAGATATCAAAGTCGACACTATTCAAGCTTTATCATCTAATGCTCAATTGCAGATATATCAAAATTCCTTCTCTAACCATAATCAAGGCGCACACACCTCCAACAACAATCCCAAGACAACAACACAAATAACATAAGCTATAAGAATGTACCTCTCAATTATGATGGCATTGTCCATTACATTGAGTAGGTTGAACCCTATGTGTCTATGATACATGTTAAAGCTAAAGATCCCCAATGTGTTGTTGCTACTTGATGATCTCGTATTATTGTCCCTATAGCCTCCACACCCGCCCAGCCAAATCTTGTAAACTCTCAGTAAAACATTCTTGATCACTTAGGAAAAATCCGTGCTCATATGTCAATCTTGGATTTGCTTAAGTCTTCTCCCGTGTATCAGAAAATACTCAACAAAGCTTTATAAGAAACTCACATACCTAACTACATCAATCCCACATGGTTCCAAGCTTTAGTAGGACACTTGGCTTTATCTTAGTAGCTACACTTCAACTAGAATGACATACCAAATATTGATTCCAATCACAATCATCCCTTACACATCGAAGTCTTGGTTTCTCATCATAAAATAAAAAGGGTCCTAGTAGATAATGGCTCTTCCCTCAATCTATGCACTCTGAAGTTCATAAATTAGGTAGGGTACACTCAAGTGGATTTGAGTAATCAAATCATCACGATCAAGGCTTATCATAATGCGGAAATAAATTTTGAAGGGATTATCAGTCTTCCTATCCAGGTTGGACCTGTAGTTCAGTATACTACTTGTCATGTCCTTGATCTAGACTTACAATATAATCTCCTCCTCAATTGCCCATGGCTCCATGCCATGCAAGTCATCCCCTCCATGCACCATCAATGCCTAAAGTTCTTGGTTAATGGACAAGAGATCACCATTTATGCCAACCCACAACCATTTGAATACTATTGTGCTCTAGAAGCATCATTTCCCCATTTACATTATTGTCCTGGGGTCGAAATGGGGGCATCTTAGTCATCATCCTCTAATCCATCATCCACTATGATAGCCACTCCATTCCTGCCACCAATCCTACTATCACCAAATTCCAAATCATTGACAAGGGGTGTGGTGAATATGAAATGCATATAGCTCTAAATGTGGCAACCATGCCACTATCACCACACACGTATGGCCAACCTTTGCAGTCTACACCAAAAAAAGACAAGACCATCACCTTTAGTGCTAAAAATATTCCCACTACCACTTTCTGATCTCCTATTTTAAAGAAAAATGCACTAGAAGAGGATATCAATCAATGGGTATACCATGAAGAACCCCAACTAGATCCTCCTCTAAAGGAATACTTTCAGGAAGTATATCCCTGGTCAACTATGCAGAAAAGCATAACTACCAAGGCAGGGGGCCTAGGTAAGGAAGAACAAGGACGGTTGCAACCTATTGATGTATCAAAGCTTCCATAGAATATAGGCCTCAGATATGAAAAAAAGTAGAAAGGCCCAGCAACATCATCTAATACCTCAAATAGTGTTACTGTGGATGATGGTCCCTTGGAAGACATACCCGAGGAAGAATCCATCATACATGTGTACAATGATGTTGATCATATAGACTTATCATCCATGTTTGACTATTTATCCATCTTTACCATCAGCCTTGCTCTTCGCCATTCCAAACTCATTGATTGGAACCTATGTGATAGCACACCTACCAATGTCTCCTTGGATACGTATGTTAACCTCATGGGATTGGGGGAGGATGAACGCTCCAATCGTAAAAATAAAAACAAGAAAAATAGAAAATAGTCATATACTAAAAACCTCCCTGAGGCACTTCCTAACCTAGAAAAAGTAAAAATAAATGACGCATCTGATAGTGAAAACCTTGAAGAGGCACTAGAGGATGAAGATGTTCATCTTCCCCTTGTGGGAACTCAACTATCCACACAATCATCAATCCTAATTGAAGAAACTCAAGAAGTTAACCTGGGTACTATTGAAAACCCTAAGATCACCTATGTAGCCAAATCACTATCAGAGCAAGTATATTCAGTCATTGTTCAACTACTCAAAGATGGTATCATTAAATTTTCTTGGTCGTACTCAGATATTCCAAGCTTAGACCCTAATTTAGTAGTTCATCATCTAAATGTTCCCCCAAATGCCAAACCTGTTAAATAGAAGCTCTAAAAAATGCATCCACAGGTAGCATATTAGTCAAAAAGGAATTGGAAAAATTATTGGACGCTGGTTTTATCAAACCCATTGACTACTCTGATTGCATCTCCAACATAGTGCCTATTGCCAAACCAAACAACGACATTCAGATTTGCATAGAATTTTGGGATCTTAACAAATCCTGTCTGAAGGATGACTTCTTGTTTCCCAATATTGACATGTTGGTCGACCTTACTGGAAGACATGAGATGTTGTCCCTTATGGATGGTTTCTCTGGTTACAATCAGATCGGAATTGCACCTAAAGACCAATACAAGACCACTTTTACAACACCTTGGGGTAATTTTTGCTACAATGTTATGCCCTTTGGTCTCAAGAATGCAGGGGCAACATATCAAAGAGAAATGACTATCATCTTCCATGACCTCATCCATATTATCATGGAAGATTATGTTGATGACTTGCTAGGAAAATCTAGAGCTAGAGCAGAGCACCCTGCCATCTTGAAAAATATCTTCGAGTAGTTAGAAAAGTACAAGTTAAGACTAAATCCAAAAAAGTGTGTCTTTGGTGTACATCAGGGAAATTGTTGGGTTTCATAGTCTCCCAAAGAGGAGGTTGATCCTACCAAGGTGAAAGCTATTATGGATATGCCTCCCCCACACAATCTAAAACAATTAAGAAGTCTCCAAGGAAAGCTACAATCCATCTGTCAGTTCATAGCCCAACTTGTAGATAAGTGTTAGTCATTCACCCATCTTCTAAAAAATGACTCCACCTTCAAACGGAACCAATAGTGTCAGCTAGGTTTTGATAAAATCAAGGAGTACTTGGCTCATCCACTGTCTTGATGCCACCTATCCTGAGAAAAACCTTCCTTCTTTACATCTTCGCCACTTCAGTCGCACTAGGGGAATTATTGGCACAACATAATGAGTCCTCAAAAGAAAGAGCAATCTACTACATTAGCCAAAAATTGGTCGGCTATGAATTAAATTATTCACCCATGGAGAAAGCATGCCTTGTAGTGGTCTTCAGTACACAAAAACTCTAACATTACATGCTCATCCATCCAGTCAAATTAATAGCAAAAAATGATCCACTAAAGTATCTATTATCTAGAACCACTTTAACTGGTCGTATGGCTAAGTGGGTCATGCTCCTAAGTGAATTTGACATAGAATACGTGGATCGCAAAGCCATAAAAAGAAAAGTCATAGCTGATCAGTTGGTCTAGAACCCCTAATGGATGCTTACCCTTTGGTCACTGAATTTCTAGATGAAGAAGTTTTCATAGTAATAGAAGCACCTACTTGGACATTGTATTTTGATAGCTCATATACTCATAATGGATTGGGAGCAGGAATTTTGTTTGTTGCCCCTCAAGGTGAATACATCCAAAAATCATTCAGGATAGCATTCTCGTGTACCAACAAGATAGCTGAGTACGAAGCCCTCCTCATAGGTCTTTGAATTGTAAAGCAGTAGCACATAACTCACTTGAGAGTCTTTAGTGATTCATTGTTGGTCATTAAGCAAGTTAATGATGAATTCCTAACAAAAGATGACAAGCTATTACCCTACAAATGCATGGTGGATGACTTCAAGAAATATTTCATCTTCATACAATTTGACCAAATTCCTAGGGTACAGAACAAAATAGCTGGTGCTATGGCTACTATTGGCTCCTTGATTGACATGCCTAAAGATCGAACATAATGTGAATTCCTTGTGGAACAACTTTTAATCCTAGCATATGATATCCCTAAGACTGGCATGGTGTGTGACATTGTAGGTCCTACTTCCCCATGGTACCAAGACATATATACTTATTTGCATGATAATATTTTACCCCCAGACCTCACACAAAACCAATGAAAATCCTTTATTCAACGTTCATCCTGATACATCATCGTTGGTGATACACTTTATCATCGTGGGTATGATGGAACCCTCCTTAGGTGTCTAGATGAGACTGAAGCCCATACTGCACTAATGGAGGTAATAGTGGTGTTTGTGAGGCCCATTCAAATGGTATGGCCTTGGCCAAAAGGATTCTTCGAGTTGGATATTATTGGCCTACATTAGAACATGATGCTTGTGAATTTGTGAAGAAATGCCTTCCCTACTAGCAACATGTAGATTTGATGCATGCTTCAGCACATGACCTTCAGCCTCTTCTTGTATTGTGGCCCTTCTCTTAGTGGGGTTTTGACTTGATTGGAAAGATTTACCCACCATCTTTTGATGGCCACACATTCATAATTACTGCTATTGAGTACTTTACCAAGTGGGTGGAAGAAATGCCACTCTCACAAATCATCGGTACTCAAATTTCAAAATTCATCATTTACCATATTCTTTGTAAATATGGTATTCCATCCACCATCCTCTTAGATAATGGAAAGCCTTTAAAAACTAGGCAATGAAACACTTCTATGACACCTTTCATATCCAACATCATTTCTCAATTCCTTATTACCCCTAGGCTAATGGTCAGACATAAGCTACCAACAAGACCCTTGTCTGCATCCTCAAAAAGTTGGTCAATAACACTGGTCAAGATTGGCACCTCCATATTCATCCCGCTCTCTGGGTGTATCGTATGGTCTCCATCTATACCCCGATAGGTGCCACCCCTTATTATTTAGTGTATGGTGTCAAAGCCATCATGCCAATCGAAGTTGAGATCCCATCACTAAGGATTTCTCTGAAGAACCTTATTAGCAAGGAAGATGCTTGTGTTGCACAGCTTGCACAGCGGGAATTACTTGATGAAAGATGAATCAAAGTCTATGATCATCTGCAAGCTTACCAAAACTGCCTCAAGTGTAACTACAACAAGAAGGTTCACCCTTGACGGTTCTAGATTGGTGATCTTGTTGTTAAAGAGAATCAACATACTCAGCAAGACTGCGATAAGAAAGGAAATTTTGAAGCAAATTGGTTGGGTCCTTATATCATAACCGCTAAATATGGATTTGGGGCATATAGACTTACTACCCTTGAAGGAGAACCCCTAGAAGAGCCTATCAATATCATGCATTTGAAGAGGTTTTACACCTAAATCCGCTTGGTAACCGTACTTGCAAAAATACAAAAAATCCAAAAATAGTAAAGAGAAATAAATTCATCTTATGGTGAAAACCACCCTTGGTGGCCCCTTGGATAGGTACGAATGGTGAAAACTTGGTAATAGGTATAATTCGTAGAGGGCTTAATCATTATCTACCTTGCGTCCTAATTACTTTGTGACTCCATCCATCCTATCCTGACGTCCTCTCCCATTCCATCCTTGGCTGCTTGGTATATTTTGATTGAGCATTGGACAATTATATGTTATCTATCATCGTGAGATTTTTACCCTACTCTAAGTTTTTGTCATCAGTTTTTCTATCTGTTGATTTGTGTCATCATCTAGGATCATCCATCATGTCAATCTCTACCCAAGCCTCATCCTGTCATATTGATCTCTTTGGTCTTGGTCGAACTGCATTGCCCCTATGCTTTCACGTAGGCAAGGTTGATCATTTGATCTGCCCCCAGGGCCTTTGGATCATCCTATGATGGTCCCCCATCATTTGTCTCCATTTTCCTCTTTTCACTTTTATCCATGGTCGATCATCGTTTGTTTTTCTCTAAACTATGTTGCCCCTATGCTTGCACATAGGCAAGCTCGATCTTTTGATCCACCCCTGGGGCTTTTTTTCATTCACTCATCAATCTCCATTAGTCCTATTTCTGCTTTATCCATGGTCTTTTCTAGAACTACAAGGGCTCTGTACTTTCACATAGGCAAGGATAATCTCTGATCAGCCCCTGAGCCCCTAGGTCTATAGGGTGTGTCAGTCCTTTGTCTAGTCTCTTGTGTCATGTTGTCAAGAGTACCTTTATCTAGCTGGTTCTTCACAAACAAAATCCTCTAGTGTCAAGATATCTGGTTATTGAAAAATATCTTGTGTCACTTGGGTCATTTTAGTTTAGTATCCATCATCAGTCTCAATGGGATGCATCCTTCCCAACAGACCACATCATCACCCATCCATCCTCGTGATCCTATGGCAAAGGACATTTAGCTTTGATTATGATCTTTTCATACTTTTGGATTTTGTTTATTGTTTGAGCTCCCTATTCTCACTTATCAAAACTGCCATGATCCATCATATTATGGTGGTTTTTGATGAGTTAACACAGGGTAATCTCTTGATCATTTATTGGTGTTGTATATTGGGTTGTTCCCACATAGTACCCACCAGGATACCTAGAATCCTGTGTTACATTGGGAACATCCCTTTGTGCTTGTGGTTATTCTAATACCTAGCCCGACCAAGGTCCTCATGACTTTGGGGTGTTAGGATAATCTTGTTTGTTGTGTTTGTTTCATGCATTTGATGCCAACTCACCTTGGTCTCATATATCATGGTATTTGGTATCTTATGCTATAGAAAAACTCGATGCTCCAAAGATGGAAAATTACATTCCTAACTGCATTTCATTTCATTGCATGCACCCTTCATTTAGCCTTGTTCTTAACCCGTGACTTATGATTTAGGTTGTGCAAACTTTGATTCTTTTTCCCCTTGGCTTTCCTCTTAGAGTAGTAATGGTTCTTGATAGGTGCAGTATCACACCCGCATTACACCTATCATCTACCCACATTCCCATACATTTCCATATTAACATTCACATAATACATGCATTACCGCCTACAAAACATATTGTTAGATCCATCCTAATTACATTTCATACCAAATATTCATATCATCTTGCATTATAACCATTAATATATAAACTAAATCATCCATCCACATAAACATAAAATATCATATGCATGTGCATACATAAACTAAATCATCCATCACATAAAACATAATGCATAGTGTCAATAAGGGCTATCACATATCATAATCAAAATAATACAATGTACATCTCATCATAATGTCTCAAACATAATCCACTACATCTCCATTGTCTATCATCAAATAAAGTAGAAGATCCAAAGATGTCACTCATATTTGGCATCTGCTAATCTATACGAAACCTCCATCTTGCACTTGTCAAAAAATTGGTATCCTGCCATTTTCCCTCTGACTGCTCTATTGTGAGTTGCCCATGTCTGATCTCTAAGGAGAGCCAAACACTGGCCCTCTGTGTGTGGGGGTCCCTTGGTATTCATAGGTGGGAGTCCCCTAGTAACCACCGTAAGAAGGAATCCACCAATAGTCACTATACCCCCTCGTATGTGTCCCTAATGACTAGGACGGTACTAACATATGAGGTACCTATCTGATGTAGCACGCTATGCACTACACTAGATCTAGAACTACTTGCTCATAGACACAACTCCAGTAGCTTTCCTCCTACATATAATCATCTCTCTACCCAGCCTAATATCTAGTAGCATTACACTCATTCCTATACCTATCTTGATCTGTACGAATGGCTCTCTGCTCCTACCCCCAGGCCTCCTATGCTAATATCAGCTATTGTACCTCTTTGTGGCACTATCCCTCTCAACCTATGTAATTTATAACTGTTCCTACAATCCATGTACCTCTGACCCTGCCTCCCCCTCCTCACCCTGTGCTGCCTGCAACTAAGCATGTACTATGTCCCACTCACTCTTCAACATCTACATCCACACCTCTACGACATCCCTCTCCCATGCGCAGCCTGTGCCTGAGCCACCATTACATCCATATCCCTCTGCAGTGCCTGAAGTCTCAACTTAGTTTCATCTCTCTCTCTTCGAAGAGCTAATACATGTGACACTGTCGCATCCCTCTCTCTCTAAAGAGACTATACATGTTCCCTACCACCTCTAGCTCACTTTGCAACACCTATACTCATGCCAGAGATACATCTCTCTCCACCTCCATAGCTTGTGCATGTACCTGTACCATGTATCTCTCTATCTATAGCACATGTATTTTCACCCTCATCTCCTCTCTCCACTGCATCAATCCCATATCTCTAATTGTCTACTCTAAATAGTACACTTTGTCTCTGAGCTCAACCCACTCCCGATGCAAATCCACTCTGTCTCCATAACTGCTCTATCTATCTCCTCAAACCATCTATATCTCCTACAGTCCCTACCCAAATCTCTATAGGCCCCTGCCCTATCCCTACTCCAATAGCCTGTCATACCACCTCCTCAACCACCAAACAATCTCTCTCCCATCTCACTACATCCCCCTCCTCATGCTCCCTGGCCACCCTACTCGCAACCTCTCTACCTCTACCTACAAGTCAACCATCTCATCTTGTTCCTCATCCCTCTCTTTCTACAACCTCCTCTCCACCTATGTCACCATTGTGGCCAGATCTGAGTAGTCCCTCTCACTTCAAGAAAATCATGTTTATAGCTCACTCATCTCTGCCTCTAATCTACTCCACTCGATCTCTAACTGTCGTAACTGCTACTCGCTGAGTCATAGCCTCTCTAGAGCCCCTTGCAATACCTCTGTTTGATCCTCTCCTCTAGGTGGTACCGTCGATAGTGGTGGGATGTCATGTACCTCCATATCAATGTCCATCTCCTATGGCTCATACCTTTCTCTCTACTGACACCTCCACCTCATCCACATCAATCACCACAGGGGCTCCCCTCCTCCCCCCATCATCCTCTCCTGCTCTCCACTAGCCTTGGCCTCCTCCTATCTTTGTTGATGCTGCCCTCCTATGGCTGCATGTGCCTCATGTCTCTCCTATTGTCGACCTCTTATGGCTACACGAGCCTCCTATCTCCTCTCCCTCTGGGCCTCCTATCCCCTATCTTGTTGCACTACAACCCTGGCTTCCTCTCCCTCCTTTGCTCCATCTCCTCCTCGAGCTCTCTGTCATCATCTCCTCCTCCTACCTACCCTCATCGGCTCCTCAACTTCTTTGGTCACCTCATGTCCTCCTCTCTGTCATCCTCCTCTCTCTTGTCCTTCTCTCTGCTATCCCTATAGACCTTGTCCCTCTCTCTCCACCCTCGGTCATCTCTCATCCTCTGACCTGAACCCTAGTGCCTCCTTAATAGGCACTGTTGGTGTAATCGTGGAGGCAGATGTCACTGAAACCACTAACCATATCGATATGTCATCCCTGTATCTCTCAACCCCTCCCTCCTACCAGGGTATGGCACCAATCACAATGTCTCCAACTCCTCCCTCACTACCACTAGATCTAGCTCATCCCCCCATGGCCACTCTCGTATCAGTCATCAGAATGTCACTTGCCCCACGAGAATATCCTGCCTCACTCCAAACTATCTCGTCACCCAATCTAGCCTGTGCAACTCAACTACATGCATGTCCTTCCCAATGATATAACATCGAGTGTAGAAGTAGTCCATGTGTCTCTCCTCATCCTCCCTCCAGTCCCTGAATCACCGTAACATATATGAACGTCATACTATCATCTCAACCCACACCTCATCAAATCATCTCCTCCAGACATCCACATCTCCAACCTTCTGATACTGCAATATTGTTCCCGCCTCTATCCCCCATCCCCAGGCCACTACTGCTCTATCGTCCTACTCTCAACACAACTAGCTTGGTAACCCTGATATGCTCCTAGGCCCATACTTGTAACAATGTGATGTGTGTCACACTCAGTGACTCCTGGTAGCACACAACATGCATATCTCAATATTGTTGTGCCAGCAAACAAGTCCCCCATGCAAACTAACCATCTCGACCCTTGATGATGTGTTGAATCAACCCCACAAACCTTAGAGGTAGGAACCGACCACTCATGTCTGCTAACAGGATCTTGCTAATCAACCTTGGTAAGTATGGTGACAATGTCGGTACCCTGCAGGACAAACATTTGTCCATGTCCAGTTGTTGTTGTTGAATCAGTAGCTTGTCATCACCAAACATAATTTGTATGGACTCATCCAGTGCCTTGTCCTCTACCATGTGCTCGCTAACTAGAAGCCCCTCAATGGGGAGCTTCAGAATCCTTCATACGTCCTTTAGAGTCACCGTCATCTCTCATGTCGGTAGATGAAATTTCAACATGGCTGAGTCCCAACACTCTATCAACGCTCTCAACATGGCTTAGTGGACCTTAATCATCAAATATGATAGCATGTGCAACAGTCCTACCTCTGCTAGCACCTAATGATCTACATCCTTCATAGCCACTATACATCTCCTCAATACCTCAAATCACCTCTCCTGCGTCCAAAAATCAGCCAAAATCCTACATCCACTGCATGCCAACTCTATCAATCCTTCTCTCCCATCTTCTCTTTCTCTTTTCCTTTTCCTTTCACCTATCCAGAGTCTCGTCCCCTATCCCTTCTTTTTTCCTCTCTTTTCCCTCTTTCCCCCTTGTCAGTCCTACCCTAGTTGTGGGTGGACCTACCCCCAGGCATAGGTAGACCCACCCAAGCCCTCCGAGTGAGCCCACGGGCGGACTCGCCTGAGCTCTAAGGAAATTTCGTACCGCGGGCACGAGCGAACCCACTCGGGTGTGGGCGGACTCACCTGAGCTCTCGAGTGAGCTCGCACCTTGCAAGCAGGTAGACCCGCCCCCGTACATGGGCGAACCCACCCAAGCACGGGCAGACCCACCCCTCTATGGGACTTGGCTCTGAACCTGTCCCTTCGCATGCAACCTCGCCCTCTTTTGGGGCATGCCCATCTCCTTCCCCATCCTAAATCCTTTTTCCCTCCCTAGCCAAAAAAAACAAAAAAACAAATCCTGGTTTTTCCTCCTACCCATTTTTCCTCCCTCCCTCCCATCAAAACCCACATTTTCAATTTTTCTAAAACTCAAACAAAATGGTAAAATCCACAAAGTTGGGTTTGGAGCTAACCTAGCATGGAATGACACACTCGCTGAAGAACCGTCATACCTCGTCTGCTTGATGGATAATGTTGGTGTCGTACTCCGACATCCTATCCTTTACCGCTCTCCTTCTCTCCTCTCCTCCTTCCTCGACTGACTACTATTCAAATGAGGAGAGGTCATTCCTACAATTACCTTATATAAACTTTTCCCTCCTTTTTCACCTTTTTAAATGAAAGAAATTTCTTCCATTTATTTAATAAATTTCTTTCTCCAACTAATTCCCCCATCCTCTATCTTCCCAAGGCCACCATTTTCACACCGAGCCTTCGTTTGACTCTGTTCAAAAGTCAATCTTCTTAGTTTTTCGTGTTCTTTCCCATGACATACCACTTTATACTTTTGAGAAGTTGTTTGGGACCCCTTTTACTTCCCTATTTGCCTTCTCAAGGGGGCATACCCTACCATTCTCTCCCATTCCTCTGTGATGAGTCTTCTCTCGTGAGATTGGGGCATCTCCTTCCATTTCTTTCCATTTGGGCAGCTCATCTGGTCTCCCCTATGCAGGGGCATCTCTTTTATGGTTGCTTCCTCTATAAAGTCATCTACATTTTATTTTCTTCGAAATCCTATTATCTTAACAGTATTTCAAAGATGGAAAAAATGTAGACATCCAAATTTGGCCACTTCCATATGGTCCAAGTCATCTCCTTATTCATCCCTTTATTCGTCTACTTTGTCGGTATTAATTAAATCATTCATTTAATTAATATTTCATCATTTGCATAAGGTTCCTAAAGTATTTAATTTAATAATTAAATATTTTTACCTTCTTTCCTCTCTAAATTAAATAAATATACCACTTTATTTAATTTAGTCATGTAACCTCTTTGAATTTAAGCCAATTTTTAATTATTTTTTTCTCTCTCATTGTCACATCCTCCAACTTTTGCAAGTTGGTCTCTAATTCCTCTTAGCCATCTAACCCTCTTCTAATCATAATTAATTTAATTAATTTATGGTTAGGATGTGTCACATCCTCCAACATTTTCCACTTACTTCTAATCTTTAGTTCATTATCTTAATCATGTGTTTGCACAACCTTAATCAAAGTCATTAGCCAAATTTAGCATCTCTTTTTAGTCAACCTTTTCATTTTCCTTTCTTGGTATTGACCCTCTTTCCTATGTGAATTTTAAATTCATATTTATTTCTCCTAAAATCTTCTCTTCCCATGCATCTTCTAGAATCTTTTGACTTGTCACATCAAGTCACATGTGGAAAAAGACTTCCCTTTTTGCAACCTTGTCTTATCCATGAGATTCTTGCAAGTATGTGAATTTTTAATTCACATTTATTTCTCCAACTACTTTCCCTTTTTCCATGGAGATTTTTGAGGAATTCTAAAATTCCTCAAAAGTCACTTTCATTACCACTTAGGGACAAGAAGTTCCTTTTTGAGGAAATCTTCTCATTCCCCAAGGTACTTGTACAGTACTTGTCCTTCTTCCACCTCATGTACCCTCCTTCCACCTCATTTACACATCACCATCCCTAAGCCATCTCACATTCCACATGTCAAGATGTGAGGGCTTGTGAGTCCTCAACTCACCATAGCCCTTCATCTTGACCTTGTTGGATGAATCTCAACTTCCTCTATAAATATCCCCTCTTTTCTCTCATTTGGGGGGTTGATCATTGTGCTAACCAAACTCTTCTAAAATTTTCATTTGAGCCATACTTAGCTAAAAAATTGCATTCCTTGCATCCATTGTACCATTTTCATTTATTTCCCATCCATCTTGCATCTCATATCAACATCTTTTGTCATTCAAGGAGCATACACAAAATCAACCATCAAGGGCCAACCAAAGGATCGATTCAAGACAAGGTAAATCTGTTGTTTGTTATCTTTTTTTTTTTAATCCAACTAGGCTAATCTTGAGGTGTTAGGTGTTTTTATTGTTTCTTGCACATTTCTTGTTGTTGCTTGTTTCTGGAATAGTATTTTCACCTAGTCACAATACTAGTTTTTAAATAGGTAGTTGTTCTATTTTTAGAACATGCACCTGTTTAGGCTCAAGTTACCGTTCCTAAACAAGTACCCATTTCTTTTAGCTTTTTTTTTGGCTGAAACTTTGGTGCAGGAGCACCCTGGCATAATTAGGCCTCCATGAAGCAACTCATGGAATTTGATTCAATATTGTTGTTTCCACTTTGTAATATTTTTTTTTAAGTCATTTTCATACATTTGAGGGGTTAAAATTTAATATTTTTTCAAAACTTGAACAAATATAAAAGGTTGCCAACTTACCATTTATTATGTAAAAGTTGCAATTAGGGGGGCTAATGAGGTTTTAGTCAGTTGAGGGCAGTTAGGAAGTTAAAAAATTGAGTAAAGGTGTTGTAAATGCCTTTAAAAAGGTTTTTGTGATGACTTTGTATTCGAGGGTGGTTGAATAAAGAATAAATTTAAAGTAAAACTCTAATTTTTACCATTTTTCTTTAGGAAAACTTGCATTTCCAGGTCTTGTATGGAATTGTATGGGTTGTATTTGATGCAAAATGGTTGGTAAATGTTGATAATGTTAATCACCTTCTATTTGGGCTTGGTTTCATGCATTTTGGTATTCATTTGAAAGAGATATCTTTTTTTTTCTCAAAATTGCTCATAAACCCTTGCTAGGGTAACAGTGGACAAAAGAATTTGTGTTTCGCTTCATTTGTACGGTGAAATCATCTAAAAAAATTTATGAAGGTTTGTTTTCAGGTTATCTACCAAAATCAAAATTGTGGAGCCTTAGCTTATGGTCTTAAGTGATTACAAGGAGGCCCTAGGTCTGTGTTTTCTCCAAAATCTTGGAAAAAGACAGTGTGCAAACTTCATCCCATGTTTTGATGATTGGAAATGCATTTTTCTTCAAAAGATAGTGATTTATAAAGGTGTAAGGAAGTCCTAAGAGTCATTACCTTCAACAATTAGTGGAAAAAAAAATGTAAACTCTTTTTTCATTCAGACTGTCCTATGTAGGCAAGGTTATCATAGTCCTAAAAGGCAGAGTATTCAATTATTTGTTTGTAAAAGTCACAAACTCATCAAAGATTTGTAAAAAGGGGAAGTCCACATTTCTTTTTGAAGCTCCAAGATTGGATAGGTGAAGATACTTTTGTTTTTGAATGGATAGTTGTTGACTGTCCTTTAAGGGCAGAGTATTTGCAATCATCTTTAGGACAACCTTAAAGAACTAAGAGATATGGTGGGTGGGGCAGAGTGATGCTAATGGTTTGTGTTGTTGGGTTTAGGATTCTTGGTGAGTGTTAAGACTATATTGTGTCCATGTTTGAGTCAGATCTATTGGAGATGACTTATTTGTTCTTGAATGAATCAATGCTTTGGAAGTTCATTAATGAAGTTTTGAATCCTTGTTATATGTAATTGAGATTGTACTTGTAAAATCAGTTGGATAATGGTGTTTGATGGATCTAATGTACTTTTTGGAACTCTAATGTAAATTAAGTTGTGGCTATTAAAGTTGAGAGAGGGTGAGTGTCCTCTTTTTCTCTGCATCAAAATTCCCCTCTTCATGGACCCAAATTCTTGTACTTACCCTTTTCTTTACCATCATCATCATCATGAGCTAACAAAGCTACTAAGGCATGAGGTGATGCATAGATAAAGCAAAAAGGTTCTATCTTGCATAGCCAACATTAGGATAGGAGGATTGGCCAAATAACTCTTGATTGACTCGAAAGCTTTTTCACACTCATCGTCCCATCATAAGCGAACATCTTTCTTCAACAAATGTGTGAAAGGAAGGGTACAATCAACCAACTGCGTACAAATCTATGAATTTCCTAAATCTTCCTTTGCAAACTATGTCGATTAAAGATGTTTCTTGGTGGAGAAATGTTAATAATTACATCAATCTTATTTGTATCGACTTCAATTCTAGAATGAGAAACAATAAATCCTAAAGTCTTGCTAACGTCAATGTTAAAGACACACTTAAGAGGATTTAGTCTCATCTTATAGATTCAAAGCATTTCAAAAATAAGGTAAATATTGTCTACATGATCTTTATGAGTTATAGACTTAGCCAAGATATCATCAACGCAATCTTCTAGAATTTTTTGAATGAAGTCATGAAAGATTAGGGTCATCACTTGTTGGTAAGATTCTCCTGCATTCTTTAACCCAAATGACATGACCACATAATAGAAGGAACCCCAAGGGGTAGTGAAGGTTGTTTTATATCGATCTTTTGGGTTAATATGAATTTTATTGTAGCCTAACAAGCCATCCATGAAGGACAAGGCATGGCCTACAGTCGAGTCTACAATCATATCAATATTAGGCAAAAAAAAATTATCCTGAAGAGAAGCCTTATTGAGATCATGAAAGTCAATGTAAATGTGGATACAACCATCAGGCTTGCTAACAACAACAATATTTGATATCCAAGGAAAATAGTCAATAGGACAGATAAATCCTACTTTTAGGAGCTTCTATCTCAATCTTAACTAACAATGCGACCTTGTGATTCATCTTTTAGATCTATTTTGTAAATTATCTTAGCATCAAGACATAGAACGATATTGTGAACCACTATAGACTCATCAATATCGAGCATGTCCTTGTATGACCAAGCGAAAATATCAAGATGTGAATGTTACAAGTTAGAATATTTCTTAGATTCTTCTAAAGAAAGGCACTTTCCAATTTTAATCATCTTTTCAGAAGATTTAGGATCCATAAAAAAACATTAGTATTGTCCCCCTTAAGGAGAGAACTATGGTCTTCAGGATGGGGAATAGGAACATCATCACACATTAGATAAAGGAGTGCATCCTCATCCATGCTCAAAACAAATTCTCCAAAGTACATTTGTTTATGCAAGTGATACAAGAATCACCATTTATGGTGATAAGAAGGTAGATGAGAGTAGACACCTAAGAATTATTCTAGTGCTTCCTCCGAAGAGAAGACATCTAGAGGAACTTCATTAGATTCCACCTTACTCTCAATTAGTTCCAGATGAAATAGACTAAGATACCTTTGACAAAATCATGTTAACACTCCACCATGGTTTCCACCTAGACTGTTCAAGCGAGCATCTAAGACCAAAGTTATGCTTACGGGGTATATATTCTATAGGGACTTGAATTCCTTGTTCGTTACACTCACAACCTTTATGTCCATAACTATATTTAGAAACTAATTTATAGCCAGGGCCATAAAATGTTTGTAAATATTGAGAAGGAGGTGGATCTACATAGAGGGTATCATTCCACCAATGAGTATCATATGTTTCTATGAGATCACAATCATCCTTCTTAATAGGACTACAAATATTAGCCTCTTTAATAGAAGCCTGACCATCTTCCTCAATAAGGTACAATCATTCTCCTTGACAAGATCTTGGTTGCTTTCCTCAACGAGAGGACAATCAACTTTCTTGACAGAGGTATATGAAACTATTGGAGGGTCAAGGTGGATAGGATTGACTTTATATTCTTTGATGAAGAAATTGGAAAATTCCAAGGACCCTAATCATCACCGAGACATGCATTTGATTCAGAAGAAGAAGTAGAAGGTGAAGACTTAGGATTCTTTGCTTCAAGTCGATCTTCTTCGAGGACATTCATCTTAGGGGAAACCTTTAAAATGGGCACCATCGAAGAGCATGTCAATGCATTAGAAGATAATGATTAAATACAATTTTGAAGAGTGGAAACAACTAAGGCTCGACCAATAGCTGCCATCTCACAAAAGTGTATAGCATTAGGGCTAGCCTTGATTATAATTATTTCTTTATTAGCAAAAAAAATTATACAACAATGCAAGGTAGAAGTTACAACTCTGAAAGCTTGCGTGAATCCAGGGTCTTCCCAATATAATTTTGTAAGGTAAAGGACCAAACGTAACATAAACCAAGGTGGGTAAGGTAATGGGTCCTAGCCTCAAAGGTAAGAAATTATCGTGCCTAGGGCTTGAAGACTAACATTATCAAATCCATGAATGTTCAAAGAAGAAGCAGCCAAAGAAGAAGAATCAATTTTAATCTTAGGTAATAAATCTATGCTACATATGTTGAGAGTTGAACCAATTTCAATGATAGCATGCCTAATATCGATGTTACTAATATTAATTATAATCATCAAAGGATAAACTTGCTTCTATACTTTTGGAGGCAGGACTTATTGTAGATGGAATGTAATATTTGATGAATCCACACAAATATGAGCCATCAACACATTAGCATTGGTCGCCCTAGTAGAAGAAGGCAAGAGGATCTTTTGCAAGGCTTCCTGAAGCATACCTTGATAAATCAAAGCACACTGAAGCAAATCCCATAGTGAGATCTTGGCAAGAGTAACACAGAGTTGCTCAACAAGATTGTAACCACCAGGTGCTTAGATGTAGGTTTAGGTGTTGGAGAATGACTTGGTTGAGAAGGTGGTAGAGAAGTAGGAACAAAAGATGGTTGATTCCAATTTTTTTGATTTCTTCTAGTGTTATATATATGTCCTACAATATTATAAAAAGAATTTGTAGCCTTTAAGAATCTCATGTAAGGGTTTGACGAGTCATTAGAGGCTAGAACCCCACAAATAGAATGAATCCTCCTAGGAAAAGGGCTATCTAGAGTCAAGTAAATGATGGGTCTCTTAGGCCTTTGAGGAGACACAGAGACAGTCACTATATTCACAGACTCCTTGACTTCTGAAGGGGAAGTAAATGGCTATGATGAAGAAGTTTGTTTGGAAGATCTACAGAAAGGAGAAGATGCCTCTAAGAAATTGTCCAAGGAATCTTCTAGCATATCAAAATATTCCTTAGAAAAAGCATTATCATAAACATTAAAACATTATAGAAAAATATTTGGCATGATTCACATTTCATGTCAGATTCACTAAAATGTGAAGGAGGAGGGGATTCGCTACTCCCAAGTCCCAAGACGAACAAGTTATAAAGGGAGCAAGTTGCCCTTGATCACCTCAACAACATGAACCTAAGTGATAAAGGTTCAAGATGAAAGAGATTGCAAAACATATTTAAAGAAAAGTTTCTGGAATGATCATAGATAAAGGACTTTGGGGATCGAAAGAGCAGATTACAAAGATTTATGAGACAAGAGGATAAGCTCTAGACCAACAGACAATAGTACTAGAGTAGAATGACAATGCATCGTGATGTCATCTTAGGGATGCGTTGGTGTCTTGTGCAAAAAAAGAACCAAACCTTTGCACAAAGCTTAAGGAATCTACTAATTGTTCATAATCTAAGGTATGTTTAATATACTAACTTAACAGAAATAAAGAATGCAAGTAAATGAAAAGGAGAGCAAGATATTAACTTATAAGAGGTCCTATGATTTGAAACCTCCCACAAAGCTTCACACAAGAAACCTACACACAAGGTGAACAAGGAAAAATGTTGGGTTATTTCGAGGCTTGCCTTAGTCAAACCCTCATTTTGGTGTTCCCACCTCCATGGACAACCAAATAGATAGCGAGTATAAAAGACACAAAGAAAAATAGACATAGTGAGGGATAAAAGAAAGCCCCACAATGGTGGAGAACCTGTATCATGAAATATAGACACAATATATTATGCTAGCAAATGGAAAAGAAAGAAAGAGTGTTCCCAATAGTTTATGGCTCCCCTCTTGGCTTGATAGATGTGACATTGAGCACTTTCAAGAGAGCTTTGGTTGTTAGTGAGACCACTCTGGTAGAGCTTTGTCATAGAATCATGATGTAGAAGAGAAGAGAGAAGAGAGCAAGTTGGAGTCATTCAAAGTGAGAATCCATGCAAATGAGATTGAAAAGGATAGTTTTGTGAAGTTGCATGGGTGGGAAGAGTCATTACACTCAAAATTCTACCATGATGACATGTGTCACGAGCAAAGGTTCCCAAGATTCCTCATTTGAACTTGTAAAGCTCGAGGATGCTAGCACACACAAATGTTTGTGTGTTGTGCATGCATCTAACTCATAAGTTTGTAAGAAATGAGGTGACAAACTATTGTCACTTCATCATTGCCCCTTATGGAGTTGGAACTGTGAAATTATGACTCATAAGGTTCTTGTCATAAATGAGGCTAGGTGCCATAAATGCAGGGGGAATATGCACAAATACGAAATTGCCATGGGATGCAATTTTACAACATTACAAGTGGTAAAAAAAATATGATATGGTATGAAAATGGAGTGAAAATATGTTCATTATGGTATAGGAAAATATTGTAGTATAGGGTACATTAGACATAAATGAGCCTCATCAAAACTAAAAAGCATGATACAAAGAGCATTTAATACATAAAATTTTACAAAAATGCAAAGATGTTTCATTTAGGTGAGTTAGTTTCCTTAGCAAAATTCAAATAATTATATGATGAGCATTTATTTTACCTATAAATATTCATAAGGCAAGTGGATTGTGGTCCATTTGGTTCTTTTACTTCATTATTTAGTCACATACATTATTGATTGATTAATTCATAAATTAGATTAATGTGAAACAATTAGTCATCATAGAAAATTATTTTAGGAATATCTATTTATTTCTTTAGCTAGTAGAAGTCTAATAGTAGAATATTAATATTAGTCATAATTTTGTATGATATACATCATTATTTGGAGAATTTTTCTAAGTAGTCTTATCCATGTACTTAGTTTATATGTTTGCAAATTAGAAGCTAGTCAAGTTAAATTACTTAGAGAACTGTTGCAAAAAAAAAACTTAGAGAACTCTATTTTCTTGGCCACTTGGTGATAAACCTTAGAGAATTGTCTTATAACTATGTTGAATTTTTAATCATATTTAATATAATAATATGAAATTTCTTAATCAACTTTTAATTGGAAATTATTTTATAAAATTTACCTTTATGAATTGTTACACTTCTTCTATATGAAACAACAAATGATTTATGTAAGTGTTTTTCATTTAATTTAATGGGTTTAAGAGAGAGTAGTCATGTTTCATAACGAGAGCTATATAAATTATAAGAATAGCTTCACTTTATTCTCTTATTATGAATTTAGAATGATACTTGTTTTTCTTTACAATAAAAATGTTTGAAATGAAAACTTGGATAGAATTTGAAATAATTTTAGCATTGTATTTTATAAATAAAAATTATAAGTGATTTAAATTTTGTAATAATTGTAAGTTTTTTTTTCAAAATTATTTAATTAAATGTTAATTATTTGTCAAAATTATTTTATAATAATTTCTTAATCATTTTTACTAAGTACTAAAAAGATAATACAATATGTAAATCAATCTATAATTCAAAAGAAATTATTTCTCACTCAGTAATATAAAGGTAATACAATATATGAATCTATAGATGATACTTCTTTATATTGTGGTTGATTAAATTTAAGAATATAAAAATTTCATCATAAGAATTTTTGGTTCATGATCTGTAATCTAATACAAGAAAATGTTGAAGTACAATAAATTTTACACTATTTATTATATTAATATATTATTATCTAATTTTGCTTCATCTCTTTTGAGCAAAAATAATTAAGATTAATTCAAGTTATCTGTGCAATCCAATAGTATATAATTTCTACTTCAAATACAATTCTAATAATCAAATCACTCACAACAATCAGTTGCAATGTAGTCACATACTATAGATCCATAATATATGATGCATAAAATTCATGGAATTTGGATTTTAGATAATTTTGTAAACATATTATAACTCTTATTTATAATAACAAATATTCAATATACAAATGTATTCTATTGAAAAACAGTTAAACATATAAATTGCTCATTATTACGATCTCATTTGTAACAACAAAATAAAAGTCACTTAATCATTAATAACTATTTTTTTTCTTAATAAGAGCAGATTTCCACAATCCATAAAGATTAGTTACAAAGTTTCTGGATTTGATTGTGTGCGTTTATTTTTCATCAACGTTTCGGATCACACTCCGTGATCCATCATCAGGATGAAGTAGAGAGCAAAACTATTCATTTTTTCCTTTTGCTCTCTACTTCATCTCGATGATCATGGAGTGTGATCCGAAACATTGATAAAAAATAAACGCACACAATCAAATCCAAAAAATTTATAACTATTAATTTTTCTATCTGTACAAATTACAAAACAAATATTAACTGGTACTACTCATGCTTGTTAAACTTGTAATATATATTTTATTTCTCTACCAATACATACATTTTTCATGGTTAGCTTAAAAAAAATTAACTGAACTGCCACTTCCAGAAGGAAGTGAACGTAATAAGTGTTAAGATTGGATTATCAATGATGATACATTCCCAGTTATTATCTTTACTTGTATCTTTTAATCCAAGAGTACAGCTGAACATGGATTTTATTTTTGATGGTCCTCCGACAGACTGACAAGGAATTAGTTAATGTGAGGTGAAGGGTCACGCAGAGGCAATGAATGACATATGTTGCAGCTTTTGGAATTAAAGGACGCAGGCTTTCCATGGTTCATTTGATTGGACCCAACATGGTCTATCTGTTAATAGGGAAGCGACCTAAATGCTTTTGTCAGGAGAAACCTAGTGACCATATTAAGTTCTAAAGATTACAGTAGGCTGCTTCATATTCTACCCCATGACAATATCTTAGTATCTCGTTCAAATGCTAAAGTTTTTCATGTAATTTTAAGATTAGATAATTTCTTCAATTCCTAGAAAAATTCAAGTACATTCAATTCTTGTATTTCAAAAAAAAAATTATTTGATTCATAAAATATTTAAATTTGGAAATTAATCTATCAAATTATGTTAACTAAGTTTTTTTCATATTTGAATTTAATTGCCAAGAACTCAAGTAGATACTATCATACTAATGACCTTTAATGGGGTGCCAATTTTTGGGTATTGTGAACAATGGAAAGTGTTAGTTGAATCATAATAAAGTGTTGGTGGCAAACCAAAGTGAAGGATGGACTTAGCATAGTAAAAAAAATGGTTAAGGGAGGATGAGAGTTTAAAGTCGCTCTAAATATTAATATATAATGACTGCTAAAGAAACTAAGAAATCTTCCTTGGAACATGTGATGATTAAATAGTGGTATGTATGGAAAATGATGGCGCATAACTACCTATTAAGCTAGTAAGTGAATCATGAATAAGAGCAAAAAATAATTTTGTTGAATTGGTCAAAAATACCTAGTTTTGAATCATATTTATAGTTGTCTTGTTATCATGGGAGTTTTTATGAAAATTTTGCTTGAATGGAAAAATATATAGAAGCATGAAATTACATGCAAAGATCACCTATTAAATGAACCATTCAATAAATATACAATCTTAAGAAAATAACATTATGTATAGATATAAAAATAAATTTTCTCCATAATTGTTATGTTGTAGAATATCAATTAGCCACTTAGAATAATGTTGAGAACTAAATAAGCCAAACAATCTAAAAGAGCAATTATTAAACAATATTGGCAGTGGCAACAACAGAAAGGAAAAGACACAACAGGGCATAGCAAGGGTCAAGGAGGTCACTCAGGTAGACCAAATAGCAGTTGGGGGACTCATCAAGCATGAAGTATGCAGGAAGAGGTAGGGGTTCCAAAAGCTAAACACAGTTGCATGGTTTTGATAAAGAGGAATATTTTTATAAAGTTCGACATACAAAGATGATCTGTTTTGTTAAAACTTGGCATATACTATTTTTTGCATGGACTGTTATGTATGTAAAAACCTTGATACTTGTTGAAATCCGATGTAAAACTAATGTAAGTGTATAAACCTTGATAAGTTTTGTATAGTGATGTAATTGGAAGGGGACTCTTTTTTAATTGGTAATGGGAGTACAAATATAACACTAGGCAACAGGCCCTACTACATCATGTAATGGTTGTACCTCCTTATTTGTTACTTCAATTATATTTAATATAAAAGAAAGAGAAATTATCCAAAAATAGAACTCTTTCATGGAATGAAAACATTGTAAGACATCTTCAACTAATCACAAAACAAAGTAATTATTTATTTACAAACTTAGAATCTCTCAATATCTCTCCTCTGTTTATTAAAAAAGGGATTCTCTTTATGGGAACAATGTTTTATTTTTATAGCTTAATTGGTTGCCCAACATACCTAGTAACTACCCTTTTAAATAATTTTGTATGCCAACAAAAATATAAAGTTTAGAATAGCTTAAGCAAAAACTCAACTCAATTACATGCACTATAAAATTTTGAGGTTAGAGTCAAGCACCCTTATACAAATTATAACACTTATGCCACTTTTTACTTCTAGTCACAATCCACAATAGCCTTGGTCAAGTTCTCAATGGTGACTACCTAGATGTTATCCTCTACAGTAATGTGTACATCAATATCTACCACAACCCATGCTGCAACATCGAGGGCTCTAAGTTGTGTGTTTGTGTTGGATCTTTAGTCACATGCTTCAATGTGCATCTTGTGGTTGTCCCTTGGTATCTCCTCCATGTAGTTGTTTGTTGGAGTATGTTGTTTGTGGGGGATGATAGGACCTTTATTCATTTTTATTTTGTCTTCATCCCATTTGTGTGATGAACTTTCTTGATTATTTGAGTGTAACACCCCTATATTTTACCCAAGACATTAATTGAACCAACACTAGAAAATATTTTTTTATGTTGCAAATGTGACATTCACATGCTACATTGCATACCAAAGCACACACAAGTTGTCATGACCAATCATAATAACAAACATGACAACCATCAATAATGCATAAAGCATAATGACACATGTAGAAGACAAAAAAATTGGTACAAGTCACCAAAATGACCAAACAAGAGGGTGGAGCTTCCTCCATAGTGAAGACAAGACACAATATTGTGATATTGTTCTCTTGTGAATGCAAGGAGTGGGAGAGATTATTTCCATCATCATACCCATTCCAAGATTTAACAAACACTCAACACTTAAGAACACCAACACAAAAGTCGGGTCAACTAAGACCTATACTAGCTCTCAAACAATAAGATTGGAAATCAATCGCATTCATGCCAAGCCATGATTACCCATGAAAAATAGGGGATAAATCTCTAAGAATGACACATCTCAATAAACTGATATGATATTACTTTACTAAGAAGACTAAGGGGAACAAATTTTGTTTAGAAAAATTCTCTAAAAAGGTTAAGAAATGTTTGGTTTTTTAATAACCAAGGGACAATAGAGCACAGGAGGATGTCAGCGCACTAGATAGAATCTAATTTATTATATTAATGTATTATTATCTAATTTTGCTTCATCTCTTTTAAGCAGAAATAATTAAGATTAATTCAAGCTATCTATGCAATCCAATAGTATTTAATTTCTACTTCAAATACAATTCTAATAATCAAATCACTAACAAGATTTAGTTGCAACTTAGTCACATGCTACAAATCCATAAGATATGATGCATAGAGTTCATGAAATTTAGATTTTAGATAATTTGTTAAACTTACTACAATTCTTACTTACAATAATGAATATTCAACCTACAAATTTGTTCTATTGAAAAAAAATTAAACTAGTAGCATTTTGTTTCCACAGTCCATGATTATTAGTGTTCAGATTTCTAGATCAATTGTATGCAAGTTCTTACATCAACTTTTCGGACCATACTCCATGATCCATCATCAGGATGAAAAACAGTTAGAGAGAAAATGATCCAAGACGTTGATGTAAAAACTTGTACATGATTGATTCAGAAATCTGAACACTAAACAGTTAAACATCAATAACTTATAAATCGATCACTATTACAATCTCATTTGTAACAACAAATAATCAATCTATAAAAACATTATAGTAAAAGTCACTTAATCATTGGTACTACTTATGCTGTTAAACTTGTAATATATATTTTATTTCTCTAGCTTAAAAAAAATTAACTGAACTGCCACTGCCAGAAGGAAGTGAACGTAATAAATGTTAAGATGGGATTATGAATGATGATACATTCACAGTTATTATCTTTACTTGTATCTTTTAATCCACAGAGTACAGCTGAACATGGATTTTATTTTTGATGGTCCTCCGACAGACTGACAAGGAATTAGTTAATGTGAGGTGAAGGGTCACGCAGAGACAATGAATGACATATGTTGCAGCTTTTGGAATTAAAGGATGCAGGCTTTCCATGGTTCATTTGATTGGACCCAAAATGGTCTATCTGTTCATAGGTAAGCGACCTAAATGCTTTTGTCAGGAGAAACCCAGTGACCATATTAAGGTCTAAAGATTACACTAGGCTGCTTGATATTCTACTCCATAACAATATGTTAGTATGTTGAGTTTTTGCTAAGGGTATAAACATCAATTTAGTTTAAGATGTTAAGTATTTAATAATAAAACTGATTTTTTTTTCAATTTTTTTTTAGATTGAAGATAATGTCAAATTGGATGTTTTCCATCAAATCTCAATATCTTAATCATATGATAAATTTTTTCATATATTTTTAAGATTAGATAATTTCTTCAACTAGTAAAAATAATTAAATACATTCAATTCTTATATTTCAGAAAATTATTTTATTTGATTAATAAAATATTCAAGAAATTTATCTATCAAAATATGTTAACTAAGATTTTTCATATTTGAATTTAATTACCAAGAACTCAAAGTAAATAGTATCACACCATGATCATTAATGGGGTGCCTATTTTTGGGTCTTGTGAACAATAGAAACTATTAGTTGAATCATAATTAAGTGTTGGTGGCAAACCAAAGTGATAGACTTAGCATAGTAAAAAAAATGGTTAAGGGAGGATAAGAGTTTAAAATCGCTCTAAATATTAATATACAACAACTTGTTAAAGAAATTAAGAAATCTTCCTTGGAACATGTGATGATTACAAAGTGGTATGTATGGAAAATGATGGCACATAACTACCAATTAAGCTAGTAAGTGAATCATGAATAAGAGCAAAAAATAATATTGTTGAATTGGTCAAAAATACCTAGTTTTGAATCATATTTATAGTTGTCTTGTAATCATGGGAGTTTTACCTTTAGTTAATAGTTGTGAAAATTTTGCTTGAGTGGAAAATATATAGAAGCATGAAATTATATGCAAAGATCACCTATTAAATGAACCATTCCATAATATACAATCTTAAGAAAATAACATTATGTAGAGATATAAAAATATTTTTTCTCCTCTATTGTTATGTTGTAGAATATCAATTAGCCACATAGAATAATGTTGAGAACTAAATGGAGATGGACATATTTCACCAACCAACATACAATATAACCACATATAAATAAACCAAAGAATCTAAAAGAGCAATTATCAAAAAATAGAACTCTTTCATGGAATGAAAACATTGTAAGACATCTTCAATTGATCACAAAACAAAGTAATTATTTGTTTACAAACTTGGAAACTCTCAATATCTCTCCCTTTTTTATTGCAAAAGGGATTCCCCTTATGGGAACAATGTTTTATTTGTATAGCTCCATTGGGTAGTTATGCTAAACATAACTACCTTGTAACTACCCTTTTAAATAACTATGTATGTTGGTCCAAAAAATACAGTTTAGAATAGGTTAAGAGACAATGCAACTCAATTACATACAATATAAAAGTTTGAGATTAGAGTCAAACACCCTCAACACAAATTATAACACTTGTGTCGCTTTTACCTTCTAGTCACAATCCACAATAGCCTTGGTCAAGTTCTCAATGGTGGCTATCTAAATGTTATTGTCTATAACAATGTGTACTTTAATATCTATCATAACCCATGTTGCAACATTGGGAACTCTAAGTTGTGTGTTTGTGTTGGGTCTTACTTCAATCACATGATTCCATGTGCATCTCTTGGACAACCCTTGGTGTCTCCTCCATGTAGTTTTTTGTTGTAGTATGTTTTTTGTTGTGGATGGTAGGACCCTTATTTATTTGTATTGTATCCTCATCTCATGTGTGTGATGGACTTTCTTGATTATTGGAGTGTAACACCCCAAGCGTTCACCCAAGGCATTAATTGAACCAACACTAGATAAATAATTTTTATGTTGCAAATGTGACATTCACATGTTACATTGCATACCAAAGCATACAAAATTTGTCTTGACCAAGCATAATAACAAATGTAACTACCATCATTAGTGCATAAAGCACAATAGCACAAGCGGAAGACATGAAAACATGGTACAAGTCACTAGAATGACCATACAAGAGGTGGTGCTTCCTCCATAGTGGAGAGAAGATAGAAGACCATGATCTTATTCTCTTATTAATGCAAGGAGTAGGAGAGATTAAATCCATCATCATACCCATTCTAATATTTCATAAACAACACCCAACACTTAAAAATGCCTACTCAAAATTTAGGTCAACTAGGAGGTACTAGTCCTCAAACAATAAGATTGGCAACTAATTGTATTCGTGCCAAGGTATGATTACCCATGAAAAAGAGGGGATAAATCTCTAGGAATGACACATCTCAATGATGTAAGATGATATTACTTGACTAAGAAGACTAAGGGGAACAACTTCTATTTAGAAATTTTCTCTAAAAAGGTTGAGAAATGTTTGTTGTTTAATAACCAAGGGACAACATAGCACAAGAGGATGTGAACACACTAGATAAACTTTAACTAGTGCATAGAAGGGACTCTAGCACATGCCACTAAACTCTAGAAATTATTCTTTAGTCTTAATTCTTCAATGTAGCCTTGTAGAAGTGTCTAAATTAAGACTTTTCTAGAATTGGCTACTTAAGACTAATTTGTAGACTTACATAAGGGATTTATTGCAACCAAAATAATTCCTCAACAAAGAATTCAACTAGAATAAGATGAGAAATTCCAAGGGGTCTTGTGACTAGGATTCCACTTACAAAAGATACTACAATAACACCTAAAATAGGGATAGATCAAGTGGAGTATTCACAAATATTCTCATAATATCACAAGACACCCACTAAACATTCCTACACATGTGATAGGGATCATAAATTTCATAGGAGGATACAATAATCTACAGCTGCACTTTTATTATAATGGTCTCAAGGACCCAATTTATAAATGATTACAATAAATAAGAGGTACAAGAAGCATAATACCAAGAGAGTCCAACATGATTTGAAATTTTTTTAACACTACCCAACCATGTGAAAACCTCAATCCCACCCCACAATCCTAGGATATGGTTGGTTTTGGTATAAAACACGTGCATACAAACAAGGAATACATGGAAACACTCAAGCCAATCCAAAACATACAACAACATATGTAGCAACACACCAATCTAATACATGTGAAAGAATACCTAGAAACACATACTAGCTTGACCAAATACATGTGAATATATGTAGAAACACTCATACCAACATAAGCATGATAATAATTCCAAAGAATATTCACACATGAGGATTCTTCACACCATCAATGTACATAAATCAATATGTGATTAAAGAATCCAATTATGTATTCTCAAGGGTTTCCACACACCAATCCAAAAACCATGCATGTATGAGGGTGCAATAAGCCAACAACACTTGTGTAGGTGGTATCAACACATGTTGAAATATTCGATGGTATGATAGGATGAAGGTCCTATAAGTAAGTGAAGGTGTGTCACTATAATAGTATGTTGATCATGTATCATATATAGTATAAATCCTACTTTGCATGAGGTTACTTAATGGCATTCATCATCTTCCAAGAGTAGTGACATGTAACTTACATCCAAGACAAAATCCTCTTGAGACATTCAAAACATGGTATATTTATGTTATTTAGCCATATGTTTTATGTATCCCCAAAGTGCTTAAGTTATCACTTGGTTAAACTCTCAATTAAATCTATCCATAGTTCTTTTTGAATTTAGAAAGTGGTAAGAGTCCATTCCTTTCCTAATCTACAACTCAATCCTAAGAGCCAAATGGCCTAAAATTATAATTTTGGCTTGGCATAAAAATAATAATAAGTATAGCACATTTTCTAATGATACAGAGCCACAATTACACATGGAGACTATTCAAATCTGAAAATAAAACATTCAAATGAGGTTGTATATTTTAAACTTTCATTTTAAAAAAACCATAAGAATTCCTAAGTCCACTGTTGGCGACATCATCATGAACCTTAAATTTGTATTTCCAAAATTACTCAAAATTTTAAAATTCTAGACAAAACCCTAGGTGTAGAAATGCACAACATTATCCTTTTCAACTAACCATTGCATAATAAAATATTGGTGACATTATTTATTTATGAATTTTTTAAAATTTAAAAGAAATACATAAAATATGAAAATAAATATAACAATTTTCCTATAAAGAGAAATATTATATCTCCACCTAATATGTGCATAGCAAAGAAGTGAGAATCCATTTCAATGCATAAATCACAAGGAAAATATCCTTCCAATTCAAGTTCAAGCAATGGAGAAGAGAGGAAGTTTTCTTGAGCATACACCTTCCATAATAAATAATGTAATCCAATCCTCCATCTATTACATTCCCAAGAACAATCCAAATCCAAGTGTAGAAGCCTAAAATGAACCACATCTTAACAACACATAACATCACCACTTTCAACACACTTAACATTCTAGTTGTAACCATATTTTCATCATGTATCAACACTAATTAATTGGATAAATTATATTTATTTAATAAATTAGGACTTCTCCTCTAACATTTCCTCCATTATAAAATTAGTTAAATAAACCATATTTATTTGATTAAACTAACATCCTACATCTTGTTATAACCTTTTCACATATCACCCCATTCAAAATGGGCACCCCGTAATTTTTGCTCCGTTCCTCATCTTTTGGCTTTGGTTTTATCTCTCTCTCTCTCTCTTTCTGTCTCTTCTTGTTGTATGCCTTTCCAGGTATGGGCCAGTCTGCGAGCTTAAACGTGAAATTTTGGCTAAATATGAATTAGGGTTTGATTTCTTCCAGTCAGTTTGAAGTCAAATGGAGTGAATGAATTGAAATCTGAGGTTGGTAATACAGTCAGTTAGCTTCCAGTAGGTTCCCAGCAAAATTTCACTAAGTTCTGACAACTTACTATTTTTAGTAAGTACCTAATTTGGGACGTTTTCTCAGCACTTTTGAAGTTCTGATCGTTACACTGCATCCAGAGCACGTCAAGCTGTTTCTCTGCAAATTTTGAGCTGAAACTGACAACTTTCTATTTTTAGCAAGTTCACCTTCAAGAGTTGATTTTAGGGTTTACATGCGAAGTTTTTCAATGCATGTCTAGAGAATATTTCTGGGTTTTCAGAGACCTACGTGATGATATAACATGCAAGATGAGATGATGACTTTCGACACTCAGCCTTCAGAGGCTATTTTTAGGGTTTGCATGTTGGAATTTTCTATGCATGTCTAGACATTCTTTGTGGGTTTTTTGAAAGCTTCATAGTGGTGTAACATGCAAACCAAGATCAGGACCTTTTTCAAGAGTCATCTTTAGAGGCTATTTTTAGGGTTTGCATGCAAGAATTTTTAGCACATGTCAAGTTATTCTCTATGGTTTTTTCAAGAGCTATGCAGTGATGTGACATGCAAGTAGAGTTGGTCACTTTTTCAGAGACTTACTATTTTTAGCAGGACCATTCTACCAGCTGCCCAACACTTCAGTATCACAAACAGGGCGACATGCAACAGAAATGGAGTCAAACGGAAGTCATTTGATCGACATGCAAGTTAGATTAGGGTTTCCAGCTTCGGGACCTGAAATGAGGGGTCAAATGCCAGAATCTTCGAAAACTAGTGTATCCCACTGCGATCAGTATCTTTCAAGGATTCCACTGGTAAAATTTGAAGGCAATCTGAGCACTTACTATTTATAGTAAGGCACTCCAAAAACAAGCTATAAATATTAAGTCAGTAGTAGACCCTAGTGTGAACAGGCAAGTCATCCCATGAGGATCACACCAGTCAGATTTCAAGTTGAACGGAGTTGCAGAAGTCCTGAAATCAAGCAGTTACTATAAATAGTAAATCACCTCCAGAAACATGTTATAAATAGCAAGTCAGCACGAGATGGAAATGTGAACAGATCAACTGGATCATGAGGATCTTATGGCGCGAATTCCAAATCAATCAAAGCTTCAGAGGTATGAAAATCAGAGGACTTACTAAATATAGTAAATAAGGGCGAGCAAGCTAAAAAATGTCTAAGTCTGAACAAATTCCTTCACCCCCTATGAAATGCACCCAAGATGAGAATGGCAGGAGGATGAAAAAGTTTCAAATGTTAAAATTCATGTTGCCTAGTCCAAATGAGCCCATACCAGAAGCTAGATGGGAAGAAATTGTCCAAGGCATTGGATATTCCTGCTTGACCCCTCAAATGCGCCCTCAAGGAGAAATAGAGGTGATAAAAAAATTTCTAAGTTTGAGAATTCCTCCTCCTACCCCTAAATGCGCCCTCAAGGAGAAGAAGCCATGAAAAAATTGTCTAAGGCATTGTTAATTCCTGCTCAACCCCCAAAATGCACCCACACTTCATGAAGATAGATAAAAAAGTTTCTAAGGCATGTTAATTTCCTTCACCACCCCCAAAATGCGCCCTCATCAAGTCAAGGTGATGGAAAATGTTTAAGTTGTGTTAAAATTCCTCCTCCATACCTCAAATGCGCCCAAGGAAAGAAGTGATGGTGATAAAGAAACTAAGGCGTTGCTAATTCCTCCATGACATGCCAAATGTGCCCAAGAGAGCTGGGAAAAAGAAAAAAGTGTTCAAAATTCCTCCTTACCCCCTTGAATGCGCCCATGTCATCTTGCTTTGAAGTACGTTGAAAATTTTGTTAAGTGTTAAATTCCTCCTTGGGGTCCCATATGCGCCCAACTTGTTAGACTATTGGAGATGGATGAGAAAATGTGCTAAGGTGTGGTTAATTCCTCCTTGACAAGCAAAATGCGCCTAAGGTGAAGAGAGATGGTGGGAGAAAAATTATATAAGGTGCTCAAAATTAAAATTTCCTCTTAGACCTCTCATATGCGCCCATGTTGGTGATGATATTTAAAGTTTTTCTAAGGCATAAAATTTCACCTCTAGAGGAATACGCCTGAGCTTGAGGGGATGATAAAATTCACTGAGGCATGTGTAAATTGGCAAGAATAAGTCAGAATACTCTAGCTTCATGAGATTGAAGAAGATTGTCAAGGAAAAGCAAGAAAATACGCCCAGAGATGAAGAATGAAGATAAATTTGATGGAAAAATAATTTTCTAAGGTTAAAATTCAAAAATTAAATGAACCCCTTTGTTCGTAGACCCATGAATTTTATGCTTTCTGAGGGGAATTTTCTTTTGGGTACTGGATATCTTCGACAAAGAGATGATTTTGAAACTTTTCACACCTTTCCAAGGACTTTAAGATGGAAATTTCACTTGGGTGCCTGGCTGATGAATTTTCTAGAGGAAATAAATTATTTCTTAGGCAGATGGGTTGGAAATTTGGCTAAGGAAAAAAGGGGATATCATGTTGGTTGGAAAATTTTCTAGGGAAAAGAAGAATCAAAAAACACCCTCTAAACATGCCTTCAGGACAAATGAAAATTCTAAGAAAGACTTGTCTGAGTTAAACGTGCCCATCATAGAAAAGGAAGTTGAAAATTGTCTAAGGCGTAGAAAATGAAATGGCAAGGATCCAAATGCGCCCTTGAAGAAAGTTGGCTAAAATTTCTAAGTCACAAGCATCAATCTCTCAAATACGCCCTCAAGGTTCCTGAGAAGAGTACGTGAAAAATATTCCCAAGGCATTGGTGGAGACACAAATATCAAAATGATATTTTCCCTAGCACACAGATGTTGAAAGTTATGAAGAAAGCAGGCTAGAGAAAAATGATGGACATTGGAGATCAAAACAAGGATATCAGGTAAGTAAAGTGGATTTATATTGTAAAGTGTTTTGATGTCCTTCTCTTTGTTTTTTTTGTAGGATGAATGTCAAGGCTAGAGCATGATGACTTGGAGCAATGAAACAAGTAATCTAAGATGATATTACAACCTTGAAAGGAGATAAATTTATGTGTTTTGAGCTCCACGAGATCTCAGTTGCACCCAAACCATGAAGGGGGATATTATCAGAAATGGCTAATGTTGCACCCAACGTAGTCAGGCGAGTGGCAGGAACAAAAAGATCAAGTCCTAGACAAGAAAATCTTTCAAGTTCAAGATGGAGGAAAAGATGAAGGCCAAGGAATTAGAGACTGACATCATGACAAATTGAAGAACAAAGTAGAGAAGTTCTCCTTAAGTGTAAAATCCTTCGAAGACCCAAAGGATGTTCTCCAACGTGCTTCATACAACTCAAGATGTAGTGTCAGGAAGGAGGAAAATCACCATCAAACTGGTTAAAAGTTACAACCTTGAAGTTTCAGATTGAGAACGTGCCTGTCGTACTAGTCCAAGAAATTGAAGCAATGTTGACCAAACTTAGGTCGTTTGTAGTCAGAGAAAGAATAGTGTGAATGCGTTTCCATGCAGAAATCTTCTAGAAGATGGTGGACATTAATTTCTCATTTATTACTCCACTCTTCTTGGTGGCAGTTTTTAGGGTTAGGGCTTATATGGCTCGATCTGAGCCATTCATCTGATTGTAATCTGATCTATCCATTGGACTTGGCTAGCTATATAAAGGGGCATCCCCCCTCATTTGTACCTCATTAGAATAGCAGAGAAGGAATAGAGAGAGATTGATAGAATAGAAGGTAGCATAGTTTGATAGTTTAGCTTAGATTGAAAAGGAAGGAAATTCTTCCATTTTGAATACTTTGTAAGAAGTTTTTGTGAACACTCTCTCAAAAAAAAGAGTTTTTGTTGATGATGATCTCTTCTTTTGTTGTGAGTAGCTAGTGAGGCTTCTTCGTCCTTCCAATTCACTTCGAATTTTGAAGTATCTTAAAGTAAAGTAGATTTCATTTCATGCAAGTAGTTAGTAATTGTGGAACATGGTGCTTAATTTGAACAAAACTTCGCTTAAATCCATACCACTAGCAGGCTCACTGATGGTGGGTTTGCCTTGTGTGGTCAACTGGAACATTGTGAACTTAACTTCGATTATGGTTTATTTGTTGGCATGCATCATTGTGATGGTGCCTTCATGTTGAATCATTATTTGAATACCTTTGATTACTCCTCTGAAGATTGCACCAATTTTTTGGAAGCTGTCTGAAGCGAGGCAAAGCAAAGCTCGGTTGAAGTCTGTGAGAATTGATCGCCATGTCCCACGCCTTATAGTAGATTAGAACCTTCTTATCCCTAGAACCATTTTAAATTCAGTTCATTTCTGGTTAGTGTTAGGAAACTTGCACTTACCTGCCAAATCATTCGAATCACGTGAAACCCTTTAATTTGTTGTCTGTTGTCTATTGCCAAATAATTGTATAAGTCCCCTCGTGATACCAAAAAATCACATCAAGCCAACTGAGACCATCCACTGCCTAGAAGGAACCTTGGAGTTGAATGCACGAACTCTCTTGCAATCTTAGTGTGCTAGATACTTTGATCAAGAGAGAATAGGGTAGTCATTGGCAACTTTATTCTGTGTTGGTGCAGTCACAAAAATCACATCAACACATCTATTTCCCCTAATTAATTAAATAATCTAATTATATGATTAGTTATCTTAAATCCCCAAACCCTATCCTAATCCCTTACTAATGGGACAATCATGTAACGCCCATAATTTAAAATTATAATAAAAACAAGTCACAAACCAAAGTCAAACCAACATTCAATCCTAGCCATCAAATTAGCTAAGCTAATCCTATCCACCCATCTCCAACCATCTTCAATCCAAATTTAAATTTAAATATCCTCTCAAGAAATCATATATCTCCATGATAAACCAGTCTTAACCATCCATATATCCTCATCAAATCTATAAACTAAACCACTCCCAAGCCATTTTCAAGGAAGAAATTTGGATGCAACAAAGTTATGCTACAGGATTGAGCATCCATAATCTACTTCAACAATCAATTACCACTTGGAGAAATCACCCATGGTCATCAAAGGTTTGCAATGGAAAAAGATTTTATGTCCTTCATCATTATTGCATTCGTTTAGCTCTTCTATGAGGTGTAGTGCTTAATACAAGATAGGATTCATTTTTGTGTTATTTCCATTTTTTTAATCCTATAGTTTTGTGTTCACATTCTGGCATTCCTAGTGGGACCTCATCCTAAGATAATCCATGTTAGTTTTCAGTGTTTTTAGAGAATTTTTATAGATTTCTTCAAGGAATTTTAGGCACATCCGTACTATCAAATTATGCATCAAATTTTCCAAATTACATAGCTACACTCATCCATAGTGTATATATGTCTTAGAAATCTAAAAACTTAAATCTCTCATCTATGACGCATTTTCTCTACAAAGTGGCATAAGTGCTCTAGAGAGTGGTGCAACACAACACTTGGTGGTATTTTTATACTTTTTGGCACAACTATAATGGTTGTAGCACACTTATAATTCCTAATGGTGAACCTACAACTAGAGTGGAATTTCCACACTAAGGAGTGGCTTTTTTACATAGTGTGGGATTTTTACTCCTTGTATGCCATTTTGCACCAATTTTGGTATTTCTAAACCTAGCTTGACATTTTTGCACTTGGTGTGGCATTTCTACATTTATGATAGATTCTATAATTCTATTTCTATAACTTGAGCAGTGTTTTGTAATCTTAATTTAGTTTTTTTCATTCTAGAACTCACATGTTTTGAGATTTTAGCATATCTACTTTGTGTTGTGGTATATATGCACTTTTGATGATGTATACTCCTTCAAACGACATAATTTGAATCGTAGCCTCTACTTTGAATAGAGATTTATTTGGAAGAATCTTCTCACCCTTTGGAGAATCCTAATCTTCATTGGAGAAGGCCTTGCCTTTATAGAACCTTTCCTTTAGAGAGTACTTTAGATTATTCTTGGTCTCCATTGATTTCAAGAAAGCTTGCTCTGTTATTTTCCATCTTGAGGAACCTTCCTTCAACATCCATGGAGTCCTCTTCTCTTCATTCTTCTCAACTCTCTTCTACATGTATGAGATTCATTGTCTCCTTGTAAATGTAAAATATCATTTCCACTTAATCTTGTTGTAGGCATTAACTCATAAAACACTCACAACGATTTCCATAAAGTAATGAAACTACTCTAATACAACTTGATTCATAAACTACAATAGGTATTACATTCGTTAATTCACCAATTATGAATCTACTTAGACAAAATTAAAGATTGATATTAACCATGAAAAATATAACTATAAGAAACTAGAGAGAATAGCACCCTCATAAAGAGTAACATACATTTACCTTGGATAAACCAATGTATGGGTGGAAATCTAACGAATTATGAGTTTTTCTCACATAAATCTACTTCAAATAAAAATCACAATGGTCTATGCCTCTTGGGATTGATGAAAAAACATTAAACAATATTAGTTTCAGCTTAGGTATGACCCCTAAGAATTCTCCCAACTCACTACCTTGTTATAAGTCACACTAGGAACTCAAAAACATAATTAAAATATTATCTAAATACCTTTTATATTCACTCTAATGCACAAGAATGCTAAATATGAGTTTCAATGATCATAAATAACCATACAATGCAATAAGAAATATAAGAGATTGAGAAAATTGAAGAGACATCAAAAATTGGAATGCCACATGACACCTCCTTGACATGTAATGATTTTGCCACTTTCTAGAGAAAGAGAAAATGTTTTTTTCCGTAGTCGAGGCAATTTAATTGAGGAACTAACAAATTCACAATGGTTAAAATACTTTTGTTGCATGTGGGAACCAATGAAAATTATCATAGAGAGCAAAATACTCATATTCACAACTTCTCCCTTCTACTAAAACTTGCACATTGATATCCCATACATCTAATACATGCTCTAGCATCTTAAGACCTAAATTGTGTTACAAAGGCATCTTCAACATTACCACTAAGTAAAAACCAAATCCTTTTACAAATTACAAATTGAGATTGGAAGGAATTAGAGCTTACCTAATTTTGATGGTTAATAGAGTTCTCTATTTTGATTTTAACCTTTTAATTGTATCTTAGAGTCAATTAAATTAGATGCATGAGTCATATAATAATGAAAAATTGATTTGTTCATTCTTATAATTTTATTGAGGATAGTCTTATGTTATGATTTTATCCTATACAATTTACAGGTGAAGTCTCTCAATTTAATTCCCACTTTACTTCCTCACCCCATCTATTTTGACCTTAATTTACAGGTGAAGTCTGTCAATTTAATTCCCACTTTACCACTCCACACCAAGCTGCAATTTTGTATCGAGATGTGTTAGGGAGCTTTTATCACTTACTGCTACCAATCTTTTTCAATTTAATCCTGTTGGAATTATAGCAGACACACTGCTAGCAAACTGTCGCCCAAATTTAGAAACAACCATACAACATGTTGTAAATATTGTCTGGTTGGACACCATCTCCATGATCCTCCATTTATAGACAAATCTACGCTCATTTTCTTAGAAATGGATTATACTTGATACGGAATTCCAGACTGACTAAGTACTTGAATTGTTCTGAAAAGTTTCCTTGTAAAAGGAAGATCCTGCTCTAGACATTAAACAATATATAGAAGAAAAACCCCATAAATGTCACAAGACTTCCTGTAAAAAACAAGCAACTTTAGCACAGGCTCTTCGAAGAAACCATGGATTTTCAGTTCATGGAGGCCGAGAAACAATTATGATAGAAGTTTTTCTATGTACATAAACTACCAGTGTGCCTAAGAATCGCCTAAGCAACTCCTCTGTTACCAATCTAAACTTTGAGCATGGGAAAAAGCCAGCCATAAAATATTGCAAGAAATTAGAACAACCGATAAATTGGATGAGAAACACCCAGAAAGAAAATAAAAGCTTAAACAGAGTGCACAATATTTTCCACAACTGTATAGAATATATTCTCTGCCTATATTTATCTTGATCTAATATCCATTAAACACAAATACAAACAACCCATTAATTCATATAATAGGTAGAACTCAGCATGCCACATAAGATGCTGATAATATATCCCATTCACACTATAATATAGTGATCAATGCTCCCATGTGTGTCAAATCCATATTTGGCTACTAGATCTTACAGCTTCTTACTTTAGTAGAAAGTACTAATCTAAAAGACTAAAACACTATATTTTTACAGATGGGGGTTCCAGGACCACTTGAGAGTCTCCAAAATTGGAGTCATCCCAGCTTCCAAGGATATTTTTGAAGGCCTGTACAAGCAAAGCAGGAGAGGTCAGCTGTGGTAAGTGACCATCTGTGTCAAGTACATCTACTGAATTGTTTTTCCCTCCCAGATTGCACTGCATATAGTATGGGACACTCATTGGAACAGCTATGTCCTTTTTAGTCTGGATGATACTACATGGGGTTTTCACATCACTCCAAATACTTCTTATATCACTCTCAAAGATGGTTTTTGCAATTGCAAGAGCGATTTCAGGCTTCATATTCATCATGGTCCTGGTGAATTCCTTAACCGCCGAGGGCTCCTCTACACCAACTACCAAAGGAGCAAACCCTGAAACCCAAGTTGCAAAGTCAGATTCTATGGCAATGTAAAGTCTATCTACATCCCCACGATCAAATCCTCCTTGGTAGGTCTCATCATTCAAATACCTGTAAAACAAAACCAACAAACTAAGTTAATCAGATGAACATCAAGTAGAGAATTACTTATGAACCCAATATATTTCCACCAATATGGCAGTAGTTTACCCATTTCATATATCTATCCTACCTTGGAGAAGCACATAGTAGGATTAGTTTTTCAAACAGTTGGGGCCTTTGAATGGAGGCAATACAGCCCACCATGCCAGAAACTGAGTGGCCAACATAAAAACATTTCTCAACTTCAAGCTCCTCCAGAATGGCGATAAGATCAGTTGCATAAGAAGAGAGTGATGTATATCTATCATAGTCAAAATGATTGGGATTGACAGTACCAGAGAATACCATGTCAAACAATATGACCTTAAAATTGGATGCCAGGTAGGGCAAAATACATTGCCATACAGATTGGTCTCCTCCAAAACCATGTGAAAGTACTAGAACTCTGTTCCCAGACCCTATTACTTTCACATTCAAGGCAGTACTCAATCCAGATTGCTTGGTCGACATCTTGGAGGGCTAAAAGCTTTGGAAAGTACTAACTGTATGACACAGAGATTTTTCAGCTGTGCAGCTGCCACTAGCTCTATATTTTATAAGAGAACTTAGAATTACCTTGATATTGTTGGATGAATCTCTGTGGACAATAGATGATCATGATGCATTCTTATAGGCTTATGCTCAGCGTGTACAAAAAGCTCCCAATTTGTTAGGGTGAGTACAAAAACTATCTTTTTGCTCACACATGTGATGATAATGACTGCATATCAATGTGTGGTCGGAATAGCCTGGTGAGTTTTTGAGTGCCTGCGACCCATTCAGACTGTAAAAGGCTACACCCATCAAGTTTACTGAAGAGAGATAACTACAAAAGCCTTGGCAGTCTTCAGGACAAATGCAGTTTCCGATGGTGATTAAGGAAGTTTTAATAGCAACAAATATTGTTATGATTCACGCGCATTGACTGCCCAATCCACACAAAAAACCAAAAATAATATTATTCATCTTCTGGAAATATCAGCCGCAGAAAAGCAGCAATAAAAATAATGTTTTTGTTAGATCGGGATTAAATACACAGAAAATAATGGAACACAAATAAATATGTTAAAAATAGTATTATTGGGACTTCAATATAGATTACAAATTTATATTGATTTATAAATTAATTTCATGGGAAAGTTCTCAAACTAACAATAAAGTATTAACTACAAACAAGCACAATATTATTAATTACAAATACTTTGGATTAATAAACTTAAAGAACCTCGTTTAGTCCAAAGGGGACCAAAAGATAAACTAGCATATCTATCAATCTGCATTATTTTGTCACTCTATAAAATTTGTCTCCTATTTTTTGGTATTGATTAAACAATGTTTACACCTATACACATCCCCTTGATGCTTGACTCTTTGCACCATATTTTTATTCAAGCAACACCTATTAGTCGTGTACATCTAGTGCCCCATGCCACTACCTCATGCAATCTCGCAATCAAAACATCCATTGCCTCTTCTAGATAATAGCTAAAACAAACATGTTGAAATTCGTTGTGTATCAACATGTATGTGACCATCTATAACAAATGTAGTATGAGAAAATTTCTTCATTACCCAACTATAATGACCATTGTCCTAATGATTCCTTGTACTTGCAGCCCTTGAGTGCATCCTCACCCAACGGCCAACTACCTACCCACATATCAATTGACTCTACTTTGCCTCTACTTCTCTAGCACAAACAACACATATTAGAAGTATAAAACTATTGGCTAACTAATCCTGAATACCTACTTTCCCCCTATTAGCTAAGAGGTAGAAACAAAATAACATAACTCTGCCAAACCACTACTCTGCATCAATGCTTAACCAAAAGAAACCAAAATTGAACACAACGTGACACATTGCACTACCAAACAAGAAGTGCTACTAAATTTTAAAACCATCAACTCCTACCAAAAATGTTATTCAAGCATTTTACCTATTCTCCAAGTGAATAGTTAATCTGAGAAGGAAATGGTCCTCCAACCTCCATTATAACCTCTACTTAATTTCCATTCATAAAAAATAACATGAAAATCGCTCAAATATCTTACTTTGAGAGCACGGTCATGTGTTTGAATAAAATCCATGGAAAAAATTCAAATATCCAACACAATGCTTTAGAGGCTCTTTACTTCTCCATTTGACTTGCAAGAATACCACAGACAATAAATTTTAACCTATTGTCCTAAATGATCATCTTTACATTATTTTTAAAACTAAAGTAATAAATGAGATGCCAATATTTTGCTACATCTTTCTATGGCCAACATAAATGAGCCACCAAGATTTATAAATACTACCTTTAATGCACTAATCTACTTAAAAATTTGAACCTTTAATTAATTGTATATCAAAGTGCCCTATAACCAATTCATCTATGCAACATACTTTGTCATGGCAATACAAATGTACTTTATAAAGGCACTAGAAAAATAATAAACTATTGCAAATAAATGTTTACCAAGGCTGTAAGTTGGTTTTTATTTTCAGATTTTTTGGCTCTAAGAAAATTAGCCAGATAGATAAGTGATAAAATTGACTCTCCAAATGTACTACACACTCTATTTCAATGCATAATTTGCATCTTAATGACTTTCATTTCAATTTATTTTTTCAAAATTATAATTCACTATTTGTAAACAAATAAATCAAACATGTTTAGACTTGCCAACACTATGGCTTCAATAAAGAATATGAAATATAATTAGATGGAAAAAAATCTATATCCATTGACACATGTTACTTATCTTAGACAAACAATGTAATGCTTCTATTGAATATTCTTGAACGTTCTTCTACCAAATCCTCTTGTTAGCAGCAAACAACAATACCAACATATTACTCCAAGTTCAATGATAGATAATTTAAAATGAACAATGTCAACAAAAGATTGCAAATATCATTGTCATAGTCCAACAAAATAAAATTCATCCCATAATACCAATATCCAAAATTTGCACTAATCTAAGAAATGTTGCATCAAAAAATGCTTAGCACAACTCCTTTACACAACAAAACCTTTAAAATAGCTCGCCATTAACTTAAAAGGTACAATTATGTGGGACTTCAACATGGATCACATTATAATTAACTCACATTGACTTGTAGCCATTCCCTTATAACTACTAAACTAATCTCAAAACAATCTACCTACAAGAAAGTTTTCAAAACTAAGAACAAAATAATTATTACAAACTAACACAGTATTGTTAACGACAAACTTTGAATCAATAAATCTAACATATTTACAGATCATCCACACAATACAACAATTATAAAATCACGCAAAATCCAAAACATATTAATGAAGAAGAATACATATAAATATTTATACAACCAACTCTATATTTCTATAAAAGTATATATAAATACAAAAAGATAGTATAACCACCCTCCAACCACCACTTAATTGATTATTATAACAAATATGACATAAAATATAAGAAAATATATCAGCCACAACATCACATAGAACAAAAGGAAGAAACAAGGAAAACTCTCATGGGTAAGTTCAATGAATCTCAATATAATATCTCTTAAATCAAGATTGTCTGGCTTCTTTTGTTAGTTAAGATCAGATTGAATGGCATCCAAAAAAAATCTTTTCTTAGTAAAATCCAAGAAGAAAAGCCAATACTCCAAGTCAAGATAAAGTGAACCTGGTTGTCGGAATTTGGCAGGCCACTACTGGCTTTTGACTGGTGTTGTATTCTTTTAGGTATATTCCTTGCCATTCACCCAATGTGTTCCAGAGGGGAGATAAGCTTTTGCTTTCATCAATAAATAATTGTAGAGGTATTTCATATCAGTTACCTTTGGGAATTAAAGAAAAAAATGTCTTTTTGTCCACAACTGCAGAGCAGTCAGAAAGCTAGTTAAGGGAAAACTAACCATTGCTGTCCATGGGCCATCACTCTACAAAAAGTAGACCTGTGACTTGCACGCTGTTGTTATCTTCATTACTCAACTTGCACGGCAATGTCTGCCCATGAAGTGGACTCATCCAAAGCATGCACCGACAAGATTGTCTGATTATTTCTTCAACCTGCTATATTTTGTCCATTACTCAGTTTGTTCAGATGTATATGTCAGTTAGCTTATTTGTTTGTTCCTCAATTATTCTGGGCCTCCATAATTCTCCCTCTGCTTATAATCTCAGTCTAAATAGTGTTAAACTGTTTGATTTATCTTTTTTTAGATTGTAGGAATCAGAATCGGGTAGCCGCCCCCTATAAACTGTAGTGCACCTGATAAACCTTTTTTCGCATGACCGGTGACACTAGCATGGCGTGTTCTTCAGTACCACGGGGACAGTGGGGAAACTAGACCTCGTGACCTCTTGCGGATGCTTTAGCCAATCGAGCTAGGCCCATCGCCCAATTGCTTGATTTATCTAGTCTATAAAGATTTGGTGATTTTTATGGTGTAGCTACTTTTAAATGAGTACAACTTTTGTTCCACTCTCCATAATTCTCCCTCTACTTAATAATTTTTTATTTATTGAGAAAATGCATTATATTAATAAAAGAAAAGAATTTACAAGAGAGCAGAAGTGCCTTGAGGAGGCACATCCCAACCAAAAGAGACAATAATACCAGAAACAAAGTACTAATCAGCTAAGACAACTGAAATAAATTGCCCTCTACTTAATAATCTCAGTCGAAATAGTGTTAAATTGCTTGATTTATGTATAATTTATAAGGATTTGGTGATTTTTATGGTGTAGCTACTTTTAAATGAGTACAACTTTTGTTCCGGCCTCCATAATTCTCCCTCTACTTAATAATCTCAGTCTAAATAGTGCTAAATTGCTTGATTTATCTATAGTCTATAAGGATTTGGCGATTTTTATGGTGTAGCTACTTTTAAATGAGTACACCTTTTGTTCTCGCCTCCATAATTCTCCCTCTACTTAATAATCTCAGTTTAAATAGTGTTAAATTGCTTGATTTAATCTGTAGACTATAAGGATTTGGTGATTTTTATGGTGTAGCTACTTTTTAATGAGTACAACTTCCTTACTTTTTTGTTTGGCCATATTTATGGGTTGTGGGTGGTCATGTTGAAGAGTTAAGCCACATGTTTACTTTTTAACTAACAAGATTTTTTTTTAAATGGCCTACATTTTTTAAAGTTTATAAATATATTATTTTCTATTTATAGTAAATAAAGGTTTTTGAAACATGACTTTTTTTTACAAGGATGCTAGTATATAATAACTGAACAACAACATAGCTGCAACAAAGTTATTAGGAACAAATCACATAAAAGAACTACACAATATCATAACTTGATCTAATACTTCGCACACCCCTAATTTGGATGTGAGACATATAAACATGTTTATAAATATTTTGTTATGTTGTTCAATTTTTTATATTTTAAAAGTTAATCAAACAATAAAGTTAGTATCATTCTCTCTTATGGTGATGCAATGGAGGGTCAGTTAAAATAGTTTATAATTTTTTAGTTATTTTTAAAAAATAATTATGTCGATGATGTTCAATTTTTTATTTTTTCAAATTTAATCTTACTATCAAGCTAGTATTATTCACTAATAATGATGCAAACACAGATGGAAGGTCCAACTAAAGACTATTCCACCATACATCCTTAACACAAAAAATAAAAAATATATATGTTCAAGAAATAAAATTGCATTTTGTCAATATGCTTACACTCAATATAGACTCAGTCATGTATTAAAATATAATTCAAGGGCTTCACATGAGTGTGAACATTAACATGGGTGGCCTTGTGCTAGTCTTGCTTCTCTTACTATGCTATGAGTTACTAGACATTACCATAGCCCTTAGATATCTCCTTACACTATGTTATACTTTAGCTAATGAATTATACCTCTTTTACAATGTGAATCGTGTTTCCAAATCCTATGTGACCATAGACACAATTGACCATGAGACCAATAAAGTCTTTTGAGTGATTTTCTTTTGGCACGAGGCCCTAAATCTTGCCACATAGCATAATGACCTCCTTAAGTTGATATAGCATGTCACCAAGTGTAATGAATGAAATTTGAAATGGACACATGGACATGCTTGAGATGCTATATTGATGCTTTGGGTAAAGTCACATAGTGATATTGATCAAAGGTGCTACTATAAAAATTATTCTAGTCTACTGGTTTGAGTGCTCAACTAAATATTACATTAGGAAAATCCAACTCCAAAACACCAAAATGATTGAAACATAAAATAGTAAACTATAAAACCAAAAAAAACTAAATGTAAATAATTTTCTAGATGATGCAAGATTGTTCATAGGCTAGTATGTTCTAGTATCAAACTTCTCAAATAAGTGATTAGTGAGTATAATGCTCATGAATAAGTGGTAATTGATAAAACCACTCTTTAGGTTGGTGAACCAATTACAATGCTCCATCAACACATGAATAGGCTCCCAAAATCAGCTCTATGTTGCTTCTTTCACCTCTACTAGTTCAAAGAACTAGGACACAATTCCCTAAATAACTTTTGTGTTGCTTCTATTATCCTTGCAATCCAAACCTCCACTATTGTACTATGCATTATCATTTGTCATTCATGTCAAATCATCATTATCCATTTTTACTTAATTCTCTACTTGCTCTATTTGCATTTTGTATGCATGTCTACTTTAGTTGTACTAAAAATACCAATAGTATACTTTCTATTCAATATTCATTTCCCTTTTATCTATTCACTACCCTAACCAATCCTATTTTTTAACTTATGTACCTTCTATGATATATAACTTGTTCCACTTTTCTAATATTCCTTCTAAATATAATTCCTAATGCCAGCTTACACTAAAACCGCCATATGCAATGTCATCACTCCCACTTCTACTTAGTGCAATTTTCAAGTAATCACCTAATATATTCAATCTCAAATCAATTTTTTTACAACCTTTCATAACTTCCCCCAACTTCTTTAAATAATTATTTTAATTTTACTCTAACCTATTTTTGTTATATTTACACTAGACCCACATATATTTCTATGATATGTATTATCATTCACATCCTTTTTTAAACTATCTATATTTGTATACTATCATCACTCTCATCAATGAATAAACTTTTTTTTCTCAACTAAAACTTTTCATCCTAATCTCCCTAACTATCCAATTGCTAAGTAGTGACTTATGTATTTATTAGCATCTTGTTGTTATCTACCATTTCCAAATTGTGATGTTGTTCTTGACTATTTTGTACTCACCATTAAGTGCATGCAAATGGGGTCCAAAAGGGAGTCAAAATTAGCCAAAATCAACAAAAAATGGACTTCAACAAGTAATTTGATATACCTACATTCAAAATTTCACAATTTGATAAGAGCAAGAATACTAGAGCTTTAAATATGTTTTCTCTCTCTCCCTCTCCCTCTCCCTCTCTCTTTCTCTCTTTATTTGTAAGAATCTAAGAGAACAATTAAATTCCTTCGGACACTAATCCTTAGAGAGTGATTAAATGCCAACATGTCTAGGTGGGCTAGTGGATGCTATTGAAGGTGTCATTTTATTTTCCAAGCATCCTAATCTTTCTAACCTACATTGGTCTGATGATTTCTCTTAAGAACCCTAGGAGAAACAAACTATGAATCTTTGACAAGTATATTTTTATAATTTATAACACCTATGAATTTTTTATATAAACCTATTGTAGAGGAGGGGGACCAACCACTCCAAGGCTCCAGGTCATGGAGAGCCAAGAGCAGAAGGCTACCCTAATCTACCTCAAGTTAGACAAGTGTTTAGGATAGTTTCTAATGCTAAAGGTAGAGAATGAAGAGCACTCTCAATGCTTTTTTCAATCTACTGATTTGAAAGTTATGTTTGGACTAAGCGAGCAGGTTTTGGGAATCCAGACTATGACTCTACCAACTCTCTGCCAGAGGACAATAGTGCGCAACAGGGACAACAACCCAACGCGTTGGCATCTCATAGGTGCATTGTAATCCGTATGGATAGACAGTGAAAAAGGACAGTCATAAGTACTAGAAACCTACTAACAACTCAACTACTAAAGTTTGAGGTGATGATGAAAGCAAGAAATGACAAAATAACTGAAATACTAAGAGAGATGCTATAAGAAATGACAAGAACGAGAAAGGAAAGAGTTCAACTCATGAAATTTCTAGTTCTCCCACAAGCTCCACACAAACAAGTACCTACACATAGCAACGAAAGAAAAAATGTTGGGGTTGTTTTGGGGCTTGCCACAATGAAACCCTTGTTTTGGTGTTTCCACCTTCACGGACAACTAGTATAGCAACAGTGTAGAAAAGCAATAAATAAACTATGTTGGAAAGGAAAGGATACCAAATACTACAAGAAGCACTATGCTACTCAAATCCAACAACAATGCAATAGTAAGCAAATAATACCACCCTCAACCAGAGGCACTCAAGGCTAATGAGAGAGGAATGCAAGTCTAGAATCGTGGCAAAGTCGACATGGCCACCGTGACACCGAAGGAAGTCTCACAAGACACCAAGTTGTAGCATTTGTGGTAGATGTGAAGAATGTTGTGATGTTGGGATGGAAGAGTTGATAGTACAACAAGTAGCCAAGAAGTTGCAAGAATCTGCTCAAGAGTTGTGTAGAAGCCTGAGAATTGTCAAGAATTGTGAAGAAGAATGAATGAGAATGGAGAATAGTCATTTTTAGGTGAATTTGGGAGGGAAAGAGCCGTTCAAAGGTCGGTTGGGAGGTGTAGATATGTTACACTTTGGCCCCAATGGCGAATGTAACGCCTATGTAGATTCTAGAGGTAGGAATCATGTCAAAATGGTAGCACGCCACACAAATGTCCACAAGTTGCATGCGTGTCCTAGATAGAAATTCCCCCACCGACACTACAAACAAGTTCCAAGTGGATGGAGTATGGATGAAGGATGTGGAATTACATTTTCGAGTTTGATTTTTCTAAGGTGAAGGGTGTAAAAGGGGAACTTGCAAAGGGCGGTGCAAATTCACACCTATACATTTTTCCCCCACTTTAGCAAACATGAGTGCCAATGAGTGTTCAGTAAAGTAGGTTAAAAGAATTCCAAGAAAATATATCTGAACCATCGAGGAAGAAGATTGCAATCTGGCATGCTCGAAAGTGCAAGGTAGGCAAATGGCTCCACAAGTACTCAATCCTGAAGAGAATTGAACAAAGTGCACTAAACGCCCGCAAACCAATGGTGAATAGATCTCGTAGGATGAAAGCGCTTCACAGGTCCTCATACTTGCAACGAAGGAACCCCTTAGGTGCTCGATCCTGAAGGAAGACAGATGTGAGGGACTCTGTAGAGTCAAATTGAAAAGAAACTTCACATGTGCACTTGCAAAGCAACATGTTAATCTACAAACAAAACATGTTAGATGTCAAAAAGAAGCCACACAGGCAGACAAGAAGATAGTCACGTAGATAGTAAAAATTTGAAGGAAGAGATTTCAAAGGGGTCCCTTGGGAACCCTTCAAAAGAAAAGGGGTCCACTCAAGGGACACTTTGTTTGAAAGTGCAACAGTATTTTTTGCAAATCAATTCAACATCAAGGAATCCTTTGGAAAGATTTCACTTCATCAAGGAATTTGAAAGGAAGAATGCCCCCTCTCATGGGGGAAGTTAGAACTTCACCCATAGGAGAAGGTGCTCCCTCCTCGAAGAAAAGGTTCTCAAATTCTTTCTTTACAAACCCATGATGAAGGAAAAGTATTCCACTAAGGGTCCTTGTTGAGGAATGCAATTTATGAAAAGTAAAGATTTTCAAGAAGGAATTTGTTGGCCATCAAATACACCTTTCAAAAATCAAAGTAGTATGATATCCCCCCCTTAGGATGGTGTGTGCTAATCACAAAAGAAACGTGACATCCTAAAAAGAGAAAAGAAAGAAAGGAGGTGATGTTGTGGCCCGTGGAACATAATGAGATCTAACCCTGGTAATGTTGTTGCACACACGAGGGAAAACACATGAGCACCACAACATCATGTAAATGAGTAGAGAATAGAGGAAGATAAAAAGAAATGACAAACCAAGACATAATGAACAAGAGACAGGGGGATCTGATATTTCAGTGTTAGCGTTGGTCAAAATATAGATAAATAGATATAATAATATATAAATGAAGTGTTATCAACCCCCTACTATATCAGACCATGTGAAGAAATCACATGAAGACAAAATGAAAATAAAAAATTGGGTCAACATGGAAGGGAGGCCTAAATTCCCCCAACGCTTTGCATCGTCTCCAATTGTCAAAAATCAATACACGATAAAGAGAAGAATGATGTGACAAATAGAAGAATTTTTACAACATAAAAACACTCTTGTTTCCAAGCACCTACGAGGGTGACAAGGGTCATCTAGGAACATATAAAACAAGCACGGGGGAACATAGCACACACACACAATCTAATCGGTAGATAAAGAAGAGGCACCCCCTAGTCCTTGTCAACTAAGAGGTCATCGTTCTCCCAATCTAGATCACTATAAGGGAAGGGCGGATGAACCTACAAGTGCAGAATGTCAAGGGGGGTACCCTCTAACCCTCCTATAATAGGAGCCAAGGAAGAAGGCCCCTCAAGGTCTTCTCCACTAATTTCTTGTGAGGTGAACGTCAGTGATCTTGCAAAAATTGTTGATAAGGCCAGGACATTGTCTACAGAGTTGAACATGCACTTTACAGGAGTGTCATTTGTCAACTCAATGGGCGATGGAGGAAACACCCGAGATCCACTACTAACCTCACCGAATGATTCGAGAGTAGTGACAAACTTTGGGAATGTTGGGGTTGCCTCTGTCACTAGGACAATGCAAGCCAATGCAAAACCACCCTTCGAAGAAGGCGAACCCTTCTTTTGACCCCCATTTCTAGCAGGGTCATCCTCCATCTTTCAATTCATCAGAGGATGTGAAATCCCCATAGACGAAGCAAAGGGCGTGGAGGAAGAGGAGAAAACCATGACAGACACCACCAAGGTATTCAACATGTCCACAGGTTTCAAAAAGGGCAGGATATCCAAAAGGGACATCAAAAGGGGGGGCTCAACTGAAGGAGAAATGAATACCTCCACCCTCTTTAAGTGAGGATTATTCACGCTCATAGGGGGAGTGAGGAGCAAGACTAACGCAGATGGTATTGAAGCAGGAAGAGCGAAAGAGGAGGACACAACAGAAGATGTCAAAGCGGGAGTTACTAGATCCTCTTCCTTCTTCTGCAAGGTTCCCTACTTAGTGGCCAAAGCCTTCCTCTAACACTTGCACTCATGCGTAAAGGCAGTTTCTATGACTCTAAGAGCTAGAGGTCGTGGCCTAAGAAGGGATGGAAGACTCCTGTTCAACCATCAGAGTATCCATCACATTCGTTTCCAATGGAGGGAGGAACTCTTGGATGGGAACAGGAGGAAGAGATGAAGAAGATGATGCAACAAGAGCAGGAGGAGCGGGCTCAAGTGTCTCGGTAGCAGGCCTCTTCCCATTCACTACCTTAAAGGTAGGAGCAGTAGGATGCCATGAAGGTCGATACATAGAAGATGCCCCATAGGGACTCTTCCCCTTACCATACAAAATGGGGCGAGGCACCATGGGTAAGACAAGAAGTTCAAATGTTGCACACTTGGACTTTCACCAAGTGGGCACCATCGAACTCCCCAATAAGCGCATAGGAGCAGAAGTCGATGGCGTCGTAGCAGGGCCAGAGGAAGCAGTAGGTGGGACAGTGGAAGAGGAAGAAGAACCCTAAGAGGACTTCTCCTCTTCCCTTTTTTGAGTGGCCAAGGTAGCCTCATGTTCCACCTTCAAGCAAGCTCTATGCAAAATGGCATAGGGAGAAGGAGGGTATCTCAATTTTGGCATTATGCCCCCACTCTTGTATTTCACATAAGTTCTATACAACAGGTCCTTCCTAGGAGGGAGCGGACCAACAAGGGCAAGCCAAAAGTGATCAAGTGAGTAGCCCACACATGCAATCATTGGTTTGTAACTGGTGTCGTGGACTACATGCACAGAACCCTCATGGGAAAACTTCAAGAAATTATGAATTACCAAAGGAATTGCATTCATAGAAACCAGCCAGGGAATGCCTAGTTTCACTTTGAACAGTTTAGACCCTGGTATGATGTCAAAGAGTGCATTCACAGTCCTAGGCCCAACCAGGACTGAAAAGGTGATACAATCGATGGGAGGGACGAAAATCCCATCATGTGTACGTATAGTGCTTTTAGATTTGTCATATCCATCCTTATGCAAAAAATTTACCAACATGATTTCCTCTATAATGACATTCACCCGACATGTAGGGTCAACGAGAACACCAGTTACGGTATTCCCATTGATACATGCAAGGATGTAAAAAGGGGATGGTTCTCTATTAGAGTTCATTAGAAAATCCTATGAGGTAAATGTTATAGCGGGAGATCCACTTGCAGGTTGCGCAGATGAGATGGGTAAATGTAAAAAGGAAGCCATCTTTACGTACACTAGATAGAACTTTGGCAGGAGCCTCCAAGGGTTTCACAATTAGATGGTGACCCACTCAAGGTTTCATTCCACAATGCTTAGGGAACCTCCCAGTTATGCCACTAGGGGTTGTAGGTTGGGTTGCAAGGATAGGCACCCTACAACACTCACATCCACAACACTCCTAGAAGATGGGGGAAGGGTCTTTCAGCACTACCAAATGGAACCAGAATGTTCACATTACATTCACCAAAATGTAGAGGGGGACCAACCACTCCAAGGCTCCAGGTCATGGAGAGCCAAGATCAAAAGGCTGCCCTAATCTACCTCAAGTTGGACAATTTTTTATGATAGTGCTTGATGCTAAAGGTAGATAATGAAGAGCACTCTCGGTGCTTTTTTCAATCTATTGACCAAAAATTTATTTTGAATAAGCGAGCAGGTTTCGGGAACCTATATTGTGACTCTATCAACTCTCTGCTAGAGGACAACAATGCACAATAGGGACAACAACATGACGTGTTGGCATCTCATGGGTGTGCTATCATAGTAAATCTATTTGCATCATAACACATTTATAGAGAAATACAAAAATGACATTATCTTCATGGTGAGTAAGGATTGTTGCATAATGGACGATGTTGAGCCTAGCATGGTATGGATCCCAGAAATGGGATATGAGGTTGCATAAGAGGTAATTGTTGGTTTGGAAGATCACATGCTTAGCATGCCTAGAGACCCAAATGAAGGAAGATATGAAACTTATGAAGAAAAGTATTATGAAGTACACATGGAGAAGAGAGAAAAAGAGATCAAGAAGATTGTAGAGAAGATGACTACATAGGTTGCAGAGGTGATGGGCATACCTAAGGACATTTTGGAGAAAGTCAAAAGCACATCTGGTCCTCTAGGAGGTTCCCTAGCACAAGAAGATCCGGTAGAATAGCTACCCCTCTCTAATTTCCCCTAATTCCTCTAGGACTCAACCTATTGTTGGTGCTAAAAGGAAAGAGTCAACCAGTGCTATGAAAAAATAGTAGAGTATGCCTGTGAAAGAGAAGAGTGCTCCAATGAAGTAGCAAAGTGCTTTGTAGAAGAGAAGAGTAAAAGTGAAGGCAAGAAGAGAGCAGTATATGAGTGTGAATGTAGATGACCAGGAGGAAGAAGAAGAAGGACCACAGTTGGTCAGGAAGAGAAAAACAATTGTCTCTCAAGTAGAGACAAGTACAAAGATGGCTAAGATTAATATTGTAGATACAAACAATGAAGCCAAGGTGGAGAAAGAGAAAGAAGGATACATAATTCATATGAGGGAGAAGAAAGAAAAATCTATTTTTAAGGAGAGAAGTCTCCAGAGGCGAAGAAGAATAAAATCATGACCCCTCTAGTCTGGAAACACAATACGATGAAGCTTGAAGCTTTGGTGAGCAGCATAGCAGAATATAGAAATATTGAGGAGATTGTTACATTGTACCTTGATGTAGATGATGCAAACAAGTCAACAATTGAAGAAGCTATTGCTAGATATATTGTTTCTTTTGATGTTAGCTTGAAAGATATAGAAGATCAACTACCCGAGGACCTAAAAGGAGTACTATATGCAAGAAGGTAGGAAGCATTTGATGAAGATGCTACTAGAATGAGAAAATTTTCCTTGGAAAAGATTAGCGCTCCTCTCACAGACAAGGATAGAGTTGGATTATCTCAATTGTACAATAAATAATTCAGGACTAAGCAGAGGGTCACTATCCTAATGAGTAGGGATAAGGATGATATTGAGAGGTTGAGGGATGAGACAGTGGAAAAGGTTGCCAATCTGGCAAACAAATTAGGAATGTATTTGGATAGTGGAGAGAATTTGCATGGTAATATCTTTTTCCTTGAAGTGAATGTATTGAAAAATGCTCAAATGAGCATGTAGTTGAGGAAGAAAATGTACAAAAATATGTGACCATTGATAATACCCCTCCAGTAGAAGAAAATATTATTGGAGAAGAAAAATATGGTGAAATGCAGAAGGAGGATGCATAAATAGAACATAACACACCTCCTCTAGACATAGAGAAAAAAATAGAGCAAGAAGAAGAAGTTGTACAAGACAACCGAGAGAACATTGAGGCACAAAATACTAAAGATTTGTCTCATCCAGAAGATAATGCAAAATTAGTTGAAGAAGAAAAGAAGAATGAGGATAAGTCTGGTAATATTAACAAAGAACAGAATAATGAAAAATTTGAAGGTTGCAAATAAAAGGATAAGGAGAAGAAGGATGAAGAGAGTGTGAAGATGGTTGGTGAGTCCTATGGAACCTCCAAAGAGTCCTTGAAGAGTCTATTGGGTATGCAAATCCAATTTCAACCAGTTATCTCAATACGGTTGCTTTAGATTCCAGTGCGGCAAGGCCAAGTTGATATGGAAAAGATATACCCTTGCATAAATTGTAGCTTGGTGATGCATTCCATGCCTATACTAGAAAGGAGATCTTGCAAAATCACCATAAGAGTGTAGAATTGATAGATGAGGTTGTGAAGTTGTTGCAGGAAAGCTTTCCTGGTGTTTGTGTGGACAATTCGTTATCTCGTGTGCAACAATTGAGATTGCTCCTAGATTCTTTCAAATAATACTCTACTAGTTTAGAGATGTTGGAGAAGGAAGTGAAAAAGAAGGTGAATGAGAAAAGGTTGGTAGATATCTCAGACAAGTTTGCTACTGCACATAGTAAGTTGTAAAGCAACCTTAAGGAGTTTAAAAATTGTGTTGAGGAATCCAAAGTTTTGTTTCATTTTTTCTTGAAATGGCTTAGTTCCACTAAGAATATTAAGGATGAGATGGAATCCATTGAGTCTCAGATTGACAAGGCATTTGGTGCATGTGACCCAAAAAATGATGTAGATGGGACTACAAGATTAGCTATAGAGAATCTACATGGATAATTATTCCAACTGTAGGAGCAAAAAGAGAAGATTTTAATGTAGTTTGGACAGCTCAAAGACTTGGTGAATGCCAAGTTCACATCCATATGTGGTGCTCTGACTAATGTAGAGAAGGAAATAAAGTTGAATCTGGCACCCAATACTCCAGATGAAGGTGAAGAGCTTCTTATGGAATTTGAGACACATAACCACATTCTTAGTTTAGCCAAGAAATATTGGGAAGATAGAAAAAAGGATTGGGAAGCACACCTTGCTAAATTGCAGGTGTTATACACTTCTTCTAGCTGATTGTTAGGGGAAGTTGGCTTAATTTTTGAAGAAGTTTGTAAAATCGTGTATGTATTAAAGAGAGAGAAAGATGGTTGATGGAGAGATTATGTATGCTTGTACAGTGCGCCCTTTTCCCTTGATGTCAAAGGGTGTGAAGAGTTTTATGTATGTTGCAATCAATGACAAAGGGGGAGATTATTGGAAGTTTGAGGGAATTGTCAGTTTTCTTGTCATTGATATGGTTGTTGGCAACATGAGCATGATCATATACAATGTTGTCATTGATGTCTACATTGAAGTATACATTGAGGTACAGTTGATTGGTGAAGCATGAGTGAGTATGGTGATGGTAATCCATTATAAAGGTGCAGATGAATTGATCCGGTGTAGAACAAATGTGTTGAATATTTGGCTAAGTTGCAGAATACAGTTTTCAGTGTATAGAGTATCAATTTTTAGGTTCCCACTGCTTCACCTTGAATAATTTTGGTCTACAGTTCTAAGTTAATTTTGGTGTATGACAGAGGAATCTAAATCCAAATTTTCATATCTTTATGTCCTCTTGTATCAAAGATAATGATGACAGTGTATCGGGTCTACTAATGATAGTGTTACTAGTACAAAGTACATGTTTGGAATGGTCTGCATTCCATTGAGGAATAATATATGATTATGCAATTTTTTGGGAGTTCTTATAGGTGTCAAAAGGGTGTGTGGTCCAAGTGGCAAGTGTTTTGGTGGTTCGCATGATGTGTTGTGAATGAACAAATGATTCATATCACCAGTCTTCACTAGCGGTGCCGACCTAATGAGTTTGGGGTGTGCAAAGTTAAAGGAAGTATTGATTAGACTTATGAGAGTTATTATAGGTCCCCTCGAACCTATTTGGATGTGTTATAAGTTTTGAATTATGGTATGAAGAGTGTTTGTTTGAATATTGAGCCAACAAGTTATTGTATTGCATGTTTCATCTAATTAGGCTGACCTAATTGATGATGTTGGCATTTGTGAATGTAATGGATATAAATGAAAGATCATTTTTGGTGTTGATGAGTATTGGAAATAGGATTCCATTTAATTGCAATCCTAAACATTAATTATTTCATGTATCTCCTAAGTCCCTAGAAAGTGTTCTCAAACACTAGGATTAGAAAGAGATTAATTTTGAATGAAATAATCATGTTAATTGACATTTGTAATTAATTCTAAATAATAGGAGCATGTGAGGGCGTCCAAGATGAGTTCCTAAATAATAGGATCTCATGGGGGGCCCACATGGAAGGTGACACTCACTTTGAGTTAAGTTAACTATTTGGAGTAAGAGATCATGCTTCTGTAATGCATGTAAAGATCCTAGGAGTTAGGGTTTGATGTTTACATGCATGAAGTTTAGTTCAATTCAATTCAGATCAGTTCAGTTCAATTTAGTTTAGTTTAGTTTAGTTCAAAATCAATTTAGTTTAGTTTAGTTTAGCTCAGTTCAGCTCAGTTCAATTCGGTTATGGTTCAATTATCTTCAGTTAGTTTTAGTTGAATGCTAGTTGACTTCAGTTAACTTGGAATGCATGACTAATGACTTGAGTTGCATGACAGATAACAGGTGACTTCCTTCAGTTAACAGGGGATGACCATTCTTGCATGAATGGTGGAAAGAAATGTTTCAGTTAATAGAGAATGACTTGGACCCACCTTGGGCACCCAACTTGGCTTCTTAGAATTAACTCCTTTGCATGCTAAGATATTTCAGAAGGCTAAGTTAAGTGGGCCCACTCTTGGGCGCCTACTTTGAGGATAAATCCTTGAAGATATTTACAGAATAAAGGTTGAATTTGTACTTCAGTTTGGGACACCCAAATGGATGAAGGAGATGATTTGACATTGTTCTTCACGACATAACTCTACTTGCAAGAGATAGGCGTACCTTTTAGGAGATAAGGATTGAGCTTTGTAATTGTAACTCTTTTGGAGTTTACAAAGTTGTTTTTTCCTATTTATCTCAAGCAAGTTGTAGAGAGTTTGTATCATTTTAATTGTAGGTTGTGAAGAAGATTTGTTGAAGGCAGAAGAAGCATCTCAAGGAAGGATTGGAATTATTGTAATCTTGTTCTAAGATTAAATAATACATTGATTCTTGGTGGAGTTTTTTCCCGAAAGGGTTTCTCCATGGTATATGTTGTGTATCTTCTGATATTCTGTCTAATTCTTCTACAACCTTTTGTCTTCATTCTACAAATGATAAAATGAATTAATCAAATAATCACCCACAAAGAATACATATTTAGATCAGCAAGTATAATAGTTTTACAAAATATTAAGCTACATAAACACCTCAATTTTCAACAATGAGTATATGTGTGTGTAAATTAATGTGAAGTATGTGAATATAGTGTGAGTGTGATGTGAATATAAGAAGAGTAGAGTGTGGAAGTGGTGTAGTACGAAGTGTGTTGATTCAGTATTTTGAGCTCTAGTGAAATTGTATCTCCTACATATTGTAGATGCATTATTAGCAATTCAAATCTTGGTAGTGAGCCACCCCTCTTTTTTATTTCTCTCATTCTCCAAATAGTGATTCCTCTGGACAGTGAGTCCACAAGGCAATGATCCATTTTGTAACATGTTATGACCGGTTATAATATATTGTGAGCTAATCCTCACTGTGGTTTTTCCCTTTTAGGGTTTCCATGTAAAAATCTAGTATTCATGTGTTATGTGCTTTGATGATTACTTTCATGGTTTCTTTCCTTACTGCAAACTAAATATGATGTTTCAAATGAATGTTTAAATGCTTAAGTGGTTTCTTATAATACTGATTCACCCCCCTCTCAATATTTTAGGTTTTCAAAAATATTCTTTCCTAAATGCTAGAAAATAAAAAATGGGCACCCAAGAGCAAGTGGTTCAACTTTTTCCATTTCAGGTCCTCTTGAGTTAAGTGATGTCAAATTTGAATCCCAATATATAATGGAGGTGGTTATGAAAAGGAAAAATGGAGCATTTAATATATTATTTTAATAATTTTATGAGGATTTTTCTAGGTTGGGCATAGCAATTGGGAGTGACAGGAAAGGAGATGGAGGTTTTCTTTAAAAAGATTAATTTTTGACAATTTTGATGGGGTTATGAGGCCAAAATTTGGAGAGGAAGTCTTGGGGGCGTAGTTCTTGAAGGAGATTTCAAAGAATCTATGAATTTGTAGTTTTGAAGAGGTTTTTGCAGTAATATATGGATTTTTGTTATTTAGTTTTTTGCAACAAAGTTTTCCATCAAAAGATTGCAAGTTGAAGGAGCCAACACCTTGAGAAAGAAGATAGTTTGAAGAACATTTTAGATTTGTTATTTGTTCTCATATAAGATTTTGTTTCAAATTGTAATTGATTTCATCAGCCCACATGGCTGCAAATAAAATTTAATTTTAGAATTTTTTTTATTTTGAATGAGAAGCTTAAGTCTCTTCTTGCAGGTTTTTGTGACATTGCCAATTATTTTCTGAGTTGAATTATTTGTTGTTGTGAGTTTGTGAGAGAGGGTTGTTTTTTCTTACATCAACTTTTCAACCAATTTATAATGCATGTTATTGTAGCATAAAAAATGTATCTTTGGACATTTTCACAATCACTATTGAATTTGACACCATTTTCTGATGGACGTTCATCAGTCGTTCATAAAATCTTTATCGGAAACGTGACGAAATGATGAAAATATTTTTGTCGTTGTTTTTTCGTTGAAAGTTCAACGATGAATTAAATGTTGAAATAACAGTGCAGATTCGTCAGTCGTCGGCATCATAAAATGACTCCAATTTTTGTTAGAATATCGACAAAAACTTCGTGTATCCACCGACGAATTACACTAGAAGTTCGTCGCCATTTCGACGAAATGGGCAAGGAGTAGCATCGAAACAACACTAGAAGTTCATCGCCATTTCGATGAAATGGGAAAGGAGTAGCGTCAAAACAACACCAATTTTTGTTTCATTTCCAATGAAATGGGCAAGTAGCAGCACGAATTAACACTGGGAAAGTTCATCGCCATTTCGACGAATGGGCAAGGAGAAAAGTTGAAACAACACTCAAAAGTTCATCGGTATCATACCTAAATGGGCAAGGACACGGCGAAACCCTCTTCCGTCACAGCCATAGTGTTAACTTACCGGACCCTTTTTCAAGATTCGCCTGGTTGTCGTTGAAATTGCGAATTTTAAATATATATATATATATATATTCATTGAAATGTACCATCGCGAAGACTAATGACTGATCATACATACAAACTGCAAGATGCATAGAAAAATAATTACACTTGAGAACAACCAAGGGCTAACAAGGGAAGGAGCAGAAACAACTTTACCTATCATCATAATTCATTGTCTTCCGAGAGAATCCTACAAAGACAAGTTTACAATACCAAGTCATATAATATGAAAAAGAATTACTTCCATTGAAATTAAATTATTATTCTCACAATGGCAATTGTCTAATTACAACAACAATTCCATGAAAGGTTATCCATGTTTCATAAGAGATGACTGATCATACATACAAACTACAAGATGCATAGAAAAAGCATTACACTTGAGAACAACTAAGGGCTAACAAGGGAAGGAGTTAAGAAACGTCTTGATCAAGAGAAAAATGTAGAAAATGTTATAAAGGTTTAAGAGAATAGAGCTTGTAGATCATATTCTCCTTGACCTAATCAAGCCTTCTTGGAACAATTCTAAAGAAAATTAAATACTAACGATACATGAGACATGTAATGAACTTCCAATATCTACTATCTTTCATTAATGCAAGAGGTAGGTAAAAGAGAAATAATTATAATTGTAACACTATTGATAGTCTAGTAAATTATGTTCATAATTTGTGTTCAATGGACCTCAGTTTTATCATTATACTGCCCATCTAATACCATATTTTAATCTAGGGTTCAACTATCTCATATCTAAAGAAGCACCTTCAATTAACCATTTAAAGTACTATAAAATAAGGTAAGACTTTTACTTGAGAAAGAGTGGGTACACTTGTAGGATTAAAGTTCTCGCAATCATCAGGATTTATTGGCACACAGACACAACCTACAACATATGAAGTAATGGATGATTACAAGTTAGTGAAATGGTCCTTAATATGTGACTAGTTTGCAAATTGATTGGTAGAAAATAAGGTTACAAACAGATCTACATGAAAAATTATGAGGACAATCTACTGTAATCATCAAAATAGATGAAAAGTGTAAAGGAAAGAGCCGAGCTACATCTCTAGAGCCTAAAAAAACACATGCAAGAAACATAAAAAAAGAACAAACCAGTTTTTGGATGAATACAAAATGGTGCCTTCAGCAAGTGATTCATATGCTTTCACACCTGACATAGGACATTAAGAAGATTTTAGTCTTCCTCTGTGAAATTAACTAATTATAGAATAAACCCAGAAAACAATATTATATACCTCCATGTCTAGCCGAGGGTAGGTATAAAAGAAAAAAAATTCTTCAATGCAATGCTGAAAAATATCAATGTGTGTGTAGGTATGTATTACTCAAAATATCATTTCACTGCCTAAGGAAAAATACCAAAGTGATGTTTTAAATTTCAATCTTCACATAGGCTCCCTTATTGCTACACATGCATTTACAAGCATTATTCAAGCTCTAAACTATTCAAATATTAAGGATTTAATTAGCTATAAGATGGAAAGTTGTTGTTTAGACATAATCCATCATCTTTTACATATCTTTATTCACTCCTAGCGTTTCAGATAAATTTTTGTAAATGAGACAAAAATGTGAATCTTTTATGACAAAGAAAATTCTTAAAAGGAGGGGGGGAGCAAAGGGTAGGGGGAGAGAGAATGCTTGAATGTATAGCAAAGTATAACATTTTGATTATTATAACAATGAAACAAATCTTAAGTTTGAAGCATTAATATCATTTACAACATTTATGATCAAGAATGAATGTAAGTAGAGAAACTTTTGCATACCTGCAGATGGTACAAAATTTCATGGTTAAGTCAAAGCCTCCCATCAACAACAATATCCAAATATTCGTGTATCTATCTCAATCGAGCCTCTAAACCCTCTTCGGCCAATTTTTCCACTAACCTATTATGCACAAAAAGTCAAATTTTAGAGACATATCACCACTAAAAATAGAAGAAACAGAAAGCTAAAACCAAATCCACATTAAACACAATGTGGTATCTACACAAATCCATACAAACAAACTAAACTCGTAACATTAGAATGGAAACAATCAAATTATGATGCAGTATATGGATCTCAGGTATAAAGAATCATTTTTCACACCATAGTGAAAAAGCACAATTTCTTTCATCTTTGCATATTGGTTTGATGCTTCAAACGATGCATTTCTTATATTGAAAAGTGCATTACCTTATCGAGCTTCTCCTTGTTTTGAGAATAGTTTAATATTCTCTACTTAACAGGGCCAACCATGCGATGGTGGAAGCTCATTTGGCCCCTCCCACCTCCCCTCACATCACTCTCAATTCCCCATACCCAATCA
>VDFB02270651.1:402773741-402798422 GCA_007258455.2 Sequoia sempervirens | reverse complement strand
ACATAGGATTGGATCGCTTTCATCAGGTGGTGTATCTTTGAGGTGGCCCCAGGTGTTCCAATTGAGGGGAGCATCCTCAATGCATATAGACTAGCTTCAACAGGGTGACACACCCACCTATTTGAGCTTATTGCACATATGAGAACCATGTACGAGGAGGCATGGGTCGAAGTTGTTCATAGGAGAATCAATGTCACCATTATGACTAGGCAATGGGATCAGTAAGTGATCAAGCTTCGTATTTCCCTCACCAAGTGAGACCAATCCAAGATGCAAGAAGAGAGTGTTGAGAGGGTACATGATTCTTTGTAGAGATAGCTTAATGAACTTGGTGGGTAAGCAATAGTTATGAGGCTATCTATGGATCCCCAGCTACAACAACTTCAAGAGGAGTTGTAGCAGTCCTAAGAGTGAGAGGAACAACTATAGATGGAGGTTGTAGAGCTATGTGAGGAGATATGAGGATTGCAAGCAAGTCTATTTATGTCATGATCACATCAATTGTGATGCATCGTGTTAGTCCAGCCTAGACCTCCACCATCGCCAAGACCAGAGGGCTAAGGGAGCCATGCATTGAGGCTAGAGGTGTGTTTTGTATATGTTCCATTTTGTATACCGATGATATCATTTTGTACATTATTTTGATTTATAGACATATATAGATATATAGGCACCACATTTTGATATAGTGGTGTGATACATGTACATGATACACATTTTGATATATATATATATGAGATTTTGGTCTGATATCATGGTGTTCTTATGTGTATGCTTTTACTTTCATATATGATTATGTGATGGATGTTATACATATGGATGTATGTTTAGATTAGATTCTATCATGATCTAATAAACACACATAGATGTATGTTAATTAAGTATAATGACGATCTAGTTTCCTAACTAAAAGATTTAATCAAATACAATACACAGATACATAACATAATAAAACACATGTTAAAGAAATTAATCACATACAAATGTTCACATCATAACACAAAATATTAGGATAATGTGTTAACATATAAATTTTGGCCAAGGGTGTGAACTCTATCAGAGATCTTGGTGAAGAGATGAAATAAAGTATGATTGTGAAAAATGTACTTAAATATTTTCCCTAAAAGTTTTATGCCAATGTTTTTGGTGTTAAAGAAGATAAATATTTGAATACCATTATTATGGATGAGTTACATGCAATTTTGACTCCTATGAGATGAGGATTGATAATGATAAATCTACAAGGAAAGAGATTGCATTCATATTATCCACAAAGCAAGATGTTCTAGATTTAGAAGATGAGTCAAATATAGAGGAAGTAAAATGTTTCAAAAAGTTACAAAGGGGTTCCAAAAAATATAAAGGTAAATTTACTTTCTTTTTAACTATACCAAGTAGGAAATTTCATGGCTAAGTTTCCATTCAAAGGTTCTAGAAATGATGGAAAGATGTCATTTTTAAAAGTGGAAAAGTTTCGAAAAAATCACAAAATTTTATTTATCAAGATGAAGGCTTTTCAACTAATGATGATGATCAAGACACTCCCAAGAAAGGAGAAAATTCTTTATTCATGGCTATGGAAAATTTTGAAGGTGATGCACATGAAGTACACAAATGATGATGATGAAGAATTAAATATTGTGGAAGAATTTTTTTGTGCTATCAAGGAAATTAAAAGAGTGAAGAAGAGGACTACTAAAGAAGTGATAGTTAAAGAAAAATTATCTTAGAATGTTGAGAAGGAAGAGAAGATAGTCATTTACTTGAAGATTAAATTGGAAGAAGTAAAGAGGATTGAATAAGTTATGATAGAAAGGTTTCAGAAAGGAGATAACGATTGTGAAGAACTTGAAGTAGAGAGTGTGTCACTAATAAAAGATCTAGAAAATGAAAATAATCAACTAAAGTTAAAGTTTGGGAAGAGCACTAGGATCTTGAATCAGATAATAGAAATTTATAGATCACCATATATTAAAATCAACATTAGTTATACAGATATTCAAAAGAATAAGGTGATTGAGTAGCCCATGAATCTAGTTGGTGAGAATCCAAAAGAGAATGGATTCAAAAGTTCAAATTTTGAATAGGTTGTTGCAACCAAAGAAAGAAAGTTAATGGATGATGGTTTCATTAAAGTACATAGATATAATATAAGATTCAAAAGAGAAGCTTCAAGAGGAAAAGAATTCAACACTAGGTTCAATCATTGTTTTTCTGGTTACTATTGCCGACATCAAGTGATTTTGAATAAGAACCCGAAAGGAAATTTGAATTTTTTTTGAATTTAGAGCCAAGGGGGACTCATTCACCCACCATGGTGAATGGGTCCCACCTAGGACCTAAAAATGGGTGTTAGGAATTAATTCATATTTAATATTATTTATCAGGTTTACATTAAAAATGCACTTAATTAAAGCTTATAAGGGCATAGAGGGGTCGAATAAAGCATAAGAAAGTTGTAAATAGTGAAATTATGCCGAGAAAAGCATGAAATCTTGTTACAAGACTTTACAACACTTTAAAATAGGACTTGATCAGTGACGAAAAGGTTATTTTTAGGTGAATTGCAATGAATAGAGTCTAGAAGAGTGTATAAATGTTTTACAACACTTCACAACACCTTTACAAGGCATCATTATTTGAATTTGAGTACCTAAATATGCATGTTCAAGCCATATTACAACATAAAATCAAAGCAAAATAGACCAAAAAACATGAAGCAAGGCCTAAAAGACCATGAAAATGACAAGGGTCCATTTTTCTATGGTGCAAATGACATTTATTTTTGTCTAAGATTTTGTACTCTCTTGAAAAGACTAAGTTGATAATCTTTGGGCATGAATTTACCTTTCAGTTTAGCCACCATGCTATCCCAGCTCTTAATCTTGGGTTTTCCTTTCTTTCCTCTTTCATCTTGTACTCCATCCCACCAAAGGGATGCATGACCCTTCAATCTGGTTACTGCAAAATTTACCTTCTTTTCATCATCTGCATACCAATATATAATACTTACTATTTGATGGAGGGTCAATTGGTCCCACAAAATCCAATCCCCACTTGTCAAAGGGAGTGATTACTATATGAGGACAAAGTGGCATCTCATCAGATTTGGTTGGTTTTCCCATTCTTTGATATCTATCACATTTTTTGGTATACCTTCCTGCATCCTTATGGAGTGTTGGCAAGTAATATCCCATAGCTCCACATTTTGCTTCTAGTATTGAAATTATGGGAAAAACATTTATTACAGATTTCATTGAGTACAATGATCTAGAGGATGATGTCTTATTAGGATTTATATTCTTTACAAAATATGAGCCTCTCCAATTTTGGAAACATAAAATCTCTTTAAAACATGAGGATGGTCAGATTGAGATTCCTACACTGAAAATTGTAAATCATAGATTTGACCAACAGAAAAAGAGAAAGAGGTAAGAATCTAGTAAAGAGAATAAAGAAGCAACAAATCCTTTTGAAAATATCACAAGGCTATTTGAACAAGATTGTTGCAGTCCTAATCCTCTACAATTCTGGTCTCAAGAACATGACGAATGTGAAATTCAGATAAAACTAGAATGTAAGTCTATAATTCCCTATGAACCAGCATATCTTATGAGCCCAACAGAAACCAAAGAAATAGATGATCAATTGCAAGAACTACTAGAAGGCAATTTTATAAGAGAAAGTAAAAGTCCATTTTCTTGTCCAGCCTTCTTGGTAAACAAATGAGCAGAACAATTAAGAGGAAAGAAAAGACTGTGTATTAACTACAGACCATTAAATGAGATAATTCTTCCATTTAATTATCCATTTCCTTTCAGTTCAGATCTAATCCGAAGAGCTACAAATAAAAAGATATTTTCAAAGTTCGATTGCAAATCAGGCTTTTGGCAGGTAAAAGTAAAAGAATCAGATCGATATAAAATAGCATTCTCAGTCCCTCAAGGATTATATGAATGGAATGTCATGCCTTTTGGTCTTAGTACTGCTCCGGCATATTTTCAGAGAAGATTGGATCAGGCATTAAGGCATTTAAAAGAATTTTGTGCTGTTTATATAGATGATATTCTTATATTTTCATATTCTATTCCTGACCACTTGCAGCATTTAGATGCATTATATCAGTCCATTAGAAGTCATGGTATTTGTTTAACAGCCAGAAAAATGGTAATTGGTCAAACACAGATTGATTTCTTGGGATTGCATCTACAAGATGGAAAAGTAATATTACAGCCTCATATTCTTGTCAGAATCCAGGAATTTCCAGATATACTTACAGACAAGAAACAGATTCAGAGATTTTTAGGTTGTCTCAATTACTTGTCTCCATTCTATAAAGGATTAGCAGATGACATAAGAATTATCCAGCATCATCTCAAAGATAATACTGAAGAATGGTCTGAAAAAGCTACAGAGGCAGTTCAACGGATAAAAGCAAAATGTCAAAGTCTTCCTGCTTTGCAAAATCCTGTTGAAAAATTACCATTGTTTCTATATACTGATGCTTCTGATAAAACATGGTCTGTTGTCTTGATTCAGGAAGAAGACAAAAGAAAACAACACATATGTGGCTACAGATCAGGAACATTCACTGACACTCAAACTAGGTACCACATATATGAAAAAGAAATATTGGCAGTAAAGAATGGAATCAAAAAATTCAAAATCTTCTTGAAGCCAGTCCATTTTACTGTCCGCACAGACAGCCAAGCAATGAGAAATTTGCTTCACAAAAGGCCAGATCAAGATATTGCACAAGGTAGAATTGCAAGGTGGTATTTCGAGTTTCAAGGATATGATTTTGATATTGAATGGATTAAAGGAGATCATAACCCTCTTGCAGACACTCTTACCAGAGAAATGGCATGTTCAATTTACACTGATCTTGAATTTTTAGGTTGTGAATTTTACAGACCAGATGGAGCTGCCATGTATATAGCAGATTTCGGCCAAGGGAATACTCTTATTTTACCCTCTCTTCCAAAATAAATTATTATAACTTTGTTAGAAACATATTTCTTAAATAAGTGGCTTTTAGATATGAGAAGAAAAATTGAATATCAATTTCACCATGTTATATTAGATCCAGATGAGGAAGATGAATTCACAAAGGAAATAGGAATGGAATTTGCCCCAATTAAATATTGGTGTGGAAGACAGATGATACACATCAGATTCAAAGGACTTTTTGGTATGAATTGGTCTAAGAAAAGTAAAATGAATTTGTTAAAACTGATTAAATTTGGTTTTGTGACCAGGATCAGTATAGACCAAGACACCTTTGAAGATTATGCAGATCTAATTGGTGGTAGATTTAACCCTGATATGGAAGAATTTCTTAATCTTTTATATCCTGGTTTATCATGGACACTTTGTGATGGTCTTACAGATTATCTTCAAACTTATCCTCATATTGGATACTGGTACCCAAGGATCGAATATTATCCTTTGGAGCATAACTGGAAGGCTGAAGTACGACTGCAAGACATGGAAATTACTCTTCGACCAACATTACTAGCAGTCCGAGTTGAAAAAGATATAGCCTATTCCAATGACTATATGGTGCAAATAGATTACGCATTCAATGCCACACAGGAAGACTGGGAAAAAGCTTGCTTAGAGTTACCGGATGAATTAATGGATCCAGTTCCCTTTGGAAGCTAGCATATGGGCTTGTCTATGCCGTGATGTCATCCACGTTAAGACATGACAAATAGGATGCTACCCTATTTCACAAAAAGCAAGAACCCCATAATGACTTTTGGGTGTAAAGTCATCGTGTACGTGACACGAGTCCTTATCACGGTTGTTGAGATTCCAAGTTCACGCCTTTTATAATGGCTACAGGAATTTCTGTCGGTTGGTTCTTATCCAAGTTCATGCACTTACCCTTTAGGCGGTGCTACAGATAAGATGCTTTTGTTTGTCACTCTTCTATTGGCAGATTTCAAAATATTGTAAAGAAGAGGTTAAATTTCCGCTCCGATGGAATCAGTCTTTTGCTATAAAAGGACCTCGGAGATGCCTACTTCCATATACCGAGTTTGAGATTTGAAAGAGTCTTAGAAGAGTCTAGGAGTCTAGTATATCAGACTTATGCTCTCTCCTGCGCTTAGTGCGATCTGGATGATCAGAATCTGATTATATTATAATGAGTTTTGATAGTGGAACAAGCTTTGAATGCAAAATCTGTTTATTTTTATTCTTCCTCTTTTGCATCATATGTGTGATTGGATTTGGCATTTACCATTTCACTAGATAAACTGTATTGTCTAGATTGTGTAGTATATTCCGCAAATTGGTATCAGAGCCTAGTTATTATGCCAGAAAGTTTTGAACTTGAACAACAGGTTATAGACACTTTCAGAGAACCATATTGTAAATCTGGATTCAGTTTATTCACTAAAATTGCAGTCATTGTTGTTATTTTTATTCTGGTTGTAGTTTGGGTCTTAGAAAAGGCATTGCCTCATTGAGTTGAGTAAAATCCTCTGTAAACCTTTGGAGCTAGTATTACTTAACAAGGAGCTATCACCAGTAGCTGTGGACCCGCAGTAAGGCCGTAAATCCCGCTTTAGCCGAAGGACAGGCGTCAGGGTGTGCTGTAAGTCAGAAATTGTAGCAGTGAACGGATTCAAAGTTCCCAAGTAAGTTTATTCCTCCATTATGGCGAGTCAGCACTCAATGAATGCAAGTAGTTCTCTTTCTAATGTTATTCATAACTATTTCCAAGATAAGGATGAGTTAATTGATGACAAAGGAAATTTTAAGTTTCCAGATGTAAAAATCTCTGATTTATATCCTGAAAAAGGCATAAGGGCTAAGATGATGCATTCTGTCAGACAATCTGAGATAAATCTTAGAGTTTCTGGAGTTGGTATATGTCCAGTCTATTTACCATTTTTATTATCTGAAGATGTTAAAAGATGGAAGGAAAAAGGATATTTTCATGTCCACTTCTCATTAGTAGATATAATCCTTCATCCACATTTCAACTTTGATATAGGAGCTGAATATTTTGCTACTCTTACAGACACTCGGTGTACTATTTAGGATCAAGCTGTTATAGCACAGTTTAAAGGAAGATTAGTTAAATCTTCTGATGAAGAAAATGGTGGTGATGCTTTAATGTTCGTCCATCCAAACTTCACCATTAATCTCAATGATAAATATGTACAGTCAGCTTTTTGCCTGTTACTACAGGTTAAAGGAATTGTTTTGCAACCTGATTCTGTTTATGCGACTGTTGGTGGTCGTTGTGTATATAGATTGCTTAACACTGTATTTACTCCCTCTAGATTTCTAGCAGGTGTAAGTTATACAGAAGCCAATGCTAATGTAGATGCTCATGGAAGACATATAGATTCAACAGGTTTTGATATAGGATTCCCTGTAATTGAGCAGCAGATCCAAAAATCTCAACCTTCATTCCAAAATCTTCCTATATCCTCTACTAGTCGTTTCACAGGAAAACCTAAAATACAAAGTAGAAGATTAGCTAGCATTGACCTTCAAAGTCTTCCTGAACAACAACCCTTGTTTGTTCAACCCGAGACTTCAACCTCTAACCAGGCATCTCGCTTATCTAAGTCTTACTCTGTCTAGAAATTTCCCAACAACGTCTAATAAACCATTTGTTGATTATAATCCTGAAGAGTCCATAGGATCTTCTCAGTTCCCTAGATATAAACAAATACCTTCTATTCATTCCTTAGATAATCCTGAGCTGATAGACAAACTAGCCAGACAAGTCAGTCAAAGGTTAGCTCTAACATCCAAAGATGAGTCTCAGCCAGATAAAAAAGGAAAAGGAATTAAGCTCACAAAGATGGGTGAAAAGGGATGTATGCTTAGAGAAAAACTTTCTAAAGCTCACCTTCCCAGAGCAGGATCTGAGAAAAAGCACAAATATAAAATGGAACTCAATAAGCAGGAACAGGAGATAGTTAGTATAGAACCTGATCGATGGCCTCCATCAGATCAATATACAGTTATCTCTCCTGATAAAAATCAATGGGGTAAATATGAATCAAAGATTCATACAGATTTGGGAAAGAAACAGAAGAGCTCAGAAGCGCAAAGAAACTGGGTTTCTCAATGGTTAACTTCTGCCCAGGAAAACATTGATGACATAGCTGTAGATGTCATACATGCTGTAGATATTGCTGTAAATACTGTAGATAAGATTGATATTATTTCTGAAGATCAGCAAAATAACTTCTCTGTGGTAAAAAATGTAGAACAATTTTGTGGCACATTATCAAATGAACTTGCCAGTGTAAGTTATGATGTTACTCAAACACATTCAAGTGTAAAAAAAGTTATCTCAGTTCAAGAACATCAGGATAACTATCTGACTCATATATATGGAAATCAGCAAAACAATGAAACATCTAGAAAAGATGATGCTGATGAAAAAAATATTATGTTAGCAAATATTGCTAAAAAATTAGAAAAAGTCAGAAAATATACAAAGAAGACTACAGTAACACAAACTGGTAAAGATAGTTCTAGTGAAGAGGTAGAACCTCTAAAGATAGATAAAAAACCAGAAGTGCCCTTAAAAAGAAAAATTCTCATCCAGAGAAAGAAATCATCCAAAGAAGAACATTCTTCTTCTTCTTCTTCTAAAAAGAAATCTTTGCATATTATGCTGCCAGCCAAAGAGAATACTTCTGTTGGAAAAGAAAAAGGTATTCAAATACCTAAGGAAGAGCCATTAAAAGATTGGCTAGAAGAAGTAGGAGTTGAATCAGAATTAGAAGAACCAGTGTATATGGATGAACCCGGCTTTGCTAATAAAGATTCAGAATATTCTATTTCTGACACTAATACTTCCTCTGTAAATACTGACAGTGAGGAATATTCTTTAGATTTAGATTTTTCCAATTACCAGCACATAGAGCAACAAGAGCCATGGGAAAACCTCAAAATACTTTCCATGGATATAGAAATGCAGGAACCAGTAAGTGAAAATCTCAAGCCAGAACAGATGCGCCCATTTGCATCTAGCGGATATATTCTTAATATTGATAAACTGGTCAATCTTTATGAAGCTTTATGCACATGGACAGATACACTTGAAAATCTCTTTGAAAGAGGAGGAACATGGACAGAACCTGGAAAGGTTTTGTATGCAGTTAGACTAATGACAGGGAAATTAAGAAATTGGTGGAATAATCTCCCAGATGTGGGACCACTACCAAAAGCCATCCCTACACAACCTACAGATCCAGTTTTGGTTGATCTAAAAAATTTGGGAAAAGATGACATTTTTCAAGCTGGTTTTGATGAATTCAAATGGCTATTGACAGAATTATTTTGTGATGATATTTCTAATCAAGCTGTAGAAGCTAATAAAATATTGCAGTCTATGAAGCTTAAGAATTTAGCAAAATTTGATGCTTATAATTGTATGTTTGAATCATACATGGTAGCTGCAAATAAGATGCATGACCTGACTACAAAGCAGTATTATTTAAATTCATTACCTTGTGGTTTAGGTGCATGGGCACAAGATTATATCATCAGAAAAGAAAGCCAACACTTAGATGATGTTAGTTTTCCTACACTTAGGAGATTGATCAGATATAAGCTGAAGAAACAATGTCTTTTAGGGGCATTACAGTTAAGTAAAGACGAGTATAATTATACTTGTAATTTGAAGGAATTCTGTAATCTTCCTCCAATCAACCAGTTGAAAGACTTCCAGCAATTAAGAGAATTTAAGAAAAAAGGTTGTGGCAAAAACTGCAAATGTAAAAATTGCTCTAGAAAGACTAGAAACTACCATGAAGGAGAATACACCTTTAAAAGAAGCAAGCATGGTAGGCAAAGAAGAAAGTATAAGGCAATTCCTTATCAAAAAAGGAAATCTTATACTCCTCCTTGGTTATTAAAAAAAAGAGACAATCAGTCAAATAAAAGGGTCAAATGCTTTATTTGCAATGGTCCTCATTATGCTACTAACTGTCCCAAAAAGCTTAATCCTGGTACAAAGATTTATGCTAGTTTTGAAAAAGACAATCCAGGATGGGAAGTTGTACAATATACTGATGAACTAACAGATTTATATGAGTTAGTTGAAATTGTTCCAGAAACAAATTTTATGTTGAGATCTAAAGATAGAAGAAAAATGAAGAATCTATCTTACTCATCATCTTCCTCTCCTACAAAAACTTCAGATGAAGATGAAGATTTTTTGGTTACATTGTTAAAAACCACTCTTATAGATCTTAACACAAAGATCCAAATTGAAAAATCAAAGGATCCATACAAATTAGCTGGAACAAAAGAAGAGAGAAAGAAGGCAGTACATCAACATCTTGCTACTATGAAAAGGTTAGACCAAGAGAAAAAAGATGTTGAGAAACAGTTGCGCAAGCAAAAACATCCTTCTTTCAAAGATGCTAAGGATATTGACCATGGATATAAAATTCCACCATGGCAAAAAAGAGAATCATCTTCTTCCAAACCTTCCAAACACTCCCTCCACGAACATGATATCATAGGCATATTCAAAAAATTTGATCTTTTGCTTGATGATGTCAGTGACCTCAAAAGATTGCTCAAGACACAGCAAAAGGAGATCCGAAATCTTTCTGCGGAGGTGGGAGACATTAAAGACCTACTGTTTAAAGCTGATGAAGAAGCAGAACATAGCAGCAGCAGCAGTAAGAAAAGCAGCAGCAATCCTCTCATGGGAAAAGAAAGAAATTGCTCTTTATTACTTGCAAATAATGGAAATTACATTAGAATAAATCTATGTTTCTCTAGTTACAAGAAAATACCATTGGATGCTTTTGTGGATACAGGATCATCAAGGTCATTAGCAAAGACAAATGCTATTCCATCATGTTTTTGGAAAGAAAACGCAGATCTTCCACAAAGTTATGCTATCAATGGACAAAGAATCACATACAAATGTTCACATCATAACACAAAATATTAGGATAATGTGTTAACATAGAAATGTCATAGCATAACAAACTACAATCCACAAGGGATGAGTGTTACGCATATGCCACATAGATACTATGAATAGTATCAATGAAGATGCATCACATTAACAAGTTCTTTTAGAGGTGTTCCATCCATATATGATAGTCCATAATCACTAGAACTATACACAAAGATGATATTGTAAGGGCCTAAATAATTAGGGCTAATATTCCCATTTTGATCAAGTAGTGCATTTACATTTCTTTAATTCTCATAGAGAACCAGATCACCTATCTTGAAAGTTCTAGAAAGAACACCTTGATTATAATGCTTAGAAAGTGATCATTGATAAGATTGAAGATGGTTGAGGGCCTGTAATCGGTGCTCATCGAGCAACTCAAGCTAATAAAAATGATTAGCATGATAAGTGTCATCATTAATTAACCCTTCAAGGGAAACTTGCAAGGATGTAATTTCCAACTCTAAAGGCTTGATAACCTCAACAAAATACATAAGGTTATACGGTATTGTGCTAGTCACTATACGAATACTCATGTGATAGGCTCATAAGGTGTGTGTTAACTAAGTATGCCAATATTTTCCATGTTTATTTATTACTTTTCAGAGAATCAATTCAAGAGTTTTATTAGATGCTTCAGCTTGGCCATTAGACTGAAGATAGTATGGTGTAGAAAATTGATGCTAAATGTAAAAATTCTATAGGAATTGCTTCAGCTCTTTGTTCTTAAATGAAGTACCATTATCACAAAAAAGGGTGGAAGGCAATCCAAAACAAGCAATTATATTGTTTAGAAGAAAGCTACAGATTGCTTTAGTGTTTGTGGATTGAATTGGAACAAATTTGACCCATTTTGTTATGTAATATGAAGTAGTAATGATGAAGATATTTCTTTTAGAAGAAGGAGGTGATATCTTGCCAATAATATCCAACCCCCATTTTACAAATGGACAAGGAGAGGTCTAATTTTGAAGCTCTTGAATAGGATCTTGAATAAGGTTGCTATGAAGTTGGCATTACAAGCACTTCCTGACAAATGCAAAGGAATCTTGCTCCATTATTTTCCAAAAATATTCCATTTGAATTAGTTTACACACCAGGGATTTACCACCGAGATGTCCACCCCCAAATCCTAAATGGGCTTTGTGAAGGGAAAGGGGTATTTCATCTTTAATGAGACACAGAAGAAGACCATTATAATATTTTTGATCTAGAGAACATTTGATAATATAATGTATTAGACTAAAAGCTTTTGTATCTGAGTGTGAATGTTCTTCATCACATCATCGAAAAAATTTCCAGCCTTCAGATAATTATAAATATTAGAATACCATTCCTCTGAGTCCATGTGAGAACACACTAGAACATCAAAGTCAAGTTGATCTAAGACAATAGGAGAGTAGAGAACATAAACCACAAAGTGGTATTCTTCTATTCCAACATCTGAAGACACAAGGAATGCATCACTTTCCATTGCATCTACGTGTTGATTTTCTCTCCTAGGGACACTAACTACCATGAAAGAGAAGTGATCAAGCAAGGATAAGGCTAAATATTGATATTAAGATAGCCTATTTTGCTTGGTTTGACATGTTCCCATAATTTTATTTACGATAATTTCAAAATCAACATGTATGTGAATATGCTTAATGTTCAAAGAAATCACAACACACAAGCTAGCTATAAGGGCTTCAGACTCAATGATGTTGTTAGTGCAATGAAATTCCAATCGAAAGGAAAGATGAATTGGCTTTCCTTTAGGTGAGATTAAAACTATACCTACTATGGATCCATCTTGACATCTCAATCCATTGAAGTACATCTCCCATACAAGTTCATGGTTTGTTGCAAAAAAGGTCTTCATCTATAAATAAATCCAGATTAGGGAAGGAGTGAGATGAGGGAGCTTCTACCAATTGATCAACAACAACTTGACCCTTAATTAATTTTTGAGTTATGAACTTGATGGAAAACTCAAAAAGAAACATTACCCATTTTTTTATCCTTCCCGAAAGATTGGGTCTAATGATCAGATGCTTTCAAAGATCACTTTTTACAATAACATGAGTTTCAACATGAAGAAGATAATGTCATAACTTTTGTGTCACAAAGACAAGAGAAAGACATTGTTTCTTGATGGAAAAACAAAGAGTTTCATAATCAACAAGAATACAACTAATGTAGTAGATTGCTCTTGGGCTAATGCAAGAAGTTGGGTCCATAAAAAGCTCAAAAAGTGGAAGTATTTTTGTTGTTTTTCAGAATTTGCGCACTTGGACTAAAAATTTGAAACACTTACACATTAAATCTTACAAATTTTTTATATTAAATTTAGTATTTTGAATCTAGTTTCCAAATATGTAATTTATTCTAATACCCAGATCATACAAATTAATTTTTAATAGGCATGTATAAAAACCACTTTTTAAAAGTCATTTTTTTACCATACCTTGCACATGTACGAACAACATAATTTGAACTAAATAAAAGTATTTTTCTAATTCCTTTTGGGGAAATATATGTAAAAACTTAAAAATTGATGAGGATATATTTTTGTATTTTTTTATAAATATTTGTTTTTATTGAATTTTTATTAGCCCTAATTGTTGTTTTTAAAAATCAACATGTACGGACAACATAATTGGACCTAAAATAAATATTTTTTTAATTTTTTTCATTGTGTTGAGAATTTTCTGAAGATTGATTTCATATAATGTTTTTGCAAAAAAAATAACAAATAAAAAGTTATTAAAAAACAAAAAATCCCTGATATTTCAAGTTTATGGACTAGTTTGCTTAAAATTAATTAAAAAACAGAAAACATAATCAAATCTTCAAAAAACTTATATATTTAAAAACTAGACATTATGGTCTATAATGGGTTTTAATTTCATAGATTAATTCTAAAAAAAAATTCCATCAACTATATTGCCAAAGTTGGACATTTCTCTTGAATTTGCTTTAGTTTTTTAGTTGCAGGTCAAAAGTTAAGGTTCGGGTTGCCAAACCTTTTTTGAACCTAAAACCCAAGAAAGGAGTGGCTTGGAGATTCTAGCTTTAAAGAATGAGTACCCATTTTAAAATGGGGACCATTCTAAAATTTTCCAAAAATAGGATTTTTTAGAATGGGTATCCGTTCTAAAAAAATCTATTTATGGAAATTTTGAAATGGGTACCTGTTCTCAAACATTTATATTTTTAGAAATTTTTAGAATAATACCTGTAGACATCCAAATTTTACTACTTCCATATGGTCAAAGTAGTCTCCTTATTCATCCCTTTACTCATCTATTTTGTCGGTATTAATTAAATCATTCATTTAATTCATATCTCATCATTTGCATAAGGTTCCTAAAGTATTTAATTTAATAATTAAATACTTTTACCTTCTTTCCTCTATAAATTAAATAAATATACCACTTGATTTAATTTAGTCATGTAACCTCTTTGAATTTAAGCCAATTTTTAATTCTTCTTTTTCTCTCTCATTGTCACATCCTCCAACTTTTGTAAGTTGGCCTTTAATTCCTCTTAGCCATCTAACCCTCTTCTAATCATAAATAATTTAAATAATTTATGGTTAGGATGTGTCACATCCTTCAGCATTTACCACTTGTTTCTAATATTTAGTTAATTATCTTAATCATGTGTTTGCATAACCTTAATCAAAGTCATTAGCCACATTTAGCATGCCTTTTTAGTCAACCTTTTCATTTGTCTTTCTTGGTATTGACCCTCTTTTCCATGTGAATTTTAAATTCATATTTATTCCTCCTAGAATCTCCTCTTCCCATGCATCTTCTGTAATTTTTTGACAAGTCACATCAAGTCACATGTGGACAAAGGCTTCCCTTTTTGGAACCTTGTCTTGTCTATAAGATTCTTTCAAGCATGTGAATTTTTAATTCACATTTATTTCTCCAACTACTTTCCCTTTTCCCATGGAGATTTTTGAAGAATTCTAAATTTTTTCAAAAGTCACTTTCATTCCCACTTGAGGACAAGAAGTCATTTTTTGAGGAAATCTTCCCATTCCCCAAGGTACTTGCAAAGTATTTGTCCTTCTTCCACCTCATGTACCCTCTTTCTACCTTATTTACACATCAATATCCCTAAGCCATCTCACATTCCACATATCAAGATGTGAGGGCTTGTGAGTCCTCAACTCACCATAGTCCTTCATCTTGACCTTGTTGGATGAATCTCAACCAATGAATTCTTTAGAGAATTCAACTTCCTTTATAAATACCCCTTATTTTCTCTCATTTAGGGGGTTGATCATTGTGCTAACCAAACTCTTCCAAAAAATTTATTTGATCATACTTAGCTAAAAACTTGCATTCCTTGCATCCATTGTACCATTTTCATTCATTTCTCATCCATCTTGCATCTCATATCAATATCTTTTGTCATCCAAGGAGCATACACAAAATCAACCATCAAGGGCCAACCAAATGATCGATTCAAGACAAGGTAAATCTGTTGTTTGTTATCTTATTTTGTTTTGAATCCAACTAGGCTAATCTTGAGGTGTTAGGTGTTTTTATTGTTTCTTGCACATTTCTTGTTGTTGCTCGTTTCTGGAACAATATTTTTTCCTGGTCACATTTTTGGCACATCCTGTGGGACCCACAGATGGTTCATGTTCTTTCATGTTTTCTATTTCTTTTACTATTTGTAGGTGCAAGTTGCAGAGGGGTGAACCCGACCTATCAGACAGGCGTACCTAACCTCTAGAGGTGAACTTGACCTATTTAGAGACATATTTGACCTTCAAGGGTGAACCTGACCTAGCAGACAGGTGAACCTGACCTCTACAGAGACCTGAATTTTGTAGTTTTCATAGAGGGGAAAACCTGCCCTATCCAGGGGCATACCTGACCTATCCAGGGGTGAACTGACCTATCCAAGGATGAGTATGACTTGTCTAGGGGTGTACTTGACCTCCATGGGCGTACCTAACCCAACAAACAGGCGAACCTAACCAAAATTAGTTTTTTCCAGAATGTAAAAAGTGAAATTTAAGCACTATTTTTTACTATTGAGTGTTTCTGACCCCCTAATGTGTCTTATTTGTGTCTATGCAAGCATCTAATTAGCATTTGGTAAAGAACAAGAAGAAAAACCACTAACAAGTTTCCTTGCAGGCCTATTTATTTATCAATTATTGCTTGTTGTTTCTTAATAACTTAGGCACATAGCTTAACTAGGGGTGTCAATTTACCTTGTGTGTTGCACTTGATGGTAAGCTATTTGATGTATCCAATTCCCTTGCGTCATTTGGAAATCTTGGGTGATGAGAAATCATAGCTTACCAAGTCCTTTGAGTCACCCTTTTAATTTCTTAGCAGGGTCTACTTGGGGATTTCATCACCCCAAGGGACGATTCCAACCATGCATACCGATGGGGTATATAAAGAGGGGAGAGAGAAATTTGTACCTCAATCCAACCGCATCATAATGGGCTAAGCATCAAGATGATGTGAAGAGTTGGTTCGAGCCTTTAGTATTTCACTAAGGTTCCCGACTCACGCTTGTGATGGGTTGGTGTTCATGGTTTGGGCCTCATGTCCTAAGTGTATATCGAGGACTCCCTATCAACCATGTTCATCCTAGAATAGAAGACTCTGTTGGTCATACCTATTTCTGCTAGACTTAGGATCATGTTGTCTGAACTATTTTCTTTGTGTGAAACTAGTAATTTTCTATTTAGTTAAGTCATTCTTATCCTATGAATGTTGTTTATTGTGTTTTGGGTCCTTTGCCTTAGTCTTTTGTCCAAAAAAAAAAAAGTTTATATTTTTCCACAAGCATACTTGACCTCCAGGGAAAAACCTAACCTCTTGCAGGGGCGTACCTGACCTTTGAACCAGCCTCTTTCTAGCCTATTTCAGTCAATTTTGATCAATCTTCAGTCCACAGGCATACCTGGCCTCTTGCACAGGTGTACCTAACCTCTAAACCAGCCCCTTTTTCAGTCTATTTTAGTTAGTATTGATCAGCCTTTAGTCAGACAGGTGAACCTGACCTTTACGAGTGAACCTGACCTCTTGCAAGGGTGTACTTGACCTCTAGGGGTAGACCTAACCCTTGAACAGTTAGTTGTGTCACCCTATTTCATCATTCTAAACTCTTGTTTCATCATTTCGAGCACTCATTTTGCCACTCTGAGTGACTATTCACCCATTCTAAGCATTTATCTCCCCATTCTGAAGGCCTATTTCCCTCGATTGAACATCCATTTATTTGTTTAGATTCATTGTTTATCTAATTCGAGTATCTGTTCATTCTTTTAGACTGTCGCTCACCCATAGTCATTCTTTCATTTCAATAGTTGTTCTTTTGTTCCAATAACCGTTCCTCTATTTTGGGTTGTTGTTTCTCTATTATGAGTTGTCATCTACCTAGTTTGGGACTCCATCCATTTGTCTCGATATTCATTCTCTCATTTTGAGCTCTTGTTTCCTTGTTCCAAAAGGCCACTCATCCGTTTCAGATTGTCATTTCCCTCATTTTGGAAATCATTCTCCCATTCTACTAAACTTCGTTTGAAGTAGTTATCCGAATTGACCTAGGTGTCTAAGCTTGATCATCATCCTTCAAAACCAGCTAAGAATTTTTATCCATCCTAATTCAGTCCTCCTTATTGGCCCTATCAATCCACTTCCATCTCAAGTTGGATTCGGCATCGTCATCATACATCCATCTCTTAATCGATCAATTAACACCTTACGTTACCAAGGATAATTTCTAAACTTGGTTTAGAACCCCTTCACCATCCTAGTCTTATCAATCGCTTATCAATCAAATCCAATCTTGTCATCAATACAATCCAACCCTATCTCATCAATCATCTTATTAGTCAATTCAGTCCAATCCGATTTCACCAACCATTTCATCAATCAATCCAATTTGATCCCATTAATCGTTTATCGAAACGAATGCTTTATCAATCATCCACTCTAATCCTATCAAAGCAAACAATCCACTCTGATCTAATCAAATCAAATCTATTATCAATCATCCAATCCAATCCTATCAAGCCACATCCTTGTTAGCTAATCCATCATCTAATCAAATCAATCCAGATCAACCTAGCATCCTAGTCCATTTTGTTGTCTTGCATGTCGGTTCAGACCCGATCATAGACAAGGAAAATGGCCAAGCAACAAGCCCAAAATTCCAAACTGAATATCCCTCAATATTCCAACAACACAACAAACATCTCACAAGATCCCAATAATGGTATGAATATCATGTGAGATCCCTAGAATGGTACATCATCATAGTCCAACACTAACGGTCAAAACACATCACCACCCGAAGATGAGAACATGGTCAATCAGCCCAAACTCACACTTGAGGAACATTTTAGTAACCCCACCAATGTGCAAATGATAGATCGCCTGTTTGAAAAAATAGGGGAAGAAATCTTGGCCCACCTAATTGAAAAAGGTGTCAAACCTCCATCAAGTGTCGACCTATCCAAGTATAGCAGTTCCACATCTAACACACCCCAAGGTTCACAAAATGCACTAGGTAGTTCATACATCCCCAATGTTCCTCCAATGGAGGGTTGGCATCAACCTGAATTTGACAACATTGTTCTTTATCGCATTAATAATTCCCCACATGCCACAATCTCAGTCATGGGGGCTCCTCAAGTATTTGATCCCAATAATCCTTTCGCCTATGACATGCCACAAAATGTTATGTAGCCTCTTCTATTAATGCTGACAGCACCACCCCTTTCAAGTCAACCTCCATTCAACACTGGGGAAACCCTTTTACTACATTTCCTCCACCTCCTGGGGCCAAAAATTTACCACCGCCTTCGTACACATCTCAACAGCCTCTCCAATCTAACATACCACCTCAATTACCTCCACAAGGTACATCCCAACCAAATGTTCCCATTGGTACCCAACAACCTCCTTTATAGAATGCCTCTATATTATCTCAGCCACCTCATTAGCAACAATCCCTGCATAATCCTTTAATTTCCTCACAGCAACCACCACACCAATCACAAGGCAATCCATCTCGACCTCTCGCCCAAACCATAACCCCATTCCTCACATCCATTTTACGTCCACAAGTTCAATCACAACACAACATCCCATCTCGGCCCACACAACAGTCGACATCACATTAGCAACCTCCCCAACACTATTACTATCATAACCAACAACAATTCTAGCAAACACCCTATGTTGCCTCCCAACAGTCGTAGTAGTACCTTCACTACTAGCAAACTAATCCACAACACCCAATTCAAGCTCCTCAGCATTCTTTCACACATTCTTATCAAAACAAATATGTACTATACCTTGCAACAACAACCCCAATACCAACAAGCTCCCTCGACATACCAGCAAGGGATATCATCTTACTATCAAAATCCATACGTCAACCTTCAGACACTATCTCAACAAGATCCTTCGTCGTCCTACCACCTATATCCATCCAACCCATTTGTCTCAACTCTTACGCCACCAATCAATGCAGATTTGTTGGAAATCAAAGCTACTTTGAAAGATCTCCAAGCTGGTACTAGTAAACAATCCTTCAAATTTGAAGATATATGTCCCTATCCATTCGATCCATCCATCTCACTAATTCCCTTCCTAAAGCACTTTGAGATACCAAAGTTTGACAGATACAAGGGAAATAAAGATCCTAAAGCCCACCTCCAATATTTTTACTCCCAATGTCAAGAGGTTATGCATAATGACAACTACCTCTTGAGCCTATTCCTATGAAGCCTGACAGGATACGCCTTGGATTAGTTCATGGGTCTGGAACGGGGGTCCATCAAATCCTTCATAGATCTTTCAAAAAAAATTGTTTCTTACTTCTCCTTCAATCTAGAAAAAGACACTAATACCTTGGACCTTCTTAAGGAGAAGCAGTGTGACGGTGAAACCTTTATCAGCTACGTCCAAAAGTAGTGTGTGTTGGCAAGCTGAATGAAAACCCCTATCAAGGAGAAAGACATGGTCACTCTCTTTGTGGAGAACTCACATCCTGACATGGCTCATAATTTCAAGTTACACTGTGTCACCACTTTCGCTAAAATAGTGGAAAAAGGACCCATCCTTGAATGTGCCCTTATTTCTAAAGGGCGCATCAAGATACACAACCATGACAAAGAAAGGCCATCTGGCGATAAGTCACGCTTTTGGAACAAGAACAAAAATGAGGTGAATGATGGTGTCACTAACACTAAACATGTTTAGGTGGCCAATACATCCCAAAGGCAACAACCATCTATACCTAATGCCATATTCATGCCACAAGGGGAATCTCATTCTCCTCAATAGTCAAACCAAAATAGTTAAGGGAACGACAAATTCCAGTATACTCAATTAAGAGAATCCTTGAGTGTCATTTTCAATAAGTTGTTATAGGTCAACTATCTAATCACATATCCTATCACCAAACCACTTGATGAATCTAAGCCCAAATCAGCCTAGTTTAGGGATAATGAATATTGTGAATTCCATAAGATTAAAGGGCACACTCTGAATAAGTGTCAAGGTCTCAAAAACTATGTCCAAGATCTTATCGATCAAGAAGATATCAAAGTCGACACTATTCAAGCTTTATCATCTAATGCTCAATTGCAGATATATCAAAATTCCTTCTCTAACCATAATCAAGGCGCACACACCTCCAACAACAATCCCAAGACAACAACACAAATAACATAAGCTATAAGAATGTACCTCTCAATTATGATGGCATTGTCCATTACATTGAGTAGGTTGAACCCTATGTGTCTATGATACATGTTAAAGCTAAAGATCCCCAATGTGTTGTTGCTACTTGATGATCTCGTATTATTGTCCCTATAGCCTCCACACCCGCCCAGCCAAATCTTGTAAACTCTCAGTAAAACATTCTTGATCACTTAGGAAAAATCCGTGCTCATATGTCAATCTTGGATTTGCTTAAGTCTTCTCCCGTGTATCAGAAAATACTCAACAAAGCTTTATAAGAAACTCACATACCTAACTACATCAATCCCACATGGTTCCAAGCTTTAGTAGGACACTTGGCTTTATCTTAGTAGCTACACTTCAACTAGAATGACATACCAAATATTGATTCCAATCACAATCATCCCTTACACATCGAAGTCTTGGTTTCTCATCATAAAATAAAAAGGGTCCTAGTAGATAATGGCTCTTCCCTCAATCTATGCACTCTGAAGTTCATAAATTAGGTAGGGTACACTCAAGTGGATTTGAGTAATCAAATCATCACGATCAAGGCTTATCATAATGCGGAAATAAATTTTGAAGGGATTATCAGTCTTCCTATCCAGGTTGGACCTGTAGTTCAGTATACTACTTGTCATGTCCTTGATCTAGACTTACAATATAATCTCCTCCTCAATTGCCCATGGCTCCATGCCATGCAAGTCATCCCCTCCATGCACCATCAATGCCTAAAGTTCTTGGTTAATGGACAAGAGATCACCATTTATGCCAACCCACAACCATTTGAATACTATTGTGCTCTAGAAGCATCATTTCCCCATTTACATTATTGTCCTGGGGTCGAAATGGGGGCATCTTAGTCATCATCCTCTAATCCATCATCCACTATGATAGCCACTCCATTCCTGCCACCAATCCTACTATCACCAAATTCCAAATCATTGACAAGGGGTGTGGTGAATATGAAATGCATATAGCTCTAAATGTGGCAACCATGCCACTATCACCACACACGTATGGCCAACCTTTGCAGTCTACACCAAAAAAAGACAAGACCATCACCTTTAGTGCTAAAAATATTCCCACTACCACTTTCTGATCTCCTATTTTAAAGAAAAATGCACTAGAAGAGGATATCAATCAATGGGTATACCATGAAGAACCCCAACTAGATCCTCCTCTAAAGGAATACTTTCAGGAAGTATATCCCTGGTCAACTATGCAGAAAAGCATAACTACCAAGGCAGGGGGCCTAGGTAAGGAAGAACAAGGACGGTTGCAACCTATTGATGTATCAAAGCTTCCATAGAATATAGGCCTCAGATATGAAAAAAAGTAGAAAGGCCCAGCAACATCATCTAATACCTCAAATAGTGTTACTGTGGATGATGGTCCCTTGGAAGACATACCCGAGGAAGAATCCATCATACATGTGTACAATGATGTTGATCATATAGACTTATCATCCATGTTTGACTATTTATCCATCTTTACCATCAGCCTTGCTCTTCGCCATTCCAAACTCATTGATTGGAACCTATGTGATAGCACACCTACCAATGTCTCCTTGGATACGTATGTTAACCTCATGGGATTGGGGGAGGATGAACGCTCCAATCGTAAAAATAAAAACAAGAAAAATAGAAAATAGTCATATACTAAAAACCTCCCTGAGGCACTTCCTAACCTAGAAAAAGTAAAAATAAATGACGCATCTGATAGTGAAAACCTTGAAGAGGCACTAGAGGATGAAGATGTTCATCTTCCCCTTGTGGGAACTCAACTATCCACACAATCATCAATCCTAATTGAAGAAACTCAAGAAGTTAACCTGGGTACTATTGAAAACCCTAAGATCACCTATGTAGCCAAATCACTATCAGAGCAAGTATATTCAGTCATTGTTCAACTACTCAAAGATGGTATCATTAAATTTTCTTGGTCGTACTCAGATATTCCAAGCTTAGACCCTAATTTAGTAGTTCATCATCTAAATGTTCCCCCAAATGCCAAACCTGTTAAATAGAAGCTCTAAAAAATGCATCCACAGGTAGCATATTAGTCAAAAAGGAATTGGAAAAATTATTGGACGCTGGTTTTATCAAACCCATTGACTACTCTGATTGCATCTCCAACATAGTGCCTATTGCCAAACCAAACAACGACATTCAGATTTGCATAGAATTTTGGGATCTTAACAAATCCTGTCTGAAGGATGACTTCTTGTTTCCCAATATTGACATGTTGGTCGACCTTACTGGAAGACATGAGATGTTGTCCCTTATGGATGGTTTCTCTGGTTACAATCAGATCGGAATTGCACCTAAAGACCAATACAAGACCACTTTTACAACACCTTGGGGTAATTTTTGCTACAATGTTATGCCCTTTGGTCTCAAGAATGCAGGGGCAACATATCAAAGAGAAATGACTATCATCTTCCATGACCTCATCCATATTATCATGGAAGATTATGTTGATGACTTGCTAGGAAAATCTAGAGCTAGAGCAGAGCACCCTGCCATCTTGAAAAATATCTTCGAGTAGTTAGAAAAGTACAAGTTAAGACTAAATCCAAAAAAGTGTGTCTTTGGTGTACATCAGGGAAATTGTTGGGTTTCATAGTCTCCCAAAGAGGAGGTTGATCCTACCAAGGTGAAAGCTATTATGGATATGCCTCCCCCACACAATCTAAAACAATTAAGAAGTCTCCAAGGAAAGCTACAATCCATCTGTCAGTTCATAGCCCAACTTGTAGATAAGTGTTAGTCATTCACCCATCTTCTAAAAAATGACTCCACCTTCAAACGGAACCAATAGTGTCAGCTAGGTTTTGATAAAATCAAGGAGTACTTGGCTCATCCACTGTCTTGATGCCACCTATCCTGAGAAAAACCTTCCTTCTTTACATCTTCGCCACTTCAGTCGCACTAGGGGAATTATTGGCACAACATAATGAGTCCTCAAAAGAAAGAGCAATCTACTACATTAGCCAAAAATTGGTCGGCTATGAATTAAATTATTCACCCATGGAGAAAGCATGCCTTGTAGTGGTCTTCAGTACACAAAAACTCTAACATTACATGCTCATCCATCCAGTCAAATTAATAGCAAAAAATGATCCACTAAAGTATCTATTATCTAGAACCACTTTAACTGGTCGTATGGCTAAGTGGGTCATGCTCCTAAGTGAATTTGACATAGAATACGTGGATCGCAAAGCCATAAAAAGAAAAGTCATAGCTGATCAGTTGGTCTAGAACCCCTAATGGATGCTTACCCTTTGGTCACTGAATTTCTAGATGAAGAAGTTTTCATAGTAATAGAAGCACCTACTTGGACATTGTATTTTGATAGCTCATATACTCATAATGGATTGGGAGCAGGAATTTTGTTTGTTGCCCCTCAAGGTGAATACATCCAAAAATCATTCAGGATAGCATTCTCGTGTACCAACAAGATAGCTGAGTACGAAGCCCTCCTCATAGGTCTTTGAATTGTAAAGCAGTAGCACATAACTCACTTGAGAGTCTTTAGTGATTCATTGTTGGTCATTAAGCAAGTTAATGATGAATTCCTAACAAAAGATGACAAGCTATTACCCTACAAATGCATGGTGGATGACTTCAAGAAATATTTCATCTTCATACAATTTGACCAAATTCCTAGGGTACAGAACAAAATAGCTGGTGCTATGGCTACTATTGGCTCCTTGATTGACATGCCTAAAGATCGAACATAATGTGAATTCCTTGTGGAACAACTTTTAATCCTAGCATATGATATCCCTAAGACTGGCATGGTGTGTGACATTGTAGGTCCTACTTCCCCATGGTACCAAGACATATATACTTATTTGCATGATAATATTTTACCCCCAGACCTCACACAAAACCAATGAAAATCCTTTATTCAACGTTCATCCTGATACATCATCGTTGGTGATACACTTTATCATCGTGGGTATGATGGAACCCTCCTTAGGTGTCTAGATGA
>VDFB02270651.1:402091247-402166467 GCA_007258455.2 Sequoia sempervirens | reverse complement strand
TATTGATAATAGGAAATTTTGATTCTGCATAGTGGTTGTTGTAGCAAAGACTATTTGGCATGAACATCAATGGCTAGGCTATCTTGACACAATTTTTGTGGGTTGTTGGTGACTATACAACATCTACTATATTCCTATATGTTGTAGCAATTGCATGTTGTAAACTTAAATATTACTTAAGTGAGCATTTGCACTTATATAAGTAGGTAAAAGCTCACTCAAACCATGAAAAGCTAATTATATTTTTTGCAGTTATATAAGCAAGTAAAAGCTTACTCAAGCCAATGAACTTAGACACCATGGATTATAATTTGGTTTAAATTGGAGTTGAAAATATGTTTTATTTGTAAATTCATGGAGAATTTTGCTAAAGAATAGCATTAAATAAAGGATAAGCTTTCCATCCTTGCATATCCTAGGGAAATATGTTTGCAATTTACTAGAAGTTATTTATTTTATTACAAGATAAGATCCTTAAGATAAATTCTCATTTTATTTATCTTATATTAATTTATAATGATTAGTAACTTAAGATCCTAATTTCTAACTGGGAGTCTATGCTATAGATTTTATTAGTGGGTTGCCTACTACTTTCAAATAACCAGATTACATTTTTGTTGTGGTATGCTAGTTTTCAAAGATGGTCATCTTCATGTCTTACAAAAAAAACCATCGATTTTCCTAAGGTTGTAGAATTATTTTTAGTAATGTATGATGTCAATTTGGTTTTCCTCTTTCTATTATTTCTAATCATGATTATGAATTTTGAGTCATTTTTTAAAATAACTTTGGAAGCAGTTGGGGTGTCAACTTTGATATTTTATAGCTTTTCATCCACAAATAGATGGTTAGACTGAAGGGGTGAATTAGACTTTATTTTAGTCTCTCAAGATCTACTACAACAAGAATAAACACTGGGATAACTATTTTCATGTTTTGCAGCATAGCTCTAAGTGAACTACACATGCCTCCACATGTAATTCTCCTTTTGAGGTATGTTATGATATCGACATCTTGCTCATGTGAGATTCTTATCCCTCTCCCTCTACCTTCTTTGTCACACCAACAAAACAAACACAACCAAGCTTCTCAGTGTATCCAAAATATATCAAAGATTCATGCGCAAATATAGGTAACTCTTTAAATTTCTTAGACTAAGTTTAAGGAAATTTATGATAGTCATTGCATCTTTTCTAACTTCACAATTGGGAATAAATATAGATTTATATGGAAAAACAAAGGTTCAAAGGTCAACAAATTCATAAGCTTAATCATATTAGATGTGGGCCTTATACCATTATCTAACAAATAGGAGATAATGTCTTCAATCTTGATCTTGCATCCCATATTGGAATCCATGATGTGGTAAATGTTAATCAGTTGAAGTGGCATGAACCACCTCACTTGGAAAAAAAATTCTCTCTAATTGTGAGCATAATATTCTAGATTTTTAGCCTCCATTAGATGCATATACTATTTTTGAGGTTTGCACATGCTCTACTAGGTGCACAACAACTACTACATACTTGGTTGGTCACAAGGATACCCTATTGACACAAGCTAGGTGGATCACACAATAATATTTTAGCAACATTTTATCATCTTAAGGAGAAAGTGGGGACACCTTCCTTTGAAAAGGGAGGAAAATTAGTAAGGCATAGCCCTTTCGTAGCCCTTCATATGCACTTCATTAGACATAATATTTGATTATCTAATATTTTAGAGTATAATATTAACTTTAGTTATAATTTTTTATTAGTTGAATATTATTATGTTTTGCATTTATTTTTCTAGAAGATTCTTCTAGAATCATCTTTATACTTATTTAAATATACTTATTGAATAATGATTCAGTTTGAATTTCTTAAGAAATATCTCTCTTGTTAGTTTTGTTCTTGTTCAATCATATTACTATCACTCCAAGGAATTTGATTAATTCTATGTGTATAGGTATTTTTAACATAAGAGCACACCTTACACTCTCAAAAAAATGAGGTATAAAAAAGAATGGACTAAACCTTAATGAAAAGAAATGAAAGTATGCTAAGTGGTACACAACTAGATTATTGTTTTTGGGTAGAGGTTGTAAATACTTGTTATTTGATTAATCTTTCTCCTTGTTCAACTCTTGTTGATAAAACTCTTTTTCAAGTGTGGATAGGTAAGAATCCTTCAATTTCACATTTAAGGATATTTGGTTGCAAGGATTATGCTCATGTGCCTTAGGAAAAATGATCTAAACTAGATCCAAAATCTTAGAAATGTGTCTTCATTCATTACAAGAAGAATGTTAAAAGGTTACAATTTTTAGAATCCTCTAAACCATTTTTTTTTTTCTAGAGATGTAAATTTTAGGGAGTTTTAGAGCTTATTCAAGGGAAGACCAACTAAAAAGAAAGATAGAACAAAAATAACATGCACTTCAAGATAAAAATATAAAAGCATGAAGATGCACATGTGAAAGAATAATTAGATGTATTAAAGGATATAGAAGAAGAAAATGACTCAAATAATGATGTACAAGATGAGAAATAGAAGAAATAGCTAAGCCTATTATTCCTACCTTGAGGAGATCCACACAATGAAATCAAATCGATAGGCATTATCCACTGAATTTTTGTTCTATATTTTTTATTGATTATTGATTATGAACCTAGATCATTCAAGTAGGTTCCCTCTTTAGAAGATAACTTGAGTCTTGGATGTGTGTAGGAGGAGATCATAGCCTTGGATAATTTTAACACTTAGGATCTTGTTATTTTGTCTAAGGGAAGAAATCCTAATGGATGTAATTGGATGTAGAAAAAAAATTGATGCAAAAGTTTTGTTAGAGTGATGCAAGGCTAGAATGGTGGCCAAGGGCTACTCCTAGAGAGAGAGACTTAATTTTGGTGAAATTTCTCTCTTATTTATAAGTTATCTTCTATTATATTATTTTTATTTAGTATTGTATAGTGTGATTTTGAGATTGAGAAAATAAAATTTAAAACTATTTTCTTACATGGGGATCTTGAGGAGGAGAATTATATATGAAAACTTGATGGCTTTGTTGTGAAAGGGAAGGAACATTTGGTTTGCAAATTGAAATGATCATTGCATGATTTAAAATAGTCACCCAAGATGTGGTACTACAATTTTGATGCCTTTACATTAAGTTTAAGTTTTTTAGGAGCATTGAAGTTCATTATGTTTATGTTAATATTATTGATGATTAGATTCTAATCATTATCTTATATGTGGATGATATGTTATTTATTAGTAACAACAAGTTGATGATTAGGGAGCTCAAAACTTACTATTCTGGTACATTTGACATAAAGGAACCATGGTTTCAAAGTATATTAATGGGGATCAATTGGGATTAGGTAGATATAAAGCTTTTCTTGAGTCAAAATAAGTATGTGGATACTATTTTATGGCTTTTTAGTATGAATGGCTATAAAACAATGAGTATTTTATTTCCTATTAGTACTAAGTTTACTTTAGACACATTCTCTAAATTAGATGATAATTTTGGTGTGATGTCTAATGTGCCTTATGCTAGTGCTATTGGTAGTTTGATCTATGTAATGGTTTGCAATAGACTAGATATTTCCCAAGTGGTGAGAGTTTTGAGTAGGTTCATGTCTAATCCTGGTAGAGAGCATTGAACTTTAATTAAGGAAGTATTTATATATTTTCATGGATTTTTTTTTTTACTATTTTTATTATATTTATATAAGTTTATTTTGTATGTGGACTTTTTTCCTAAAATGGTTTCTCCAAGCAAAACCTTTGTTCATATGGTTTGATAACTTTATTCCTATTGTTGATTTTATGCCATCACATAATCATCATATGGTAATCCTTGGATAAAAAAATATAATTTAAATTTACATACATTGTGAGAGATTTTATTGCAATAGTTTCACCTTTCTTCTCAATAATCTCTACTGAGAAACAAGGTGAAACTATTACAATAAAAAAATCTCAAAATGTATGCAGTTATGAAATTAATCTCTTAATAATTGGAATACCATAATCAATTATGTGTGAAATCATGAATCAAAAAACTATAATAACACAAGATTTACATGGAGAAACCTTTCTAGAAAGAAAATCCACCAAAGAAAAAGTATATATTAATATTTAAATAAAATGGATACAATATCAACACACTTCCTCTCTATACTCTAGCAACATTTTGGCAACACCTATGTACCTACAAAGCATGATATCAAACTACTATATAACACCTCCAATAAATAGAAATGAAGAGATTTCAAAATCATAAATGGTTTTACAAAAAAATGGATACCAAAACCATTGTATCATGCAAAAACCTAATTCCCACCTTGTAGAGAATATTTTGAGACTAGTAAATACAATTAATGACTTCATATGGACACCACATGGGTTCAATCAATGAATCCTTAAATAAAAAATATAACTAAAAAGGAATCTTTATGTCATACATCCCCAATTGCTCACATAATTAAGCTTAGCACTCTAATTTGGAGTGCACTAACTCATGTGGGTCCCATCCATTATGACGAGATTCTCTAGACTCCTTCCATTAGTGCCTAGAATTAGGAATATATATTAAATGAGTCTAAATTCAAATCTAACCACCACCATAGTTCTCAACCTATCTCATGAATGCACATGAAAACTAATATCAAGACTTTAGAAAATTTAAATTACAAATAATTTCTCCAATTACAACCTTGACATCCAAGTGCACCTTCTAAGAATGTTGGAGATACATAAAATGTACACTTGAGATTTGAAAGGTTAATGACACCTTATCCTAACATTCTCCCACTTGACATTATTAATTGTAAATATATCCATATGAAGAATACCAAAATTGAATACAAAATCCAAGGCCCGTGGCCTTCTTGCACCACAAGAAATTATTCATGGTCACTAGCTTTAGGACGAAATCTATAACATTTTCTTGAGTGTCAACCTTCTATGATAAGGCTTTACCATTTTCTACCATCTCTCACACAAAGTGATGAGTTCATGCGTTGATGACAATGAACTCATTCTCTTGTGAACATTAGAGTAGGATGAGAGAGACACCTACCTCATATACATATTTTTTGTGTGAAACAAACATTTGGAAACACAAAGAGAAACCTACACAAGAGGTGGATCAACTAGAAGGTATTAGGCCTCAAATAATTAGAATGACAACCAATATATTTTATGTAAATAAATGCTTTCCAATGAAAAAGAGGGGATAACTGTCTAAGTAAGATAATTTTTGACAAAGTGAGATAATTAGAATACTAAGAAGACCAAGTAGAGCAACTTTTATTTAGAAAATTTCTCCAAAAAGTTTTAGGAATTTCTCATTTTTTGACAACCCGAGGACAATAGTGTGCAAGAGGATTCCAATGCACAAAAGAGACTATAATACACTAGGTGTCCTAGTGCATCACACACTATAGTTTGACACTTATGCTATACTCCTAAATCTATACTTTAGTCTTGCAAAATGTATGAATGGGTGAATTTTCTAGAATTCTCCACAAGAATGTATCTATAACTTCAATAAGGACTAGAACCTATTAGAAAGTTTCTAGGTCACAAATGAAACATTGATTGACTAGACACATTCTAGTATACTAAGGACAAGGTTCCAAATTCCCTAACATCCAAAACAACATTCTTGATAAGATCACACCACAATAGAGGTGTGAATCATCAAGTGGAACAAAGTTTGTGTAATTAAAATATTTTAGCATAGCCACTAAAATAATAAAAATAACAACAAAGTGGAAAAAATATCAATTCTAAAAATAAGGTATAAAATGATCTCAATTTCAATAATAAATTAAGCACAACCATAGAAAGTCACAAGATATGAAAATACCAAATTTTGGTGGCTAGATTACATATAAATATGATATAAATCAATGATGGTCCTTACAAATAAATAGAGTATTCATCAATTTAAACAAAATAAAGTATTAAATTCTTGAATGTACACTTTGCATACACTATGTAACTAATTCTAGCCAAAAGAGTGAAAAAATCTATGCTACACCTAAACTTCCAAAAATGCATGGTGACCAAGAGAACATTCTCAAGCTGCAAAATTAAGTGAGCCTTCTAAGACCCTAATCATGTTGCAAAGAATGAGATCATAATTTTCACTTATCCATACTAAGCATAATTTAAGCTTGATAGCAATTAAACTTCATCACAATACAACCACATAATCATGCAATAAGATTATTTTAATTCTTTCTATGAAATTTAGCTAAAGAAAACATTAAAATTTACCTTTCTACACATGAATGATATTTCACCAAAATATCACACTAAAAAAAAATACAATGCACAATTATGCACATTGTCACACATTAGCAATCATTTACCAATCTAAAACTAAGGTAGGGTATAATTTGACTCACAAGCCAATACATCTCCACACATCCACACACATCATGGAGTTTAATGCAATATTAATCTTCAATCAAATAGTGGCACACAAGGAAAATAAATCGGTTGGAACTTAAGCTCTTTATCCAACATTCTATCCTATTAAGGCCAAAAATTCTCTACCACATGGTGATGAATACATATATAATGAAATACAAACATAACAAGAGAGCAACATGCAAATTCATGCTACTATAAATTTACATAAGAATAACACCATAACCACGTTCTTTACACAACAAGATTAATAGCATTGGTATGCTCACAAGGAATGACAAAGTAGTTGGAGACTCTAGTCCAAACCAACCCAATAATTCTTTCAATGCACAACTACTTTCTAAAAGCCAATGTGTACACCATGTAATAGGGTAGAAACATAATTTAGATCCACAAGATGTAGGATTCACTAGTGCATTCATTATCCCTAAACAACATTCTTTATAATTTCCATTCATGTGACCTAGTTGTAACCCTTTTTCTATAACTTTTCAATTATCATAATACAATGACACATATAGGTTCTCACATGAATCCTATGGATCAATGCGATTTTTGGGACCTAAGCCATTACCCAAATGATCTATTCTAACAATTCAAAATTTTATTTCATGTACTTACATAATCAATTCATAAATACTGACATACACTCTTAGAAGACCAATGCAAGATGCACTTCATACAAGCCTTTATATCCACCATTCAAAACGAAGGAAATAATAATTTCAAAATATGACAATGTGAGTAAAAAGGTATGCTAGTGGAGTAAGATGTATGCATAGTAAGGTTGCATAATGCAAGGTTAATTTGCACAAGTATTACCACATCAATTTCCTTTCAAATATCGTATACGAATAATACATATTTTCTACAACCAAGTGCATCATCAAGATAAGAGAGTTCCCAATGTTTGACTAAAAATTCAAGAATGTTACATTCCTTGTCATAAAAAAGTTACATAATCACACTAACAAAAGTGATTATAATAGGAAATTTATAACCACATTAATGTCACTCAAAAACTCACACAAGTAAGAATTATTGCCAAGCATTCAAGATACAAATAATGTAATTCACACAAAAGAAAATTCTCAAAAAACACAAGGTTCTAACTAATCCCACGATAATTTATTAGTTAAACATGCATATGCAAGGATAACATATTAAGGAACGACCCCTATTGCACACAAAACACACATAGCCAAGGTAAGACCCACACACATTTATACGCTACAAGTAGAAACACAACTTAGAGCTCCTAGTGCTACAACATGGGATCTAATACCAAATGTAATACCCCAATATTTTTCTATGAACATTAGTTTTGAACACAATAAATAATTTTGTGTGTTTGTAAGTATGACATTTACTTGTCACATTGTACACTCATGTGCACAAAGTGTCATGAAAAACCTAATGAAAAACTAGATGAAATCATCAATGCACCAAGCATGGTGACACAAAGTAGAATATTTCACTAATCATGTGACAAAAGTCACCACAAAAATCATACAAGAAGATGGAGTTTACAAAGCTAAGGTTGACACTATAAATAATGTTGTAGAATTATTTACAAAGCTAATGACGCTGACTAATTTTTTTGGTGCAAGAAGGTCATGGGCCTTGATTCTTGTACTTAATTGTGTTTGTATTTCCTATGGATGCATTTGTAATGTATAATGTCAAGTAAGAGAATGTTAAGATTAAGGTGTCATTTATCTCGCAATTCTATGTATATTTTTATATATCTTCAATATTTTTAGAAAGTGTTCTTGGATTCCTAAAGTTTAATTGGAAACTAATTTGTAATTAATATTTTATGAAAATCTTGTTATTAGTTGTTATATGCATTCATGAAGGAGGTGGAGTTGGCAGTTGTAGTTACAAAGCCATTTTAACAAAAAATTCTATTTGGGCATAAGAATTGAGTGGTAGATTTTTTTACGTGTTAGTGGAGGTGATGATTTTAGATGCCCATCTTGGAATATGAACAGTTATGGAGAAGTTATAAGTTAAAGATGCTATATAATATTGTTACTAGTGACTTGTATTCATTATTATGGTAAGAACCTTTTCATTTTGGACATGAGAGTTTTTGCATTTCACCATGATTTGATAATGTTTTGGAAAACTATTTGTGATTTCTTCTTCTATTCTGTTATAAATTAGACGCATGATATAGTAATTTCATAAGTTTAATTTAAAGTACAAAGAGGCTACCAAAGTGTTGCCAAAATGAAAAGAGTATTAGTTTGTAGGATGTATCTCTTTGTTGGAGATTTCTAGTTCAAAATGTTAAAATATCAATAATTTGTTACTTCATACATGACATTTCTCTTTACCCAAATAAATCATGTCAAAGTTGTCACCTATCTATGAACACATAGATTGGTCTAAAACATCATTTACTTAACAACCTCACAATTGATCTTATGCATTGTCCCATTATATAAAAGACAAACTCAATAAATGCATTCGTCATCAACTTATCCATTACACACCAAGATGCAATTTCACATAGGTTGGCCATAAAAACGTCATTCAATAACAACCTCACAATTTACCTTATGTATTGCCCCTTTCTATAAAAGATAAACTCAATGATGCAATCATCATCAACATACCCATTACACACCGAGGTACAATTGCACATAGGTTGATCATAAAAATATCACTCAATTAACAACCTCACAATCTACCTTATGCATTGTCCCATTCTACAAAAGATAAATTCATTGATCCAATCATCATCAACATACTCATTAGTTTTACGAGTCAAACTCATTGACTCATGTTTCATGAGTAGTGGTTCAGAAGAACCCATCACTCATGATAATGAATGATCCACTTAGCACTCATTGCATCTAGGTGATGCTCAAGAGGTGAAGCACTGGCCCTTCCCAAGAGGTCACCCATCGTAGTACTACTCCAGCTCAAGCATGCTTAACTATGGAGTTTTCCCCAAAGTTAAACCCACTTAGCTTGCAACCCCATTTGCAAAACCTTTAGTAAGCGTTGTGCCTTATGAAAATATCTCCTACTCATCAATTTGACACACCATGGAAAATACCTCCTACTCATCAACATGCCCGTTATACACCAAGATGCAATTGCACATAGATTGGTCATAAAAACATCACTGAGTTAACCCCCATTCTCCAAAAGATAAACTCAATGAATGAATTACACAGTCAATACTTTTTTTTTGGATAACATTTTTTTTATTGGCATAAGAACATAAACAGGTTACAAATTACAAAAAAAAACATGTTGATTATGAGCTGTCAACAGCATAAAAACTAAGAAGAACTACAGCTGTCCACCATTGAGGCCTTTAAAGACCACCATTTTAAAACAGTAGACAAAGCTGTAGAAAAGCTTAAACTGGTGTACCATAGCAGCATGAAGACAACAGCAGCTGAAAACAAGATTACATAGAAAATTGCTGTCCATCAGCAGAAAACAGCAGCAGTAAGTCCCAGCATCAAATGCAATAATTGCTAGTCTTAAAATCTCTAAATAAAGAATAGGGGCAAATGACAGTCTGAGTCAATGCTAAACTTTCTGGCTCCGACAACGCTAAAACTCTGGTGAGAGAAAAAGGCACACCTCATCCATCCTGGGTTAACCTCCAGACTGTCTCCCACACAACCGTCCTCTGACGTACGAAATGTACGTTAAATAATAATTCCACCAACTGCAGTTTTATAGTCGTTGGTCGGAGCCGCCGCCAAAACGCAAATAAATGCAGAAGATCGCGTTATCCAGAACCCCAGCTGTACTCAACACAGGCAGTAGTAATCTGCAGTGACGGTGCTCCAAACACAGCGAAGCGCCATTCTATATTTACCTACGTTTCTGAATAATATCCAATAACCAATGTTTTCATTTAATTTTAACGCGTTTTCGTCGGCCAGCGCAACTTTTCAATTTTTTTCCGCTCGCCCTTTCTTTTAGTTTCCCAACGTCGCTTTACAACTTTCTGTCCACAAAGAGGACGAATGGATACAGAGTCAACCAGCGAGGTGGTTTTGTTTAGTATTTCTTGGAGTTTTGTTTGACATGGGCGGAGCAGATGTTTAGAATGGAATGGGCGTGAGTTAGTGATGATTCACATGGACGTTCCTGCCAGATGCGCATTTGGGGAGGCGCGCCTGTCGATCATGGAGGACATTGAAGTCAAAAGTGGCAGTATCAACTTGTTCCGTCTCTGTAAACAAATGAATATATAACGCTGCAACAGTTGACGTTCTGCGGATTGTTTATTGCTTAGTTTACAGTAATGAAGACAAGATTTGCAGAAAAGAATTCTTTAACTTCTTGCCACTGTAAAAATGTTACTTTCATGGATTTAAATAGAGTTTTGGATTTGACAGTTAAGCAATATCGTTTAACGTATCTTAAACAGCATAAAACAAGTTTTTTTCGGCTAAAACTGATCTGTTTTTGATAAAAAAATCTTTGATCATATGGATCGTGGAGTCCTGTATTAACAGTTCATAAAGTAAGTTTGATTGCGATTAATTTTATTTTTTTTTGGGTTTAAGGGAGAGATCTAATAGTTGAGTATCTTAATTTCAGGTCTTTCAAAATTCTATATGACAATTTTAAAAATCTCTCAATTTTTTACAGAAGGCACATCTTTTGTTGTAAGCTTTTGATTCAACTGTGTATGTGTATGTTTCTGTGTCTTGTGTCGACATTTTGGATCAGACTCTTTCTGATGATGGATCACTGAGTGCGATCTGAAATGTCGACACAAAAACATACACAGTTGAATCCAGAAGCTTGCAACAATTTCACCAACTGTGGAAAACTCATTCCAGACAAATCTCTTGCTTATAATTAAGATTTTAAGACCACATCATCAAATGTGATGTCACATCAAAATATTTTTTGTTGAGGTATCCAAAAATACTTTAAAAAAAAGTTAGATCTAGGTAGTTGTGCACTAAGTCATGTTTTATTGGTGTGTTTTTATGGCATCACATGATTTTGTTGTTTTTTTAGATTTAAGGAACACATTTCATTCAATTATGAGCACTTGTGATCAACATTAACAACTTTCAAGTCACGACTATTAGCGCTATATTATTAAAAATATTGGTATTATATTAACAAATGCTATCACAACAATTGGAACATGCTCAATTACTAGGTCCTTTCCCCTAATGTGTGCCTAGTTTTTTTGCAAAAGTCTAAATTTTTGGAGTTTGTTACTCGAAGCATCATATAGTTGCATTAGATAAAACAAAAAAAAGAAACAATAATTCATTATTGTAATTGACTAGATTGTTTCAGTGTAATTCAAAAGCGTTGAAGAACAAAAGTATTCATATGGCGATTCAAAGTAGAAATATTTTAATTTATATGGCAATTTAAAGTAAAAAATAATTAATATTGGTTGAGAGTGTTTTTTAATGCAATTGTGTCATGTGATTTTTGTATTAATGTTTTGAATCATATTATGTGATTCATTATTATGATGATTCAAGTTTTTCTTTATTATGATGATGGATCACAATCTATGTTGATGCGAAAATCACTACACAATTACATCTAAAGCACCCTATATCACCTTAAATAATTTGAGATTTAGGAATTGACATTGGACTTATTGTGTTAAAGAATTATTCTCATCGTTCTTAGGTTCATTGGGGTAGTCCTTAACCATTACGCTGAAAATTAAACTTTGATGGGGTGTCCAAAGGCAACCCAAGACCTTCAAGAGGTAAAGAAATAGTCAAAAACCATTATGAAAGGATGATTGAAATTTTGTTCTATCAATATGACAGTTCAATTTTATAATGCCCACATGTTAAAAACATAATCCACCTAAAAAAAATATTTTTTTTAATAAAATTTCCATTGTCTCTTACACACTATAAGAACCCTAATGATTCCTAGAAAGATTAAATGAAACTACACAACACACTATGCAACCAAAATTATCTTATCTTGATAGCTAACACACCAATTGGTAAAATCACTTAATAATCTTCTTTGTATAAGTAATCACTAACCATGTAGGTATGTTTTAAACTTCGAAGTAAAACTTTATGCATTGAAACTTTGTCAAAGAAGGTAGTTCAACTTACCCCTAACGACCATTTTCTATTAAACTACTGGCCCTACTATGTAGGCATATATTTATTCAAATTATTATATTAATAGTTGAGAAAAAATAAGCACGTTTATGAACCTAATAGTTTTGAATCCCCCTTTTTTATTTCTTTTATAATAATGACAAACAGTGAAGAGAGATTATATGACTAGATCGCTAGGAATTAATTTAAATCCAATATCAGGAATTTGACTTTTATCATATTTTTACATTTTTCTCTACCAACAAATATAATTAGATGAGGTATCATACAACTATTTCCTTTGCCATTCTTCATGTATCTATTATTCCTTGTGAATTGCTATTCACATAAATAGATCTAACATAATTCTTAATGTTAAGTAGACACTAATTTATATTTATATTTATATTTTATTTGGATTTCTTGAATCATTAAATATGATAATTTATTATGCATGTGTATATATTTTAAATCTTATTTTTCAATCATGATCTCATAAATTTTGAGTTCTCATTTTCTAGTTATTTCTTACAAGATATTTATTAATATGAATGTTTTTGGATTTAACTATGTATTGTTTTTTTAATCAATATTTCAAATCACACTCAATGATTCATCATCAAGAAGAAGTTGGTAAGGAAAACCCTAAAATCCATCTATCTCCACCCTATGTTTCACCTTCACCTCCTTCTATTCTACTTTTTATTTCTCCTTGTTTCAAGTTGGTAGGGACTTTAGCAGAAGTAGGATTTCCTCTTGTTGGGTGAATGAATTAATATGTGAATAAAATTGTTGCTTGTTCTTATTGATTTTATTTCTATTTTTAAACCTATAGACACTTAAAAATGTCTTAAATGGTATTACACACTCGAATCTAATATCCTAACATCATTTTGTCCTAAAATCCATCATTTTTTTGCTTGTTTGATTAAATTAGCCTAGCTATTTAATTAAATGCATCATTTTCCATTTATTAATCTGATTAATCTAATTAGGTTAATTCCTACCCCTTTCATGCTAACCTTTCGTCCTGTTAAATTGGATAAATCAAAATATTCAAATTTAACACCCTAAGTCTTCTCATTTAATTAAATAATCTTAATTATTTAATTAAATGTCATTTTGATCCTTTTTTATTAAATAAGGTAATTATTTAATGAATATCCTAAATTCCTCTAATTTGCATAATTGAAACTTTGTTTTAATTATCAAATTACTAATTAATTTTAACTCTCTCACTTGCAAGGGAATATTCCTTTTCACATTCCTCCAAAAGGGCAATATTCTTTCCCTCTTCACTCATTTGGAAAAAGGAATATTCTTCCTTGTAACAAACTTTCAACAAACTTCTTGTGCAAGTTTTGAAAGTGTGCTTCTTTGGATGATTGTGAGCCCTTGATTAAATATCAACTTGCACTCTCAACCCTTGATGGGAATCCATGATCCATGCCTCCATCTTTTTTCCATCTTTACCGTTGATTGATTCTTTCAATCTTGACCATTGGTTTCCTTTTGTCTATTCTATAAATAGATCTTGCATCTATTGAATAAGGATCCATCTTTTTAGAGCAAACTTATGCTGTTGAAAATCACTCTCATTTGCATCCATATTTAGCACATTTAGTTTTTAGTTTAAATATTGATCATAGTAGCTTACAACATCCATTAATGGCTTCCATGATAACTTAGTTGCATCCATTTAACATATTTGGAATTAGAACTTGCATATTTAAATCTTGCATACATTTAGAATAGATTTGCACACATTCACATCGATCATCATAGCATTTATCATGTTAATATAGCTTTCATCATGCTTTACAACACATCTCTCATCGGTTTCATCAGTTTCTTAAATAAAACTGATTGAAACAAGCTCATTATCCAAGGGATTAGAAGAGGATCGCCATTCCACATGAATGCGACATCACTCCCCCAATAGGATAAGATTCAATGTCTTAGAATAGATGTTTTTCAAGCTTTCTATTGTGCCTATAGCACACACGCCCCGTTCGGAATGGGGACCCTCTTTTTTCACCTTGTCAAGTCACTTTTTCCTTCATCTCATTTTGCGTGCCCCCTATTTTGAGTCCTCAGTGGTCAAGGAGTCCTAAAGCTTTCATCTTGAGTTGACCAAGTTTCACCACCTTCAAAATTTTCAAGTCTTTGGCCTTCGCGAATTTCCTTTGGAAGTTTTCCTTGAAACCTTAAAACTGTTGTCCTTACTTCATTGCGGGTCTGCCCATGTGGGCTGCCCTTAGCAGAGTGTTGTTTGTCTTTCGTCGTTCCCTGCAGTGACCGAGTTGGCACGTCCACCCGCACTGCAAGATCTATGGCCTTTTTTGTCGTTTCCTCTTCCAACCTACCAGACAGCAAATGCCTAATTGTCGCCCACCTTGCGAGCTCCGTCGTTCCCGCCATCAACCGTTTTGAACTCCGCACCCACCAACCACACCTGCATCGTATTGACATTTATTGTAGGCATTTAATGGCCAAAAGTCTATAAATAGCAAGTTCTGACAGGTTATTTTTATTGACATTCCTTTTGAAACATGTCAGAGCCCTCTTGCTTCTGCTGCTTCAATGCCCGCGAAATCCCTTCGATGTTCAAGCATCACTGCCTTTGGTTTCTTCACATGTTCTTGTGGGTCTGCCAGGTATGTTTTCCGCTGCCACCTGTTTTGGGAATTTTCATTGAATCTTGCAAAATTATTTAAAAACTTGATAGGGAAAACCTTGAAACTAGCAAGAAAATTAAATTCTACACAAAACCCATATGGTAGAATTTGAAAATCCTTAGAAAATTCATCCGTCAGATCCATGCAGAACTTTTTGTTGTGGCTATTGTTCTTAACCAAGGGGTTGTCGAGCCCTTGCAGTTTGCAAGGTCCCCACTACCGTTACCTTAGCCTTGTAAAAGACAAACTTTGAATCATGACCGACACCTTTCGTGGACCTGCTCACGCGGGGAGCCGCCACCTCCTTGTCGTCCCCATTGAAAAAAATGAAAAACTTAAGTTAGTAAGGATTTCTTAGGGCGTCTGTGGGTCCGCAAGTGTGGGATTTTGCATGTGGATGGCCCCCTTCATCTCACTGTTTTCAACGATTGCCTCACTCCAGCCTTCCGGCTTGCGAGCTCCGTGGGGTCTTTGTCTACCATCCAAACTCATCACTTAACTCTTCTTGTGGACCATTTGATGCAGGTTTCCTTCATTGTTTTGCTTCCCTTCCACGATCATCCCCAAGTGGTGAAGCTATTAGTTCCTCCCACTAGGCGGGCCTCGCACCACCTATTGTCGTTCGACCCTTCTGAGCAAAACGACTAAGCCCTTTGCAGGCTACCCTTTGCGGACTTCCATCTTTGGGCCACATATCTCCTTTCATTGTGATGAACAGTCGAGCTATCTCGTTCGTCCGCCTTACAGACTTTGCACCAACCGCATCCCTTTGAGCCTGAGAAAGAAAATAACTAAGTGTGTTGTTTGTGGACCCTCCATTGTGGGTTGTCGTCACCATATGTCCACTGTTTCAAATGGCCGATGACCTCCATCCATTCGCCTTGCAAGCCCCAACACTAGCTTTTCCCAAGTATTCATCAAAATCACTAAGTAAAAAATTGTGGATAGTCTAATGCAGGTGGCTGCCTACGGGTTACCATCCCGTTCTTGTCGTTTCTAAACTGCCAAGTCGAGCCTACCTTATGTTGTGCGAAACCAAACCTCCCTACCGCTATCCAGTTGAATTCAAATGAATAGCTCAATTTGATATCTTATGCGGGCTCAACGATGTAGACTGCCACTTGCAGGTCGTTGTCTTGTCCTCGCCGTCTCCAAATGGCTGCCAATTAGCGGCTTTCTGTGGGTCTCTGCCTGCATCCCAATGAACAAATTGAACTTTGAAGATAAAGAAAAGTGCCACCCTTCTTGCCTGTGGATCCCCCATTGTGGGATGTCATCTGCAAGATTCCACCTTGCCAGCGCTGCTCCAAATAGCGGGGTCCCTAACGGCCAAGACACCACCTGCACCTGCAACCTTTAGACCTGCATGTCAAAATGATTGAGTTATCATTTTCAAGACCTCACGAATAATCAAATCCACGTGTCCAAATGACTTAACACCTTGGTGGGTCCCATCATAATGTGGAAATACTAATGCAGGTGGCTTTATGTGGGCCGTCATGCCCTCTTCGTCGTCTGCCTGCAACTTCCTTCAAAATGATTGCCAGCCCAAGGAAACCCGCATCCCTGGGCCCGCATTGTTGTATCTTCCCCGAAGGAAAGGCGAATGATGATTTTTGATGAATGTTATAATCTTTAAATTATAAATTACTCGATCTAACATTGGTTTTGCAATATTTTTCTAATGCTCTCCTATTTTGCACATAAATATGCTTACTGTGTCTTTGCTTGCAGGATTTATGGAATCAGCTGCAGGACTATCAGGGGCATCTATAGAAAAGGAAAAAGGGAAGAAGATCGTCAAGGCATCAAGAGGGAAGGAAGACAAATATCAGATGAAATACAAATTCCAAGGAGTGGAGGTCACCTCCAAGGTTACCACAGAGTGGCATACAATTACAGATACCAACCTCGACCAAATTGATTTAGATGAATTCAAACAAAGGGTTATTTCCAATCCCACTATAGAACATGCGAAGAGGATTAGGAAAAGTGGATTGGCTAAGGCAGCTAGTTTCCCACCTGCTCTTGTGGCTCTAGAGTTGGTGATGGCTTGCAGGGAGACCTATCAAGAAAATACCAGAAGAATCATTGATCGTGATGGCAAATTGTTGGCTGACCTATCAACCAAGTCCATGGGAAGAACATTCCACATCCCCACCTTTGACCCCATAGAGAAAACCACCAAAGAATATGCATAAACCACATGGAAGGTTGACCCTCTTAAATGTAAAAAGTTGATTAATCAATAGTGGTTGAAAGAGAAGAGGAGAAGCAAAAACAAAGCGCCCCAAGAACTATTCAGGAGTGATTTCCATAAGGACTACATGATTTGGTAACCTTGCTAATCAGAATCATGGGCATCTCGACTGCGGCATACTTCCAAGATTGGATGTTCTATTTTATAGAAGAAATTATCAGGGGAAAAATCAAGTTCAACTGGGCAGGAATGATCAGCAATTGCTTGCATGAGCAGTTTCTAGTAGTCAAAAAGACATCCTAGTTTTACATGACCTCTTATCTGGTTTATCTTCTAGCTAACCCCGTTCCATACAGAGGACTATTTGTGGCACAGATCCCAACTCCAGGGAGAGAGTTAAAGGTATATGATAGGCTTTTCCAGTTCCAATACCGAAACTTTAAGAAGGACTACTGCTGGGTAAATGATGCCTTCATTGGGAACATCATTAGACTCCTCTGAGGGGATTTTGAGAGGAGAGTTACTCATAGCGCTCGGGCATTTGTTCACAGATTTGGGTTTCTATTCATACAATTCCCCAAATTCACTTACATTCAGACTGAGGGCTTCTCCGAGAGGCCATATAAGCTACCCCAGTATCTAAACGACTGGTTGATCCTACTAGAAGTCTCCAAGAAACTACAACATGCACATACTCTTCTAAGTGACAAACACAGGCCAAGAATTCCTTATCCTCTCACCTTCGGCCAAGTTATGTATGCTCTTCCCGCATCCCAATGTGCGGAGTATTCTGAGGAGGAGATCATAGAATATAACTTGGAGCTCCACACTCCTCAACCAAGAATGGATCTGTATGGAAAATTAAAGAAGATGGTCGGGAAAGAATATGCCCACTTGCATAACGTTGAAGACTTCTGGGCTAACTACAAGGATGATAAGGAGATATGCATGATACACTACATGTGCATGACTGCCTACCTCGTCAAGATAGTCAAATTGTTCCCAGTCCCAGACCAAATTGTGGAGGATGAGAACATCGTTATAGATCCAAGGTTCAATGTTGTAGCCAACCTCCCGTTGCCTTTAATTGATTGGGATGAAGAAGATATCAATGACCTCAATACCCTGACAAAGCCAATAGAGCACATGAAAAAGTAGTGGGTTGATGCACAGATTGCACAGTTGAAGCTTCAGGGAGCTACATTGACATATGGTGATCTTGAAGATGATCTCGAGAGTGAAACCAACAATGGGACCAATGTTGCCCCAACTGAAGAAGCTCCAAAGTCTCCTCCCACCACCAGATCAAAAAAGAGAGAAGAAGTATCAAAGCGCCAACCAAAGGATAAGGTATATTCAAGAAAGGCGTCAGAAGGTGAGCCTTTAAAGAAAGCCAAGAAATCAGGCAGATTCTCTGAGATAGCCACGATCCAAGAGGATCCACTCCACGAAGGAGAGGAAAAAGAGGCTGAGCAACCAAAGTCTTCACTTTCCGCCTCTACTCTTGTTGTTACCACCACTGCCGTTGTTATCACTCCTTCGCTAGCATCCCAAGCATTGCTTGCTTCTTCTCCACCCATGGTGGACATCTCGGTTCACCTTGCCTCCACCTCACCTACTACACCCATTATGGTGAGAGATTCTTCTTCTACCACCACTTCTCCACTCTCATCCTTTTCCATGTCTCCATCAACAACTATCCCTTTAGCCTTTGCAACAACAATTCCCACTCTCACTCTTCCGGAAGCTTTTGCTCGACACATGAAAAATATACCTATGGAGCTCTCTGGAGTGATAATGAACCCCACAGTGCAAGCTGCCTTAGCTCAAGTCGTTGTTGGTCTCCTTGTCCCTCCTCTGACAGAACCACCCAAGATGGAGGTGACAATGCAAATTTCTGAAGAGCTAGAAAGACAAGAGAGGGAGGCAACTAAAGAAATGGATAAGGAATCTAAGGACAGCTACCACGAGCATCCAGAGTATCAACACTTAGTCATTGATGAGGTAGTACATGAACGAGAAGGAACACAATCCTCAGAGGAAGATGTTGAAGACCTTGGTGCTAAATACATAGTGGAAACTTTCGATCAAGAACTCGAGGAAGAGTTGGCCCAACAACTCAAAGATGTTGGAGAGGAAGTTGAGAGGCAGTCCTCTAAGCAAAAGAAGGAAACTGATGAAGAAATGGAGGTATCCACAAAACCCCTAACCAAAAAAAAGAAAAAATTCCCGGTCACGATGAAGAGATGCCTCCCAAAGGGGAAGAAGAAGAGAAGAAAGAAGACAAAGCTAAAGAGGAAGATAAGCTAGAAGAAGAGGCTGAAACAAAGAAAAGCCTAGAGGCAGAGCACCATGAAGAGCTTGGGAAAGAAGAAGAAGAAGAAAAGGAATCTGAAGAGGAAGATAGTCCCAAAATAAATATAGATACTACTAAGTCACAAGAGGAAAAGGCCATATTCATTTGTGACTTAGACGAAGAGGAAGAAGAGAAGATAGAATAGGAAGCTTCGAGCCATGAAGAAAGGGAGATCCGACATATTCAAAGAGAGGAAGGTGATCATGAATCACCAAAGGAGGGATCTCAGATGCTCGAATGGTGAAAGAAACAATTATAGAAGAAGACCCCAGCCCTTATGGATCCCAAAGAGAGGCTAGAAGCCATCCTAGCACGAGCCTAGATAGGGGTAAAGAAGGAAAAGAAACCAAGGGTCTGATCCCATATCATGATGGATGCATTAGGATCAAGGACTGTACAAATTGCTACTCTAGTGATGGATAAAGGAGAGGGAGTTAGCTACAATATCTCCACCATTGACCTAGGTACAACCACAAGGGAACAAAAGATAGACCATCTCTAGGGATCTATCACCACTATTGTGCACCAAATGAACAAGGATCAATCTTCTAAGGAGGAGTTAAAGGAACATGTGGCAGATCTTACGACCTACATACAACAATGGTCTTTTGTTGAGGAACTACCCACAACGTCGTCACCCACTCCTCTACTACTTTCCAAGGATCATATCAACAAACTGGAGAGGAGAAAGAATTGGATTAAGGCCACTAAAGACTGGTTTCAGCGAGTAATTTACAACAGAGATATGGGCATTGGTCATGTTGTCTAGACAACAAATAATTTTTGGGAGGTGCAAAAAAATCTTGAAGGCATGGATAAATTTTGCATTGACTTCCTGGAACTATATAGCATTATGTATCCTAAACTCGAGGCTATCCTCAAGATGCCCAAGAAAACTTGGGAAAAGGAGTTGGCCCTAGCAAAGGATGACCATTGGCTTGTTGAGACATGGAAAATAGGCTTGGATCACATAAGAGAGGTCTTGGAGCAGGTGCTCCATGAAGTGGAGCTCAACCTAGATTGGGTCATGGAACATTGGGTAGCCTATGAGGAATATTTGAAGCTCATGGTGGACTACGACATGCCTACCATCGAGCTAGACCCTAAGAAGATAAGGCCATATTTTTATAAGAAGATGGAGAACGGGGCGACTAATACACTAACACCAAATTTTATGGATTTTGCCGCCTGAGCCTTCGCCCAATCAAAGCAGGTAACCAAGAAAACACCAAAATGTAACAAGGATTCAGCTTGATTACCAACAGATCTAGGAAGTTAAACTTCTAGGTGCTTCAATCCGACATAATGGAATGGAATAAGCTTCAGGCGTTCATCGACAAGTTCATGGGGCACACAACTGTGAAGAAGAATGAAGGAAAGTCGGTTATTGACGATGAGTTCCTCACTGTGTAGCTGTAGAAAAATGCAATCAACTAAAGGACAAAAGTGCTACAGTACCAAGCACTAGAGGAAAAAATTAGCTAGAAGACAAGAAATATATTTTAAATTATAAAATATTGAGGGGTAGGTGAAACCCTAATTTGTAGTGAATCTTGGTCACACAATGAGATTAAATCTTGGCCATTCATTTTTCTTTTTGAAAACTATAAATAGGGGGGGTCTCCTCTCATTTTCAAGAAATAGTTGAGTTGTTGTAAAGACATGCTGCTAAAATTCTAATAGAAATTCATTGCTTTTTGGGTGGATTCTTGAGTTTTATTCGTGTTTCATGATTCTTCTCCTCATAATTAATAGATTTGAGTAGATTTACTTTGTTTTTCTATGTGTTTAGCATGCTTTAGTAGATTAGTAAATGTTGTTCGTTGATGTTGAAGAATTCTGTTGTGTTGATGCCCTTCCTTGTTCATAGTTTTTGTTGTTTATTGATGATAAATAATAGTGTAAAGCTAGTCTGAACATGAATTGATTTCTACACTCAAATTTCATCTTTTATTCATGCTTTATGGTGAATGAATGGTTGAAAATATGCAGACCTTAGAAGATTGCACTAGTTTCATGAGAGTGTTAGCTGATCTGGTTAAGTGGAACTTAGTTGCAGGAAGGTTTTCCACTATAGCGTCCTCCATTATCACTGTTCATTGGTAGTTTCAGGTCTAGGAACTTCCCTCTTTCCCTTCCCCTTTGAATTTTCTTTTAAATAGTAATTTAGGAAAAATTCAGGCATCATTGTAAAGCCAAATCTGATGATGAAAGTGGATTTCTAGAGTGTTGTTTTGAACTTGTAGCAATTGCACATCAACTCCAATACCTTCATAACTCCATTTGAAGAACCAAATTCCCTTTAAATTAGCATATGTAAGGCTGCCCTGCAATTACCAGAAAATCACATCAACCAACTAAGGCATTCCAAGCAAGTCATGACCTGACACCCGAGAGACCTTGGGGTAGTTTTCTGCAACTTGTTTGTAGGAGATTGCCTTTCAAGAGAGGTAGTGCACTTGTGTGCTGCCTGTGTTGAGAAGGTGAAAAAACACCCATCAACACTTTCATGTTTTAGAATGTTAGTTTTAATGTCTTCTTTTTCTTTGTTTACATTGAATATCTTATTGGGATTGATGCTTAGTGGCTTGAGTATGCTTTGAATCTGTAGGGATCAAGTGTAGTTAACCTATACTATGGCATTGGTCACAAAACCTAGTGTTGAGTATGGGTCTAGAATTTCTAACGCCCAGGTCATGGCTTAGTAGGTTTGCAAGGTTTTAAATTTATTATGCCAAGGAGAAGACATATAAATTTTAGCATGGAAACCTTATGTAAGTTTTATTTTATGTTATTTGTTATATGTATTTTTTTCTTTTTAGCTATTGGCAAGGGTGTGGTCTAAGCCAACAAATGGTTGCACAAAAAATTGGAAGGGGTCAGCTCCAAAGGGGATTGTGACCCCCCTAGGGGTCATGGCCCCTAGCTAAGGCTCCATGTCCAACAAGGTTGAGACCTTCATTGTTTAAAATAAATTTCTATTTTTTATTATTATATTTTTTATTTATAATTTATTTTATGAATCTCTAGATCTATAAACTTCATGGGTAAAGCGGTCTACTCAAAATATTTAATTTTTTTTTATGTTATTTATTTATCTTTATTTATGTTTTTCATTTATTTTTATTAGATATCCTTAATGTTATTTTTCATGCCTAGGGTTTTCTAGACTTGAGTATTGTAGAATAACTCGCTTTAATTTTTTTGATAGCTTGGTGGTAGTAACATTTGGACAAGGTTTTGAGGAAATGGGAACTTATGGGAGTCGTGATTCTAAGCTTGAACATAATAGATTTTTTATTAATATTTTCATACAACTTTTATAGCTCAATAATAAAATGGAGTGTAATTACATAATTTTCTTCCATAATGGTAAGTGTAGAAAGAGGAGGGACCAAAAAGTGGCCACAACCACTTTTTGGTTCATTAAAGGCATAATGTGAGCATGTATAACATTTGAGCACATTATGTCTTGATAGTGATTGAACTTAGGCTCGATCACTATTGAACCATAACATGAGCTTGCTATAACACGTTCATGTTATGTCTATCATAAAAAAAAACAAAATCCTTCATCTTCCTCTCTCCCTCCTTTACTTATCTCACTCCCTTTTTCTACCTCTATCTCTCTATCTCCCCTCTTCTCTCCCTCCTTCCTTGTCTCTCTCTTCACTTAGTTACAACCAACTCTCATGATACATAGTCGTGATACTATTTTGCAAGGCAATATCTAAAAAAAAATCTCTTCGAGGGTATTGCCCTTGAACCTTCATCAAAGAGGGCTCCAAAATTTATCGTTGCCCCCCTAGACCCCCTAGCTACAAAAGTAGGATGGGAAAGCCCCCCACACCCACTATCAAGAACCAAGGTCCAAATATGGTTGAAACTAAACTTTTGAATCAAGAAGAGGGAGAGGATCCTTTACCGACACTCTTTATCTCTTCCTCTATATATATCCCTCTCTATTACTACCTCCATATCTCTCTTAATCTTTATCTCTCCCTCTAACTCTCTATATCTATTTCTCCCCCCCTCTCTCCCTCTCTCCCTCTATCTTCATCTATACCTCTATCTTCATGTCTTCATCTCTATCTCTAGATACCTCTCCCTCTCTCTATGCATCCATCTCCCTCCCTCTCCCTCTTCCTAAACCCCTATATCTCCCCCTCTCTCTACCTCTCTCTATATATCCCTTCTTATCTCTATATTTATATTTCTATATATTGACCTCTCTCTCTCTCTGATTCTCACCCCATCTCTCTCACCCCCTCTATCTTTCCCAAGTTATATCTATATCTCCTTTCTATCCCTATCTCCCCCTCTCTCCCTATCACTCCCTATTTTTATATATCTCTACTCCTCTATCCTATTTTTGTTTCTCTCTCTCTCTCTCTATTTATTTATATGCATCTATCTCTCCTCTATCTCTATCTCCATATCTCTCTCATTCATACACACACACTTCCTAATTCTCCCCTATATCTATCTCTCCCCTTCTCTATATCCCTCCCCCTCTCTATACCTCTCTCCCTATTACTTGTCTCTATAATCTCCTTTCTCTCTCACTCTTGCCCCATCTATCTTTAGCTCCCTATCTCTCCCTCTCCCTCTCTATCTCTATCTAATTATATTTACTTATATCTCTTATTCACTCTATCTCTCCTTCTCTATATCTCTATATATCCCTCTCGCTCGTTCACTCTCTATCTCTTTTTATCTCTCTATCTCTCTCTCTCTATACACACACACACACACACACACTTCCTATTTCTCGCTCTCTATCTCTATCTCCATATCTCTCATTCATACACATACACACTTCATATTTCTCACTCCCTATCTCCATATGTCCCCTATCTCTATATTTCTCTCACCCTCTCTCTATTACTTGTCTTTATCACCTCCTTTCTCTTGCACTCTTTCCCCCTCTATCTATATCTCCCTATCTCTCCCTCTCCCTCTCTATCTTTATCTCATTGTCACTATTTCCCTCTCTTATTTACTCTATCTCTCCTCTACATCTCTATCTTTATTTTTTTCTATATCTCCCTCTCACTCCTTCATTCTCTATATCTCTCTATCCATATCTCTCTCTCTCTCCATTTCTCCCTCTCTCTATGTGTATATATAATCACTCTATCTCACCCTCTATGTATCTCTCTATCTCTCCATTTCTATCTCGATCTCTCTCTATCTTTATTTATCTCTATTTCTCTCCCTTTCTTTGTTTATCTTCATCTCTACCTCTACCTTCATCTCTCCCTCTTTATCTCTAGATATATACACATCTCTCTATCCATCAATCTCTCTCACTCTCTCTCCCTCTCCCTCTCTCCAAACCCCTATATATTCAACTCTATCTTTCTCCCCCTATCTTTTTATCTCCATATTTTTCTCTCTATTCCCCCTCTATCTTTTCCAAGTTATATCTATCCCTCCCTCTTTCTACCCCCCTCTCTCTCTCTCACTCTCTCTCTCTCTCCCACTCTCCCTCTCTCCCTATCACTCCCTCTCCCCATTGCTCCCTCTTTTTATATCTTTCTACTTCTCCTTTATCTCTCTGTATTTCTACCCCTATCTCTCCATCTCTCCCTATCACTCCCTCCCTCTCCCTCCCTCTCTCTCTCTCTATATATATATCTTTGCTTCTCTCTTCTCTCTCTATTTCTTTCCCTTTGTCTACCTCCCTCTCTATCTATTTATATATTTCTCTCACTCTATCTCTATCTTCATATCTCTCTCTCATACATATACACACACTCCTTGTTTCTCACTCCCTATCTATATCTCTCCACCTTACTATCTCTATCTCTTTTTGTCTCTCTATTACTTGTCTCTATGACCTCCTTTCTTTGTCACTCTTGCCCCCTCTATATCTATCTCCCTATCTCTATCTATATCTCAATATCTCTACCTCTCTCTCTTATTCACTTCATCTCTCTTTCTCTATATCTATATATCTCTATCTCTTTATATTTCTCTCTTTATATTTCTATCTCTCTATCTCTCACTCATCTCTCTATGATCCCTTTCTATCTATATCTTTCTCTAACTCTATCTCCCTATATATCTATCTCTCTAATGATCCCTATGTATCTCTATATCTCCCTCTATCTATATATCCTCATCTCCCCTTCATTATTTTTCTCCATCCCCCCTCTCCCTCTATATATTGAGCTATCTATCCCTCTCTCCCCCTCTTCTTCTCTCTCTCCCTCTCTACCTATATCTCTCCATTTCTCTAACTCTATCTCCCCCTCTCTCCATATCTCCCTCTCTCTCACTTCCTCCCTCCCTCTCTATCTCACCCCTCTTTATCTCTCTATCTCTCTCTTTCTCTTCCCATATATATTTATCTCTCTCCATCTCTATTTGTCTATATCTACTTATCTCTCTATGCATTTGTCTCTCTCTCCCCCCTTCTCTATATCTTCTTATATCACTATCTCTCTATCACTCTATCTCACCATCTATATATATCTATCTCCCCCTCTCCCTCTTCCTCTATATTTCTCTATTTATTCCTCTCTATCTCTCCATCTCTATATCCCCCTCTCTTTATTCCTACTTTTAGAGTCACTAAAGGACTCAAGCCTCTAGGATCACCTACAAAACCAAAATAATCTTCTACAAGAGAGAAAAGCAAGAGCATAAATTTGCAATAATGGATGCAATATAATATTAGATCAAATATGATCAAATATGTAATGAATTATATTTCAATGGAATGGAATGATTTATAAATTATAACCCCTTGGTTATATAGCCAAGGTGAGACATTGGATTAGATAGGATCATGACAAATGTCTTAATCCCATTTCATGAGACAACTAACTGACCAAATATTAAATGACCTAGGAAACAAGAATTAAATGCCAAAAAGATAAGATAAGATCTAAGTGATAACTAAGACTTCTAGAAATATTTCTAGTATCCAAGTAAAATTAACATGTAAATAGGACCTATAAGTGAACTAGATAGGTAAAATACCTATTTACACCAACACCCCCTCTTAAGTGCAACTTAGGGAGTAGATTATTATGCAAATGATGCAGATATGGGTCTCAAATACTAAGCCATGTTAAGTACCAATGTACAAATACAATGTGTTATCATGGAATCTAGCAAAGCTCATTCCACGTATAACCCCCCTACGAAACTTGTCTGTTTCCTAGGATTCGTGAAATTCAAGTACGCATAACGAGGTGATTTTCAAGCCACCTCAAAATGTGTTCCAAATCCTTGAATAGTCAATTCGAGCATCCCCTTATGTTCACCTCATGAAGACCTTCGAAATGAGCTCTTTCGTGAAGTCTCACTGTTCGTACTTAGCGAATTGTGAAAAATGCAGTAGCACTGAAAAAGTGCACTCCTCATCACAAGCCAAATTTGGCTAAGTATGAAAACTGTAGGGGCGCTAATTTCTAGCGCCCCTGCATGAAAGTGAAGTATTTTAAAATGTAATAGCGCTAAAAAAGTGGGCTATTACACTTTTTTCCCACACTTAGTCTTTTTCTGGCCCTGACGCGTTTCTTCATGTTTTTCGCATTTTTCGTTCATCGTGCCACTTTTTGTGCCTAAATTTATTGCTCGACTTGAGTTAAGTTTTTGAGTTACCATTTACTTAAAAGTGTTTTATTTTTCCTTTTTCATTATTTATGATCTTTATTCTTCTTTTCTTCTTGCTGGGCGAGTTCTCTTCAAACTGCAATCACGTTTTTGAGAAATTCGAACTTCCTCTCGAGTAATCTTCGCCTTTTCTCTTGGTAAGTCTTTCTCTTTACTTTCTCTTCATTCTCTTCATTATGTTAACAGTACTTTGTACGTTTCTAAGGTTTTACTTATGTGTTTTTTTTTATCTTCTTTTTCTTCTCACGGTTTTCCTTCTACCCACGCGTTTTCTTTATTCTGTTGTTGGTATGGAATCTTGTCTATTTTTCAAGCACTTTGTTCCTCTTACCCTAGTTGCATTATGGTTTATCATCTTGCGTTCTTGTTTCCATCGCTTGTTTTAGAAAATGGCCTCATGCACATACGCGTTTTCCTCTTTTCTTTTAAGCTGTTCTTACTTGCGTATTTTGGTCTCTTCACACGTTTCCTATGCTACTACTTTGAAACGGAAATAGTTGAAAATATCATGCACTTCAAAATACGTTCTCAAGTGTTGCTTCTAATCCTCTCAATACTTCCATATCTTCAGAGCATCACATTATGTTTTTTTTTCCTTTCCCAAACAAGGAAGCGCACCCTTTCAACGCCAAGAAAGCAATTACCAACTTCGCAGTGAGAGATGTCATCGCGCTGAAAAAGTGCGCCCTGGAATTTTGATATTTTTTCTACCATTGAAAAGTGTAGGAGGGCACTTTTTCAGCGCTCCTACATCAAAGTCTGAATTCCCAAAAATGTAAGGTCGCTGAAAAAGTGCGCCCTTACACTTTTCACAATTTTTTCCAGATGAACTTCAAACCTGCCCGTTTCAGTTTTGAACCTTGCTCCTTCCATTTTGTACATCATTTTACGTGCCTTATCATCCACTCCATTCTTTCCCATCATCGTTGCTCATTTTGTGCATCCCCATGCTACCTAACGACTAATGTTTGTTCTGGCTCAACACCTTGCAGTCTCTTTTCAAAGATATTCAAAGTTTCAGTGATCAAAGTTTCAATTGTTCTTGATGACTGCCAGTAAACCTCCATCTTCTTCAAGAGAAAAAGGCAAAATGAAGTATAAATAACAAGGTGTCTATCCGCTGACCGTAGTGGTCTCCAAGGTGGAAGAAATAAAGTACACAGAGGTTGGCCATCAAGACTTGGTTGATTTTGCGAAGCAAACAGAGATGAAGCCTCTTCCTGATCCAATGAGAGAAATTGTACACAATAACCTGCATTTGGTAGCTATGTTCCCTACAGCTGCACATAATACAGAGTTTGTTCTTCAGGTGGCATCTCATTAAATCAGAGAAAGTAGAAGTGTGATCGATTCTTCTAGGCACGAGATTCTAAGACTCGACCGTGATTTCTTTGACATTGTGTTTAAGGTTCCTCAAATGGAAAAATACATTGATATTTCTATACAAAAAGCACAAGAGGTCTTTGACGCTGATCCCAACAAGGCTAAAAACCTAATAAATGCTCAATGGTTGAAGAAACCTAGACCATCTATTTCCAGATGGCCAAAGGGACTCCTGCGAAGAGATTTCAAGGATGACGTCAAAGAAATGATCACATTTTTAAGCAGAGTAAAAGGCTCGCCAGAATCGTCCACTTTTCACAATTGGATGTATGAATACATTAGGATTATAAGAAGACAAAAGGTGCACATTGACTGGGGCAAACATATCAGTGATGAAATACATGAGCAGCTGATCAATGCTCCTTCCACATTGAAATTCTATATGACTTCTTACCTAGTGTACGTGGCAGCTGTAATGAGACAATTCCCGGGTCTATCTAAAAAAGGGAACCGGATGATGGTACCTGTATACAGATTTTTCTATAAACTAGAACTGAAGGAAAGCTTTCATCACTTCAAGCGGGTCACAGATGCTTTCTTCGTGCCTTTTCTTTTCAATTTTGATCCAGCTCTTGAAAGAAGGAGGGTATCTGATGAGGCTTATAAGGTGGTAAGTAAAGTTGGATGCCTATTTCTTCAATTCCCAACATTTACTTACTTGAGAGTAGGGTGCTACACTGGCTGTCCTTACATGCTGCCACGTTATCCTTCAGATAAGTGGGTTCTCATGGAAACATGCAGACAGTTGATTTTAGTGCAAAAAAAAATGAAGAAGTAACCACAAGCGTGGATTCAAGTTCCCACTGACCATTGGTAGATATACTATCCAACTTGTACAAAAGGATAAGTCTGTTTATGCTGAAATGCAGATCGTGACAATCAAGACCTACAGGTATAGGTTTGATTTGGAATACCAAGATGTCAGAAAAAGATTACAAAAGGGTCATCATCACAAGTACCATTTTGAAGACATCTGGGCTAATTGCAGAGATGAAGAAGCCATTCACAAAATGGATTATTGCAGGTTGACTATTAAGAAAATAAGAGACCTTGATATTGCTGACCTACCAAAGGATTTTGTAGATCCTGGTGATATCATGAATGTTGTCTATGATGAGCAAGGAATTGCTAAAAGGTCGTTTCCTGCAATTCAATGGTCTAGGAAATAAATTACCAACATGAGAGAGAGATTGAAGCCAATCCTAGCCAACACTGCATAATGGTTACATAAGCATGGTTATGAAATGAAAAGTTTTAGAACAGATTTGGAAGTAGAAGAATCTGAAGCAGAAGCTCGCCAATAGCAAGAACTCTGCATGAAAAATAAATCGGTAGCTATTCCCACTTCTTCACGAAGAGGTCCCAGGACCAAGTATACTGTTGGCAAGAAAGATACCCAGTATGTCCCAGAGACAGAAACCATGGAATCTAATCCATCTCACTCTAAAGGTAAAAATTATATTCCAGAGGAGATAGATTCCGATGAAGAAGGAACTTCAAGTGATCAATCCGTTGAAGATGAAGACTCAACAGAAGTAGACTCTGATGCAGAATAGGTTTCTAAAAGCGGGAAAGAGTCTGAAGAAGATTTTGAAGAAGAATCTGAAGGTGATTTTGAAGGTGAACTGGAATCGGAGAGACAAGAAGGTGGTCAACAGGAACCTGGGCATGATCAAGAAAGGACTACTTCTCCTCCTGAGAATGAAGTTGAGGAAATTCCTAGAACATCATCACCTATGATTTCCAATGTTCCTCATACCCCTCCAAATTCAAGAACTCCTCCACCTCCTGTTCCCTCATCACCTATTCCTACCACATGCATTCTTGCAGTTGAGATATCCACTATCCCTACAACATCAACCCCACTTGATACTCCCTCAGTGACAAGCATTCATGTGGTTGATATACTGTCAAGCCCTCCATCGTCCATTCCTAGCCTGTCTTCACCAACATATGATATCACTTCTGAGAATGAATTCAATCGTTTCATGAATGAGTCAATGCGTGATCAGCTCAATGTGCAATCTACAAGAGCAATGATGACAGACACTTCTCCATTGTCACAATACCCATGGTAACTTCAGACGTGACAATAACTTTAGAAATGGTGATGACAACTGAATTGATAGTGAATCTAGAAGTTCACACCTCCTTTCTTCTCCCTTGGCTAATATCTCAAGTGTCGAAGCGGAAGAAGCGAATGATCTCTTCGGAGGAGCTCGACCTTGAAGAGACAGTCCTTCCAAAGGCTAAAGGGAAGAAAAAGGAAAAAGTATACTCGAGGCTGAACGTTGATAAGTCTGGTCACAAGTATGTAGAGATTGGCATACCACCGCATGAAGAAGGTGATGTCAATATGGAAGACTACACGGTGACAAAAGTCCAGCTTGGTAAGGTTACCAATGAAAGTGCAAAGGCCGATGTGCAAGTGACATTGGATATCTTGGCTAGAATACTAGATAAAGTAGAGCAAGCTTGCAATATGTACAAACAGAGGGCAGAGCATTATGCCACTGTAGTAAAGAGACTTGTAGGATCTCCAACTAATGCAAAACCGCTAACAGTGGTAAGTATTGAAGACCCAGCTATCAAGAAAGCTGAGAAGTTCGCCTCCAAAGGTAGAGTGTTGTATGATTTTGTTGAGAAGATTATAGAACATGGATCTCAGACCATAATTGTTGCGAACGAGAAAACTACCTTGTTAGCCAAGCTCACCACAGAGCTTGATAAAGAAAAAAGTGTACTTTCCTAGGAGCGCAGAGATGTGGAAAAATTCCTGCTTACGTGGTCGGAGATGAAGCAGGTAAAGCTCAATAAATTGGTGGAAGTTTGGGTAATTCTTGACAAAGAAAAGTTTGTTGAGGTAAGGGAATCCTTGAAACATCGAATTCAAGTAATTCGATCTCTTACGGAGGATCTCCACCAAGTATAGGAAGATGTCGAAGGACATCGTGTTATTCTTGAGAAAGGTATCAAAGAGTTGCCCGGTCAACTTCTTTAGGAGAATCGTAATTTCCTGCCGGCCACAGAAATATCTCAAATCTTCAAAGAAGCCATCATGAAATTGATTGACAGTTCAGACTTTTCAGAAGCCTCACTGAACGTCATTTGTGATACAAGGCTCACATTGGATAACCTGAAAACACATCTTGACATGCGCAAGAAGGTTCACTCATCTGCCATGAGATCGATCACGAGAATTCACAACATTGTGGATTACACCGTTGGTCCAGATGAGAAGTTCGTGCAAGAGACCAGGAAGAAATATGAAGACTTCCACGCCCAAAGCAATGAAACATGAAGAAGCTTCCTGATCTCCAGTGTTAGACATTTCCGATGCATCCTTTTATGCATCTTGTAAATATTTCCTGACATCTTAAATTTCATTTTGTAAATTGTAATTGCACCAAGTTCGAAGATGTAATCTTTTCAAAACAACTTACACTTTGACTTTGGTCCAAGTTAGGTGAGATCTCCTAAAATCGCTCACCCAACTTTCCTTAATTTCCTCAATTAGATTCCTATTTTTTCTCATCCCTCTTTCTATATAATGTGAGGGATTTCCATTGTAAAGTTTATCCTTTAGTATTTTGCAACAAAGTGCTGCCCTTTTTGAAGCAGAATTGTGAAACTTTGTGTTCATGCTTTGTGAATGAAATTCGATCAATAAAGAAGAAGATTGCAAGCCAGAATTTGTGTTGGATTCCATAATCTTACAAATTGATCTTATTTGGTGGTGATTAGGTGATGGAATCTGAAGGACTCTAAGTAATTTATGTAAACTTTTTGTTGCATCTATTATTTAGATTTACATTTGTGTTTTTGTTTATCTTTCGGTTGAATAATCTACAAGACTTTGCGCTTGTAATTATTCACATTCTTTGGATACTATTGTTGAATAATCTACAAGACTTTGCGTTTGTAATTATTCATGCTCTTTGATAATTTGGTTGGATGATCTACAAGACTTTGAGCTTGTAATTGTTCACGCTGTTTGAGGAATTGTTGCGTCTAAGAAGACTTTGTGCTTCTAACGTGACAAACGATACATTTTTCACAAATCCACCATTGATAAAGCTACGGAACGACTTTGTGCCTTCGTGAGCTTTCCCTTTTATTTTATTTGTTTATTATTAATTACTTCTAGTATCTCTACGCTTTGCTCTGACAAGATAGAGGTATTGGTATTACTGCTAGTTGATCGTTTAAAGTTGTTGAGAATTGTGAACTTCCAACAGTGAAGCATTGTAAACATCTCTGAAAAGAAAGAGAAGGATGAATGTAACACACCCCCCCAACTTCGTAAGTTTTGTTTACATTTTGTAATTAATTTTTTGTTTTACTATTGCTTTTGTCAACAGTAAGAAGGGCGCCTCCCCTTTCCGAGAGGAGAGATTTACATCTCACATAGCTGTGGCTGAAATCCAAGTTGTGTAATCTATCAAAAAGTTGATTACATAATTTTCACCCAAAAATTTTTTGGCGACTCCGATGGGGAACAACATACCCGATCTAAGCCTCACACTTTTGATTGAAGTAGATTAGTTTTCTCTTTCTTGCTGTTCTTTTTTATATTGTTAACTCTATAACATCCATCGTATTCAGCTCTACATTCTGGCAGACCGGATATATACATGAGGATTGAGGGCTCAAGGAGTACCAGATCCACTTTTTGAGGAGTTGTTGCAACGTGACTTTGCATTTACTCTTCCACGAGTAAGGTCACCACTGAAACGTGCTATAAGCTACCCTCCACGTAGCCAAATATCTCCTCTCCCAAGTGTTTGGTATGTTTACTATAGACGTCCTGTTCAGGTACTTGTTGCGCAACAAGTCATGGCCGCACCACCTACTGGACCATGGGGGAATGCTTTTGGTCCCTTTCGTTTGGCTGCACCTTTGCATGAACTACCGCGTGTATCTAGGAAACATCTCCCGAAGTTTTAAGGTGATGGCAAACAACACCCCAATCAGCACATATCCGCATTCTACATTGTTTGTGGCATTCTTAGCATTGAACATGAAGATGTTTTTGTAAGATTGTTCATTGAATCCCTTCAAGGGGTGGCGGCCGAATGGTTCTTCACCCTTCGTAATGCTTCTCACCAATTGGGCCGCTCTTCGCACTAAATTTGAAGAAAGATTTAAACCTGCTGAAGATTCACATGCTCTATTGGCACAACTCACCACCATGCGTAATAAAGCTCACGAGCCTATGCGCGAGTTTGTGGCGAAATTCAATAAATTGGTGACGCGGATCCCAAATGATGCAAGACTAACGGATCATAACCTAAAGTGATTCTTCATCAACACACAACTACCCAAGGTGAGTTTCTACTTACGTAGGGAAAATCTTGTTAATGTTGAAGCGGCCCAGCAATTGGCTACCAGTCTGGAGGACGACATGATCCTTGCTAGAGAAATCAAGATGGGAACTAACAAAAATAAAAGGATGCAAGCCTCAGGGTCTTCGGCATCCAATTTTAGTACTCCCAGTGCCAGCTCAAATTCCACAGATACCATGGTCTAAAGGCTGGCAAATGAAGTTTTGTCTCTTAAGAAACAAGTTTCAAGTAATAACAACAGTAAAAATTACAAGGACGTCCCTAGGAGGACTTTTCCTAATTATGCTGGCAACAAAAATTAGAATCGTCTCCCAGCACCTCCAGGAAGGCTTGCTCTGGAAGCCCCGCCCGCTAACAATGCTGTGGGATACTATGAGACCGAACAAGATGATTATGCGCAGCCTGAATACCCTGAAGAAGAAAATGTCGATCTCTTCCAAAGAGAAGAAACTGAACTAGCTGGCGACTCCAAGATTAGCTATTTGCAAATGATGGAAGAAGAAGAAGAAGATGACTTGGTGACTGAAACTTACGCTGTTTTTACGTGGCATCAACAAAATCAGCTTGATAAAGCTCAAGCTGCTGCTGTTCCAGAAAAAGAGAAGCCACCAGTAACGATCACCAAAAGAGGATCTCCCCTCCCTTGGAAACCTAAGAAAGCAGCAAATCCACAAGTAAGTGCACCTCGCTCTCCTTCATCAACTCCTATTATTCCTAAAGCTAATCCTCTCATTCCAAAGACTAGTGTACCTTTTGTGAAACCAATCAGTGAAGTTACGACTTCCAACCTACAAAGTTCTTTCGAGGCTTTTGACATTATTGACCATGCCAAGAAAACCAAGGTTCAAATGTCCGAGGCTGAATACCTCAAAGCCAACCCTGACCAATTTGACAGGCTTGTCAAGTTTGTCAATGATAAAAGAATTTCCCCAAGTCAGGATACACCTCCTGACATCCCAGTTACTCCTAAACCCAAGATATCACAGAGTAACCTTGTATCTAATCCTCCAACCGCCTCCAAATGCATTGATCCATTTTTCATCTCCCTACTTGTAAATGGTTTCAAGCTGACTAACTATATTATAGACTCTAGTGCATCCGACAATGTGATGCCTGCCAAGGTAGCTACTGCTTTAGGCTTCAAAATGACCAAAACTTTCAGTCGTTGTTTTTCCATGGAGAATAAACAAGTGCCATTAATTAGCTAGATCAAAGATGTGCAATACGCATTCGCTGCATACCAAGAGAAGAAAATAAAAATGAAGGTCCTTGTGGCCGATGTACCAGCTTCCTACGAAATCCTCCTTGGATGCAATTTCTACAAAGATGTTGGAGGAGAATTAAGTATGGATATGTCTGAAGCAAGAATACTAGTAAAAGGTGTGATGTAAAAGTTGATCCCTGAAAAAGAATCAAAGTTTTCATTTGCCAAATCAGATGATCCCAGAGCTCAGTTTTTGTTTGAATCATCAGGCGTGGGAACTTACTATCTACAGATGAATGAGGTAGGGGAATCCTCAACTCAAAATGAGTTAGAAAATGATGATATTTATTCCACTTCAAATGAGACGTCATCAGGTGATTTGTCTATCTCCGACCATGAATCTTCGTCAGATAATGAAGCTTTGGACTTCAACACTATTAGCATTGGTGATCCCAACGGTGTCTGGTTGCTCGAATTTGATGGTAGCTACTCTTCCGCCGGCTCTAGAGCAGGAATGGTTTTTCTTTCACCAACAGGAAATTTTTTCCCTTTCTCCTTCAAGTTACAGTTTGATAACACCAATAACACTGCCGAGTATGAAGCCCTGTTGTTGGGAATGCAAGTCGCACTAAAGAAAGGTATAAAAAATCTTCATGCACAAGGTGATGCCGAGCTGATAGTATGTCAAGTGAGAAATCTCTATCATACAAAGAATGATAGACTCAGGCATTATCACAATCTAGTGTGGGATTCTGTTGAGGAATTCGAAGGTTTTGATATCTCTGTTGTTCCCAGAGAATACAATACTAGAGTTGATTCCCTCGCAATCTCTGCCACACTCTTGGTACCACACAAAGACTTTAAAGGTTCTACCTACACCATAGAGTTGGTTTTCCACCCAAGTGTCCCTGACAATTCAGAGAACTGGCAGATTTTCAATGATGATCATCAAATCGCCTTTCTTGAGAAAGCAGAGAATTTTGATGAGTTGTATTTTGAGGGCAGCAATTCTCCGCCTCGAGAATCTGTGTCTAATATAGATCCTGTCACACGTGAAAAATATTTGCAACTCAAAGGGAATAAGATTCCCAAAGGATTGGTATCCTTGGAAAAGCTTTTTGACAAGCATGATCGCCACGTGAAGAAGCAACTCTCAGATTCTGACTCATCTGATGAAGCAGAACTGATTAATTTAGGGACTGAAGCCAACCCTAAGATGGTGAACATTGGCAAATGTTGCACGGCTGAAGAAAGAAGATAGATTGCTCAACTACTACAGGAGTATATTGATGTCTTGGCATATTCATACGAAGATCTAAAATCATTTCGGCCAAAAGAAGTGCAACATGATATTCCTCTCAAGGTTGGAGCTTTTCCTTACAAACAAAAGCAGAGGCAATACAATCCCAAGATCTCTGGAACAATTTTGGTGGAAGTACAAAAGATGTTGAATGTATGGATAATATTTCCTATCCATTATTCAATGTGGATAGCCAATATCGTCCCTGTTCGTAAGAAGAATGGCAAAATCCGAATTTGTGTAGATTTCAGAAATCTAAATCAATTGTCTCTCAAAGACAATTACCCACTTCCAGTGATGGATCAAGTCCTAAAAAATGTAACTGGATCTAAGATGCTCTCCATGCTAGACAGATTTTCTGGCTATAATCAAATTGAAGTTGATTCAAGCGAACAACACAAAACCGCTTTCACAACGCCATGGGGAACCTTTGCATATCGTAGGATGTCGTTTGGTTTGATTAGCGCTGGCGCTACATTCCAACGTGCCATGGATCTCGCTTTCTATGACATGATGGGCAAGTTCATTGTGGTGTATCTTGACGATCTCACAGTTTTCTCTAAGCAACGTCATGATCATTTCTACCACTTAAGGAGGTTTCTTCCAGACTTTGCTGAAAAGACCCGTCATATTGTGAATATGATGAAGGGTAACGCCACATTCCATTGGACGGCAGAAGGCAAAGCAAAGTTCGATGATATCAAGGAGGCCATTGCTCATGTGCCTGTGTTGGTTTGCCCCAACTACACCAAATATTTTATTATGTATAGTTATGCTTCCGAGCATACACTATCAGCAATTTTGGTACAGGAAAATGATGAAGGCTTTGAATCCCCCATTGCATTCATGAGCTGCCCCCTGAAGGATTATGAATTGAAATATTCTCAAATGGAGAAGCATGCTTTTGCAGTTGTGAAAGCCGTCAAGCATTTCTGGTTCTACATTCTAAGCAGTCATGTGAAGGTTCTCGTCCTAGATTCGACTGTTAAGTCTATCCTAACACAACAAGAATTTGGAACAAAAAGAGGCAATTGGATTGCCAAGATTCAGGAATATGATCTGGAAATTAAACCCACCAAGTTGATACATGGACATGGACTTTGTCAGCTTATTGCCGAAAATAGTCCAGATGAAGAAATTTCAGAGGATGAAGAAGTTTCAGACGAGGAGGAGTTCGATCTCAGTACACTTCCAATGGTACTATTTGTTAGCACCACTGACGAATGGTATTCCAACATCACTCACTTCCTCACATATGGAGAATGCCCTAATCACTTGACTCCAAAGGAAAAGAGGACCATCAAGCTAAAATTAGCTAATTTTTTCTTATGGGACAACGGCTTGTATAAGCGTGCAATGGACGGGACGTTTCTCAGATGCGTTGATAAGGAACAACAGCAAAAATTGCTGAAATCTTATCATGATTTGGCATGTGGTGGACATTTCTTAGCGCCAGTAACTACTCACAAAATCTTGAGAGCAAAGTATTACTGGCCCACACTTTTTCAGGACACGTACTCTTGGGTATGTAAGTGTGAATTGTGCCAATAGTTTGTCAGTCGTCCCAAGTTGGCATCTTTTCCATTAAAACCTGTTGTGATCGAAGAACCTTTCCAGCAATGGGGCATTGACTTCATAGGTGCAGTTAATCCATCTTCAAGCACTGGACATATCTATGTTTTAACTGCTACTGACTATTTCACCAAATGGGTGGAAGTGATACCTACCAAGCGTGCTACTTCAGAAGTAGTGTGCAGTTTCTTAAAAGAAAGCATTATTTTCAGGTTCGGTGTGCCAAACAAGATTGTTGTTGACAATGCTTCCGCCTTCTCATCAAACGACATTACTGAGTTTTGTTTTGAACATGGTATAACTTTGTCACATTCTTCTGACTATTATACGCAAGGTAATGGTCAGGCAGAATCTAGCAACAAGAATTTGGTGACTATAATCCGCAAGCTGGTGGATGAGAATCAACGTTTGTGGCACAAGGCTTTGTTTGACGCTTTGTGGGCAGACAGGATAACTTCGAAGTGAGCAATCAGGATGTCTTCTTTTCAACTCTTGTACGGGTTGAATGCTGAGATTCCTATAACCTTGGAATTACCAGCCCTCAAACTGGCTAAGGCCATTGAGGATGAGACGTTTGACAACTCTTTTGATAAGCGCATCATGTATCTCTCTGAATTGGAAGAGAATCTGGTTCAAGTGGCTGACCGCATCGCGGAACACCAGGACCAAGTGAAGAAGCTATTTGACAAAAAAGCTAAGTCTTGAGAATTTCAAATTGGCGACCTCGTTCTCCTGTGGGACAAACGAAGAGAACCAAAGGGTATGCACGGGAAATTTGACTCACTGTGGATAGGACCTTTCTAAATACATCAGTTACATGGTGAAAATAGTTTCTTGTTAGCGTACGTAGATGGAACACCATTTTCTTTTCCTCATAGTGGGCAACATCTCAAGCACTTTACACAGTAAAGAGGTTGGCGTTGGTATGAAAATACTTTTTATTTTTTAAGTCCTTGGATGATGGATGGATAAAGGCAATTGAATTCTTGAATTCTTCTTCCTTCATTATTTTCAAAGAACGACCGAAGGAAGATCCCCAATAGGAGCCAGCTGTTATCGTGGAATCTAGCAGCGCTCGTTCCACGGATAACCCCCCTACGAAACTTGTCTGTTTCCTAGGATTCATGAAGTTTAAGTACGCATAACGAGGTGATTTTCAAACCACCTTGAAATGCATTCCAAAGCATTGAATATTCAATTCGAGCATCCCCTTATGTTTGCCTCGCGAAGACCTTCGAAATGAGCTCCTTCACGAAGTCTCACTGTTCGTACTTAGCGAATTGTGAAAAATGCAGTAGCACTGAAAAAGTGCGCTCATCATCACAAGCCAAATTTGGATAAGTATGAAAAGTGTAGGGGCACTAATTTTTAGCGCCCCTGCATGAAAGTGAAGTCTTTTGAAATGTAATAGCGCTAAAAAAGTGCGCTATTACACTTTTTTCCCACAGTTAGTCATTTTCTGGCCCTGACATGTTTCTTCATGTTTTTCGCATTTTTCGTTCATCATGCCACTTTTCGTGCCTAAATTTATTGCTCGAAATGAGTTAGGTTTTTGAGTTACCATTTACTTAAAAGTGTTTTATTTTTCCTTTTTCATTATTTATGATCTTTATTCTTTTTTTCTTCTTGTTGGGCGAGTTCTCTTCAAACTGCAATCACATTTTTGAGAAATTCAAAATTCCTCTCTAGCAATCTTCGCCTTTGCTCTTGGTAAGTCTTTCTCTTTATTTTATCTTCATTCTATTCATTATGTTAACATTACTTTGTATGTTTCTAAGGTTTTACTTATGCATTTTTTTTTATCTTCTTTTTCTTCTCACGTTTTTCCTTCTACCCACCCGTTTTCTTTATTCTACTGTTGGTATGGAATCTTGTCTATTTTTCAAGCACTTTGTTCCTCTTACCCTAGTTACTTTATGGTTTATCATCACACGTTCTTCTTTCCATCACTTGTTTTAGAAAATGTCCTCATGTACATACGCGTTTTCCTCTTTTGTTTTAAGTTGTTCTTACTTGCGTATTTTGGTCTCTTCACACGTTTCCTATGCTACTACTTTGAAATGGAAATAGTTGAAAATATCATGCACTTCAAAAAATGTTCTCAAGTGTTGCTTCTAATCCTCTCAATACTTCCATATCTTCAAAGCATCACATTATGTTTTTGTTACCTTTCCCAAACAAGGAAGCGCACCCTTTCAATGCCAAGAAAGCAATTACCAACTTTGCAGTGAGAGATGTCATGGCACTAAAAAAGGGCACCCTGGCATTTTGATAATTTTTTCTAACACTGAAAAGTGTAGGAGCCCACTTTTTTAGTGCTCTTGCATAAAATTTTGAATTCCCAAAAATGTAAGAGCGTTGAAAAAGTGCGCCCTTACACTTTTCACAATTTTTTCCATATGAACTTCAAACCTGCCTGTTTCAATTCTGAACCTTGCTCCTTCCACTTTGTACATTGTTATACATGCCTTATCATCCGCTCCACATTTTCCCATCATCATTGCTCATTTTGCACATCCCCATGCTACCTAATAACTAATGTTTGTTCTGGCTCGACACCTTGCAGTCTCTTTTCAAAGATCTTCAAAGTTCGAGTGATCAAAGTTTCAGTTGTTCTTGATGACTACTAGTAAACCTCCGTCTTCTTCAAGAGCAAAAGGAAAAATGAAGTATAAATATCAAGGTGTTTATCCGCCGACCGTAGTGGTCTCCAAGGTGGAAGAAATAAAGGACACAGAGGTTGGCCATCAAGACTTGGTTGATTTTGCGAAGCAAACAGAGATGAAGCCTCTTCCTGATCCAATGAGAGCAATTGTACACAGTAACCTGCATTTGGTAGCTATGTTCCCTATAACTGCACATTATACGGAGTTTGTTCTTCAGGTGGCATCTCATTACATCAGAGAAAGTAGAAGTGTGATCGATTCTTTTGGGCACAAAATTCTAAGACTCAACCCCGATTTCTTTGACATTGTGTTTAAGGTTCCTCAAATGGAAAAATACATTGATATTTCTATACAAAAAGCACAAGAGGTCTTTGACGCTGATCCCAACAAAGCTAAAAACCTGATAAATGCTCAATGGTTGAAGAAGCCTAGAACATCTATTTCCAAATGGCCAAAGGGACTCCTACGAAGCAATTTCAAGGATGATGTCAAAGATATGATCACATTTTTAAGCAGAGTAAAAGGCTTGCCAGAATCGTCCACTTTTCACAATTGGATGTATGAATACATAAGGATTATAAGAAGACAAAAGGTTCACATTGACTGGGGCAAACATATCAGTGATGAAATACATGAGTAGCTAATCAATGCTCCTTCCACATTGAAATTCTATATGACTTCTTACCTGGTGTACGCGGCAGCTGTAATGAGACAATTCCCAGGTCTATCTACAAAAGGGAATCGGATGATGGTACCTGTATACAAATTTTTCTATGAACTGGAACTGAAGGAAAGCTTTCATCACTTCAGGCGGGTCATAGATGCTTTCTTCACGCCTTTTCTTTTCAATTTTGATCCAGCTCTTGAAAGGAGGGTATCTGATGAGGCTTATAAGGTGGTAAGTAAAGTTGGATGCCTATTTCTTCAATTCCCAACGTTTACTTACTTGAGAGTAGGGTGCTACACTGGCTGTCCTTACATGCTACCACATTATCCTTCAGATAAGTGGGCTCTCATGGAAACATGCAGATAGTTGATTTCAGTGCAAAAAGAAACGAAGAAGCAACAAGAAGCGTGGATTCAAGTTCCCACTGACAATTGGTAGATATACTATCCCAACTGTACAAAAGGCTAAGTCTGTTTATGCTGAAATGCAGATCATGACAATCAAGACCTACAGGTATAGGTTTGATTTTGATTACCGAGATGTCAAAAAAAGATTACAAAAGGGTCATCATCACAAGTACCATTTTGAAGACATCTGGGCTGATTGTAGAGATGAAGAAGCCATTCACAAAATGGATTATTGCAGGTTGGCTATTCAGCAGATAAGAGACCTTGATATTGCTGACCTACCAGAGGATTTTGCAGATCCTAGTGATATCATGAATGCTATCTATGATGAGCAAGGAATTGCTAAAAGGTCGTTGCCTGCAATTCAATGGTCTAGGATAGAAATTACCAGCATGAGAGAGAGATTGAAGCCAATCCTAGCCAACACTGATGAATGGTTACATAAGCATGGTTATGAAATGAAAAGTTTCATAGAAGATTCAGAAGGAGAAGAATCTGAAGCAGAAGCTCGCCAACAGCAAGAACTCCGCATGAAAAATAAATCGGCAACTATTCCCACTTCTTCACGAAGAGGTCCCAAGATCAAGTTTACTGTTGGAAAGAAAGATACCTAGTTCATCCTAGAGACAGAAACCACAGAATCTAATCCATCTCGCTCTAAAGTTAAAAAGTCTATTCCAAAGGAGATAGATTCTGATGAAGAAGGAACTTCAAGTGATCAATCCGCTGAAGATGAAGACTCAGCAGAAGTAGACTCTGATGCAGAAGAGGTTTCTGAAAGCAGGAAAGAGTCTGAAGGTGATTTTGAAAGTGAACTTGAATCAGAGAGACAAGAGGGTGATCAACAGGAACTCGGGCATGATCAAGAAAGAACTACTTCTCCTCCTGAGAATGAAGTTGAGGAAATTCCTAGAATGTCATCACCTGTGATTTCTAATGTTCTTCATACCCCTCCATATTCAAGAACTCCTCCACCTCATGTTCCCTCGTCACCTATTCCTACCACATCCATTCCTGCAATTGAGATATCCACTATCCTAGCCTATCTTCACCAACATATGATATCACTTCTGAGAATGAATTCAATTGTTTCATGAATGAGTCAATGCGTGATCAACTCAATGAGCAATCTACTAGAGCAATGATGACAGACACTTCTCCTATTCTCACAATACCCATGGTAACTTCAGACGTTACAATAACTTCAGTAGTGGCGATGACAACTGAATTAACAGTGAATCTAGAAGTTCACACCTCCTTTCTTCCCCTTTGGATAATATCTCAAGTGTCGAAGCGGAAGAAGCAAATGATCTCTCCGAAGGAGCTCGACCTCGAAGAGATAGTCCTTCCAAAGGATAAAGGGAAGAAAAAGGCAAAAGTATACTCGAGGCTGAACGTTGATAAGTCTGGTCACAAGTATGTAGAGATTGGCATACCACCGCATGAAGAAGGTGATGTCAATATGGAAGACTACACGGTGACAAAAGTCCAGCTTGACAAGGTTACCAATGAAAGTGCAAAGGCCGATGCGCAAGTAACATTGGATATCTTGGTTGGAAGACTGGATAAAGTAGAGCAAGCTCGCAATATGTACAAACAGAGGGCAAAGCATTATGCCACTGTAGTAAAGAGACTTGCAGGATCTCCAACTAATGCAAAACCATTGACAGTGGTAAGTATTGAAGACCTGGCTGTCAAGAAAGCTGAGAAGTTCACCTCCAAAGGCAGAGTGTTGTATGATTTTTTTGAAAAGATTATAGAACATGGATCTCAGAGCATAATTGTTGCAGACGAGAAAACTACCTTGTTAGCCAAGCTCACCACAGAGCTTGATAAAGAAAAAAGTGTACTTTCCCAGGAGCGCAGAGATATGGAAAAATGCCTGCTGAAGTGGTCGGAGATGAAGTAGGTAAAGCTCGGTAAATTGGTGGAAGTTTGGGTAATTCCTGACAAAGAAAAGTTCGTTGAGGTAAGGGAATCCTTGAAACATCGAATTCAAGTAATTCGATCTCTTACAGAGGATCTCCACCAAGTACGGGAAGATGTTGAAGGACATTGTGTTATGCTTGAGAAAGGTATCAAAGAGTTGCCCGGTCAACTTCTTCAGGAGAATCATAATTTCCTGCCGACCACAGAAATATCTCAGATCTTCAAAGAAGCCATCATGAAATTGATTGACAGTTCAGACTTTTCAGAAGCCTCATTGAACGTCATTTGTGATACAAGGCTCACATTGGATAACCTGAAAATGCATCCTGATAGGTGCAAGAAGGTTCACTCATCTGCCATGAGTTTGATCATGAGAATTCACACCATTGTGGATTACACCGTTGGTCCAGATGAGAAGTTCGTGCAAGAGAAAAGGAAGAAATATGAAGACTTCCGTGCCCAAAGCAAGGAAACATGAAGAAGCTTCCTAATCTCCAGTGTTAGACATTTCCAATGCATCCTTTTATGCATCTTGTAAATATTTCCTGACATCTTAAATGTCTTTTTGTAAATTGTAATTGCACCAAGTTCGAAGATGTAATCTTTTGAAAACAAATTAAACTCTGAATTTGGTCCAAGTTAGGTGAGATCTAAAATCGCTCACCCAACTTTCCTTAATTTCCTCAATTAGATTCCTAATTTTGCTCATCCCTCTTTCTATATAATGTGAGGGATTTCCATTGTAAAGTTTATCCTTTAGTATTTTGCAACGAAGTGCTACCCTTTTTGAAGCAGAATTGTGAAACTTTGTGTTCATGCTTTGTGAATGAAATTCGATCAATAAAGAAGAAGATTGCAAGCCAGACTTTGTGTTGGATTCGATAATCTTACAAATTGATCTTATTTGGTGGTGATTAGGTGATGGAATCTAAAGGACTCTAAGTAATTTATGTAGACTTTGTGTTGCATCTATTATTTAGATTTACATTTGTGTTTTTGTTTATCTTTCGGTTGAATAATCTACAAGACTTTGCACTTGTAATTATTCACGTTCTTTGGATACTATTGTTGAATAATCTACAAGACTTTGTGCTTGTAATTATTCATGCTCTTTGATAATTTGGTTGGATGATCTACAAGACTTTGTGCTTGTAATTATTCATGCTATTTGAGGAATTGCTGCGTCTAAGAAGACTTTGTGCTTCTAACGTGACAAACGATACATTTTTCATAGATCCACCATTGATAAAGCTACGGAACGACTTTATGCCTTCGTGAGCTTTCCCTTTTATTTTATTTGTTTATTATTAATTACTTATGGTATCTCTATGCTTTGCTTTGACAAGATAGAGGTATTGGTATTACTGGTAGTTGATCGTTTAAAGTTGTTAAGAATTGTGAACTTCCAACAGTGAAGCATTGTAAAAATATTCTCTTAAAAAAGAGAGAAGGATGAATGTAACAAACCCCCCCACTTCGTAAGTTTTGTGTATATTTTGTAATTACTTTTTTGTTTTACTATCACTTCAGTCAGCAGTAAGAAGGGTGCCTCCCCTTTCCGAGAGGAGAGATTTACATCTCACATAGTTGTGGCTAAAATCCAAGTTGTGTAATCTATCGAAAAGCTAATTACATAATTTTCACCCAACAATTTTTTGGCGACTCTGCTGGGGAACAACATACGCAATCTAAGCCTCACGGTTTTGATTGAAGTAGATAAGTTTCCTCTTTCTTGTTGTTCTTTTGTATATTGTTAACTCTATAACATCCATCGTATTCAGCTCTACATTCTGGCGAACCGGATATATACACGACGATTGAGGGCTCAAGGAGTAGCAGATCCACTTTTTGAGGAGTTGTTGCAACGCAACATTCCATTTACTCTTCCACGAGTAAGGTCACCACTGCAATGTGCTATAAGCTACCCTCCACGTAGCCAAAGATCTCTCCCAAGTGTTTGGTCTATTTACCGCAGACGTCCTGTTTAGGTACCTGTTGCGCAACCAGTCATAGCCACACCACCTACTGGACCATGGGGGAATGCTTTTGGTCCCTTTTGTTTGGCTGCACCTTTGCATGAACTACCGCGTGTATCCAGGAAACATCTCCCGAAGTTTCAAGGTGATGGAAAACAACACCCCAATCAGCACATATCTGCATTCTACATCGTTTGTGGCATTCTCAGCATTGAACATGAAGATGTTTCTATAAGATTGTTCATTGAATCCCTTCAAGGGGTGGCGGCCGAATGGTTCTTCACCCTTCCTAACGCTTTTGTCACCAATTGGGCTACTCTTCGCACTAAATTTGAAGGAAGATTTAAACCTGCTAAAGATTCACATGCTCTATTGGCACAGCTCACCACCATGCGTAAGGAAGCTCACGAGCCTATGCATGAGTTTGTGGAGAAATTCAATAAATTGGTGATGCAGATCCCAAATGATGCAAGACCAATGGATCACAACCTAAAGTGCTTCCTCATCAACATACAACTACCCAAGGTGAGTTTCTACTTACATAGGGAAAATCTTGTTAATGTTGAAGCGGCCCAGCAATTGGCTACCAGTCTGGAGGATGACATGATCCTTGCTGGAGAAATCAGGATGGGAACTAAGGGAAATAAAAGGATGCAAACCTCAAGGTCTTCGGCATCCAATGTTAGTACTCCCAGTGCCAGCTCAAATTTCACATATCCCATGGTCCAAAGGCTGGCGAATGAAGTTTTTCCTCTTAAGAAACAAGTTTCAAGTAATAACAACAATAAAAATTACAAGGATGTCCCTTGGAGGAATTTTCCTAGTTATGCTGGCAACAAAAATCAGAATCGTCTCCCAGCACCTCCAGGAAGGCTTGCTCTGGAAGCCCCACCCGCTAACAATGCTGCGGGATAATATTAGACTAAACAAGATGATTATGCGCAACCCGAATACCCTAAAGAAGAAAATGTCGATCTCTTCCAAGAAGAAGAAACTGAACCATCTGGCGAGTCCAAGATTAGCTATTTGCAAATGATGGAAGAAGAAGAAGAAGAAGAAGATGACTTGGTGACTAACACTTACGCTATTTTTACGCAGCATCAACAAAATCAGCTTGATAAAGCTCAAGTTGCTGCTGTTCCAGAAAAAGAGAAGCTGCCAATAACGATCACCAAAAGAGGATCTCCCCTCCCTTGGAAACCTAAGAAACCAGAAAATTTACAAGTAAGTGCACCTCGCTCTCCTTCATCAACTCCCGTTATTCCTAAAGCTAATCCTCTCGTTCCAAAGACCAGTGTACCTTTTATGAAACCAATCGGTGAAGTTACGACTTCCAACCTACAAAGTTCTTTTCAGGCTTTTGACTTTATTGACCATGCCAAGAAAACAAAGGTTCAAATGTCTGAGGCTGAATACCTCAAAGCCAACCCCGACATATTTGACAGGCTTGTCAAGTTCGTCAATGATAAAAGAATTTCCCCAAGTCAGGATACGCCTCCTGACATTCCAGTTACTCCTAAACCCAAGATATCACAGAGTAACCTTGTATCTAATCCTCCAACTGCCTCCAGACACATTGATCCATTTTTCATCTCCCTACTTGTAAATGGTTTCAAGCTGAGTAACTGTGTCATAGACTCTGGTGCATCCGACAATGTGATGCCCGCCAAGGTAGCTACTGCTTTAGGCCTCGAAATGACCAAAACTTTCAGCTATTGTTTTTCCATGTAGAATAAACAAGTGCCATTAATCGGCCAGATCAAAGATGCGCAATACGCATTCGTCGCATACCCAGAGAAGAAAATAAAAATGACGGTCCTTGTGGCCAATGTACCAACTTCCTACAGAATCCTCCTCGAACGCAATTTCTGCAAAGATGTTGGAGGAGAATTAAGTATGGATATGTCTGAAGCAAGAATACCAGTAAAAGGTGTTATGCAAAAGCTGATCCATGAAAAAGAATCAAATTTTTCAATTGCCAAATCAGATGATCCCAGAGCTATGTTTTTGTTTGAATCATCAGCTGTAGGAACTTACTATCTACAGACGAATGAGGTAGGGGAATCCTCGACTCAAAATGAGTTAGAAAATGATGATATTTCTTCCACTTCAAATGAGACGTCATCAGGTGATTTTTCTATCTCTGACCATGAATCTTCGTCAGATAACGAAGCTTTGGACTTCAACACTATTAGCATTGGTGATCCCAATGGTGTCTGGTTACTTGAATTTGATGGTAACTGCTCTTCCACTGGCTCTGGAGCAGAAATGCTTTTTATTTCACCAACATGAAAGTTTTTCCCTTTCTCCTTCAAGTTGCAGTTTGATAACACCGATAACACTGCCGAGTATGAAGCCCTGTTGTTGGGAATGCAAGTCGCACTGAAGAAAAGTATAAAAAATCTTCATGCACAAGGTGATGCCGAGCTGATAATATGTCAAGTGAGAAATCTCTATCAGACAAAGAATGATAGACTCAGGCATTATCATAATCTAGTGTGGGATTCTGTTGAGGAATTCGAAGGTTTTGATATCTCTGTTGTTCCCAGAGAATACAATACTAGAGTTGATTCCCTCGCAATCTCTGCCACACTCTTGGTACCTCACAAAGACTTTAAAGGTTTTACCTACACCATAGAGTTGGTTTTCCACCCAAGTGTCCCTAACAATTCACAGAACTGGCAGATTTTCAATGACGATCATCAAATCACCGCCTTTCTTGAAAAAGCAGAGAATTTCGATGAGTTGTATTTTGAGGGCAGCAATTCTCCACCTCAAGAATTTGTGTCTAATATAGATCCTATCATGAGTGAAGAATATTTGCAACACAAAGGGAATAAGATTCCCAAAGGATTGGTATCCTTGGAAAAGCTTTTTGACAAGAATGATCGCCATGTAAAGAAGCAACTCTTAGATTCTGACTCATCTGATGAAGCGGAACAGATTAATTTAGGGACTAAAGCCAACCCTAAGATGGTGAACATTGGAAAATGTTGCACGGCTTAAGAAAGAAGACAGTTTGCTCAGCTACTATAGGAGTATATTGATGTCTTGGCATATTCATACGAAGATCTAAAATCATTTCGGCCAAAAGAAGTGCAACATGATATTCCTCTCAAGGTTGGAGCTTTGCCTTACAAACAAAAGCAGAGGCAGTACAATCCCAAGATCTCTGGAACAATTTTTGGGGAATTTCAAAAGATGTTGAATGCACGGATAATATTCCCTATCCATCATTCACCGTGGATAGCCAATATCATCTGCGTTCGTAAGAAGAATGGCGAAATTCGGATTTGTGTAGATTTCAGAAATCTAAATCAATTATCTCTCAAAGACAATTACCCACTTCCAGTGATGGATCAAGTCCTACAAAATGTAACTGGATTTGAGATGCTCTCCATGCTAGATGGATTTTCTGGCTATAATCAAATTGAAGTTAATTCAATCGATCAACACAAAACAGCTTTCACAATGCCATGGGGAACCTTTGCATATCATAGGATGTCATTTGGTTTGATCAACGCTGGCGCTACATTCCAATGTGCCATGGATCTCGCTTTTCATGACATGATGGGCAAGTTCATTGTGGTGTATCTTGACGATCTTACAGTTTTCTCTAAGCAACATCATGATCATTTCTACCACTTGAGGCAAACCCTTGAAAGATGCCGTTAGCACGGTATCTCCCTAAATCCGAAAAAGTCAACTTTTGGGGTGACAGAAGGTAAACTTCTTGGTCACATTGTATCTACAGAAGGAATCAAGATTGACTTGGAAAGAGTCAATGGAATTAAATCTCTCCATTTTCTGTCAAGCAAGAAAGTTGTTCATTCTTTCTTCGGCAAGGTAAAGTTCTTAAGGAGGTTTCTTCTAGACTTTGCTGAAAAGACCCATCATATTGTGAATATGATGAAGGGTAACACCACATTCCATTGGACGATAGAAGGCAAAGCATCGTTCGATGATATCAAGGAGGCCATTGCTCATGCGCCTATGTTGGTTTGCCCCAACTACACCAAAGATTTTGTTATGTACAGTTATGCTTCCGAGCATACACTATCAACAATTTTGGTACAGGAAAATGATGAAGGCTTTGAATCCCCCATTGCATTCATTAGCTGCCCCCTGAAGAATTATGAATTGAAATATTCTCAAATGGAGAAGCGTGCTTTCACAGTTGTGAAATCCGTCAAGCATTTCCGGTTCTACATTTTAAGTAGTCATGTGAAGGTTCTCGTCCCAGATTCAATTGTTAAGTCTATCCTAACACAACAGGAATTTGGAACAAAAAGAGGCAATTGGATTGCCAAGATTCAGGAATATAATCTAGAAATTAAACCCACTAAGTTGATACGTTGAGGTGGACTTTGTCAGCTTATTGCCAAAAATAGTCATGATGAAGAAATTTCAGAGGATAAAGAAGTTTCAGACAAGGAGGAGGTTGATCTCGGTACACTTACAATGGTACTATTTGTTAGCACCACTGACGAATGGTATTCCAACATCACTCACTTCCTCACATATGGAGAATGCCCCAATCACTTGACTCCAAAGGAAAAGAGGACCATCAAGCTCAAATTAGCTAATTTTTTCTTATGGGACAATGGCTTGTATAAGTGTGCAATGGACGGGACATTTCTTAGATGCATTGATAAGGAACAACAGCAAAAATTGCTGAAATCTTATCATGATTTGGCATGTGGTGGACATTTCTCAGTGCCAGTAACTACTCACAAAATCCTGAGAGTGAAGTATTACTGGCCCACACTTTTTCAGGACACATACTGTTGGGTGCGTAAGTGTGAATTGTGCCAACAGTTTGTCGGTCATCCCAGGTTGGCATCTTTGCCATTAAAACCTGTCGTGATCAAAGAACCTTTCCAACAATGGGGCATTGACTTCATAGGTGCAGTTAATCCATCATCAAGCGCTGGACATATCTATGTTTTAACTGCTACTGACTATTTCACCAAATGGGTGGAAACGATACCTACCAAGCGTGCTACTTCAAAAGTAGTGTGCAGTTTCTTAAAAGAAAGCATTATTTCCAGGTTCGCTGTGCTGAACAAGATTGTTGCTGACAATGCTTCCGCCTTCTCATCAAACGAGATTACTGAGTTTTGTTTTGAACATGGTATAACTTTGTCACATTCTTCTGACTATTATACGCAAGGTAATGGTCAGGCAGAATCTAGCAACAAGAATCTGACCAAGTGAAGAATTTGTTTGACAAAAAAGCTAAGTCTCAAGAATTTCAAATTGGCGACCTCATTCTCCTATGGGACAAACGAAGAGAACCAAAGGGTATGCACAGGAAATTTGACTAACTGTGCACAGGACCTTTCCAAATACATCAGTTGCATCGTGAAAATAGTTTCTTGTTAGCATACGGAGATAGAACGCCATTTTCCCTTCCTCACAGTGGGCAACATCTCAAGCACTTTACACAATAAAGAGGTTGGTGTTGGTATGTAAATATTTTTTATTTTTTAAGTCCTTTTGAGTCTTTATGTTTTAATTTTTATCGTCATCATCACCTGACTCTAAGCCCAATGGATGGATAAAGGCACTTGAATTTAGGAATTCTTCTTCCTTCATTCTTTTCAAAGAATGATCGAAGGAAGATCCCCAATAGGAGCTAGCTGTTATCACGGAATCTCGCAGCACTCATTCCATGAATAACCCCCTACGAAACTTGTTTGTTTCCTAGGATTCGTGAAGTTCAAGTACGCATAACGAGGTGATTTTCAAGCCACCTTGAAATGCATTCCAAAACCTCGAATAGTCAATTTGAGCATCCCCTTATGTTCGCCTCGTGAGGATCTTCGAAATGAGCTCCTTCGTGAAGTCTCACTATTCCTACTTAGCGAATTGTGAAAAATGCAGTAGCACTGAAAAAGTGTGCTCCTCATCACAAGCCAAATTTGGCTAAGTATGAAAAGTGTAGGGACGCTAATTTTTAGTGCCCCTAAATGAAAGTGAAGTCTTTTAAAATTTAATAGCACTAAAAAAGTGGGCTATTACACTTTTTTCCCACACAGTCTTTTTCTGGCCCTAGCGCGTTTCTTAATGTTTTTCACATTTTTCGTTCATCGTGCCACTTTTCGGGCCTAAATTTATTGCTCGACTTGAGTTAGGTTTTTGAGTTACCATTTACTTAAAAGTGTTTTATTTTTCCTTTTTCATTATTTATGATCTTTATTCTTCTTTTCTTCTTGCTAGGCGAGTTCTCTTCAAACTGCAATCACGTTTTTGAGAAATTTGAAATTCCTCTCCAGCAATCTTCACCTTTTCTCTTGGCAAGTCTTTCTCTTTACTTTCTCTTCATTCTCTTCATTATGTTAACATTACTTTGTATGTTTCTAAGGTTTTAATTATGCGTTTTTGTTTATCTTCTTTTTCTTCTCACGTTTTTCCTTCTACCCACGCGTTTTCTTTATTCTGCTGTTGGTATGGAATCTTGTCTATTTTTCAAGCACTTTGTTCCTCTTACCCTAGTTGCGTTATGGTTTATCATCATGTGTTCTTGTTTCCATCACTTGTTTTAGCAAATGGCCTCATGCACATACGCGTTTTCCTCTTTTGTTTTAAGTTGTTCTTCTTGCGTATTTTGGTCTCTTCACACGTTTCCTATGCTACTACTTTGAAATCGAAATAGTTGAAAATATCATGCACTTCAAAATACGTTCTCAAGTGTTGCTTCTAATCCTCTCAATACTTCCATATCTTCAAAGCATCACATTATGTTTTTGTTACCTTTCCCAAACAAGGAAGCGCACCCTTTCAACGCCAAGAAAGCAATTACCAACTTCGTAGTGAGAGATGTCATGGCGCTGAAAAAGTGCGCCCTGGCATTTTGATATTTTTTCTAACACTGAAAAAGTGCAGGAGCGCACTTTTTCAGCGCTCTTGCATCAAAGTCTGAATTCCCAAAAATGTAAGGGTGCTGAAAAAGTGCGCCCTTACACTTTTCACAATTTTTTCAAGATGAACATCAAACCTGCCCGTTTCAGTTTTGAACCTTGCTCCTTCCATTTTGTACATCATTATGCATGCCTTATCATCCGCTCCACGCTTTCCCATCATCATTGCTTGTTTTGCATATCCCCATGCTACCTAACGACTAATTTTTGTTCTAGCTCGACATCTTGCAGTCTCTTTTCAAAGATCTTCAAAGTTCGAGTGATCAAAGTTTTAGTTGTTCTTGATGACTACCAGTAAACCTCCGTCTTCTTCAAGATAAAAAGGAAAAATGAAGTATAAATATCAAGGTGTCTATCCGGCGACCGTAGTGGTCTCCAAGGTGGAAGAAATAAACGACACAGAGGTTGGCCATCAAGACTTTGTTGATTTTGCGAAGCAAAAAGAGATGAAGCCTATTCCTGATCCAATGAGAACAATTGTACACATTAACCTGCATTTGGTAGCTATGTTCCCTATAGCTGCACATAATACAGAGTTTGTTCTTTAGGTGGCATCTCATTACATCAGAGAAAATAGAAGTGTGATCGATTCTTCTAGGCACGAGATTCTAAGACTCGACCTTGATTTCTTTGACATTGTGTTTAAGGTTCCTCAAATGGAAAAATACATTGATATTTCTATACAAAAAGCACAAGAGGTCTTTGACACTGATTCCAACAAGGCTAAAAACCTGATAAATGCTCAATGGTTGAAGAAGCCTAGACCATTTGTTTCCAGATGGCCAAAGGGACTCCTGCGAAGTGATTTCAAGGATGACGTCAAAGATATGATCACATTTTTAAGCAGAGTAAAAGGCTTGCCAAAATCGTCCACTTTTCACGATTAGATGTATGAATACATCAGGATTATAAGAAGACAAAAGGTGCACATTGACTGGGGCAAACAGATCAATGATGAAATACATGAGTAGCTGATCAATGCTCCTTCCACATTGAAATTCTATATGACTTCTTACCTGGTGTACGCAGCAGCTGTAATGAGACAATTCCCAGGTCTATCTACAAAAGGGAATTGGATGATGGTACCTGTATACAGATTTTTCTATCAACTGGAACTGAAGGAAAGCTTTCATCACTTCAAGCGGGTCACAGATGCTTTCTTCGTGCCTTTTCTTTTCAATTTTGATCCAGCTCTTGAAAGAAGGAGGGTATCTGATGAGGCTTATAAGGTGGTAAGTAAAGTTGGATGCCTATTTCTTCAATTCCCAACATTTACTTACTTGAGAGTAGGGTGCTACACTGGCTGTCCTTACATGCTGCCACGTTATCCTTCAGATAAGTGGGTTCTCATGGAAACATGCAGACAGTTGATTTTAGTGCAAAAAAAAATGAAGAAGTAACCACAAGCGTGGATTCAAGTTCCCACTGACCATTGGTAGATATACTATCCAACTTGTACAAAAGGATAAGTCTGTTTATGCTGAAATGCAGATCGTGACAATCAAGACCTACAGGTATAGGTTTGATTTGGAATACCAAGATGTCAGAAAAAGATTACAAAAGGGTCATCATCACAAGTACCATTTTGAAGACATCTGGGCTAATTGCAGAGATGAAGAAGCCATTCACAAAATGGATTATTGCAGGTTGACTATTAAGCAAATAAGAGACCTTGATATTGCTGACCTACCAAAGGATTTTGTAGATCCTGGTGATATCATGAATGTTGTCTATGATGAGCAAGGAATTGCTAAAAGGTCGTTTCCTGCAATTCAATGGTCTAGGAAATAAATTACCAACATGAGAGAGAGATTGAAGCCAATCCTAGCCAACACTGCATAATGGTTACATAAGCATGGTTATGAAATGAATAGTTTCATAACAGATTCAGAAGGAGAAGAATCCGAAGCAGAAGCTCGCCAACAGTAAAAACTCCGCATGAAAAATAAATCGGCAACTATTCCCACTTCTTCACGAAGAGGTCCTAGGATCAAGTTTACTGTTGGCAAGAAAGATACCCAGTTCATCCTAGAGACAGAAACCACAGAATCTAATCCATCTCGCTCTAAAGGTAAAAATTCTATTCCAGAGGAGATAGATTCTAATGAAGAAGGAACTTCAAATGATCAATCCGCTGAAGATGAAGACTCAACAAAAGTAGACTTCGATGCAGAAGAGGTTTCTAAAAGTGAGCAAGAGTCTGAAGAAGATTTTGAAGAAGAATCTTAAGGTGATTTTGAAGGTGAACTGGAATCAGAGAGACAAGAGGTTGATCAACAGGAACCCGGGCATGATCAAGAAAGAACTACTTCTCCTCCTGAGAATGAAGTTGAGGAAATTCCTAGAACGTCATCGCCTGTGATTTCCAATGTTCCTCATACCCCTCCAAATTCAAGAACTCCTCCACCTCCTGTTCCCTCGTCACCTATTCCTACCACATGCATTCCTGCAGTTGAGATATCCACTATCCCTGCAGCATCAACCCCGCTTGATACTCCCTCAGTGACAAGCATTCATACGATTGATATATTGTCGAGCCCTCCATCGTCCATTCCTAGCCTGCCTTCACCAACATATGATATCACTTCTGAGAATGAATTCAATTGTTTCATGAATGAGACAATGCGTGATCAGCTCAATGTGCAATCTATAGGAGCAATGATGATAGACACTTCTATTGTCACAATACCCATGGTAACTTCAGACGTGACAATAACTTCAGAAGTGGCGATGACAATTGAATTGACAGTGAATCCAGAAGTTCACACCTCCTTTCTTCCCCCTTGGCTAATATCTCAAGTGTCGAAGCGGAAGAAGCAAATGATTTCTCCAGAGGAGCTTGACCTCAAAGAGATAGTCCTTCCAAAGGCTAAAGGGAAGAAAAAGGCAAAAGTATACTCGAGGCTGAACGTTGATAAGTCTGGTCACAAGTATGTAGAGATTGGCATACCAACGCATGAAGGTGGTGTCAATATGGAAGACTACACGGTGACAAAAGTCCAGCTTGGCAAGGTTACCAATGAAAGTGCAAAGGCCGATGTGCAAGTGACATTGGATATCTTGGCTGGAATACTAGATAAAGTAGAGCAAGCTTGCAATATGTACAAACAGAGGGCAGAGCATTATGCCACTGTAGTAAAGAGACTTGCAGGATCTCCAACTAATGCAAAACCGCTAACAGTGGTAAGTATTGAAGACCCAGCTATCAAGAAAGCTGAGAAGTTCGCCTCCAAAGGTAGAGTGTTGTATGATTTTGTTGAGAAGATTATAGAACATGGATCTCAGACCATAATTGTTGCGGACGAGAAAAATACCTTGTTAGCCAAGCTCACCACAGAGCTTGATAAAGAAAAAAGTGTACTTTCCTAGGAGCGCAGAGATGTGGAAAAATGCCTGCTGACTTGGTCGAAGATGAAGCAGGTAAAGCTCAGTAAATTGGTGGAAGTTTGGGTAATTCCTGACAAAGAAAAGTTCGTTGAGGTAAGGGAATCCCTGAAACATTGAATTCAAGTAATTCGATCTCTTACGGAGGATCTCCACCAAGTATAGGAAGATGTCGAAGGACATCGTGTTATTCTTGAGAAAGGTATCAAAGAGTTGCCCGCTCAACTTCTTTAGGAGAAGCGTAATTTCCTGCCGGCCACAGAAATATCTCAAATCTTCAAAGAAGCCATCATGAAATTGATTGATAGTTTAGACTTTTCAGAAGCCTCACTGAACGTCATTTGTGATACAAGGCTCACATTGAATAACCTGAAAACACATCTTGACATGCGCAAGAAGGTTCACTCATCTGCCATGAGATCGATCACGAGAATTCACACCATTGTGGATTACACCGTTGGTCCAGATGAGAAGTTCGTGCAAGAGACCAGGAAGAAATATGAAGACTTCCACGCCCAAAGCAATGAAACATGAAGAAGCTTCCTGATCTCCAGTGTTATACATTTATGATGCATCCTTTTATGCATCTTGTAAATATTTCTTGACATCTTAAATGTCATTTTGTAAATTGTAATTGCACCAAGTTTGAAGATGTAATCTTTTGAAAACAACTTACACTTTGACTTTGGTCCAAGTTAGGTGAGATCTCCTAAAATCACTCACCCAACTTTCCTTAATTTCCTCAATTAGATTCCTAATTTTTCTCATCCCTCTTTCTATATAATGTGAGGGATTTCCATTGTAAATTTTATCCTTTAGTATTTTGCAATGAGGTGCTGCCCTTTTTGAAGCAGAACTGTGAAACTTTGTGTTCATGCTTTGTGAATGAAATTCGATCAATAAAGAAGAAGATTGCAAGCCAAACTTTGTGTTGGATTCGATAATCTTACAAATTGATCTTATTTGGTGGTGATTAGGTGATGGAATCTGAAGGACTCTAAGTAATTTATGTAAACTTTGTGTTGCATCTATTATTTAGATTTACATTTGTGTTTTTGTTTATCTTTCAGTTGAATAATCTACAAGACTTTGCGCTTGTAATTATTCACATTCTTTGGATACTATTGTTGAATAATCCACAAGACTTTGTGTTTGTAATTATTCATGCTCTTTGATAATTTGGTTGGATGATCTACAAGACTTTGTGCTTGTAATTGTTCACGTTGTTCGAGGAATTGTTGCGTCTAAGAAGACTTTCTGCTTCTAATGTGAAAAATGATACATTTTTTACAGATCCACCATTGATAAAGCTACGGAACAACTTTGTGCCTTCGTGAGATTTCCCTTTTATTTTATTTGTTTATTATTAATTACTTCTGGTATCTCTACGCTTTGGTTTGACAAGATAGAGGTATTGGTATTACTACTAGTTGATCATTTAAAGTTGTTAAGAATTGTGAACTTCTAACAGTGAAGCATTGTAAACATCTTCTCTGAAAAAAGAGAGAAGGATGAATGTAACACACCCCCCCCACTTCGTAAGTTTTGTGTACATTTTGTAATTACTTGTTCATTTTACTATCACTTCTGTCAGCAATAAGAAGGGCGCGTCCCCTTTCCGAGAGGAGAGATTTACATCTCACATAGTTGTGGCTGAAATCCAAGTTGTGTAATCTATGAAAAATCTGATTACATAATTTTCACCCAACACAATGATGGTAGATGATCGACATTGACTTTTGAAGATGATCCAATCTCTCTGGAAAACATTCCTCCCCTTAGGAAGAAACAAAACTAAGATGGTGTGCAAGATTTCTTCCCATTCTTGAAAGTAAGATAAGGAAAGAAGGATGGTGTTTTATGTCTTTGAAGTATTCTCAAGTGTCTCCATAATCTCTACTAGATTCTAGAGTGGCATCTTCATTAGTATGGCCTAGAAGACTTGTAGAAGCACAAAGAGCTTGTCCCTTTTTACCTGATGTAGTAACTAAACCAACATGGCCTTTTTCCCTATTATACTATTTTGAAGAAAGAGAATTCAAATCACCCAAAAATATTTTAATTTTCTGTTCATTTTGGTTTTGGTTTTCTTTGTTCAAAGTTGCAATTTTGTTTAGTGGTTGAGTGGATGAGACTAAATGACATTTTTATCATTAATTGACAAAATTTCATGTATGAATATTAAATTTAAACTATGCATTTTATTTGTTGCAATATTCATTGAAATTAATTTCATTCAATTTCCTGAAGGTCGACCATGGAAATGAGTAAAAAAATTAACCATTTAGTTTACTAGGCATAATATTCTCCTTATGATCAATGCCAAATTGACCCAAAGGAGGCGTTAAAAAGTAAAGAGATTAGAGGTTGCATAATGGGGAAGAGGAATAGAAGTCGTGTAGGATAAAGGAGACTACGTAGGAGAAAAGGAGAAGAGAAGGCCTCATGGGAGAAAAAATCACACAATTGGAAGGTGAAAGGATGCACAAAAAAGAGAGTACGTAGCATGGAAAGAGAAAACTATGTAAAAGAAAGAAGGGTGGTGCAGGGAAGAGTGAAGAGAGAACATAATACAAGAGGAGATCGATGGAAAAGAAGAAGAAAGTGCAAAGCTAAGGGTGCATAAATAGGGGAATAAGCATTTAAAAATGTGATTATGTAGGTTGCAGTACATGTTTATGCTTGTGAAACAACAATAAAGTGGATTTGCAACCAATTTAATGGTAAAATTTTAAATTTGTTTGTGTGGTGAATAAGTATGTGTAATTGAAATTTTTGGCTGCTTAATTTGTCAGTGTAATATGACACGAATTTTGAACTACACTAGACATTCTGGAAGGTAGACCAATGTGATTCTTTTTAAGAAGATATTTTTGATTCATCACTATCCTTATTATAAAAATAATTCTCAACATGTCCAAGATTCTTGCAATATGATCAAGTAGGATTCTCCTTCCTAGATGATTTATTTTGAAAGAGGACTTATTTTGTGCTTGATTTGAATGTGGATGGTTCTTTGATTTCTTTTGTTTCTTATTAGAATTTTTTGACTCTTTCACTTGACTAACCAATAATGCTTGAGATTTAGGTGACTTTATGAGACCTATAGAAAGAATATTTTATTTCTCATGTATTAACATCTCAAAAAATTACAAATTACTTGGTGTAGTATATGCAAACCCCATAGTTAACCTATGAGTATGAAAGCCATAAACAAGAGTTCCATAATCAAGACCAAGTTTGTTCAATGCATTATAAACCAACTAAATTTCCTTTTTATCAATTCCACATTCTTTACATTGCTCTCTTAGATCATTAAACTTAGTGATGTAATCCTAGATGTTGTCAAAGTTCTTAGGATCAAGGCTCATTAATTCATTATCAATTTGATAGTCTTTTACTTCATTTGTAGCCCTATACAATGTTTTCAATTTATTCCAAGCTTCATGAGAATCCTTACATGATTCAATTTGAAATAATACATCTTGATAAATTGAGCTACGAAGATATTCAAGAGCTTTAGTGTGTTCAATCATCCATTTTATCTTCTTATAATCATCTTTAGGTTCGAGTACCTTATTCTCAACATATAAAGAATTACCTTAATTCATTAGGGCAGTCCATGCATGTTGATTCCAAGTTTAATAGTTGTATGATGCTAGCAAAGGAACCTTAGAATGATCCATGGAAAATAAGAGCACAAGAAAATAGATCAAAAGAATGCACCAAGAGAAGCCCCCAAATCACTCAATCAAGAATCCTCCAAGATTATGATTTGGCACTTTATATGTAGTGTGATTACAATGTCAAAGATGCTTTCTAGATTTCAAAATACCAAGATGGACCAAATATGGAAAAAAACAACAATATCTCAAAATGAGATCCTCAAACTAGAATTACAATTTCCCAATATGATCTAGACTGAAAAATAAAGCCTTCCCAAAATAAAAAACTTCTCCAAGTGTTAGTATGTCCAATTTATCAACCAAATTGAAAATATTAATAAATATTAATAAAAGATAACTAGGGTTGAATCTAAAAAAAGTGCATGAATAGGAAAGTGGAGCTCCTCAATACCTTTTCAATGTTGCAAGAATTGTGAAAATCAAAGATCCAAGAAAAAAAGTTATGAGCTTGGGAGCCAAAAATAAGATCTAAATTCAAATAGAAATCAAATATTATAGCAAAAAATAATATAAATGGGACCTACATGAATAAAAAGAGCTCAACCCAATTCGCTAGCATCAAGTATAAGATTTTGGAAAACAAGATATCATCATACCATCACCATATCATCATATCATCCATTATTGACATGTAAATAGGACCTATAAGTGAACTAGATAGGTAAAATACCTATTTAAACCAATTCCTACCTCTTTATATCTCTATCTTTATCTCTCTACCTATCTATCTCTCTGTCTAATTTTCTCCCTCTTTATCTCTAGATATGTCCTCATCTCTCTATCAATCACTCTCTCTCCCTCTCTATATCTTCCTAGATCTATATATCTATATCTCTATTTTTCTCTCCCTCTCTCTCTCCATCTCCATCTCCATCTCTATCTCTATATCTATCTCTATCTCTATCTTCATCTATATCTCTCTCCCTTATATCTATCTTTTTACCTCTCTCTCTTTCTTGCTCTTCCCCCCTTTATATATCCCACTTTTTATCCCTATCTCTCCCTCTTTCTCTCCCTCTCCCTATTATAAGAACAATGTGTATTATTAATGGAGCCTATTAATCACTCCAAATAGGAGATCATTGGTAATAAATTCTCTCCCTCTTCCTAATTCAAAGGTTTTATTTCATACTTGTTTAGATCATAGTTCTTGGTGATGAGGTGTCGGGGGCTTTCCCCCACTTCTTTCACTAGAAGGAGAAATATGGAGAGATAAAAATAGGAGAGAGATAGAGAGGCAAATAAAAGTATAGTTATAGGGGTCTAAGAAGAGGGATAGGGAGATGAGGAGAGGTATGTGTTTGTTATTTTTCCAACAAAAACGTGAATTTATCTAAAGGGTAGCCAACCCTTATGGTTAAGAAACTTCAAGGTTAGTGGCCAACACAACGAGTAAAGGATGTTGAGGTTTTTAATCCTACTCTTCAGGCTCTGTGAAAACTAGGAGGGTGTTCCCTATTGTGTTCAAATTAGGTATATAAATTTGATAACACATTCATACACATATTTATTCCTACTTATTTCAAATAAATTCCCTTCACTGAAGATTTGGTAGACCTTTTGAGAAAATGATTATCTATTTGCTAGGAATCAGGGGTATTTCAAACCCATACATTATAATTGAAAATATTTTCAAGTAAATATTGTTCTTATTTTAAATCTATGGTTAGGTATGCTAGTAGCTCATTTTTATGCAAGGTTATCTAACAAATAGACCAGTGCTTCGTCAATTGGGACAATGAAGTCAAATATACAAGAACCAGTAATATATAAGCTATTTAATTCAGAAATTGGTGGACTATATTCATAATACTTTGTAATATTAAAAATCACAATGCCTGAAACAATAACTTCTTACCAAATCTTATGCAATTCCTTACAAATCCATAACCCTCTTCAAGCATTTAATCAACTCTTTGAGTTAAAGCTAAAACAAAATCATACATTCAATAGAACAACTAAAGACAAATGAGAATATCATTAATATTTTCATTTATAACTCATAAGAAAGATACATAAGAGAGTATTTGTTTTTTAACTAAGATTTGTTTCGATATCAGTAGCTTCTATAAAACCAATTTAAGACTATTACATATAGGACTCATACCCAAGACAATCTACTATTCTATCCATCCATATTTTCTATCAAAATGCCTTTTATGAACTTAGCTCTTCACCTAGACCATTTTGAGACCTAAAAATCCGACCCTATGTAATGAGCCCTGAGATCCCTTTTATAGAACAAGGGAGCAACAAGCATCAGGATCAATTACACTTACATTTCATTTCATTTGAAGATCATTTGCACCAGAATTTGAGACGTTCCTCAATTAGTTATATGTAATCATTGCGGAAAATGGAAGAGTAAAAGACCAAACTCCACATCCTTTAAATGAAGACATGCCAGCTCCTCAAAAGGAAAATTTTGTTGTTGGAGTAGCATCACCTTGTACTTGTTGACCAAAGAAGATTCTCCACTCACAACCCAAGCAAAAATTTGCATACCTCCCAGAAAAAGAATATTTGTTGTTAAAATTAGGAAGTTTGACACTTCTCCAACACACCAGCTTGGAAATTTTCCACATCAATGCTAAAAACAAAAAACCACAAACATGTTGAAGAGAACAATCCTGACAAGGTGGCTATGGTGTCATCAAAAACAAAAATGGGGCAGAAACATCACTTTGGTCATCAACATCAGAGCATGATTGCCCTTGTCTTTTTCGTGGTGGAACTGGAGGAACCGTCACCACTTCCTCATCAAAGTCTTTAGAGGGTACCAAGGAAAGGGGATAATAGTTACACTCTAGATCAGTATCACCTCCACTATCTGAAGGGCTATCAGAAACCTCAAGAGGAGAATTATTTTTCCTCAGATAGGCCTTATGGTACATGCACTTCTTTGCCTTCTTTTCATATTCAACCAACTCCTTCCCTCTGAACTTGATCAGTTCTTTTGAAATAGTTCGACTTCTCAAGCGACAATTTCTCCTTACACCATCTTTCTTGAATTCCTTGCATGCCCTTCTACCCTTTGGTGTTTCAAGAGCTCCCTTTGTCTCAATTTCATCCTCAGGATAATTTTCCTTAGATTCCAGCAAACTCAATCTCTTGTACCTCTAGACTGGCTTGACTAACTCACCTGCCTTACTCATCTTCTCAATAACCAGAATAAGAAGACTCAAAAAACTCTCACCAGTTATGCTTCTAAACTAAACTCAATTGTCAATCACTGAATGAAAAAATATAGCCATCGGTCCTCATTATAACAAGCCATGCAAGCATTCCAAACATTAATACTCAAGAAAAGCTTATGCGCACAAGCTCATAGCAGTCTACCTTGATTTTTTTTTTAAATCTCAACTGTTGATCATGTTTTAAAAATAAATCAATGAACAAATATCACCAGTGTAACCAATTATGATAAAGCTTAATTTTATGCTATTAATACCTTTTCCTAATCAAAAAATCCCAAAGTAGATATACATCCACTCTATATACGTATTTCAACCACATACTTAGCGTCAATTAAAACTTGTCGTTCCATAGTTACCCGCTCACCTGTGGGAATTAATACACTTGTATTTCTTCATAGCAAAAAAATGGGGAGTGATCTTGATTTGATCTCAGAATATAGGTTTGTACCCTACCTTGCTTTATTTTCACCTTCCCACACGTACCAATAACTGTCAGAATTGATGGAAAAAATCTGAAACATGTGCTTTAAAGAATAATCTCAAAAATGGTGCCACTTTTATCACAGAGCTATCTCGGCCAAATTTAGTAGCATTCTAACTCCACTAAAGTCCATCAGAGCCTTCAGAATGTCCATCTGGGACTTTCCCGCTAAAAAATATGGGACACAAGTGGGGCCCTTACGGGATGGCAGGAAGTAGTCAGGATTGACCCACGTCACCTGCCATTGACCATCGATCTCCCTTCTTTATGAAGAAATCGTCATCTTTAAAACTTGGCGGGTCCCAGAAAAGTGACAGATATTGCCTTTCCCGCTAGCCCATGTGATCATCTCTCCTTAATGCACAATATGGACAGGCGCGCGGGGAACGATCCCGATGAAGACACATGTTGCAATGTCCATCGTTGATCTTTGTTGAAGCTATGTCCACTAGCCTTTTGGAAACACTAGTCCCACCACCAAATGTAACACATGGCCATTGCTTGCTAGCCCATTTGTTTTAAAGTAATATGAAATGAACCAACATGGGCGTGCGGGGAGTGGTCAAGATGTGGCCATGTTACTCAATGTCATCCATTTATCTTCTTGAAATGACACCAACTATCTTTACCAAGGAAACTAGGCCCACCAATGCACCAGATGCATGGCAGAAGCTTGACAACCCATATGAAGAAAATAATAAGGAATAAAACAACACGAAGGTGTGGGGAATGGTGGTGATCAACCCTTGAAGATCAGACAACTAGCGTGAAAACCTAATTATGCACATGCTGCAAAAGTTAATTTAAAAAGGGGTCCACCTCTAGGCCAACATGAACTTGACCCTTAAGAACGAAGGCTATAGATTTAGGTCATTAAATCAAGCCTGACCATAGGAAAATTTAACGTTGAAAAGGATTAAGGTGACCAACAAACCTAAACTCAGGGGGTCAGTGAACACAACTTCAATGGCATAAAAGATAACTTAAATGACCAGATACCGAGAATATTAGGTCAATACAAAATTAGAATGACCAAAGGTTTTTTGGAATCATAAGTTAATTGTGAAGGATTTAGGCAACACAAACCCTAAAACAGTGATAAGGAACATAACCCTGAGCCAAAAATGAGGGTCCAAGCCAAGTATTTGCAAGATTTAAAATGGAATCCATTTTTTTTTAGGGGTTCCATCAGTGGCTCCAGTTGGGGACACATGCCTCTCGTAGGCATGGTGAGATCCTAGAATCATAGGTGAAGCAGACCAAGCATAGAAAACAAAACCAAGATAACCAACATATATATAGTTTTAACATAGGCCATAAAGACCTAAACCAAGAGATCCAATTTTCATCCAATCTAAAGCCTTTATTTGAGGTGTAAGTTTTTTAGTATGCACCCTGCAATCTAACCAGGCTTCAATTATAGTTGGTGGCACCAAGCCACTAATCTATTGAAAGAACTAACCTTCCTCCATCCACTTTTACTTCTGCCATACCATTGCAACATGTATAATCCTCCTTTTTCAAGCAAAAATATGTGGTTACCCTTAAAAATTTCCTGTTTACAATCATTGTCATTAACATCTCTCACAAATTTTTTGAGCATATCATTGCTAATATAATTTATGTCATTATGCATTGTATAACCATGCATAAACTAAAAAATTCCATCATCACATGACACACCTGTGTTATATTCATCACATGAAACATGCTCATACTGAAAATAACATTCCTTGTTATTCATCTCATTTTTATGCTCCATCAAAATACCTTCTAACTGAACTAGAAACTAAAAGTATTCATATTCCTCCAAGTAATTGGTATCATGATACTCAACCTTGTCTGCAACATTGGTATCAAATGTGAAACATTCATATGTAATTCCCTCTAGGAGCTCATCAATGTGTTCCTTTTTTTTCTTAAGGCCACATTCTAACCCTGTAATAGATACATCATCAAAGTTCTCAACAAAGAATAGATTTTCTCTACACCAGTAAGGATCATCATTTCTCACTTCTAGTGTAGATGGAGGCTCATCAAACAAGGGTTTTTCTATTACACTCATTGTAGTTACAAAAGCCTCAACCTCTTTAACATGAAGATCTAAATCTTCCATATCATCATTGTACTCAAAATCACTACAATCACTAGAAGAGCTTACAAATAGATTTTCAATTTCATTTATATCCTCTAAAATCAACATTTTTGACGCATACTCTGAAAACTCTTTATAGGGAGAAAGTTGTTCCTTATCAAGAAAACATATGTCTCCATCATCATATTTCTTATTTGTAGTGAAAATTTCAATTTCTTCCTTATGAGGAAAAACATGACTATCAGAGGAGTGATCATGTTTATTACTAACATCACTACTACAACAAGAGGACTTCTTTATATTGCAACATTGTTCAAAAATTTTAGACTGAATGCTCAGTCTTATATCTTCCATAGGAGTGTAAGTATTGGAATCTTCAAAAGAATTGAGACCAATCATTTCATTTTCTTCACTGAAGCATGCCTTTTCAACCTTGGCTCTACTCTCTTCTTCTTTATATGGTATCTCACTTCTTAGCTCATGTGGAGCCACATAACCATTATCATCACAGGTTGAGAACATGATAGTTCCCTGGTGATCATCTCTGATTTTTTCAAAAAGATACAAGTATTCCAACACTTGGTCAAGCTCAACAAGTTTCAACTCTTTTGGCAGAGCACTCAAACCTAGTTCATAAGATTCATAAAACAAATCAATGCACTATGATTTTTTAGGTCTATGACATTTAGGAATTGAAGACAGAGTACCCATAAACCTTGCATAAATATCATATGATGATTCTTCTTCATGTCTTCTTATGTAGGAGAGGGCTTGAACATATATTATAGAATCACAAATGCATGCAACTTATTGATTATTTGTTTGGGGCTCTATGTGATCCTCATTATGAAATAATGTGCAAGCTAAAACAATAGAGGTGTAGGTGCTTTGACACTCATATTTAATTTCTACATTACTCATTTCATCAATATTTGGTATCTCAGGGCAGCAAACATTTGTATTTAAATTTCTTTGCATCCCATACTTTCGGTTGTTTTCAATGTTCATGGCTATACCATAGGCCTGATGCAAAATTTTAGGATCCTTATCTCTCAACAGATAACTCATCTTACTATCAAAAGATCCCAAATAAACAACCAAACATACTACATTACTTAATCTCAGGACCTTAGTAATATCCCTTAATGTTTTATCAAATTTTTGATTGAATGATGGAACCAACTCATCCTTCTCTTTCTCAATGTTCATAAATTTATTTAGCATAGAACGAGCATTGATTCTTTCACCAAATTGCTCTATGAATACTACTTTGAACTCACTCCAAGAATAAATAGAGAAAGTCAATAAATTAGAGAACCAGTCTGTTACATCTTCTTTCAAAGATTGAACAAATAGTCTCATAATTGTATCCCCATGATCCACTTCATAGTCATTCATTAAATGGTTGAATTCTTGCAAATGCTTATTTGTTGATTCATACTTTGTACCATTGAACTTTGGTAACTTATCTTTGATTTCAAGTGGAATAACATTTGGATAACCATTAATTCCCATTGAAATTAATGGCTCTATATCTTTCAGAGTTAAAAATTCTCTTACAACCTGATTGGAGCAGATTACAAACCATGATTGCACTATGAAGCATACAAAGACGCATATATTGATGACATGTTTTCCTATACCCTTACAATTTTTTTCATATCAATATTGCAGTTACAAAGGGCAATTCCAAGTTCTTTTACAACATAATCTTAAGCTTTTAGAATGTAGATTTGATTTTCTTAAGACCTTCTAAATGAATCTCTTCAAGAATATTGCATACTTCATTTCATAGTAGATGTTGCAATCTAGTAATACGAAAGTATGTAAGACAATCACTACTATTCCCTTTCTTAGTGCTTAATTCACTCAATAGGGAATCAACATTCTTTCAAACTTGAAGAATTCTCATAAACTGGAAACTTGGAGCAGCTGCTAACCTTTCTTCTTGACTGAGTTTTTTTTGTAGATCTAAGATTTTCTTCAAATCTTCAGCAGGTTCTTTGGACAGAGTCGTCACCTCTCTTTAAAAAGGATTGAACTTCAAGTAGTATGAATCTCCTTGAAGAATGAATTTTTTTCTAGGTCTTCTTCCACAATAAAGTCACACATAAATTCTTTGAAATTGTTGCTACAACAAACTCACTTCTAGGTCTGAAAACTTCTCAATATCTAAACCAGATGTTCAAATTCACCAAATTCTTGACTCTTAAGGCTAAATGATCTTCAATCAAAATTTTCTTAAAATTATCCCCAGCAGAGTCATTATTTATGTTGGTTCTTGTTCCAATAGAACCATGAATTTCTCTAAAGGGTATCCAACCCTTATGGTTAAGAAACTTCAAGGTTAGTGGCCAACACAACGAGTACATGGTTCTGAGGTCTTTAATCCTACTCTTCAGGCTCTATGAAACCTAGGAGGGTGTTCCCTATTGTGTTCAAATTAGGAATATCAAGTTGATAACACATTCATACACAAATTTATTCCTACTTATTGCAAATAAATGCTCTTCACTGAAGATTTGGTAGACCTTTTGAGCAAATGATTATCTATTTACTAGGAATCAAGGGTATTTCAAACCCATACATTATAATAGAAAATATTTTTAAATGGATATTGTTCTTATTTTAAATCTATGGTCAGGTATGCTAGTAGCTCATTTTTATGCAAGGTTATCTAACAAATAGACCAGTGCTTCATCAATTGGGACAATGGAGTCAAATATGCAAGAACCAGTAATATATAAGCTATTTAATTTAGAAATCGGTGGACTATTTTCATAATAATTTGCAGTATGAAAACTCACAATGCTTGAAATAATAAATTCGTACCAAATCTTATGCAATTCCTTACAAATCCATAACCCTCTTCAAGCATTTAATCAACTCTTTGAGTTAAAGCTAAAACAAAATCATACATTCAATAGAACAACTGAAGACAAATGAGAATATCATTAATATTTTCATTTATAACTCGTAAGAAAGATACATAAGAGAGTATTTTTTTCTGAAATAAGATTTGTTTTGATATCAGTAGCTTCTATAAAACCAATTTAAGACTATTACATATAGGACTCATACCCAAGACAATCTACTATTCTATCCATCCATATTTTCTATCAGAATGCCTTTTTTGAACTTAGCTCTTCACCTAGACCATTTTGAGACCTAAAAATCCGACCCTATGTAATGAGCCTTGAGATCCCTTTTATAGAACAAGGGAGCAACAAGCATCAAGCTCAATTACACTTACATTTCATTTTATTTGAAGATCATTTGCACCATAATTTGAGACGTTCTTTAGTTAGTTATATGTAATCATTGCGGAAAATGGAAGAGTTAAAGACCAAACTCCACATCCTTTGAATGAAGACGTGCTAGCTCCTCAAAATGAAAATTTTGTTGTTGGAGTAGCATCACCTTGTACTTGTTGACCAAAGAAGATTCTCCACTCACAACTCGAGCAAAAATTTGCATACCTCCTGGAAAAAGCATACCTACCATTAAAAAATTAGGAAGTCTGGCACTTCTCCAACACACCAGCCTGAAAATTTTCCACATCAGTGCTAAAAATAAAAAATCACAAACATGTTGAAGAGGACGATCCTGACAAGGTGGCTATGGTGTCATCAAAAACAAAAATGGGGTAGAAACATCACTCTAAGTCATCAAAATCGGAGTATGCTCGCCCTCATCTTGTTTGTGGTGGAACTAGAGGAATCGTCACCACTTCCTCATTAGAGTCTTTAGAAGGTACCAGGGAAAGGGGATAATAGTTACACTCTGAATCAGTATCACCTTCGCTATCTTAAGGGCTATCAGAAACCTCAATGGGAGAATTATTTTTGCCCAGATAGGCCTTATGGGACTTGCACTTCTTCTTTTCCTTCTTTTCATATTCAACCAGCTCCTTCCATCTGAACTTGACCAGTTCTTCTAAAATGGTCCAACTTCTTAGGAAATAATTGCTCCTTTCGCTATCTTTCTTGAATTTCCTATGTTCCCTTCTACCCTTTGGTGCTTCAAGAGCTCCCTTTGTCTCAATTTCATCCTCAGGGGCATTTTCCTTAGATTCCAACAAACTCAATCTCTTGGACCTCCATACTAGCTTGACTAACTCACCTTCCTTACTCATCTTCTCAATAATCAGAATAAGAAGACTCGGAAAACTCTCACCAATTATGCTCCTGATCTAAACTCAATTGTCAATCACTAAATGCAAATTCTTAATTACAAAATATAGCCATCATTCCTCATTATAACAAGCCATGCAAGCGTGCAAACCATTAATACTCAAGAAAATCTTATCTACGTGAGCTAACAGCAGTCTGCTTTGATTTTTTTTATATCTCAACCATTGATCATGTTTTAAAAATAAATCATTAGACAAATATCACTAGTGTAACCAATTATGATAAAGCTTAATTGTATGCTATTAATGCCTTTTCCTAATCAAAAAATCCCAAAATAGATATACATCCACTTTGTACATTTATTTCGAACACATACTTAGTATCAATTAAAACTTGTCATGCCATGGTTACCCACTCACCCATGGGAATTAATACACTTGTATTTCTTCATAGGAAAATAGTGGGGAGTGATCTTGATTTCATCTCAGAATATCGATTTGTACCCTACCTTGCTTTATTTTCACCTTCCCACACATACCAATAACTGTTAGAATTGATGGCCAAAATCCCAAACATGTGCTTTAAAGAATAATCTCAAAAATGGTGTTGCTTTTATCACAGTGCTATCTCATCCAAATTTAGCAGCATTCTAACTCCACTAAAGTCCATCAAAGCCTTCAGAATTTCCATGTGGTACTTTCTTGCTTGCCCACTAAAAAATATGGGACACAAGTGGGGCCTTCATGGGATGGTGGGAAGCAATCAGGATTGACCCACGTCACCCGCCATTGATTGTCGATCTCCCTTCTTTATGAAGCAATCATCATCTTTAAAACCTAGCGGGTCCGAGAAATGTGACAGATAGTGCCTTGCTCCCTAGCCCGTGTGATCATCTCTCCTTAATGCACAAGATGAACAAGCGTGCGGGGAATGGTCCCAATGAAGACATGTGTTGAGGTGTCCATCATTAATCTTTTTCAAAGCTATGTCCGCTAGCTTTTTGGAAAGATTTCTCCCATCGCTAGACATAACACATGGCCATCACCCACTAGCCTGTGTGTTTTAAAGTAATATGAAATGAACCAACATGGGCACACAAGGAGTGGTCGAGATATGGCCATGTTACTCAATTTCATCTATTGATCTTCTTGAAATGGTGCCAACTATCTTTACCAAGGAAACCGGGCCCATCAATGTACCAGACACATGGCAGAAGCCCGACATCCCATGTAAATAAAATAATAAGGAATAAAAAAACACGAGAGTGCAGGGAACAGTGGTGATCAACCCTTGACGATCAGACAACCAGCGTGAAAACCTAATTCTACACATGCTGCAAAAGTTAATTTAAAAAGGGGGCCACCTCTAGGCCAATGGGAACTTGACCCTTAAGAATGAAGGCTATATATTTAGGTCGTTAAAATCAAACCTGATCATAGGAAATTTTAACACTGAAAAGGATTAAGGTGATTAACAAACCTAAACTCAGGGGGTCGGTGAATATGACTTTAATGGCATAAAAGATAACTTAAATGACCGAATACTGGGAACATTAGGTCAATGCAAAATTAGAACGATCAAGGGTTTTTTGGACTCATAAGTTAATTGTGAAGGATTTAGGCAACACAAACCATAAAACAATGATAAGGAACATAACCCTAAGCCAAAAATGGAGGTCCAAGCCAAGTATTTGCAAGATTTAAAATGGAATCCAATTTTTTTTTTGAGGGGTTCCATCAGTATGGATAGAGAGGGAGAGGTATCTAGAGTTATATATGAAGACAAAAAGACTATATTTATCACTTCATATCTCTCTCTTTATCATTCTATCTCTCCATCTCTATATATTTATCTCTTCCCTCTCTCTTTATCCCTCTCTACTCTCTCTCTTTATCCCTCCCTCTCCATCTCTCTTTCCATCTTTCTTTCTATCTCCTTACCTCTCTTGAGCTCTCTTTCTCTCCACCCTCTATATCTCCCTCTCTGTACCCATATCTCTCCCTATCTCTCCCTTTCTCCCTATTGCAAGAATAACATGTTTTGGTAATGGAGCTTGATAATCAATATCTAAGTGAGATATCATTCGTGATAGAGCCTCTCCCTCTTCCTAATTGAGAGGTTTTAATTTAATTGTGTTTGGATCCTTCTTCCTGATAAGGGGGTGTGGGGGGCTTTCCCCCCACTTCTATCATGGAAGGATAAATATGGAGAGATAGAGGAAAATAGAGACATAGATATAGGGGTTTAGGAAGAGATAGAACCTAAGAGGGAGAGGGAGAGGGAGAGGGAGGTATCTATAGATAAAGATAAAGACGAGACTTGATAGAGGTAGAGATGAAGATAGAGTGAGAGAGAGAAATATATAAAGATATGGAGAAAGGTATAGGGATAGATAAATATAAAAAAGAGGTAAGGAGGTAGTAATGGAGAGAAGGAGAGATAGAGAGGAAAAGATAGATAGTGTTGACCTAATGGAGCCTCTCCCTCTTCCTAATTCAAATTTTATGTTTCAAATGTGTTTGGATCCTATTTATTGACAGGGTGTGGGGGCCTTGCCCCTCCTAAATCTATCACCAAGGGTTCCAAGGGGAAGTGAAAAATTATAGATCCCACTTGGTGAGGGTTAAAGGGCATCGTCCTCGAAGATATTTTTTTAAATTACCTTGTAAAATAGTATAATGGATATGTATCGTGATAGTTGGTTATAACAAAGTGAAGAGATAGGGAGGGAGAAAGGAGGGAAGATAGAGAGATAGAGGTAAAGAAAAGGAGAGAGGAGGGAGAGAGGGAGAGGGAGACTATTCTTATTTTCATGATGAACATAAAGTGAGCACGTTATAACATGCTCATGTTATAGCATGCTCACATTTGTAGCTTCCTTGGGTATTTCCAACCCTTAGGGTTGGATTTTCCTTGGGAATCCAACCCAAAGGGTTGTACTTACATACCAATGGTCAAAGATTTTTTTTGTAAATTATAAAAAGGTGATCAAATCTTGAGTGTGCTCTCTATCAAGTTTGCACATATTTCAATGTTGATTTAAAAATACAACAATAATGTCAAGCTCTCTCTTAGATTTCTAATAATGTAATTTTTTTTTACATTTTGAATATGTTAAGGTTTTGATATTTAATTTATTTTTGTAGTGTAGTATTTTTTGTGTCATTTTTCATTTTTCATTCATTCATCCAAATTTGAAAAAATTTACATTTTTACATTCTAGACTCGATTGTATACACATTCAAAAAAAATTGATTAGTTTCCAAAAAATAGGGAGGAGCACGCTTAATTTTTTACTTTTTGGGATCTATCCACTTTGAAAATGAGTAAAAAACTATATATTCATTAAAAAAATTCTAAAACATAAGGCATAATCTACATGATGTTAGCTAATTTTCCAATGAAGTGATTTTTGAAATACTAAAAAAAAGTTAACATTTTAGGGGGAGCACACTAGACACTATGTTATATTTTTTTGACAAAAAACAAGAGAATTTTGTGTGCTCCCCTATTTGAACCCCTTAATCTCCACCATTTTCAAAACAAATTAGTATTTTAGAAAAGTATACAAAGAACTATGACTCTTTTTCTTGTCAAGTCTTCAAATTTTGAGTTTTACTATCTTCAATTTCTCATCCAATATCATTTTTTTTTTTAGAAAAAAGTGGCCAATTAAGACCCCCTTTTGGTCCTCCATTTCTATGCATTTCCTCGTGAACATAATTGTATTGCATGTTACATAATGTTTTTTAAACACTTGATTAGTATATGTTCTTTCCTTTACCACAATAAGTCACAATATAACATAGTTTCAAGATTCTACAAACTTCTCCAAGAAGCAAAACATAACTTATTTGTTGCAAGAAAATAAACAACCACTTTCATAAATCCTCAACTTACTCTAGCAACTATAATTGAAGTCAATGGTGAGGAGAATAATCCCACCAAACCTTATGACTTCTTCAAGCCATAAAAGGCTCTATCCAACCCTCAAGCCAAGAGAATCATTTAGGACCCTAAAAGAAATTATTTTCATAAACAAGAAAAACACATATCCAAGTTTCTCCCACACACAATAATGCAACCTATGACTTGTCACAATTACAAGTACAAAGAAGTAAAAACCAACACATTTGAGGCAATATTTCTATCAATGCAAGAATAAATTTACATGTTCATGATATTTCCAAAGAATACTCAAGTCTTCTTTCACCCAATCTCACACAACCCTTACAGGTTCACCACAAAGGAATGTATACAACCAATAATTTTAACACAAAGGGAAATTTTACCTCTCAAATTGGACAAGGTGACCATGAAAATAAATGAATCAACCCTCTCTTTTCAAATCCTCCTTCTACATGCCCCTAAATCCTTCTTAGACTCCAAACTTTGGCAAGAAACCATCCCTAAAATGGATGAATGAATTCTCCCTCTTTCCTTTCCAAGCCCTCTCAAATCATCCTTCCAACCAACCTTAAATGAACTCTTCCACTTTCCTCAAGTACCCTAACCCTAGGTACCTAGGTTGGGGTCTCAAAAATGACCAAAAAGCATAAATTTTCACTTTTCACATATAGGAAAAATGACATAAAAGCTTTCATACAATAATGTGATTTTCAAAACAATTTTATGACATATAAACCAAACTTAAACACCTTCACATTGAGCAAAAAACACAAATAAAATTTAAACAAAAATTATTGGGCTCACACTAAATTGTAATAGTTATCTCATGGGATACACAATCAAAGTCACATTACTTCGCAACATAAAGTGGGATAACTATGGTTGATGATTCTCTCATCCTCCTATTGACTCTTGTATTTACCTACACACTTTTTGCAATTGTAGTACATCATAGTATAAATAGCCGAAGAAAAAATAATCATGACTACATTAGAAGCCTAATAATAATTAAATTTACATACCTCGAGTATGATTTAGTGTGTACCACTTGCATGTCCATAACCCAAGATCAAATATTAGAGTGCTTAAATTGCTCAAACATTATCATTTACACTTATTTCATGTAACAAACTAGATAATATTTATCTTGTATGTAATTGTAGATACCCTAAATTGACTCCTTAATTCATAATTAATTAAATTAAAATTTAATTAATAATTATTTTCTTTCTTCTCAATTAATCAAATAACTTAGTTGATTAATTCCTCTCAATCAGGACATTTAATTAAATTAAATTAAATTAATGCCTCATTTAATCCATAATTAATTAAATTAAAATTTAATTAATTATTATTATCATTATTCTTGATTAATCAAATAATTTATTTGATTAAGTCCTCTCCATCTGTGCATTTAATTAAATTACATTTAATTAAAATACTTCATTCAAAGGTTAATTAATAAATTTATTTTAAATTAACCTTAGCCTTTATTTCCCTAAGTCCTCTAATCTTGATTAAGTTAATAAATCTATGATTGATTAACTTAACCCACTTCCTAATCCTTATCGTATTTCTTCCA